>LR812526.1:43858505-44554827 GCA_903798195.1 Danio kyathit
CTTCTTTCTTTCTTTCTTTCTTTCTTTCTTTCTTCTTTCTTCTGCTTGATCCCTCCCTTATTATAATTTGATTTTTTATTTATTTATTTGTTACAAGAACATATCTACACACATTTGAGAAAGAGAGTTCTCTGTTCTCTTATCACAAAACACGGATAGGCTTGTCAATGTTCACATAAATTTGAGAGCAGCTTGTAGACTCATGTACGTCCACAGAGAAACCATGATTATAACTGCCTTTATGAGTCGAGGAATTCATTAACTGCACCTCCTAATCTGAGTGTGTGTGTGCGCACGTGTGTCTTAGTGTATGTGTGTGTCTGTTCATTTCCACATTCCAAATGGATTTCTCCTTTATGCCGTGTATAGTAGAGCAAATGAATTCTGCTGTTAGGGTCTGACTATGTTCTACTGCTGAATGCTCAGAAACAGCGTGAAATCAAAATTCACCTCATTTCATTTATTGCATGTTCCTTGTGTTACTGTTCTTTGTTAATCAGAATATGTCATTGAAAAATATAAGACCTAATACATATTCTCGAAGTATAAACAACTTACATAAGACATTTAAAGGTGCTGTATGTACTTTTTTGACTCTTCTAAAGCATAAAAATATCATAATATGTTTGCAGATATTTAAGAAACATGCTAACTGAACATTCTTGTTTATCTGAAAAACAATGCTGAAGTCAGTTATTAAAATGTCTGCTTCATGCCGGAACGTCTGTCTTTGTTTTGGTCCCTTTAACCCTCCCAATGCCAGTTTAGCCAATTATATTTCAGCACCCTGGGTTGCCTTGGTGTAAAACAGCGTAATTCATTCAGTCAGGAAGGCTCTCAAAGCATGAGTTTGTGACTGAAATGCAACCTCCGGTGGACAGTAGCAGACTCCGAAATGAGACGCAGATTCAGAGTTCCACACGAGATGGTTAATAATTAGCAAATAATATAATTATTATGAATGTAAACATTAGGTGAGCAGGTAACATTGTAACCGTGTGTTCTAACAACATGCTACCTGACAAGATTTGCAGTGATAAGCAATTTGCCTGTTTGCATCAAACAAAACACGACATTTAGAAGCACAGAATAGTGCACTCACTGCACTCCAACAAAATGGAAAGGTTTACAATCTAATTAATACATATTAAACTTCTTTAAAGGGCACCTATTTTAACTCCTTTTCAAGATTTAAGATAAGTCTTCGTGTCTCCAGAATGTGTAGTAAGTTTCAGCTCAAAACATCCATCAGATTATTTATTATAGTTTCAGATTGTTGGAATTTTCTTCTCTGAACACAATGTAGCTGTTTTTGTTGCCTGTGCCTTCAATGCTAGTTCTCCCCGCTCACCGTTTCCATGTGCCTGTCAGAGTGTGCCTCAATCTCCAGCTGCGTGCATCAGATAAACAGCACAGTGACAGACATGAAGATAGCAGATCTCACATAATGTTTGTAAGAAATACTACTGTAAGAACTTTCTTAATGATTATTTAATGTATTTATTGTGGAGTTAATTCAAGCCTTTCTGCAGCGATGAGTAACACACATTGTCGTTATAAAGTCTACACACGAACAGACACATGCACACAGCAGACACAAACACACACAGCGCACGTTTAACTTTGCGTTGTTTTTGCACGGCAAATGTGACAAGATACACGTTAATATACTCTGCTGTATGGATATGCGTTATGTTAACGTACAAAATAAATCTGATTTAACGTCCACAAACTGGGATTGAAGCGTCTTCTTTTATAATTGTACTGATATGTGGCTGTGGTGATAAAGTAAAGTTTTTAAATCACATTTTAAAAACGTTATAAACTTGTAAATCTCACTCTTGATCACATTTGATGATGATTGATGATCACAGCAAGCTTAACAGATCTTTTAATTCTGGTTGCTTTTCTCAACTGCTGTCATGTTCATATGATTATACGCGTTACTACGGAGACATGTTAATACGCGGCTGTCAATCAAATCGGTGGGCGGGGAAAACCACACTCCTGATCGATATTAACACTTTTAGATACCTTCCAGTTATTGGTGTGAGTCTGGCATTAGCTATATATATTGACTTAAAATGTCATCTATAATATATGCATGTGTGGATAGATGTATAATTTTACAATGCTTCTAATCTGTTTTACGCACATACTGTACACCTACACATTATAAATTTTGCTTATACAGTATATATTACAGCACTGAATATGCAATTAATTAAATGTAGAGCTCCAGCACAGTGCAAATCCCACACATTCACACATTGAATGTATGTGTTCATACTCTAAAAAATATGGAGTCATTAACCCCACAAACCCCCAGTGTTTACTATCTCTGAGCAGAGATGTTTCAGCGCCAATCCCCTTAACGCTCATTCAGGGCCCCTGCTCTTTACACGGGGTTACGTAAAGAGACAGAGGCCATTGAACCCCTATGAACTTGATCTAATCTTCCATCAGCGCAAACATTCTTGAGCTGAAACATCTTTGTCTGAATGTCCCATGCTGTTCAATTATAGGTTATTGAGTTTTTTACAGCCGTATTCTGCGACAAGGATTTCTACTGGCTGCGAGATCTGCAAGCGTTACTATAGGATAAGTGTCGTCAAGGAAACATTAGGTTGCTAAGCACATCAATGCCTTCCATTTTGATGGATTCATCCACGTATCTCATTATGAAGTAAAACATCTGCGGAATAAGAGGCTTTTGTGGGATTTTGTCATTGAGTAGATATTCATTCTCTTCTGTTATTAGTCTGAAAGGATCTCTGCATTGAGGTTAGACAAAGCTTTTGCCTCTCTTCTGATGACAGCAATCACAACAACAGAACATTCAGTTCTAATACATTTGTCTGCTTCGACCATAGCTTTATTATGACATACAGAGAGCTAAAAATCATTAAATATGCAGTCAGGATCACTTAGGAGGCTATTATGTTTTCTTGGTTGAAACCTTTCTTGGTTTCTGTTTGCGATAGCAGTGTGATACAAAGCGCAAATGAAAACTGTACATGAAAACATGCTTTACATGTACATTACCATTTAAAATGGTGGGTCAGTTTGGCTTAAAGGTGCCATATTTTGCATTGGTTCAATAAGTTAAATTATTCTCTGATATCTACATTGTAGGTATATGGCTTAGGTAAGTAAAACAAAATCTCCATAAATGGTTTTATATGCTCATTTATTACACCAAAAAAATCCAGACGGTCCAAATTGACCTTATTTGGATCGGTCATGAATATTAATGAGCTCTGCATTGACTTGCAGCTCTCATAGATAAACAGTATGATGTATGCTGAACATGGGCAATATAATCATGCTTAATTTGTCAAAAAACTTTTTTAACAAACAAAGTAGACGCTTAGTGAAATGTGTTTAAAGTAATGGGTGGAGGTTTATTTTACCTACATGAAGAGGGAGAGTGTGTGAGCTCTCTAATATAAACCCATCAGAGTAACATTAACCTATATTGCTCCTGAGATCTGTTGGGGATAAAGGCTAAATTTTAATTAAACTTGACAAAGGAGACTGATAGAGATGTATTGTGTTGTATTTTTAAGCTATATGTCAATGCACAGCCAGGAATTAATATCAAACTCTGCATGAACAGATGATGTTTAATCAGTGGAAAGAGCACTGAAGTACCATTACTTGCCTAAAAATGTAGTGCAAGTAGAGTAAAAGTATCTGTTGTAAATATTACTCAAAGTATGACCTTTAATAATAGACCTTTCAAAAGTACTCAAGAGTAGTGAATAGCGAGTATTATGCTGTAAAAGGCTAATGCTTTTATATGCAATTTGTGGATGTGTGTAAATGTAACATTCTGTAGTGCATTTAGTTATTGCCCAGCAGGCACACAACATCATAATACGTTAATATTAGGTTAGATTTAGGTTGTGACGTCAGGTGACCAAAATTCAATGTCTAGCCAGTGTCTAAGGACAATATTATTTTCATGTACAATAACAGCATCAAATGATGTTGATATTTGGTTGATTTTAGGTTGTGTTAGAAAGTAACCAAAATCCAACGTGGAGCCAACATTTTAAACCAACATCATATTGACATAAAATACTGACATTTATTCTTCAGGTATGGCAACCAAAATCCAACATCTGATAGACGTCATAGTGGTAACGTCCACACAACATCAAGCTGTAACATCATTACGTTGATATTTGGTTGATTTTAGGTTGAACGTTGGTAGTTGGACATTGACGTCAGCCTGACGTTGGGTTCTGATGTCAACCCGATTTTCATTTCTAAACACAATGCAACGTCCCCACGATGTTGGGGTACGATGTCAATGCGTGCAGGGCTTTACATTAACACCCACCAACCCGCCAAATGCGGGTAGATTTCAGTGGTGGCGGGTAAGACAGACACTCTCACTAGCCACTTTGGCTGGTTGAAAATAATTTTCCCGGATAATAATTCATAAAAGCAGGGTTCGACAATAAGGATGGTCCAATGGTCCAAAGGTGATCTTAGAATTGAGAAGCAACACGACTGACAAAAATAATTGCGTTCGCGTGAGCAATAAAAAAGCAGATGAATACCGAATGAAAGGTTGATCACTCGCGCTAACAGCTGGGATGATGCGCGTGACTGTTTAAAATGTTGTGAAGCAACTGTTTATAAACACAGCTGATGTGATCGGTTCTGTTTCAAATAGACTAGACAAAAAGTCATGAACATGTACTCACAGTCTTGCTGCTTTTAAGAGCTCCAGATTTGTATTTTATTATTTTTATTTTTTTTGTAAATTTGTGGCTAAGAAATAATTAATAGTTTATGTTTGGTGTGGTCAGAGATACATTTGGTAAATCCTTCATTTTGAGCTCTGAAAATTATGTGAAATAAAAACTAATTGTAATACTATGAAACCATGACCCATTTGCTCATGAACATTTAGCAAGCTCATACACGACACACAAAAAGTGAAATGAATGAGGCATGTGGAGATAACGCAAAATCTAAATCAAGTAATTTTAGCATGTCAAAGTCATTATGTGTATAAAATATGTTTTCCCAACAATAAAATTGTGGCTAGTGAAAATGGCGAGTGGCTAGTAATGTTAGAAAACTACTAGCCACCGTGGCTGGTGATCAAAAAAGGTAATGTCAAGCCCTGAATGCTTGTAAAGATTTTAGACATCCTCTTGGACACTTTTAATGCTTCCAAACATTTTGCAGCAATTATAAATTGCCCATGTCTTGAGGTAGTTCATAGGTAGTTCATTATGATGTGATTTACCTTCTATGTGCAATTTGATTGGACAGGAATCACAGGACTGATTTTTCTAAACGCCATAGACAAGAAAAAATAAAGTAGTGACTGCGGATTGAAGAAAAGTATCGGAGTAAAAGTACCAATACTGCATTAAAAATGTACTCAAGGAAAGTAAAAGTACACATTTTTAAAACTACTGAATAAATTACAATTTCTGAGAAAAACTACTGAATTACAGTAATTTGAGTATTTGTATTTTGTTACTTTACACCACTGGGTTTATTAAAGTGTATTTCTTTCACTTCATAAAAATGACAGTAAAAGCTGAGTGATATACATGTTTCAGCAGTCTACATGTGTTTGTTAAAACACACACATCAAATTATACACGATAAATTAACAAAAGATACATTTAAACATAACATATGGGAGGAAGCTAAATAAATTATGTGCGTTTGATCAGATGGCTCATGCAGTTGTAGCTCAGTAATGCATAGTAGGCAATCTGCGTCTCCCAAAGTCTCACAAACATAGTTAGTCAAATATAAACTTAAATAAAATAAAAAAATAACTAATGGAGCAAAATTACTATTGTTGTCTCATTAAGAAACGTTGTACCTTATCAAATGTAGCCTGAGAAATGCATATTAACGATCCCGTTTGCATCAGTCCTGATAACATGGCTGCTCATCAAGTACGGATGAATGACCTAAAGTACATGCAAATGCTGAGTCACGCAACAGTCTGTTTTGTGTTCTCATTGGCATTTTGCCCACTGGGGTTTTACACTTGTGGAATTTACATGAAAACGAGTAAACAATGGTGTATGTGGCTCACAGTATGGCCATACTGATCTCTTATTATTCGACTATTACTAGGTATACCCTGATTTTCTTTATAGTGCACAAATTAAAAAAAATCATATTCACACCAAGACTGTTTATTTAGTCAGAAATGCAATAAAAAGTTATTATTGTATAACATTACATTTTTAAACAACTGTCCTTTATCTTTAGCATCATTTCTCGAACTTCAATTACATGACCCTGATGGTATTAGCATCGTGGGTATATTTTATATGCACTAGTGTAAATGACACCATAGTTCTAATGTGTATTTGACTGGCAGCATTTCCTTTCCCTGTTGTTCTTTAGTTGAAGGCTTAGTTTTCTTTTGAAAACACAAATATGTGTCTTTAGGGTGATTTTGAGGAAGGTACATGCTCACTAGAGTGCTGACAGATGTGTCCTGTTCATTCTTCTGATCCTGATGCTTTGATCAGAGCCCCTGTCATCCTCATCGTTATGTTTTACTGTCCTGGAAAATGTGTGTGTTTGCACCGATCACAGAGTGGGGGCCACAGGAGCCTGCGTGAGATTTGTGTGTGTGTGTGTGTGTGTGTGTGTGTGTGTGTGTGTGTGTGTGTGTGTGTGTGTGTGTGTGTGTGTGTGTGTGTGTGTGTGTGTGTGTGTGTGTGTGTGTGTGTGTGTGTGTGTGTGTGTGTGTGTGTGTGTGCAAGTGATAAATGGCTTGAGTAATGGCTGCGGCTGACAGCATCTGATGACTCTTATAGAGAGCAGAGATGGGGGAGGAAAGGGGATTGAGTGGGGGCTTCAGTCTTGATTGTGCAGACTGATCTACTGGTCTGGCCGTCATTTCAGCAATCTTCTGCAGCATAATCCGATTTTTAATATGTAAAATTGTTCTTGTTCTTATTCTTATGCTTGTTCTTATTTTTATTTTAGAATTATCCAAAAACTCAATTGCATTATTATTAAAAGTAAATGAGAACAGACCTATAAAAGCTTTCAGAAACTATATAAAAGTATTATATTCTTACATATTATGGACTTTACCTTAATATGATAGCTTTGTTAGAGGAAAGACTAAATGCATTTTTGTTTAAAACTAATTGTGCTATTTCTTATAAGATGAAATACGTCTCAAGAATGTGTCTGTGATGTTTCTGTGATGAGTGTACAGCTTTTATTTTAATTTGTGTGTCTCTTTAAATGCAAATGACCTGCTGGTCTGCTCTGCAGCTCTTAACAGAAGAAGGCAGAGCTTTTCTGCCAAAACAAAACATTAGTTTGGATTTGATTATCATGTCTGTTAAATTTGTGGCATTGCAGTTCTTCACCGTCATAAAAACTTTACTATCTAGATGCGTATAAAAGCCTTATCAGATTAAACACACGTTTGAAGCGCATGCAGAAAAAGACGGCTGTTTATTAAGTATTAAAATAGTTTTTTTTTGTGTTTTATTGCTCATAAATCTACCTGAATGTAAACAGCTGGGAAATATTGTTTATATTAAAGGGCACCTATGATGAAAATCAACTTTTGTAAACAATCTGGACAGCTGTGTGTAGGTATAGTGCAAGCGGCAACCTCCCGCTCTCCTTCAGGAAGCCAATACGAAAGTAACTAAAACTGCAATTCATCGAGTCGCCTTGGGGGGCTGGCTCCAGGAAGTCCAAGTGCTTTCTTTCTGCATTGGTAAATTGGCCATTTTTACAGCTGATAAAAACATGTTTACAGCCTGGTAAAAACGATGGCTTTGGTGCATATAGCTATGATTACCCTTCATGACAACTGTGAGGAGGGTGAATATTTTTATAACTCATCCGTTTCGTGTTTATGAAGTTATATTAAGTCTGCATAATTAAGGGCGTGGCCACTTGAGTGACAGCTAGCTCTCGCTGCTCGCTGTCTCGTCACCTCAGCTGATTCTGGCTAATTAGCCGCTGAGCTCAGCATGTACATCGTACTTTTTTTTGGTTAATGTTTCTTTACACAGTCAATTGCCTTTTGGAATTATTTCCTACAAATATCAGATGATATGGCATGCTGTGTGCACTTAATTGTGCTTACAAACCATTCAAGTTGCCTCCATTTCCCAGGTGAGTGAAATTATATGCTTATATACCATATCTATAAATGGATTTGTTTTATTTAAGATCATTTATCATTTAAATGTTCTTTAGACCAGTATTGCACTCCAGAATCTTACAGATTAATTAGCTGTAGGCTCTAGAACAGTCATCTGAAGCGTTGTCATACAGTGTTATGGCTGGAGTTTATAAATAGCCTTGCATTTACTAACACAGACTATATCTGAAGTGTTTGATAGTAATTCGCGTTTTCCTCCTGTCGAAAAACGCCTTAAGAACAATGTTTAGTGGCTCAATGTGTTACAACAGTGTTTTTAAAAGACTAAACACTTTATTGATATAGTGTACAACCAAGCACGTGTGGTCAGAACACAAACGAGTCACAGGTAATGAAGGATTAAACGTTCTCACGAAGTAAAAAGTCTGTCTAAGCCAGGTCTAAGCAAAATGCTGAGAATCAAGCATGCGTCTGTAGCTCCGCTCACTCTCCGCCTCTTTGCCCTTATTTGGTATCCCGTGTTTGGTACGATGAACCGCTAACAAAATGGCGACGGTTGGCCGCGCCTACTTGTAGCTTCTTTTGCAGTGTTCAGAAACCTGTGGGTGACATCACGGATACTACGTCCATATCTTTTACAGTCTATGGTATAGTGTGTCCACTGACATATTGGAGTGCTATAAACACAACAAATCTCTTTTTAAAAATTTCCTGACATTAAAATAGGATCCAAATCCCAGTGATTCTGCGTTTTTTCACGCCCACAGAATTGATTGACAGGACCGTATTAAGACGTCTCAGTATTTCCGCATATAAACGTCCACAGAACAGCATTGGCAAAGAAACTGTGATTAAAAGATCTGTTCCAACTCTCTGTGATCATCTGCACCTCAAGAATGACTTTTACAAGTTTGAAATGTTTTAAAATAGAGTATGTTTGTAATAAAGACAGTAAAATCAATATGTAATTCATAACCGTTGGAATCACCACAGCTGCATAGTATCGGTAAACGTGCAAACTTTGTAACAGCATTTGCATGTGACCTATCATTTCAGAAAGGCTTGAATAAACACCACAAATACATCAAATAAACTTACTTTGTATTTTGACCAATGAGCTGACCGCTGTTTATCTGACATAACATGTGAGAAACGGAAACACATTTGGGTGTGGTGTGCCGGAAGAACCAGCTCATTTGCATTTAAAGACACAGGCTACACAAACAGCTACACATTGATTTGAGCTCAAAATTGGCATATTCTGCATTGTGTATTACATAATGTGATGAATATTTTGAGCTGAAACTTTATAGACACATTCTGGAGACACCAACGATTTATTTTCCATCTGAATAAAAGGGGTAAAATAGGAGCACTTTAAATTTGTGTTCTAAAATGACAGTACAATATACAGTACAACTTTTATCTATGTTTTTAATATGATGTGTAAGAATACCTTTCTTGAGTGCAGGGATTCTTACCTTATACCTTAAGTGCAGGGATTCTGTGCTGATAAGGCAGATCGGCAGCAGGTATGTGTGGGGCTTGTGACATTACAGTAGGAGGACATTTGGAACCATTTTCAAATCAGTTTTAATGATTCATTCACAAATCATCATATTGTCGAATTCAAGTGAAACACTGTCTCATATTATATAGTTAGTTGTGAGAGTTGTCGAGGGAAGTGACAGAATCCTGACTCTCTTGAGTTGGTAATTCACAGCCGCTAAAAAAGTTTGTTCAATATAGTGTGATGTGAAGGTGTGTAGAAAGAATGTAATCTGGACGAACTGCTTTCAAAGTAATGCCATTATCAGATGACCTACAGTACCATCATCAGTTGTGTTGCTTCACTTTTACTGTGCTTAACAGCTCACAAGTGGTCGAAGTGTATATTTACACAACATCAGTTTCAAGCCTACTGGCAACTCATTGACATGCTTTTTTGAGGTCTGAATACATAAACCTTTGAAAATAAGTTTCAGAGTGCACGTTTTTGAAAACAGTACCATTATCGCCACTGCATAAACAAAACATGATTTTGTGATAAGGGTGACATCATGTACATGTGCATTACCTGTTCAGCCTATAGGCATGCATTGAGTGCATGATGAATAATAGTGTGAGATGACCATTTACGCTACCTGACAAAAGGTATGTCGCCTATCCAAGTTTTAGGAACAACAAATAATAACTTGACTTCGAGTTGATCATTTGCCAACAGAAGTGGATAATATGAAAGGCAAAGGCCTCTAGATCATGCTTAATAATAACTTGACTTCTAGTTGATCCTTTGGTATCAGATGTGGCTTATGTGAAAGGCAAAGGCCTCTAGATTATGCCTATTTTACTAAAATAAAATTCTTTGATTTTTAATTATTTAATTAGCACAGTAAGGTCTGACTTAGCTTAGACAAAAGTCTTGTCACTTAACAGAAATAATGTACAGTATAGAATCTAAAGTCATGGTGCAGTGAAAAAAGAATGAATATTGTGTATGACTCCCATGAGCTTGGACGACTGCATCCATACATCTCTGCAATGACTCAAATCACTTATTAATAAAGTCATCTGGAATGGCAAAGAAAGCGTTCTTGTAGGACTCCAGTTCATCAAGATTCTTTGGATTCATTTTCAATGCCTCCTCCTTCATCTTACACCAGACATGCTTAATAATGTTCATGTCTGGTGACTGGGCTGGCCAATCCTGGAGCACCTTGACCTTCTTTGCTTTCAGGAACTTTGATGTATAGCCTAAAGTATGAGGAGCAGCGCTATCCTGCTGAAGAATTTGCCCTCTTCTGTGTTTTGTAATGTGATGGGCAGCACAAATGTCCTGATACCTTAGGCTGTTGATGTTGCCATCCACTCCGCAGAGCTCTCGTATGCCCCTATGCTGAGTGTAACTTCAAACCATGATATTTCCTTCACTAAACTTGACTGATTTCTGTGAGAATCTTGGGTCCATGCAGGTTCCAATAGGTCTTCTGCATATTTTTTGTGTTGATTGGGATGCAGTTCAACAGGTTCATCAGAAAAATCTACCTTCTGCCACTTTTCCAAATGATCAACTAGAAGTCAAGTTATTATTTGTTGCTCTTACAACTGAGATCGACGACAAGACTGTTATCAGGTAGTGTATATTACATTTACGTTTCGTCATTTAGCAGACACATTTTGTCCTAAGTGACCTACAATTGAGGAGGCATTCAGTGATTCAACAAGAAGGGGCAATCCTCACAAGAAATGCTAATTATACAAAGTAACAGTTTTTTTTTTTTTGTCTTTTTAGAGAAAGATAAGTGTTTCTACAGGTGATTTGTCAAGCACACTCACCTGTGTGAAGCTCACTTCCTAAATGCACAATTTTTTTAGATGTTGAGTGATTGCAATAAAGTGTCTGTTGAAAATTGACGCAAGTGTCTGTTGAAATGTCAGAGTGTTTTCTACAGGTGGTTAGTCAAGCCCACTCACCTGTGTGAAGCACACTCAGAATTGCACAATGTTTTGAGTAGGAATGCCACAATTAACCGATTTCACTATTAACCGCTTAAATTCGTTGCGGTTAATTACACATAAAGGCTTCGTAAGTTACACCAACTGTGAAAGAATGGCGCAAGCACACACTGTAAAAAAAAACCCTAATTTTACAGAAAATATCACTAAATTTTTCACAGTAATTTTTTGTCATTTCAAATTATATTCAAAACTTAGTAAAATGACAAACAATCTCTCTAAATTAACAGTTTGACTTTCATTTTAGGTACTTTATCATTAAAGACAAATTACTGACATTTGTGTTTTTTATACAGGGAAATTACACTATTATTTATACAGTATTTTTTCTGTTATTTTAAATTATATTCAAAAGTCCGTAAAAATTACAAACAATATCTGTAAATTAACAGCTTGACTGTTATTTTTTGTACTATACAATTAATGACAAATTACAGCAATTTGTCTGTTTTATACAATTAAATTGCCGTATTATTTACACACTGTTTTTTCCTGTTTTTTTGAAGTACATTTAAAATTACGTAAAATTAAAGTAATAAATTGTAATTGTAAAAAAAAAAAAAAAAATCGTAAAAAAAAGGTAAATGACTGGCAGCTACGGCTGCCAAACAAAAACCATAAAATTACGGTAAAATTTCTTTTGTTGAAATAAAGTGCAAAAATAATAAATCTACAGATATTTTCATTAAAATGTTTACAGAGAAACACTGTTATTTTACAAACTTCTTCTAGATTATTATGATCAAATACGTTTAATAAAGTTACAAAATAAGAGTTTTACAGAGAAACACTGTTATTTTACAAACTTTTCCTAGATTATTACGATCAAATCCGTTTAATAAAGTTACACAACAAAAGTTTTACAAAGAACCACTGTTATTTTACAGACTTCTCCTAGATTATTATGATCAAATCCGTTTAATAAAGTTACACAATAAGAGTTTTACAGAGAAACACTGTTATTTTACAAACGTTTCATAGATTATTATGATCAAACACCATCAATAAAGTGACTGCACTAAAAGTTTAAGAGAAAACAATGTTATTTAAAAGAATTTTCCCTAAATCATTACGATTAAACACCTTTAATAAAATGCCAAGACATGCTCAAGGTCATAATTTAACAGTTTTATTTTGGATCAAAAAAGTCTGGAAAAAACAACAAACAAGATACAACTGGTTAAAATTCTCACAACTTTAAAATTAAAGTGGTTACATTTTATTGAATAGTATTTATGTAAAACATGTTGAGGTTTAAGTTATATGGAATGACTCCATCCAAATCTTAAATGAAACTGTAATGTGAATGGGACACTGACAAAGGAGTGCGGATCCAAATGCAAGTTTATTACACAGAGATGGTCACGCAAGCAACAGTCAACAGAGGAGCAAACAGATGTATGCAGGGAATCCAGAGTCATGGTCAAATAACAGGCAAATGGTCAGTCCCAGCAGCAACAACATAAACAATTAACAAACAAAGCAAAGCAAGATAAACGCGTCATAATGTTCACAGTAACAGTATAACAAGCCTTAGCAATTAGTGCGTGCGTCTGTGCTGCTTTTAAAATCCATGTAATCAGTTCATAACGATCCTCCGACTGTGTGTGTTTGTGTGTGTGTGCAAATAGTGGGTGTGAAACAGTGAAAATCAAGTAGCTGTATACGTTTTCAGTATATCTTAAGTTTATCATAATCCTATAGTCTGAGAATTTCATGAAACTGTTGTGCTGTTTACTGTAGTAGTATAAATGTTCCTGTCACAATCATCAGCAATTTAATCCTTGTAGATCGCTGGTAAACACGCAGATCACCATAGAACTACAAATCCGCCATTATATGGACTACAGATCCAGTCATGCAATGCTCACATGCACCTGTTCCAGATTCCACTGATTGGGCACACACACACAGTCGGAGGATCGTTATGAACTGATTACATGGACTTTAAAAGCAGCACAGACGCACGCACTAATTGCTAAGGCTTGTTATACTGTTACTGTGAACATTATGACGCGTTTCTCTTGCTTTGCTTGTTAATTGTTTATGTTGTTGTAGCTGCTGGGACTGACCATTTGCCTGTTATTTGACCATGACTCTGGATTCCCTGCATACATCTGTTTGCTCCTCTGTTGACTGTTGCTTGCGTGACCATCTCTGTGTAATAAACTTGCATTTGGATCCACACTCCTTTGTCAGTGTCCCATTCACATTACAGTTTCATTTAAGATTTGGAACTGAATCATTCCATATAACTTAAACCTCAACATGTTTTACATAAATACTATTCAATAAAATGTAACCACTGTAATTTTAAAGTTGTGAGAATTTTTACCAGTTGTATCTTGTATCTTGTTTTTTTCAGACTTTTTTGATCCAAAATAAAACTGTTAAATTATGACCTTGCGCATGTCTTGGCATTTTATTAAAGGTGTTTAATCGTAATGATTTAGGGAAAATTCTTTTAAATAACATTGTTTTCTCTTAAACTTTTAGTGCAGTCACTTTATTGATGGTGTTCAATCATAATAATCTATGAAAAGTTTGTAAAATAATAGTGTTTCTCTGTAAAACTCTTATTGTGTAACTTTATTAAATGGATTTGATAATAAAAATCTAGGAAAAGTCTGTAAAATAACAGTGTTTCTCTGTAAAACTCTTATTGTGTAACTTTATTAAACGTATTTGATCATAATAATCTAGAAGAAGTTTGTAAAATAACAGTGTTTCTCTGTAAACATTTTAATGAAAATATCTGTAGATTTATTATTTTTGCACTTTATTTCAACAAAAGAAATTTTACCGTAATTTTATGGTTTTTGTTTGGCAGCTGTAGCTGCCAGTCATTTACCTTTTTTTTACGATTTTTTTTTTTACAGTGCACCGTAAGTTACGTGACAAGAACTGACCGGTCAACTTCATACTTTGTATGGGATATACACATTTCTACTCCAAAGAGAAAAAAAATCCAAAATGAAAATACCAAGTTCATAATATAGTTGATCAAAAGTGCCTTTCAAACAGAGATTCAGCAGCCTTTGACTACATTTGTTCCCTTTAAAAGGGAATACTTAACAAATATGATGCTTAGATTTACATTAGACAAATACTATTTTTTATTTATTCTTATTTTTATTTATATATTTATTTATTGTTCTGTCATTTATTATCAGTATAAAATTATTACTTATGTTTAAATACCAAAAACTTTTTTTTCAGTCTAAAGAGAAATGGACTGTTGTTTGTTTTTATAATCATGTTGTGCTGTATTATTTATTACTGAGCAGCAATAAATAACACTTCAAAATATAAGGAGTTTTCATGTGATTTTCTAAACTAGTAGTGTTTGGAAAGTTATAAATGCATAATAATCGTAATAACTGTGAAGTTCTGATTATTCCTCAGACTATAAAATCGTATAACCAAAATCTAAACTCGTTGTATCCCTAGTTTTTGGGTTGTCGTTTGGTGTGGTGGGTGGAGAGAATAGGGGGTCCTGGTTTTGTTCAAAGGGGTTAAGGTGATTGCGGAAGAGATGGCTTTTAGTTGCCGTTTGAATAAAACTAGTAAATCAGCAATCCATGTGGGAATGGGAAGATCATTCCACCAGCGTGGGACATTAAATAAAAAGGTTTCATCCACATCCACCTGGCATGCATAATATGACATTTTAGGTATTTTATAGATCTGTGTGAATGAGGATTGTTTTGACAGTGACAGTTTTGCACTTAAGTGTTTTATTCATTGTGTACAATTACTCTAAACTTTTGGTCTGTTTCTGTCATAAAGCTTTCATGTATGACTCCTAAATGATTATAATGTTGATTAAAATTCATATGGACAACTTTTATGATACTTTTTTATTTTTTTTATTTTTTTTGGACTTGACAGCCACAGTCCTACTCTTAGATTAGCCAGAATAAACATTCACTTTTTTTCATTGAAGAAAAGAAAGTCACACTCATTTGGAACAACATGCGAATCATTTCTTTTTTGGATGAACTGTCCCTATAACCAGTGGTGTGAAGTAACAAATTACAAATCCTCAAATTACTGTAATTGAGTTGTTTTTCTCAGAACTTGTACTTTTCTAAGTAGTTTTAAAAACGTGCACTTTTACTTAAGTACATTTTTAGTGCTGTAGCGATACTTTTACTCCACTATTTTCCTTCATCCTGTAGGCGCCACTTTATTACTTATCTTGTCTATGGTGATTGGTTAGAAGAGAAGTAGAAGTAGAGTACTAGAAGTAGAATAATCAGTTCTGTGATTACCATCCAATCAAATCACACTTAGAAAATCACATTATACAGAAAAACTTCATGACAAAATCATTACACGCAATGACCAAGGCTGTTTAGACTGCATGTCACTGATGCCAAGATTGCGGATGTCTATACTGTTTGATGACTGAAATCACCAAATGACCTTAAACAATAAATGCACTACAGAATGTTACGTTTTCACACACACATGCATAAATGGACGCATCAACCTTTCACAACTTAATTCTCACTACTTCTGAGTACTTTTAAAAGGTCTACTCATACTTTGAGTAATATTTACAACAGATACTTTTACTCTACTTGCACTACATTTTTGGGTAAGTACTTTTACTTGAGTATGATTTTTCTGCACTCTTTCCACCACTGCCTATAACTTATGGCATAGTTTTTTAAATTAACTAACTGCATTTTAAATCAACAAATTAACAAAAAAAAAAAGTGTGTGTGTGTGAGAGAGAGTGTGTGTGTGAGAGAGAGGATGTGTGTGCTGTCTGAGAGACAGTCATTAATCTACTTTGCCATTATTAGGGTTGAACAGGGTCTGACTATGATTGATACTGAGAGAGCTGTTTCTAGGGGAAAGGTCCCTTTCACTGTGTTAATCACTGCTGACCTCTAGACCCATGTGTGTGTGTGTTGCTGCGTCTCTCTCAGTGTGTGTGTCTGTGTGTTTTGCTGCTGACCTATAACCTGTCTGAGGAAACACAAGAGAATAGCCATCTTATGCACACTAGACTGGGCAGCAATCATTAAAGAGGCGCATTACACAGGATGAGTGGGGAAGGATAGAGATGAGAGAGTCCCTATGTATTTTTCTGTTGCTTATTCACACAATAAAGCCTCTTGGGGCTGGAAAGCTTTACTGGAGAACTTCACAGTCTTATAAATGTCTCTCAGAGCTCACGGAAGCTACACAGAAAGACCTGTAAAACAGTTTAGCATAGTTAGCACAAACATTTCCCTAAGTAGATTTTGCTTATTTCTGTAAAACATGCTGCCGTAATGCTAGGGTGCTGCTATAGTGTTCAAGTTTAGCATAGACATTGGCTGCGTCTGAAATCGCCTACTACTCAGTAGGTACTACATTTGAATTTACTACACGAACGTTCTTTACAGTATGAGTGCGAGTAGTATGAATGGAACTCAGATGTACTACATCCGCCATATGTTGTTATCACGTGACCTATCCTCGTCAGTTCACTCCCATTCATGAATTCTCTCGCGTGGCATTATGGGATAGCGTAGCATCAATTGGATGCACACTTCTGAATCTTGCCGGAAGTAATAGGTAGGGCCGGACATCTGCGCAGAATTGGGTTAGAGATCTGCAGATTTTTGCGGAATGATTTTGGGAGTATCATAACTAAAACCTTAATATATTAAATAAAAAGTAACACCTTTGTAACTTTTATTTAATGTTTACAATGCAAATACAATTAGATCCACTTATTTAGTAAACAAAGCAAATCTCTCTTATAATATATCTACTAAAAGACACAAAATATTACTTTACAAACTGTATAGTAAATAAATCAGTCAATAATATTGCTGTAATTAATTTAAAAACTGAATAAATATAAATTTACACACATTTACACAAGTAAATAAATAGACTCAATGATGGGCTAGAAATCTGCGGAATTCTGCGCGTGCAGATTCCGTGTGGGCCTAGTAATAGGGTACTTCTCGCATACTGTTTTTTGAATTCTATGAATTCGGACATACTACTTGGCTTGCATTCCTTTTGTAGCGGACTATATAGCAGTGGATCCCAGCCTTTTTATCACCATGGACCGGTCAACGCTTGACGCTTGAAATTTTTTACCGCGGCCCAGGTGGGTGGTGCTGTAGGCTGATGGAAGTGTACGTAGATTGCTAGGCAACCATCATCTGTTCTCTCAGAGGATGACAAGCTGATAAAACATTGCAGCAACTCGAATACAACTTTTATTTATGGATGCAGTGTTTGGGTGTTCTGTGTTTGTCTGAGATATTTAGTCTACCAAAACGTGTACATTCCATACAACGTATGAAGCTGATCGGTCAATACTTGTCGCGTGACTCGTGGTGCGGCAGTTGAGATGTTTTCAACAGCGTGTGCCTGGAAGGTGCAAGCGCGTCATGCTGCTTGCGTGCGTAGCTCCAAAAATGCGTGTGCAAACCATCAGAAATAACAAACTTGCCCGCAGAAAATATGCAATATGTGAACGGCTTCTGGCCGCCGTCATTCGCGATCTCCAGCAGTTGATCTATTTCTAATGCAGATATGCTGGATATTCTTACTTATTTTGCAAGATTGTGAGTTCAATTTTAGCACTCAAGGGACCGAAATGTAACCTAGAGAATATGGTAATTTTTCAAAATAAAAGATCGTTCAGACCCAGATGATAAATAAAATGGAAATCATGATTTTTTTGTGCAGCCCGGTACCAATTGATCCGCGGCACGGTGATGTGATTTCTGATGCAGCCATTGTTTTGCTCATTAATTGAATACCCCATTATAAAACCCTAAAGGGAAAAAAAAATCGAGAGATTAGACATCATTCCTGAACCGCTATTTGGTTGCTAAGGTGTACAGGATGATTGTTAAGGAATTGCTTTTATGGCCCAAGGGAATTTTGTTTTTGTTTGCAGTTGGAATTGTTTGCATGTTTCAAATGCTTGAAACATGGTCGTTCACACTATGCAGCTAAATTCGGTTGTGACTTTAATTCGTTGGGCCCTGTATTGGGCATCTGGTATTTAGATGCATTTTGGTCAGTTGAATCACAAGTGAGGGACACTCTTTCCTGTGTATATCTTTTTTTCATGCGTTGTGATTTGAGGGGGAAATCGAACTGTGATTTTTCTGACTGATATTGCGATTTCAATTTAATTTCCAATTATTTTTTTTAATAAACAATTTAAATAAGCAACAATTTTCCCAAAACAGACATCCCAAGTCTCCTGGAAGCTCTGCTAGTCTCCCCGCATATTTATAGTGGCTCCCTGATACCCGCGAATGAGACATAATATACTGTAAATATAGACAACTATTCACCCATCCCCCTGCTCTTCATTTTTGTAGGAATTTGAGCAAAAACACATTTTAATTCCAGCTGTCATCGGAGACTTGCTTAATCCTGTTCTATAAACACACCTCTGTAATTTACAGGTGTGACAACAACATAAAACAACACAATTAATCTCCCCACACCAAAGAAAAACCCTACACCTTTGAATACGCCAGCATATCAACAGCAAGTTTATTTAATGTCATATTCAGTTTGATATAGACAAATGGAGATAACTACACTTCCTTCAGAAATGTGGTTTACTTGTTTCTAGAAGCCCTTATATGTTCATACGTCCTAGCTGTGCTTGCATTCTTGCGAAATACATATTGTTGACTGGTTTACATAGTGCATAGAATATAGGCAAAAGGTAAACAGGTGTGGCCTGCATACTGACCGCAATGGCATGAAAACCCCTGTGGCAAAGTATTTAGTTGGGGTGGATAAGGGAAACTGCCAAGATTTATGGCAGTGAAGTATTGAATATACATTCATCAAAGACAAACATTTCTTTCTTCATTTCCTTCCCCCTCTCGCTCCCTCCTCCCCAGTGAGATCAAGATGACTCAGTGTATCTGCAGAGGACAAAAGTGTATTCTATCAGCCTGAGAATGTACAATACTTGGCTACGCTGTGAGGACAGGAATGCCTGTGATCGCATTACAGCCTAACACTGACCTATCAGTCCTTGCTCTTATACACTGAATTTGTTTTCTCACCAAATAGCACCATGGCAGAATTGAAAGTTTTTATTACGTGTCAGAGATTTCAGAGATTGCAGCACATGCACTCATTAGATTTCACACTCAAGCCTTGGCTGAGGACGAACGCAGCCTCCCCCACACATATGTGTGCACACACTCACGCTCATCCATATTTATGGATCCCTCACACTGTCACACATTATTGCATAGGTCTAAGAGCTAATTGAGCCTCACTTGGTCTCAGTTTC
Source organism: Danio kyathit (assembly GCA_903798195.1). NCBI lineage: Eukaryota > Metazoa > Chordata > Actinopteri > Cypriniformes > Danionidae > Danio > Danio kyathit. The sequence continues at coordinate 43,878,452 of LR812526.1, forward strand.
TCTTTATTTCTCCACGTTCTGCTGTTTTTTTCTGCTCTTGGGGCTCAATGAAGGCAACTTTATCTTGATATTTCAGCACTTTTTAGAGCAGCACTGCTTATTCCGCCTTTAACGGTGTGCCAGGCGAGGGGGAGGGGAGGATTTCTGCTGAGACACACCAGCCGCTCTATCGGCTGTATCATCTATCACCACAGATACGAGTGTACAGAGAGCACTGACAGAAAGAAAAATACACAGTTAAAAGCAGATAACCTTGAGACTATATCTAGACTCGAGCGGATGCCTTCACACACTCAATAGAAGAAAAGATGGCTAATGAAAGACATTTGACCATAATTGCTCTGTTCTGAAAACTTGAACTGCCTGTCTAGACTCTTGACACACTTGATTCGAAGGCCGACTCAAAGAAATTTTTGTTGCTTTTTAAGAGTGCTTTCACACCTAGACTTTTGTTTCGGAACCTGTCTCGTTTCCCTAGTTAGCGCAGTTCATTTGGCGTATGTGAAACCAGTAATCGCGCTCGGATCCGCGCCAAATAAATCGGTCCGAGATCGCCTGAATGAGGTGGTCTCAGCTCGATTGAAACGAACTCTGGAGCGGATTGATTGTAGTGAGAAAGCAAAATGATCCGAGCCCGGCTATATCACAGTGTATTATGGTTGTGTAATAGTCACATACAGTATACGACTATATGAAGAGAGAATTATGAGTAGGGCGAATATGTCATTCCTGCCGGTAAATGTGCGCTTCATGTCAAATACGAAAGTGAAAGCATGCTAACTATTAACGAGAGCTGTTTATCCGTTAGGAAAACTGACCGAACTGCAGTCTTGGTTTATCTGTTATTTCTCTCTATAATGTAAAGGCTATAATGCACAATTCTAGCCAAGGGCTGTGTATGAGAAAGTCTTACCTCTGATTTATACTTTGGGACGATGTCTGTGGATGTCACCATTCAAAATTAATGCACAGCTTTCTCAGAGAGAGATGTAATGTCTAATGTATAATGTCTTATTGCTCATTGCCATAAATTAAAATAAGGACGCATGACAGTTTGGCAAGACTGTGCAAAATAAACCATGAAACTCTAACCAATGTGAGGTTAGTTAACTAGCACGTGACTTGTTTCAGCTCTTTTGGTCTGTTTAGAAACTTTGCCGTGTGAGAGCGAACCGCACCAAGTACAAAGTGCAAAATTGTAACAATTTTAATTCCTGTTTCGGAACAAAACAGGTATAAAAGCACCCCAAAATACTTTATTTTTAAAAGGAACGCTCTGTTAAATCCTTGAAAATGTGCTTAAACTTAAAGTTGAATCAAGGAAGATTGTTGTGTGATGTCATTTTGATCAAAATCAGGCCTAAATAAAGTTTGTTTCATTCATTTTCTTTTCGGTTTAGCCCCTTTTTAATCAGGGGCCGCCACAGCAGAATGAACTGCCAACTTATCCAGCATATGTTTTATGCGGCGGATGCCCTTCCGGCCGCAACCCAACACTGAGAAACACCCATACACTCTTGCATTCACACACATACACTATGGACAATTTAGCTTATTCAATTCACCTGTACCGCATGTCTTTGGACTGTGGGGGAAACCGGAGCACCCGAAGGAAAATCACGCCAACATGGGGAGAACATGCAAACTCCACACAGAAATGCCAACAGACACAGCCGAGGCTCGAACCTTCTTGCTGTAAGGCGATTGTGCTACTCACTGCGCCACCATGACGCCTAGTGGTGATTCTCTCAGACCAAATTGTGATCAGCAGGGTGCATACAATGCATTTTTTGGTAACGGTACAGCTCGCTTGGAAACTCACCCGGTGGTACTAACAAAAGCTTTTGTGTTGCAGATCTTCTCCAATTCGTTTTTGTAAGTGCACCAGTAGAGATCCTTTCCAGCAGGCACAGGACATCAACATGACATCAGATTAACGTTGAACCCCAATGTCATTGAGGACGTTGCATTTTGTTTGGAAATTGGGTTGATGTCAGAACCCAACAATAGGCTGATGTCAATGTCCAATCTAAAATCAACCAAAAATCAACGTCTAATGATGTTACAGCTTGACGTTGTGTGGAGGTTACCATAACATCTATCATACATTGGATTTTGGTTGCCATACCTGATGAATAAATGTCAGTATTTGACATCAACATGATGTTGATTTAAGTTGATGGCTCGACGTTGGATTTTGCTTACTTTGCAACACAACCTAAACATCAACAAAATATCAACGTGTATTCTATCAGCCTGAGAATGTACAATACTTGGCTCTGCCATGAGGACAGGAATGCCTGTGGTCGCAATACAGCCTAACAATGATCTATCAGTTCTTGCTCTTATACACTGAATTAGTTTTATCACCAAAAAGCTCCATGGCAGAATTGAAAATTTTTATTATGTGTCACAGATTACAGCACATGCACTATTATGTTTAGGTTTTACACTCACACTCATAGGTTTCACACTTAAGACTTGACTGAAGACGAACGCAGCCTCCACCACACATAAATCCAACGAAGCCATTAGTGGCGATTCTCTCTGACCAATTTGTGATGGCTCGACGTTGAATTTTAGTTACTTATCAGCACAACCTAAAAATCAACCAAATATCAATGTCATTTGAGGTCATTATTGTCAAAATAACATCCTTAGACCCTGACTGGACATTGAATTTTGGTCACCTCACGGTCACAGAAGAGGAACAAGACCAGAGGTGTGAGTATAAATGACAGTTTATTAGTAAAAAAGAAACAGGAATTATGTGACCAGGTTGCAGTAGATGATTAGCAGTGGACCAGATGATGTAGAGGGACCGGAAATAGATGATGGAGCAGGAACATGTGAGACACACAACCAAAGAAGACCAGGAGGGAATCAAATTAGGATTGGGGTGACTGTGAGTGGGGAGAACCTGGCCTGGCTGTGACAGTCAAGACCTAAATCTAACCTAATAATAACGTCTTATGCTGCGGTCACACTAGAGTTTGAGCATGCGAAATTCTGCCGTACATCGCTGCAAAAAGGGACGGGATTAAACAAGATGATTAGACATTTAAAAAAGCGAGCGATTGCTCTATATTTTAAATTTCTTACCAGAGAGGTCATGTTTTAGACCTTGCTTGGTCTTACACAGTCAAGTGATGCGATTTCGCAGGTCAGAGTTCACCAAGCTTGAACTTTGCAACGCAGTGAACTGCAAAACTTGACACATGAGCTTGCGTTTCCGGTCTGATGCATTCGCGTGCGTATGAATGAAAGTCCATGGGGAGAAAAGTGCAGTGTGCCTGCTGGTTTAGCTCCACACACTCCCACGAAGAACCACAAATAACAAAATCAAGTCAGTCTTAAAATACTTCTGTATCTAAATAAAAATTTAGCAACACCTAATAACTATCAATTAATATTTTATACCTATTAGTAAAAAGCCTTGTTCCTGACTTTGTCAGATTTTATACACCCCTTTGTTTCGAATCAAAGTTTGTAATGTTGTGATCAAGCGGCAACCTCTTGTTCCTCCTCGTGAAGCAAATACGGAAGTAACTGAAACTGCAATTCATCGAAATTCCGCTAGTCCTGGCTCCATAATAGAGCAGATTTCTATTGACCCCACTGTTAGAATGGCCAACTTTACAGCAGAAAAAAAGGTTTACAGCCTGATACAGAGAATGATTTTGCTTCATATAGCTAATATTACCCTTCATGACAACTGTGAAGGGGTGAATTCATCTATTTTGTTTATATTAAGTTATATTGAGTCTGTACAATTAATCAATTCACGTGGCCTCCATTTTCCAGGTGAGTGAATTTCTTATATACTTATACTATCTCTATAGATGTATTTGTTTTATTTAAGATCATTTATCATTTATACTTTTCTTTAGACCTGTAATGCACTGACAAATTGATTAGCTGTAGGCTGTAGAACAGTCATCTGAAACATTGTCATACAGTGTTATGGCTGGATTTCATAGCCTTGCATTTACTAACACAGACTATATTTGAAGTATTTGAAAGTAATATGCGTTTTCCTTCAGTAGAAAAACGCCATAAGAACAATGCTTAGTGGCTCAATGAATTACAACAGTGTTTTTTTTCTAAAAGATTAAACACTTTATTGATAAAGTGTACAACCAAGCACTTGTGGTCAGAACACAAAGGAGTCACAGGTAATGAAGTATTAAGCGTTTCTCCTAAAGAAAAGGCCGTCTAAGCAAAATGCTAGCAGGCATCTGTAGCTCCGCTCACCCTCCGCCTCTTTGCCCTTGTTTGGTATCCCCGGTTTGAGCGATAATGTGTGAACAAAATGGCGCCCGTTGGCCACGCCCACTTGTAGCTTTATTTGCGATTTCAGAAACCTATGGGTGACGTCACGGATACTACGTTTATATCTTTTACAGTCTATGATTATGATTCATCTAATTTCTGATTGGTTTGGTTTATGGCTCACAATGTTTAAATTAAAATAGTGTTTTATACTTGTATAAAAAAAGAGAATAAAAACAAATACTTAGGAAACAAGCACTGCTGATAAAGCACTAATGTACTCTATTTAATGTTTGTTAAATCAAACTATTACTGATCTTGAGCTGTGGTTTGTAGTGTTCCTCCACTTTTCAGATTGTTTGACACCTACATTATTACCTTTATATGTACCGCGGTACTGCCACAGTAGGGGTCTACATGTCACCCGCTTGCAGCATAGACATGGTGTCATGGTGTCCATGGGGGTGTAAAGAGATTAAATGTCACTGGCACTGGTTCAGAGTTTGTTTGAGGTATATCTGTCTAGCAACAGCCGAGCATATAAACAGCATGAGCCTGCTCTCCTTTTTCTTCCTGTCCTTTGTCCTGCATGGGGCTAATGCGTGGGCCCACTGCACTGACTCATACAACACTCACATTGAGAGAAAAAACAGCCCACCCTCAGAGAAAGAAGGATGACGCTCTGTGGAATAGAAGAAGAAAGGCATCAAAATGAACAGTAAAGCATCCAAGCGATATCTCTTTGTTTTTCTCTCTCCGTTCCACTCTTCTCTCCAGACCTCCCACGCATGCGTCCCTGCCGTTCGCTTCTTTTGCAGATGGAGGTCCTTTGAAAGCAGTTTGAGGTGTTCTATTTTTCTCCTCTTCTCACCCTCTACCTCTTTCATCTCTCTGCCAGTTCAGAGCTCTTTGTATAACCTGAACGCCGCTTCATACACTTCATTCTCTCCTGTATAATTACTCACAGCATGAGCCAAGTCAAATGGAGCTGGCTTCAGCTAATGCTGACCATTATTGGAAATGCCGAAGACTAATTTGGGTAAAGAGCTTGTCAAGTGCCTACGTAAGATGCCAAGATAAGCAATTAGCAGAATTTTCGCAAAATATGCTCGTCTGTGATAATCACTTTAGAGGTGACAGCAGAAAACATCTTAGAAGATTGTTATATGTTTATGATCTAGCGTTCTTTCATGGATCTTTTCACTGATGTCATCTTTGTGGTGGGTCTTCACACATTTGCTTTCAAAAAAGTGCCAAAGGTGCAGTACTTGTTGGATACAAAATAAATATTGATATAAAATGTAAGTCTGTTGAAAAAAAATCCTACATATATCCAACATATTGAGCTACGGTTATTTAAAGGGCACCTATGATGAAAATCATCTTTTGGAAGCTGTTTGGACAGAACTTTGTGTAGGTATAGTGTGTCCACAGTCATATTGGGTGATATAAAGACAAGTCTTTTTCATGTTAAAATAGGATCCAAATCCCTCCCATTTTGAGGCCGACGTTTACGTCTTCCCAATTGACAGTCGCATATTAACATGTCTGCGTAGTAACGAGTATATTCGAGTATAAAAGACAGGACATGCACAAAGCAACTGGGATTGAAAGATCTATTCAGCTCTCTGTGATCATCTATTATCATCATCAGGTGTGATCAAGAATGAGTTTTACAAGTTTAAAACATTTTTAAAACAGTGCATGTTTGTAATAAAGACAATATAATTGCTGTATTTCATCACCACAGCTGCATGTCAGTACAATTATAAAAGAAAACGCTTTAATCTCGGTTTGTGGAGGTTAAATCAGGTTTAATTTGTACATTAGCATAACAGATATCCATACAGCAGTGGATATTAACGTGTATCCTGTCACATTTGCCGTGCAAAAACAGTGCAAAGTTAAACACGTGCGCTGTGTGTGTGTGTATCTGTGTGTGTGCGTGAACTTTGTAAGGACATTGTGTGTGACTCATCATGGCAGAAAGGCTTGAATAACTCCAGTTCTTATTGTATATTTCTCACAAATGTTACGTGAGATCTGCTTCCTTCATGTCTGTCACTGTGCTGTTTATCTGACGCAGTCGGAGATCGAGGCACACTCTGACAGCCACGTGGGAACGGTGGGTGGGGAGAACTAGCTAATTTGCATTAAAGGCATAGGCAACAAAAACAGCTACATTGTGTTCAAAGCAGAAATCCAATATTCTGAAAGGTATAATAAATAATTTGATGGGTGTTTTGAGCTGAAACTTTACTAACACATTCTGGAGACACCAAAGACTTATCTTAAATCTTGAAAAAGGGGTTAAGTTGATTAAATGCCTAAAAATCTGTCAGTCTGTCCATCTGTCACAACGAGAGGTCGCAACATGTAAATCAGGTTAGCAAAATATGGCACCATTTTTAAAACAATATAGTAACATGTTAACTCATACTAGCAACTTGTTTAAACATGGTAGCAACTAGAGGTGCAACAGTACAGATTGTTCATGGTTCGGTTTGTATCACAGTTTTAGGGTAAAAGTTTCAGTATGGTTTGGAATATGATATTTTCAGTAAAAAGCTGGACAGTCAAATAAAAAATACAGAAAAAATCAATCTACAAGCAAAATCACAAATAAATATAATATAGCAAAGGTACTCGTCAACAAAGTCAGCTTTAACGTGCCTAACATATAATATTAATACAAAAAGTAGAATTTTAAAAGGAAATTACAATAAATACAATTACACATATAATATAATCTAAAAATATAAGTAAAAATTAAAATTTGTAAACCATACCATTATACTTTAAGGCAGGGGTGCTCAACCCTGTTCCTGGCGATCGACCTTCCAGCTGATTTCAGCTCCAACCCTGATCAAACACACCTGAACCAATTATTTAGAACGTGAGGAGCACTTGATAATTACAGGCAGGTGTGTTTGATAAGGGCTGCAACTGAAAACTGCAGGTAGGTCGATCGCCAGGAACAGGGTTGAGCACCCCTGCTTTAAGGGCACTAACATAACTACTAATGGAGCTTTCTTCGGTATCTAGTAGTTTTCAGATATAATGTTATACAATAATCAAATCTAACACTGAAAGCATACTCTGCAAAACAATGTTTTTTGTGGCTTGTTCCAACTACTTACTTTAAATGAGCTGAATCGTCACAATTCTTGAGTTTTTTTAGGGATAACTTAATTGTTTTATGTTCAGTCCAATTAAATTTGTAAAACAATTAAGTTAATCGATTTGCGTTAGGACAACATGAAAGAATTGTATGGAACCAAGCATTTTTTTTACAGTGCATATAACAGGGGAGTCCAAACTCAGTCCTGGAGGGCCAGTGTCCTCCAGCTTCCCTTAACACACCTGCCTGGAAGATTTTGTACACCTAGAAAGAGCTTGATTAGCTGGTTCAGGTGTGTTTAATTGGGGTTTGAACTAAAATATCCAGGACAACGGCCCTCCAGGAACGAGTTTGGACACCTCTGGCATATAAACTCCACTGTGTAATTAATGTTTAACATTACTGACATCCCAACAGCTATTCAGAAAAAAGTAGGAAGTGTCGTCATTGTCTTTTTTTTTTTTGTTAACAATAAAAACACAGACAGGAATAAGACGTTTTCATTTTAAGACAATCCACATATACAGCACACGGAGCATGTTACAGACAACACATCATTTCTTGAATAATTACGTTCGAAGGCTTAACTGATTAAATACACGTCAAGCCGGACACGTTGATGCAATTATTGGACATAATTGAGTTTGTCCGTTCGGAAACAAGACTTAATAATTTGCACGTCATAACTTTCATTCGCACGTTCAGATGAGTGCCCTTCTTAAATCTTGAGTTTGACTTCTCAAACACAGATATAGGCAATGTGCACTTGTGGACTGTGAAAAACAGAGTAATAATGACTGTGTGAATAACTTGACATGGCAGTTTACAGAGTGACGCAGTTTTTTGTCCACAGTTTCAGGTTTGTATTCATGGTGGTGTGTTCAGTTCTCATTGCTGTGTTTATACATTTGTATGCAAAAATGCAGAGCACAGTTTCCACTTGGTTACTCATCACTTTTCACTGTTATTTGCATTTCACTTCAATGCAAATCTGGACATACACAATTTACATATGCGTATCTGTTGAGGCAATACAGAAGGGTTACATATTATGATACAGTGGCATTCCTTGTAGCAACAGCTAAAATGTTAACCATATCCCTGCTGAAAAATCCAGCTTAAACCAGCCTAAGCTGGTTGGCTGGTTTTAGCTGGTTGACCAGCCTGGTTTTAGAAGGGTTTTGGCCATTTTCAGGCTGGTTTCCAGCCATTTCCAGCCTGGTCTTAGCTGGTCAGGCTGGAAGTTGACCAGTTAAAACCAGCTTGACCAGCCAAAACCAGCTATCTCCAGCTTAAACCAGGCTGGTCAAGCTGGTTTTAACTGGTTTAAGCTGGTCATTTTCCAGCCTGACCAGCTAAGACCAGCCTGGAAATGGCTGGAAACCAGCCTGGAAATGGCCAAAACCCCTCTAAAACCAGGCTGGTCGACCAGCTAAAACCAGCCAACCAGCTTAGGCTGGTTTAAGCTGTTTTTTTCAGCAAGGATGCTAGAAAAGAAATTATTTTGGCAATTTAATGTTAAAATATGAAGTGTTAAAATATGCTAATTCATGATAGCAAATTTTTAAACATGGTATCAGTATGATAACTCATGGTAAAAGCAAATATGTACAGCTAAAAACCTAGCACCATTACTATCTATCTTGAGCAAAGCTAAGAGACTAGTCTAAAATGTTTTAAAATGGTTCATGTCAAATCATGCTAGCAACAGTAAAACATGCTAAAGAATTAAACACTTTTTAAAAACACGTTAGCCATGTTGGCGTCTTGGTGGCGCAGTGGGTATCTCAATCACCTCACAGCAAGAAGGTCGCTGGTACGAGCCTCGGCTGGGTCAGTTGGCATTTCTGTGTGAAGTTTGCATGTTCTCCCCGTGTTGCGTGGGTTTCCTCCGGGTGCTACAGTTTCCCCCACAAGTCCAAAGACATGTGGTACAGGTGAACTGGGTAAGCTAAATTGTCCGTAGTGTATGTGTGTGAAAGAGAGTGTTTGGGTGTTTCCCAGTAATGGGTTGCAGCTGGAAGGGCATCCGCTGCGTAAAACATATGCTGGATAAGTTGGTGGTTCATTCCCCTGTGGCATCCCCTGATAAAGGGACTAAGCCGAAAAGAACATGAATGAATGAATGAAGGAATGTTAGCCATGTTGTCATCAGCATGATAATTAATGCTAAAAATGCTAACATGTCAAAATCACGTCAGTCATGAAGTCATCTTAGAAACATGTTAAACATGGTAGAAACATAGTTATTTATGCTAACATAGTAAAATGTTACAAACATACAAACAACAGCTAAAGTGTGATTTGTTATATATTCTGGAATCACATTAGCAACACGTGCTATTTCAAGTGAGCAGAATGCTAATTTATGCTAACAGAGTGCTAAAATATTCCAAAGATGGGAAAAAACCCAAAACAATTCAGTGAATAAATATTCATGAGTGATCTGATGCGCAATAAATTGTCAACCCACAAAGCAGAGAAACTTCATAGTGGTTTAATAAAAGTGAGTGGAGGAGAACAACGGGTGTGAGTTTGAACTGATTCTCCTGTTACATCCCTCCATAAGCATGGTAATTGTAACTGATATGAGTCTTTGTCAAGCAGCCCCAGGGCTTGTTATTAATATCTCCAGACAACACACTCACCCATATAGCGGAGGGAAGCAGAGCCGATAAAGACGTAACAATTGAAATAGAGGCTCTATATCTCAGTGTGATGTTAAAGCATCCGTCTTTTTGGTGTGTTAAATGAGAAAACGAGAGAGAGAAGCAGAAAAAAAATCTTACAAATGGATGAAACAGAAGCCCACAGGAGTTCTGCTCTGGGCTGTGATGAATAATGTCGCAGCCGAGATTCTCATACACACACACACACACACACACGCACACGCACACACACACACACACACACACACACACACACACACACACCTACACATACTTTCACTCCAAAGCTCCAAATGTGCCAATATTAATCACCAATCCAGTGTGAGTTGGCGCTTTACTGAAATCCTCCTGGGTTTCTGCGGACCAACTGAGATTTTAGGCTGGTATGTATTAGACAGAGAAGATGAAAGACCTTCCCATGAACAGGAGACACAGGAAACAGTTAACCATCAATGTTCTGGCCTGGGAAAGCTCTCAACAGCTATTGAGAAAAAATACATAGAGTCAGGTTGTCTAGCCAAAAACATAACCGCTTCCACATTTAATTGCACACCAGATGGCAAACAGAAGCCTGCTACCTGAAATCGTTAAACTGTGAATTCGCCCACAGCTTATGTTACAATTGTTCGATACAAGAATTAGATTCTAAGTACCGACTGTTGATGACCAGAATTCACCACCTGGACTTAACTAAGCATATAGTTTAGAATTTCACATTGGACAATTACTGATTTTGTTTTAGATGGTAACAAGTTATTTAACCCTTACGGCCCATTCACACGGGGCGTCAGCGCCAACGATTTAAGCAACGCCGAACTGAAGTGTGGGTCTGTCAGCGCTGCTTCAGTGGCGTTGCTCACTGCAGAATGCTTTGTTATTTTGCTTCCAGATTTTATGATAAAATGGGAATATCCAGCCTGATCTCACGAGGAAAGGTAAGTATTTTACGTTTTGTCCGTTTAGTGGCTAATTCGTACGAATTCGTACAAGTTCAGTCGTACGAAAATATACAATTTAAAAAAGGAGGCATGGTACCTAACCCCACCCCTAACCCCAATCATCATTGGGTGATGAGCAAATCGTACTTATTTGTACGAATAGATCGTACGAATTTATACGAAATAGCCACTAAATCAAAAAGTTACGAAGTTTCGTGAGATTGCGTGGGAATATCCTGTTCTAAGATCTGTTATGCATTTGATTTGAAATGTTCAGCAAATACAATAAAAAAATTATCTAATAAAGTATATAAATATCTTGAATAAAAAAAAAAGTTGGGAACTTTTCAAGCGCCAATGGAAGCATCAGCCACTCAGATCATTTTATGCAAATACCCTAGCTCAGACAGTAGCCAATTGCAGACTAATTTTATTGGCTGATGCTGCTATGATGATCGTATCCGCCCTAACTTCAGACATGCCCTCTGTCAAGCTTTGATGCTGAAGCCCCGTGTGAATCAGGCTGATGCAGAGAGTAGCTTTTGGTTTCTTAAACAACCTTGTTGAAAGACAAGATGGAAAATAAGTTAATCCATTTTAGAAGGATCTGATTATTGACATGCATCAAGCAAAGAAAGGACATTTTTTAAACTACCATTAAGAACTGTCCAATGCATTATTATGAACTGGAAGGATAATGGGGAACCATCTTTGAGGAAGAAATGTGATCATGAAAAAAAATATTGAATGATCAAGATCAGTGATCACTTAAAAGTCTGGTAGAAACAACAGTAGAACTCACGGCTGTATGTTTATTTTGAAAGTAACAGCATTTCTACATGCACAATGCGAAGGGAGCTCAAAGAACTGGGACTAAACAGCAGTGTAGCCTTAAGAAACCACTTATCAGGGGTGCATTTCCGAAAACCATCGTTAGCCAACTAAGGTCGCAAGTACCGTCATTACAAACATAGTTCATTGATTTGACGTGTCCCAAATCCGTTGTTCCAACGAACATTCGCAAACTGCGTCGCAAACTTGTGCACTTGCAACTACACCTCTGGAGCTGTAGTTAGAAACATAGTTCCTGGCTGTGTTCTATTCCCACTTATCCCCCCTATGCCCTATTCGTTTACACCATTCTAACATTTAAACTTGGAATTATAAAAAAAAAAGCATTAAGGTCATGCATATAAAGGTGTGCATATAAAACATAATAATTTGCCCAAAGAAATTATGGCGTTCTTCTCTAAAGAAGTTGTCACCCCATTTAGAGCATCATTATGGGCGTTTTTACGTTATAACTAATGGGGTTCAAATGATTAATCTACGACAGAGGAACTACGGGTTTTGGGAAACACTGGTCACTACATCGTTCTTTTCCCAAACCATGCATCGTACTATGATAGTTCAGCCGCGAGTTACCTCGTTGTTTGGGAAATGCACCCCAGAGCAGCTAATCAGAAAATAGCTTCAGTTTGTAAGTGAGCATAAAGATTGAACCCTGAATGGACCCTGAATGGAGATGTTTTGACAATATAGGGTCATCGTACAAGTGTAAGCTAAATCCAAAATGGCATCGGAGAAACTGACTTTGAAGACAACTTTGGTGTGTGTGTCTGTTTGCGCATGTCTGTCTGTGTCTTCATACCTTAGACTAGTGGCTAGACCATATTTTATCCATAACAACATAAGAAAAAAAAGTAGTTTAATAGTGATATTAAAGAAACAACATGCAAATAAAAAGCCATCAGTCTTTTGATTTTTTTTTTTTTTCAACCTCTTGGGTGATTAAGTTGTATTAAATACACAGCAGATTGATTTTATGGTACCATGTTAAACTTTCTGACACATTTATGGCACTCACGTACGTTAAAAATAAATACAGGGCACATCTCTACATGGAGGATGGCCTCTGAGTGGAATTCTTCAAAATTAAACGATGAATAGACTTGGGCCTATTGGTATGTGTGCGCCGTTGTGTTCAAGGTTTATACATTAATAACCACCTCAGAGGATATTGGGGGTCACGAGTCACTGGCATGGTTATTTTGGGGGTCGCGGGCTGAAAAGTTTGGGATCTTCTGCCTTAGAGACTTACATCCCACGCCTTCGTGTGCTTTCACCCACCGGTGTGGGTAGGCGGGTCTGTGACCAGGCCCACCAGATGGTTTCTGCCTTTATGGGACTATATCCACATCCCATGTTGCAATGTTATGTCTATGTGTTTATGTGCTTGTGCTGGGGCTTTTTTTTCAACGGCAGTATGAGAGAAAGTGGAGACATCAGTTCTTGATGATCGTTGCATTACAAGATAGAGAGTCTCATTACAATCCACATTGCAGTCAGTGGTCTTCTAAAAGTTTTGACAACTTGTGCTAAATATCCACATTCTTAGAATTTGAATGTCTAATCAAAATCAGATCTAATATAAATAACAATTTTCTGTTTTTGGCACACTTTGTAGACAAAAAAAAATCATGCCTTCACAAAAAAGAAGACAGAGACAGAGAGAGAAAGAACGAAGGAAGGCTGCTAAAGGTAGTTCAACACTGAAAACATGGATTCAAGCTCCAGAAAGCCAGCAGGTAAATCATCATATACAACATTTAGCTGTGTTTGTCACACTTTTAAGTCTTCTAATTAAGTAGGCCTATATTTTCCATTATAATCATATCTGCCAACATTTGGTTCGTAAATTCCGGGAGATTGGGGGGGGGTTACGTCATACGCTAATTTGCATATTACTGACGTCATCACGTTCTACCATTTCTGTTTGTTTAACAGCCTATGGTAAATAAATGGGGTATTATATTTGCACTACGCTTTATGTAAGCTTATCAATTTAACTAAATTTATTGCTGTTTGAATACAGTATATCATTATAGATGAGTAGTGAATTTGCAGTAATCTCTCAGACGTAATATACTCAGACAAGTTCTGAAACTCTTACTTAAAACATCTGATTGTGAACAATAAACGGTCAAATTAAATTGTTAAAATAAAGAAGCAGATCAGTTTGACTGTACAAGGGAAATACCTTCACACTTGCCATCGGTACGCAGAGGGGTGATCTGCTGTCAGGCTGCAGGTGGGAGAGGCTGCTGTACAAATACTGGGCCGCCTGTCAGAGCTCTGAGGCGGGGGAGGGCCGGCGGCATTACCCGCAGCTCGTTGAGAAGAGTAGGGACGGTACAGTAATGGACAAATGACAGTCTATAAAAATCTCCAGTAACACAAAAAAGTCGCTAGATTTGTCGCTTTTTTTGAAAATTTGTCGCTAGGGGGGTCTGAAAAGTCGCTAAGTTGGCAACACTGGCGCGAACTGAAGAGCACGCGCACAAGCACCAGGTTTTAGCCCGGACTGTACCAAAATGCTGAGGAGCGGGGGGCGGATGGGGGGGATTCCGGGAGTTTACCGGGAGACAGAACAATACGGGAGACGGGTCTGAAATACGGGAGACTCCCAGGAAAAACGGGAGTGTTGGCAGGTATGATTATAATCACTTAGGCCTAGCTGATACTAGTAATCTAGGTTAGGGGTTCCCAAACTTTTCAGCCCAGGACCCTCAAAATAGTGATGCCAGTGACTCGCAACCGACAATATGCTCTGAGGTGGTTATACATATACAAACCTTGCATGCAACGGCGCACACACACCTATAGGCCCAAGTCTATTTTTAATTTAATTTTGGAGAACGTCACTCAGATCATCCTCCATGTTCAGTTGTGGCCTTTATTTATTTTTCCGTAAAAGTTTAACTTGGTGCCATAAAATCAATCCGCTGCATCAGATGCTATTGCTGTGTCTTTATTATAACATTAATCACCCCAGGGGTCGCAACACATGCATGTTGTTTTTTTAAATGTAATTATTAATTACTATTTTTATCTTCTGTGGATTATAGTTAAAATATGCTCATTTTAATAGTTTAATAAAATGAATTTGATTTTTGGAAAGTACCAAGCGACCCCCCCTTCATTATCTCGCGACCCCCCGAGGGGTCCTGACCCCCACTTTGAGAACCACTGATCTAGGCTACGGCACTTTCTTTTTTCTTTAACCATGTCAATAGTAGGCCTTTAAATAGTTAAAAAAAATTATATTAAGATTCTAAAAGTTAATATAAATTTATGGTGTATAATATTAAATTAAATGTGTAATACTTATTTTTCCATTGAAGATGAGGCAGAAGCAGGCTCAGAGAGTGAGGGAGAGACCACTGAGCATAAGCTAAATCAGAGAGGTACAGGTAAGACTGTTAATCTGAAAGGGATATGCTAGAGTGTAATACAAAGATAGATAGACATTTAAAAAATAATTTAAATATTGTAAATGGTTTGTTATTCATTCTAAGATGAAACTGCCTTAGAGTCAACTCAGCAAAGTAAAGGCGATGATCTTCGAACTGAGCCAGAGACAGAAAATGTTCAAATTGGGAAAGAAAGGCAATACAATGAAACAGAGAAAGAAGAGACAGAGACAGATCAGGAAGATATGGAGCGTGAGACAGACACAAGGGAGAAAGAGACAGAAACCTTTTTCTTCAGAGTTTTTGCTTCAGTTACAAAATCCATCCGATCCTGCCCATGTAAAGAAACACAATATAGCATACAATGTGGTCTTTACTGAATTTACAAATTCAATAGGACCCTGTCGTCCAATTCTCAATCATAAAAGATGAGGTTATCAAAATCTCTCAGGACATGGTACCAAATAGAAAGGTTTTGCTGTAAAAAGGAACAGGTACATTTCAAAATGTAAAACAGTAAATAGTTTCTGTTATTATCAGCAATGTGTAATTGTGAATCACAAAAGATGAGGTTATCAAGATCTTTTAGGACAAAAAGGAATTGTTGTTAAAGGTACAGGTAAATATAAAAATGTAAAATAGTAAATAGTTCTGAAATTATTACAGAGTGTACTGGCTTCTCTTTTAATTGTATTTTTATAACAGCTAGAAATTTTGTATTAGCGAGAACCCACCCAGTTAGTGCCCTTTTTATTGGCTTGGGTCACTGCCTCTCAAAATGTGCACGGCCCAGTTAGCAATGTATCAAACTGAGCCATGGACATTCTGACATAAACTTTGAATTGGTCGGGATAGTCTCGCAGCTCTTTGATAGCGAGGTGGAACTCTCCTTGCTTTCTTCGCAATCTAAGGGTGGGATGGACCAGAGGAATAGACAACAAAAGCATCTTCACCACTCAAAGACTTTTTCGCAATAGATTAATTAATACACATCAAAACTTGTGTGCAAGCTTTGTGAATATGACAAATTTTTCGGATTTGAATACAAAAAAAAGAAAAATTTTAAGATTCATTGGCTAAAATTGTGAAAAGTAGTTCAGAGGGCATGAGGTATAATTTTTACTTATGGATTGGCCACCACAGAGTCCAGACCCTAACTCTGTTGAGAATCTTTGGTCCTGGAGAAGACTTTCCACATCAGTCCAATTCTCCCATCGTCAAAATAAGATCTTGTCAAAAAATGATTACAACTCTAGGTGGAAATAAATGTTGTGACATCGCAGAAGCAAATTGAACCAACACATGTGCCTTTTTTGACATCAGTGACATTTATTGATCCCTTTACTGATCTACTCTATGATTTCACCTGTCCCTCTCTAAAGTTTATCTTGCTATATTGTTTACTTACAAGTACAAGCATTAGGTTTCAGTGGTGCTCAAGTAAAGTATAAATTGGCCAAAATAAAATGTGATTATAGTAATGAAGCACAATTACTAATGTAATTTACACCGCTGACTCTTACGCCCTTTTCTCATGGTTGTGGGTGTTAGATGTCTGCAAGCAATGTGATATTAGTATCTTGGAATAGGATGTGGGGTGGGGGTGGGTGATAGAGGAAGAGAAGAAGAACGAGAGAGAGAGAGAGCTGGATAGATGAGTCTGCTGTGTGCTGGGACACAATCAGAATAAATCAGGCTAAAGGCCTGGGCCTCAGCCATCTAAAGCACGGTCATTTCATTAGCCTTATTTATGGCCCTCCAGCCCCTCAGATGACCCTCTCTTTCCTTCCACCCCATCATCCCTCTCTCTCTCTCTCTCTCTCTCTCTCTCTCTCTCTTTCATCCTCCCACAGAATCTCCTATCTTTTCTCCTCCATCCTTGAGCCTGAATCTTTATGTTTTCCCTCTGTGTGGATCTCTCCACCTTATTCACTGCGAGTAAACTGACAGAGCGGTGTAAAAAAAATCACGAGGGATGAATTATTTGATTCAGCTCAAGGAGAATGTGCAGGGCTTATGTATGAGATCTTTGAATGATGCCCTCTTGTTTTGATGCAGCGAGATATTATGTCTGTAACCGCATAAATATTTATGATATGTTCAGCGGATCGTAGCTTGATAATCTCAGAAGATTTACTTCCCTGCCTGCTGCATTTTTAAACGCGGCAGATCATCCGTTTCCCAAATGTTAACGGCGTGTCCTTATTTTTCCCTTCTGTACTCCCTGATATCTCCTGATCCCAGCAGAGTTATAGGGTGCAGGAGAGCATTTTAATGTGCTCGCTTTGATGAATATGGGATTTTCCGATCTAAGGGCTGTCTATCTTCGCTCTGTCGTGTTTTGTGCCAAGCTCCTGCTGGGAAGACAAACGGACTCAAACCTTTTTTCTCCTTGACTGTGAACTCAAAAATAGCCTGTGGAAATATCAAACAACTGTACTCTCGTGTGGCGCAAGAGTTGGAAATGAAAAAGCATGTGGTGCTTGATGCTGTATGTTGTTGTGGATATTCTAGGTCACTGCTTAAAGGCTCAAATGAAAAGAACGCATTTCGTGTTCTTTATGATATTCTCATTCGTAGATATCAATTTAAATTTTTTTAAAAGGCAAATCTGCAACTGAAGAATTAAAAATAAACAATCTCATCCCAAAACTGTTGAATTTGACAACACTATTTTCCACTAAAAAATACCCTTTTTTCCTGTTTTGACTCTTCATTAAAAAAATTTGTGATGCCTGAAAACATTTTTGAAACCATTACCAGTATCATCTCAAAGTACCCAAAAATAGGATGGAAAATACATTGCTATTGTCTCTTGAATCAATTCTGAGGGTGCTTTCACACCTAGACTTTTGTTCTGGAACCTGACGCATTTCCCCAGTTAGCGCGGTTTGTTTGGCATATGTGATTCCAGCTCGGATCCACGCCAAAACAATTGGTCTGAGATCGCCTGAATGAGGCGATCCATGAGAACTCTGGAGCGGATCGATTGTAGTGAGAAAGCAATATGATCTGAACCAAGCGATATCACAGTGCATTATAGATATGTAATAGGCATATATATGGCTATATGAAGAGAGAATTATGAGTAGGGCCGGATGTCATTCCTACCGGTAAATGTGCGTTTGATCTTAAATACAAAAGTGAAAGCATGCTGAACTATTAACGAGAGCTGTTTATCCATTAGGAAAATTGAGCGAGGCGACGCAGTGACGCAGTAGGTAGTGCTGTCGCCTCACAGCAAGAAGGTCGCTGGTTCGAGCCTCAGCTGGGTCAGTTGGCGTTTCTGTGTAGAGTTTGCATGTTCTGCCTGGTTTTGCATGGGTTTCCTCTGGGTGCTCCGGTTTCTCCCACAGTCCAAAGACATGCGGTACAGGTGAATTGCGTAGGCTAAATTGTCCGTTGTGTATGAATGTGAATGAGTGTGTAGGGATGTTTCCCAGTGATGGGTTGCAGCTGGAAGGGCATCCGCTGCATAAAACATATGCTGGATAAGTTGGGGGTTCATTCCGCTGTGGCGACCTCAGATTAATAAATGGACTAAGCCGAAAACACCTTTTATCAATGTTCACAAACATATCGTGCTTTTTTTAAAGGTCCCATGAAATTTAAATAAAATTTAGATGTTATTTTCAGTCAGTTAGTTTTAAAGATATCTTTTTAACTTGTGTTTATATGAAACTGATATAAAAATCTAAAGCAGTGGTCCTCAACATTTTTATCACTGCGGACCGGTCAACGCTTGACCATGGTAAAGTCCCTTTAAGGCAGGGATGTCAAACTCAATTCCTGGAGGGCCGCAGTCCTGCACAGTTTAGTTCCAATCCTGCTTCAACACACTTACTGGTAGGTTTCAAACAAGCCTGAAGGACTCAATTAGTTTGATCAGGTGTGTTTAATTAGGGTTGGAACTAAACTGTGCAGGGTTGTGGCCCTCCACGAATTGAGTTTGACGTCCCTGCTTTAAGGCAAGTCATTTCACTTGGCGGCCATCTTTGAAACGCCTCTCGGGCAGTATCCTCGGGCATTCTGTCTGAACGTGGAATGTGGTGATTGCCTGGCAACCATAACTGTTTTCTCAGAGGATGACAAGCTGACAAAGAAAATTAAAAAGCACTATGATAATTAGTCTACCAAAATGTGTATATTCCATACAAAATATGAAGCTGATCGGTCAGTCACGTGACTCGCGGTGCGCTAACAGCATTCTGAAGATGTTTTCACTGGGGGTGCCTGGAAGGTGTGAGCGCATGGCATCGCTTGCGCACGCCGCTCCCAATATGCGCACACATGCCACACACCTCCTGAACTTGCATGCAAAAAAGACGCAATATTTGAATGGCTGCCGTCTTTTGCGATCTCCAGCAATTGATATTCTTGCACAGACATGCTGAATTCACCTGGTTTGTTGACAAATGATTTGCGGATCCATTAGTTCGTGGGTATTTCACTGCCCCTCTTCTCCTTTGAAAAGAAGCTTTCTAAAGGCATCTGTTTCTTACTCATTTTGCAAGATTCTGGGTTAAATTTTGACTTTCAAATCACAGAGATGTAACTGAAACATTTTTCAAAGTAAAAAAATTTTCAAAATAAAAAATCATTCAGACTCAAATAATAAATAAAACGGAAATAAATAATGATTTCTTCTGCAGCCCGGTACCAGACCAGGGGGTTGGGGACCACTGATCTAAATCTGATCACTGATCTCACGTCACCTCATACTTCAATTTTTCCTCAAATCTTGCCCAATCAAATGCTCTCTAGTATCAGACATGTCCCGGCCCCTTTAAGATGCTTCTCATTTGCTTTTCATTTGATAGCCTTGAGCTCAACCACTCTCACTGGCAAAGCTGTGATAAAAACAACGCTATTGACTGTTTTTGTAAAAGGGGAGGAGCTACTCTATGTCCCACCCTCTTTTCATTTTTTCAGTTTAAAAAGCTGTTGATTTGCATTTTATGCATCACCCAAGTTCCATGGTTTCAGCTAAAAATCCTTTTAGCGAAAAATCCTTAAAATACAAAAATATTGTAATGAAAAATAAGTCGTTTGCATCCTGCATCACCTAAACGTGTGTAATGTAATGCGAATTTACATTTTAGTGTTTTTAGCAATACATTATTTTTGTGTTTCTTTGCATCCTATTTTTTGTCCCATCCGCACTTCCATCAATTAATTAAATAAATAAAAGAAACAAAACTATATATAGCTTCAAGCAGCAATTATTGGGGCCAAGCAGCCCAGTGGCCACATCATAAACAAGCATAAACAAGGTACAGAGCAACTAGAAAATTCTATAACTTTTTGGCAGCATGTTCTGAGCCAAATTTGTTGGAAATTGGGCTAACGATATATGGAGAGTTCAAAACAGATTTTCAAACTAATTCAAGATGGTGGACAGGAGGTCACGTCATTTAGCCAATAAATGATATCAATGTTCTCTGTAAGATACAAGGAATCTGCAAGACCAGTCTCATGACAATAGATAAAACTATTCTAAAGTCATTTGATACATTTTGTATGATTTAATTGTTTGTCAATTTTAATCAGAAGGTGGTGCAAACTGTTGTAGTTTGGTCAATGTCAGGTTTAGATCACACACATTAAGTTTGGTTTCATTACTTCCAACCATTGCAGTGATTCAGTCTGTAATGTCATCTGGCAGCATCACATCAAGTTTGCTCATGTGCTAAATGAACGAATTCCATAACTTTTGGTCTACATGGTTTGAAGATGATCCGAGTCAAATTAGGTGAAGATTGGACCAACGGTCTAGGAGGAGTTTAAAAAAGAATGGTTTGAACAAAATCAAAATGGTGGACAGGACGTTTGGCAGATTATGGCATAATTGGTAAGTGTTGTCTGCATGACCCAAAGAATAAGAAACAGACTTTTTATGGATTTGTCCCATGATGGATTCTCTTGAGATGTATAGTGCAAACATATACTGTACAATATAAACCTGTTTCTAGAGTCATAAACACTCCAGCTGACATATGGTCTGTAATGGAAAGAAATGACTGCTAGCTTTGCCAAATACTGTTATGTGTATATAGTGGAAGGGAAAGTGTGGGTGGTTTCTCTTTCTGTCTCTTTCTTTCTCTTTCTTTCTGTGTGTGTGTGTGTGTAACAGAGAGTGCTGTGATTGCAGTCTACCAGGCTGTTCTCAGTACCAAAAGATGCTTTTCTGAGACTGCTGAACATAACAACTTTGGACAGAAAAAAAGGAAAGGGGAAAAGAGCTCTGGCTACAGGCCCAAGGAAGGCAGACACTGGAATACAGGCTGGAATGTCAAGTATGTGAGCAGTCAATAGGGCCATCTGTGTATGCTTGCTAAAGAACCAAAGAAAGAGAGAAAGAAAAAGCAAAGAAAGAATGATTACACAAAAGACCCTGAATGCTTAGGAGTTTAATCTTTTTTTAATGATACTATTTTACATATTTGTGTACAGGTGTGTGTGTGTGTGGGGGGTGATCTGACAAATATTACTTACTTTTAAAATAAAAACGTTTTAAAAATGTCTTCCCGACTGTTTGGGTTTTGTGTAAAAGCCTGTAGACTTTTTAATTTTCCTCCCAGGACATTTTGATTTCCAGGAGGTTTACATGTGCTCCTCAGAGCCTCTTTATATCTGCTATATCACACAAGAAACAAAGGCTTATAATGTTGTAATGCTAGAACGGGATATTCTGCACTGTAATGTAAATTTGTCATGCAAAGAAAGATATAGATTCAATGTATAGTTGAGTCTTAGCCTATATTCAATTCAATTCAATTCATCTTTATTTGTATAGCGCTTATACAATGTAGATTGTGTGAAAGCAGCTTCACATGGAAGATTATAGTGAATTGAAACAGTGTCAGTTCAGTTTTCAGAGATTAAGTTCAGTTCAGTTTAGCTCAGTTCAGTGTGGGTTAATAATCACTACTGAGAGTCCAAACACTGAATAGCAAATCCATCGATGCGCAGCTCTACAGATCCCGAACCATGCAAGCCAGTGGCGACAGCGGCGAGGAAAAAACTTCATATAGCCTCAGTTATATTAATTCTCTTGTACCTACTGTAAAAATGAATTATATTCAGGTCCAGTTGGCATTAGAGATTTATTTTATTCTCAGAATATTCAATGAAGAAATTAAATTTCTTTTTGGTTAAAATAGTAAGCTGTATGGGTCAAAAACAGGATGCTGCACTCAAAAAAAAAAAACTTATTTAAAATGAGCTGAAATATCACAATTGTTTGTAAGGACAACTTCATTGTTTTATGCTCAATCCACTTACATTTGTAAATTGAGGTAATTTAATAGATTTTTGTTAGGACAATATGAAATAATTGTGTGTATTTTACAGTGCATTATGTACACTTAAAAAAAATGATGTCTGCAAAATTGTTGCAAACAATCTATTTATGTTGAATTTACACAAACAAATTTTATTTAGTGATGTTCAACTTAATGTGTTTGTTTAAATTCAGCCCAAAAAAACTGTTTACAACCACTTAACTTAAAAAAAATAAGTAAATCCAAGGAATCATCTTTTAACCATTTTTTTCAATGTATGTAAATTTAAATCTTCAACAGTGATTGTAAATACAAACTTACTTACTCCCAGGGCCGTTTATATCGAAGTTGATATTTAGCCACACTTTTGTTGGTGTTTCGTAACATCACATTTTTATGAGGTGGTTCGTTAGACCAACGTTCAACCCCCAACCTACTGTAGAGGACCAGGACATACACAAATACACAATGGGCAATTTAGCTTACCCAATTCACCTATAGTGCATGCCATTGGGCTTGTGGGGGAAACACACATGAATATGGGGAGAACATGCAAACTACACACAGAAATGCCTACTGACCCAGCTGGGGCTCGAACCAGTGACTTTCTTGCTGTGAGGTGACAGCGCTTTCCATTGCACCACCTTGCTGCATGATTTTATATACAGTACATAGCAAGCATTAATTGCTTAATTAAATGTCCATTATGGGTAAAATATGGATCAAAATATGGGTGAAATAATGTTCCGTCATCATTTAGCATATCTTTGACTTTATTTATTATAATAATTCCAAAAATAAATGATCAATCCAAATTGCATCATGTTTTAGGCTATTAAAAACAACTTGCTGACACATTAGTATAAACTAGTGGCTGGAATAATAGTAGCAAAGTGTAAAGATTAAAAATTCCAGTTGATTAATATTTAGGGTATACACTGTAATACTAAATAATATTCTGCATTATGTCATGTGATTCTGGTTGTAAAGACTGATAAGAGTTTTTGAACATTTTAATGAATTTCTTCTGTAAATGTTTAGTGTGGCAATCACCATAATTAAAAAAAAAAAAGTATGATTGTAACAGTGAGTCGGGGTACAACAGAGTTGAGCCTCCAAATGTAGTTTATTAAAGAGCCCTGTTATACATTAAATAGGGTTATATTTGGTTGTAAGGGTCTCCAACAACAGGCTGATATGCATGCAAGGTCTAAAAACACTTTCATGGTCTTTTAATATGCATATATTTTTACCTAATTATCCCACCGACTCCCATATGAATCGTTCAGTGATTCATTTGTTCCCAAACCCCTCCTTAGCGCGAAGGTAATCTGCGCTGATTGGACCAATGACAGCCTGTTGCGATTGGTTGACACTGACAGCCTTCAGCGCGAGACAGAGTGAAATGCTCAGCACAGCTTATCAACAATATAGACTGATTTCACGCGGCCGCCATTATTAACAGCGAAATCAAGGCTGCGGTGGGAAGAAACCCGGAGTCACAGAGAAATGTTGTGTACCTGGCTGTATATCTTATCAGCGAAGAGAAAGTGACACAAATGTATCATTTCACCGCCTTTCAAGAGTTCACACTTAGCTGATGATTGATTATATGCAAGTTTGGCATGCTGTCCCGGGAGAGAGCCCTGAGCTCAAAAGGTCCTTGAGCCCCGGGCTCCCTCCCGTTGCAGGGCGAGAGGGGAGCACTGAGCTCAGGTAGATCTCGAGAACTCCCCCGCCGTGGTAATTGAATATCAGATAGTGCTTCTCTTGAGATAGGTACTAAGTAGGGAGCAAGTCTATGAGTTGATTTAGACAATGATTTGGATTGCGTGTTTTTTAATCTGTGGGAGGAAACCGGAGAACCCGGGGGAAACCCACGTGAGCACGGGGAGAACGGGCAAACTCCTCACAGAAATGCCTGCTGGTTTGGTAAAGCCTAAACCATGGACATTCTTGCTGTGAGGCCACAGTGCTAGGCACTGGGCCCCCGTGTCACCCATCTAGGAAGGAGGAGGAGTAGGGGTGGAAGGAGGGGGGGTTTCTTCAAATCGAAGATGACTGTGGTAAGAAACCCTGGCTCTTTATAGTGAGTCAGGGATCGTCTGATTGGATAATCATGAGTGGTTAACGTGTAACCAGCCGTGTTCAATCATAATCACGTGATCCTCTCGAAATTAGTTTATGACTAAACTCCACTTCGAGCGACCCGAAGGTCCGTTCTGAATGAATAGTGAAAATAAAAAGGGATATTTGACCTCATTTTCAGCTAAGTTAAGGGAAATGGCACTGCTTAGATAACGTTTTCTTTCCCAAACACACATTTTAGATGCCATTCATCAAACTCAAGTTAATGAACTGATTCTTTCACTATGTTAGACTTGTCACGATACAAAATTTCCGTAATGAAATATAAAAAAACGCCCATTTCTCATTAACATTTAAGACACTGTTCATGGAGTTCTTAAACAGCGGTGATTGGCCATTGTGTTCACATGCTCAACAGAAATCACTATGATTGGCTGTGAAGGTCATCAGTTCACCTCAGCGCTGTTCACTGAGTGCAAACACAGACGAGCGATCCGCTCATGAATCGACTGATCTTCACGGCTTTAAAACGCTCCAATGTCCGTCTATGTATGTGTGTTTTCAATCTGTGAAGAGCAGTGAACTGATGACCTTCACAGTCATTCTGTTCAGCACTGGTGAATACTACGGCAAATCAGCGGTGTTTATGAGCGTGCTCAGCGGCGCTTAAATGTTAGCGGGAAATGGACGTTTTTAAAACTTCAGTACCAGGACAACACTGTTACAGACAACATGAGGGTGTGCTACAGCACAGCCTCGCTTTCGTGTTTTAAAATGGCGGTCACGTGAAATAAGCGTATAGTAGTCAGAGTGCACACACGCTTCATAATCGTGGATTTTGGCTGCCAGTGGGTGAATGTAAATACAGACGACTAATTATTTTTTTGAGCAAAACTCCAAGAACTGGGGAGGAGATCGACACGAGTCTGGTAGCCCGTCACACTCTACCTGCTCTTCACACACACATTACCCTCCTCCTCAGAGGACACAACACCAAAATAAAAGTCCTTAGCAGAAACATTCAAAAACAGAATACAAAGAATGTATATTAAAGAAACAACTTCACATTAGTTACTAACACCATAAAACACAGTACCCGGTTCTCACCAGTGGTATCAGGGCCGGCGCGTGCATAGTGAGGGCGGCGTCCGCGAACCACCTCCCCCCGTCCTCACTTTCATCCGCGACACCCACACCCTCCCTCCCGGTCCTCACTTTCAACCACAAACCGGTCACTTTCTTTTTCACTTTCGGGTTGAGGGCAGCGTGATTGCCGTTCGCCTAGAGCGTCAGTCCAGCTTGCTCCAGCCCTGACTGTTATTCAGACACGTCACCCCGAACCTAACCCTCCGGTCTCCCGGATTTTAAGGGACAGATGTTGGCAGGTATGTGTGTGCAGTTTTATTTTGAAACTTGACTGCTGCAAGTATGCAAGAACAGTTGACGATGGCCATAGCAATGACAAACAGTAAAGGATCGCAGGCTCATAAACGCATTAAATCCATAAACAAAGCGGCACGCGTCGCGTTTTTAACGTGGCTTTAGACACGATATGAGAATATAAAGATTTAACCATACAGTACAAGCGGTTACAAGTAACAAAACACAATTAAATACATAATTTGCAAGCTAGAAAATGCAAGGAGGCTACCATTTACCACTTACTTACACTTGTGAAATGGAGGAACTGATCCACGATGCACTGCTCCATGTTCTGACATTGTCCCTTACATCAATAGTCTTTTCTGATTCTTCCTTTAACAAAAGGCCGATAAATTCTCCGTTGTAAGTGTGTAGATTCCTGAAGCACTTGAACAGCACAAGGCTGGCCTATAATGCTGAGGTTTTTGCGAGCGCAACAACTGGGCGAAGTTTCGTATCCACGTCACGACGAAATGGCTAAAGACTCAATATCAAAACGATTCATTTGAATTACCAGGAGTCGACTCTTTTATAAATGAATCAACATTTTTAGTTTAGTTTAGTTTATTTGTTTACAGGGTCAATGCACATTAATAAACATTACTCTAAAATAGAAGCACAGCATAATAACAAAGTACACTATCATATATAAAATACAATTAAAAAGCAAGAAAACAAAAACAGATTGATGGCAGCAGAAAAGGACAAAAAAGGCAAAGACAAACAGTACAAATAAGTGTCAAGAATACAGTACTAATGCTGACAATGCTGAGTTGCCAATAACCAATTTTCAACATGAAACTGAAAAGAACGAAAAGTAAGTGATCTTCTTATTGTTGGTGGGATGGTGTTCCATTCCCTAGAGGCTTTAGCTGAAAATACCGACTGGCTGAATGTACTTTTTTTTAGAGGAACAATACAATCCCCTCTTTCACCATCTCTAGTAGTTCGGTGAGCAGTCGATCTAACTTTCACAAACTGATTTAGTGGTGAAGTCGGGTTATGTAGAGTCTTAAGCATTAAATAAATATGTACATATTTAATTACACTTTCCCAACTAAGCAGGTTATGTTTCTTTAATATTAAACAATGGTGAAATTGAACTGATTTCTTATCAAGGGTTTATAAGGATTGTTTGTATAATGATTCAAGTGGCTTCAAAGTAGTAATGTTAGCTTGGGACCAAGTGGTTAAACAATAAGTGATATGAGAGATAATCATGGAGTGATAATAAATTAGGGCAGCCTCGCAGGACATCTGATCACGAATAAATCTAAAATTTGCTAAACTGAATCTGACCCGGTTACAGACCTTTTTAACCTGTGACTTAAACGATAGTTTTGAATCTATGAATCTATGATCTTTGAAAACACCAAGGTACTTGTACTCAGATACAACTTGTAATCTTTCCATATGCTGAATAAATATAACAGTGTCATCCGCATACATTTGTATATTATTATTATTAGGACAAATGGATGGAAGATCATTGATATATTAAGTAAAGAGTAAAGGGCACAAAATAGATCCTTGTGGGACACCAGTGGACATACCTAATGAGGCAGATTTGTAATTCTGTATATTAACACACTGTGTGCGACCAGACAGGTATGATTCTATTCTATCCATTTTAAAGTTTGTGGGGAGAAATTAAAATCTACTAATTTGGACATAAGAATTCTATGATTTACAGTATCAAAGGCCTTCCCCAAGTCAAGAAACACAGCCCCAACGACCCCCCATTATCTAATAAAGACTTGACTTTTTCGGTGAAGTAGCAATTTGCCATCTCACTTGAGTAATTTGCTCTGAAGCCAAACTGCAATGGATCTAAAGCAAAGGAACTATTATTTAAGTAATTTGTAATTTGTATGGCTATCAGTTTTTCTGCAATCTTTGATACTATAGGTAATATACTGATAGGTCTGTAATTACTAGTAGAGTGTGGATCGCCACTTTTAAATATAGGCACAATGACAGATGATTTCCAAGCACTAGGAAACATCCCCTTAAACACTGTCCACTTTCAGATTTAAGCCTTAGCTGGATTTTTCACTTCACTTAGAGCTGTGTTACACACTTCATGGAAGGTCATTATCCAAAACCCATAATAGGGGCTCTTTAACTCTGAGTCAGGCAGGCAATGGTCAAAGCAGGAGCAAACAGAAGCATCAGGGTACTCCAAAAGCGTAGTCATGTTAACAGGCAAAATGTTTGATACAGGCTGCAAAACAACATAAACAATAAACAAGACAAGGGTCAAAAGCACGGCAAGACAAGACAAGAGAATGCTTAGAAATGTTACAGCAAACAAGACTCAGCATTGTGTGTGTGCAAGTGTGGTGTATAAATAATTCAGCATATCAGTCCTTGAATAGCGTCCAGCTGTGTGTCCGTAATCAGGAGTAATCCGGAACTGCTGTGTGAGTGAGGTGCCTGATGGGAAATGTAGTGCAGTTTGGTGGCAGAATTGTAGTTTGGGTGATAGTGAGTGTTTCCAGCGATCTGCAAGGGCTAGATCGCTGGTGATCGTGGTAATGATACTCCCTATGTTTTGCTCAGAGACAAAAAAAAAAAAAAACAGCATTACACGTTATATTGTTTTGAAGACTAACTAAAAATAAACTAATTTTTTTATCACCAGCACATCTATATCTTGGATGACCTGGGAATTAGTAATTAATCATCTGTTGGATGAATTACTTCTTATAAAATACTATTTAAAGACTCCTTTATAAAAATTATATCTTTAATTCACTTCAAATATAGGGCAGCAATTGCACTGGACTTGAGTTTTAGTAGGTTGCAATGTTTACAGTGTGTGTCTGAGACTCTCTCACTAATGTAGCTTCTAAGGTCTGTGTAAACCTATTGACTCTGTAGACCCCGAAGCTAAGCTCTTCCTCTAGACAGAGAAACGCTGAAGAGCTGATGATTTATCTCTACCATTACTCAACACACCCCACAGCCATTCTGCCAGAGTGTGTGTGTGTGTGCGCGCACATGTGTGGTGGGCTGGAGGATATGAGATTAATTTAAAGGCCACCCCACATCCTCTCTTTTATTGATGTTGTATTTCATACAGATATATTTTCTGTTCATTCGCCTGCTTTATTGGAGCAAATGTCACCTGCTCCTGATAGCCCCTATTCTTTCATTTCTCCCTTTCTTTCGCTCTCGGCTGGGGAGGGATAATTCTCCGGAATGTTCCCCCTGTTCTCTGCTTGTGGTAATGAATGCCAGCTTTGCTCTGTTAAATTTTGTCTAGAACTGAAGTGCGTACACCTCTCGCGCGCACACACATAGATACAATGGAGACTATTGCATGGGGCCATTGTTGTAAATGTTTTTATCTTTTATCTCTTTGTGAATTGCAAAAGGTTGAAAGCTGTATGAAAATATGTATCTGACTGTGGCTTCAAGCATAACAGAAGTAAGCAGAAGTCTCAGTTGACTGTTGAGTTGAGTTGTTGTTCAATTTTTCTTGGTAATTCTAAATATTTAATATAAGCGTAAGCTTGGAAAACAGTTTTGGAGAATTTGGTGTTTCCCAATTCATACTGCCTGAGAGGTGTTTCAAAGATGGCCACAGAGTGAAATTACTTGCCTTAAAGGGCCTTTCATGGCATCCATTTCTCCCAAAATATACATGAAATACTAATTCATCTGACCACAGTACACGTTATCACAGTGTGATGGTCCATCCCAAATGCCTCAGAGCCCAGAGAAGTCGACAGTGCTACTGAATACTGTTAACATAGGGCTTCCTTTTGGCACAGTAGTTTTAACTGGCATTTGTGGATGTAACTATGTATTGGGTATATGCAGAACTAGTGTTTTTTTCGATACTGATATACGTCCGGTAAACGGTTAATGTGACTTTTTTCCATTTTATGCAGTTGCTTTTACAGCATCGATGTTGTAATGTAATTAAAATATAATCAGTTAAACAGACTTCAGCATTCATTTAGTTGCTCAAACGTAAAATGAGATTAAAAGACGTTTACACGCACGTGCCCTTCAGGATTAGCAGGCTAGCCCAGAAGCCCTATTGAATATACTGGGGTAAAATAAATGTTCATATTCTAAAGACATGGTGCGGACAAAGGTAATTTAGTGTAGTGCTTCTTGTACAATCTGAGACACACTTTATATCGGATATTACTCAGCCAGTGGAGATCGCTGATTTTTAAAGAAAACAGACCTTAAACGCACCGATTTTGTAATGGCATCGAGTTCACCGGAAGTGCTTGACCCAGGTTACTGACAAATTAAAAGTTCTTCCGCATACTTCCGCAAATACCCTATTGTGGTACTTGACAAAGGTTTGCCAAAGTAGTTCTGAGCCCATGTTGTGATATCGCTTCTAGATGAATGACAATTATTGATGCAGCACCGCCTGAGGATCGGAGATCACGGTTGTTCTGCTTAGGCTTGCGCCCTTGTCCTTTTATGCTCTGAAATTCCTCTCGATTCTTTGAATCTTTTGATGATGTTATGCACTGTGTAAGGTGAAATATCCAAATGTCTTCTTATCTTTCTTTAAGAAACATTGTTTTTAAACATTTCAATAATTTTCTCACGTATTTGTTGGCGATCCTCTGCCCATCTTTGCTCCTAAAGGACTAGTCCTTTCTTCGATGTTGCTTTTGTACGAAATCATAATTACAATCATCTGTTGACATCACCTGTTTCAAATCACATCATTATTTAACCAGTTTCCCTGATTTCTAACCCTAAATTGTTCTGTCCCGACTTTTCTTGAAATGTGTCCCAAAACCACAATAAACAATAAAAATCATGAGGAACACATTAAATAATGTTTGTTGTATTGTCTGCAATGAAATTGCAAAGTCAAAGTAAATTTAGAAATCAATACTTTCTTTATTTTTTGTGTTTTCCGTACTGTCCCAACGTTTTTCATGCCACATCCGTGTCACTCTGCAGCCCAAGACTGGTTGCTCACTGAAGTTAAGCAGGGCTGAGCCTGATCAGTACCTGGATGGGAGACCACTTGGGAAAACTAGGTTGTTGTTGGAAGTGGTGTTCATGAGGCCAGCAGGGGGCGCTCAACCTGCAATCTGTGTGAGTCCTAATGCCCCTGTAAAGTGAAGGGAACACTACTGTCAGTGAGCGCCGTCTTTCAGATGAGACGTTAAATCGAGGTCCTGACTCTCTGTGGTTTTTAAATATTCAATGGCACTTCTGGTAAATAGTAGGGGTGTAACCCCGGTGTCCTGGCCAAATTCCCTTCATCGGCCCTTACCCATCATGGACTCTCAATCATCCCCATCCACCAAATTGGCTTTATCACTGTCTCTCCACTCCAATAATAGCTGGTGTGTGGTGAGCGCACTGGCGCCGTTGTGCTGTGGCTGCCGTCGCATCATCCAAGTGGATGCTGCAACCTGGTGGTGGTGTGGAGAGACCCCCTCATGATTGTGAAGCGCTTTGGGTGTATGGCCATACACAATAAATGCGCTATATAAATACACATTACATTACATTACATTTTTTCTGATTTGGGGTTGTAATTAGTATTATAATAAATGTATGCGTGATCGTATGTTTGAAACAATTTGTCTCTAAATAAAGTCCTTTGTAGAGTTTTTCTTGTTAAGGTGAATTAAGGTTTGCATGATGTTTATCATTTTTTTTTATGTTTTTTATAATTGTAATAAAGTGATGTGAAATCTCAAAATCTCTCTATCTCTCTATGCAGCCTTCAAAAACATATTTTTTAAATTAATATTTTTAATAGGATGCTTCACAATATTATATTTGTGCATATACCAGGGTATCTGCGGGGTCTTAAAAAGTATTAAAGTTGATCAATCAATTATGAGAAAATTAAGGCCCTTAAAAGGTATTTAAAAGTCTTAATTGCGTTTTTACGAGGTCTTAAATTTTGTTCAAGGGTTGTCCAAAGTGTTTGACTCCAAAAGAGCATAAATCTATTTATTTTCCTCCTAATATCCACATGATTTGTTCGGGCCGGGGCACATCCGGCCAAGCTCCTCCGTCTGGGTGATGTCACGTAATTTTCGACAAATGCAGGAAGGTGATGTGATGTTCTCGACATGTATCGAAACCATAGAGCGAAACAGATGAGAAAATGTAAGTTTGCGTACTCCTGGTTGGAGAAAGACGAGTTTAAACAGTGGCTAAAGTCTATCCCTGAAAACAATCGTGTAATTTATTCTTTCAAGCTTTGTTTTTTCCGAGCTTATATGAGTTCTGTTGCAAAGTTGTGCTCCATTGATTTATTTAACTACAACTGTTTATTAACAACAGTTTATTAAGTTAAAGGTTTGGTACTGATCAGAACTTGAAGTGGCGATGAGGTCTTAAAATTTTCTGAGAAGGTTTTTAAAAAGTCTTAAAAAGGTATTGAAATTACCTTTAGGATTCCTGCATATACCCTGATATACATTAGTTTAGACAATACTAGCGCCAAATCTGGAGCTAATCTAACAAAACAACCTACAATAAACCTTCAATAAAATGAGTACAGTCAAATTTATATGTTAGGGAAAAATATTACATACAATTTTAAAATGAGGAAAAATTAAGAGAAACAAAAAATATACATATAAAGTTTAGTTATTAGAGATTTAGAAATCTCCCCCTTCTTTGCTGATTGAGAATTTATGATAAAACAATTCTATATATAACCCACATGCCATTCCATATATGTCTCCTCATTTTTATTATCGCCCTCTCAAATCTTTTCCTATGACTTTTTTCATGTGGACTAATCATGTAATGCCTAAAATGGGTTCATATTTCAGCATTTTGACAGGTGGCTTCATTTCCGCAGATGAGAAGTAACAAAAAAGTGTGCGTGTATGTGTGTGCGCGAAGGAAGACTTTGAATAATCTGCGTGACGAGAGTCTGGAATGTAGATGATCTGTCCGAGGAATCCAGCAAGTGGAATTGTTATCACAGATGTGGCTCTGTGAAGTAACCATCCGTCTGAGCGTATCTAAATAAAAGCAGCGTTTTCTTTTACTCTTTCTTGTCAACCAAATTCATTTGTCACTTTTGTGCCACGGTAATGTCTTCAGCTGTATCAACAGGGAGAGCTACTTTGAGCGCCCTCCATCATTCCCAGCCCCCCCCTCGCTCTGCCCGCTGCCTCTGTTGATGTTGCTCATCATTAATTTGAGCTCGCCTAATGGCTTTCTGCTAGATAACCACCAATTTAGAGGCTTTGAAATCAATAGCTTGTAGCTAAAGCTTTGCTTGCAGAAGAACCAGCAGGGATAAGACTTTGATGTCGGCTTAGATATAAAAGTGTGTGTGCGTGTGTGTGTGTGTGTGTGTGTGTGTGTGTGTGTGTGTGTGTGTGTGTGTGTGTGTGTGTGTGCAGCTGAGCAGGGTTTTTTCTTTCCCCAAAGCCTGACAGAACAAAAGACCAGAAGAGGAAGGCGTTGTGGCGAGAAGGGACTTCCAGTGCTTTGTCCACTGAATTTGATCGGTCCTTTTTTGTGTTTAATATGCAACAAGACCTAAATGTTGCATACATAACTTATTTCTCACAAATAATGGCCTGAAACAACATGAAACAAATATATTGATCTTTAATATACAGTCAGAATTATTAGCCCTCCTGAATTATTAGTCCCTCTTTTTCCCCAAACTTTGAAAGAAGAGTTTTTCAACACATTTCTAAGCATAATAGTTATAAAGAGCTCCTATTATGCATTAAAAAAGGTGATATTTTGGTTTTGGGGGTCTCCAACAACAGGCTGATATGCATGCAAGGTCAAAAAACACTTTTATTGTCTTATAATATGCATTTATTTTTACCTAATTATCCCAACGACTCCCATATGATTTGTTCAGCGATTCATTTGTTCCCAAAGAGTTTAGCACGATGGTTGGTCGACTGCGCTCAGCATGAGTCCACAGCGGCTTATCAACAATTTTGAAGTAGTCAGAGTGCAGAGTGTATGTGTGAGCCCAAAGCAGTTATTAAAGTCATTAAAGCAATGCAGTTAAACACCAGCATATTGCTCTATTCTTAACCATGACACACATTCAGTATTAATTCACACAGTGGCAAAAGCTGAACTATTTTGAACCTTGACTGCCACACGTGAGCAGGAAAAGCTGATGGTGGCCATAGCAACAACAAAAGGCAGTGAATCATGAGCTTACAAACGCATTTAAATCCGTAAACAAATCAGCAGGCGCCGCGTTTTCAATGTGGTTTTAGACGCGATATGAAAATATAAAGAGTTAACCAGATACATAACCAATTAAATACATAATTTGCAAGCTAGAGAAAACAAGAAGGCAACCATTTTAATCACACTTAAGTTACTTACACTTGTGAAATGGAGGAAGGAACTGATCCATGAACTGTTTACTTTAAAGTTCCTGTCAAGCTCTGACAAAGTCCCATACAGCAATAGTCTTTTCTGATCCTTCCTTTAACAAACGGCCGGCGAATCCCTCATTGTAAGCGTCTAGATTGCTGAAGCACTCGTCAGAAAAATGACGGGAACACAGCACAAGGCTGGAGCTATAATGCTGCGGTATTTTTGGAAAAATAAACTTCAACCACTGACTCTTCAGAACCTTATTTTTGGGTAGGGAAAATAACACTAACTTTTCCTCACACTTCAGAGCACAGAGTCTTCGCGACATGATTCAACCAATTTATTTTTCTTTCTACAGTGTTTGTGGGCGGTGGTTTCAATTTTCCCGGGTCTGCACACACAACAAATGGGCGGGGCTTGAGTTCCGTATCGACATCACGCTGATACGGCTAAAGATTTGTTACAGCGGCGATTCATTTGAACCACCCTCAGTCAACTCTTTTATAGATGAATCAATAGTTTTAAACTTGGTGCACTTTCAGATTTAAACCTTAGCTGGATATTTCACTTCACTTAGAGCTGTATAAAACCCATAGATGAGCTCTTTAATAACTCATCTCTAATAACTGATTTAACTAGGTTAATTATATTAACTAGGCTTGTATAATGATGGTTTGTTCTGCAGACACCGAACAAAAAATTGCTTAAGGGCTTTATTAATATTGACCTTAAAACGGTTTAAAAATAAAAACTGCTTTTATTTTAGCCTAAATAAAACAAATAAGATTTTTTTTTTCCAAATTTGTTTATTGATTTTTTTTCCTTTTCTCCCCATTAGCTGGGCATACAACAACAATGCAGCCTACACAGCACATATCCACACCCTTCTTTTATATGTATATACACATATACATACACACATATACACATTCAAATAAAACAAATAGACTTAATAAGAAAAAAAGTTTTTGACTTCAATTTTATATAGAAATACAAATGTGTAAATTGTCTGGTTTACAGTGTCCCAGTCATACAAATATCTTATTTGCATTGTTTTTAGGTGGTTTGAAAACTTTCAAAATGTGCTAAAGGCAGCATGAAATGGAAATTTGGAAATTCTGTATAATTTCCAAATGGAATTGATCATATTTCATTGTGAATGCTTCATCTGTTCATGATGCATTTATAAACAAACCAACTAACCAACTAGCTAATAACTAACTAACTAAATAAATAAATAACTAACTAACTACAAATGGGTTCCCACGCTTCTTGAAAGTACTAGAATTTCAGACATAAGGATTCAAAGACTTCAAAGTACTTAAAAACAAACATAGGTCCTTGAAAGTGCTTGAATAAAAGGTTTTGGGGTTATTTCAACAGTTGTCATGCTGCTGTCAAAAACAGAATGAAAAATACTAGCCATTTTTCATTTAAAAATCTTAAATTAAAATCTTGTACAAGAGCTATGACAAATAATGCACATTTTATGAATATTTTAGAAACCGCATTTAAATATTACCAGTTTTGAATTCATTCATTTATTTATTTTACTTTGGCTTAGTCCCTTACTTATCAGTGGTCACCACAGCGGAATTACTATTTCAGCATATGTTATATGTTTTATAACTATCCCAGCATATGTTTTACACAGCGGATGCCCTTCCAGCCACAACCAAGTACTGGGAAACACCAATACACACTCATTCACTCACACACTCATACACTACGGCCAATTTAGTTAATCAAATTCACCTATAGCACATGTCTTTGGACTGTGGGGGAAACTGGAGCACCCGGAGGAAGCCCACACGAACATGGGGAGAGTTTTGAATTCAACAACTTTTATCAAAGTTCTATGAATATGACTGTTTAAAACGATCTACAATTTTTGAAAATGACATATTCAAAAATCATCACACTGACATTTTTCATGTAATTATTAAGTCAGTGAAATGTTAAGTGCAGTTAGGACTCATGGCACTACATATGGTGGGGGTGTGAATTACAATGGTGCTTTAAAATGTCCTTGAAAGTCTTTGAATCGGCTGTTTATGAAAAAGTGGGAACCCTTACTAACACATCTGGACTCAAATGTGTGTAACAGTTTAAAAGAATGAATTTGTAGCTAATTCAATTACATTGTGACTTGAATGACAGTACATTATGGGGTGTAACCATCTTGAATACCTGCCCATGTATGCGTCTTAATCATCATAAATGTAATCTTAGTTTCAAGATAAACAGTGTTATTGCTTAAAATTAAGTATTAATTTATAAAAATATTTCCGTTTTTGGGAGTTGCACAACATGAACCTTGACATCAAATATTTTAAAGTGTCCCTGATATGCCTTTTCTAATAAAAATACATTTTATGCAGTGTGAAATGTAGCTATTTTTTATATTGTGTAAAAGATCTGCTTGAAATACGAAATTGACAGATTTGATTCTGGATTGCCAAAATAATTAATCAGCAATTCCAGTTTTACTTCTGTTACACATATCCATAGCAAATTTGCATGTCATTGGCTGCCAAGAAACAACGTTTACTTGGATTCGCTCTCAGACACATTTTTTTGGTTGTTATTAACATCAGACAGACAAAGGACTTGTTGAAAGGAAATATTCTTGCTTGATTTATGGGCTTAAGCTGTGGAATAATGTTGTGCAATCATATTTGTAATCATGACAGAGTCTCTGAGTGTGGTCACATTGTAATAATAATAATAATAAACTACAGTATATTGTTCTCCGCAGTGACTAATCTAAACACCTCAACGCAATCTATACAGATCCAAATGTATAGCCCTAAAATGATACTTTTCATTAGTGTTTATTTTTCAGCTTAAAGGGATAGTTCACCCCAAATCAAACAGTTATTGTCATTTACTTACCCTTTCCTTGTTCCAAACCTGTTTGACTTTTTTACTTCTGTTGAATACAAAAGGAGATATTTTAAAGAAAGCAACCTGTAACAGTTGACTTCCATAATGTTTGTTTAATCTACTATGGATATCAATGGTTTATGGTTTTACACTTCCTTCAACACATCTTCATTTGTGTTCAACAGAAGAAAGAAACTCATAAAAGTACCACTTGAGGAAGAGTAAATAGTGAGCACATTTTCATTTTTGGGTGAACTATCCCTTTATGTGTGACATTCACATCCCAGGCTCATTCTAAAAACGTACCGATATATACATTTCTGAAGAGCGCAAAATACATCCCAGGAGGTACGTTTTGTTTGGCAGTTTGTTTTCGCGAATCCATCAGAGGCTGCTGTGCACACTTTTTCAGATCTCAAATTTCTCTTGAGAGTGCCATTCGTGCCTGCTGTTCTCATGTAAATCCACCAGAGGCCGCTGTCGACTGACTGATCACTGAGTGTTCGACTCACCCACCCTCCTCCTTCCCTAAACCCAACCAATAGTGTTTTCAAAAGCACTGACTGACCCGCTGACCCACTTCCCTAAACCCAGCTGACAGTTTTAAAAAGCAATCCAGCAAATCGCTTGATTTTTACCACGTTTTCAGATTTGACCACATTCTCACTCTGTTTATTCGTTTATTTTATTTTTGGCTTCTGTTTTTGTCATACCCACTTTCTGAAACCATTCTTTGCTGAACTCGAACCCCATCATCACAGTCAACTCCTCTCTGCTACTCAAGTTCGTTGACGTGCATATCGAGTTAACTGGACAAACTGGTAACAGCTAAAAAGCCATGCATACAAAGGTAAACAGTCAGCTGGTAAGTGCAAAAAGGAACGATGTCTTACCGCCCCGTAGTGTTCATTTTAAAGACGAAATGCAGCCATACGTACTTCTGGTTATACATAATTTGCCATCTCCAGAATTGTATATAGGGCCACGTTTTCAGAATGAGCCTATGTTGTGTAATAGATTTAGTTTAATTCATGTTGGGTGTTTTATTGTGTCTTTACCTCAACCCCACAATAATTTTCAACCTCAGTCAGTACGTTTATATCATTGTAGAGGAATTACAATGTTAGAATCTCATACTGTTCCACAAATCGTATCCTGTAATGTATCACAAACAAAGTACACAGCGAGAATTCTAACGGTTTTGGAATCTGATTGATTTTACAATTTTTAGACCTCGCAAATTCTGAAGCAATCACATGAAATTCTGGAGAGAGGAGAACATGGAGAGAGGGAAACATTGCCTTCATTGCTCTCTCTCTTTCTCTCTGTCTCCCATGACAGCTATTACACAAAACATACAGGTTTTTATTCAGCCCCAGGAAACCAGTACGCATGGCCACTCTGTGTGTGTGAATTATATTGTGAATTATAACCTTGTCTGTTGTATCTCAGACAACTCTGTCATACATGACACATTATACCACACTCACTTTTTGGCAAGTTTATCCTCCTGATTGGTCAACTTAAGATTGGGCTTGTAAGCTGCTTGGCTCGGCCTAAAGATACGAGCCATGACCATACAAGGCATTAACAATTTCCATGTGACTTCTTCCAAAGGGAAAAAAAAATCATGTACAAGCTCATATGGAAAAAGTGCACTATGTACATGTTCCTGCACAACTGGAGATGTTTCAGTTTGTAGGTTGCAGTTTAATACATAGGTAAATACATTTAAATGTTTATACATTTTAAAAAATAAAACTAAATATTCTAAACTTTCAAGGATTTCAGATGCTGATGACTGTTAAACACATCATAACAGTCTTGTAAAAAGGGTCCATTAAAAGGGTCCATTAAATGGTCCATTAAAAGTATGAATTTGAAAGGTAAGAATTAACCTAAGAGCAACACGGTGACTCAGCAGTTAGCATTGTTGCCTCACTGCAAGAAGGTCGCTGGTTCAAGTCCCGGCTGGGTCAGTTGGCATTTCTGTGTAGAGTTTGCATGTTCTCCCCAGTGTTCACGTGAGTTTCCTCTGGGTGCTCCAGTTTCCCCCACAGTCCAAAGACATGCGCTATAGGTGAATATGTATGAATGATTCCCAGTATTGGGTTGTGGCTGAAAGGGCATCCGCTGTGTAAAACATATGCGGGATAAGTTGGCGGTTCATTCCGCTTTGGTGACCCCTGATGAATAAAGGGACTAAGCTGAAGGAAAATGAATGAATTAACTTAAAATACATTATTTATATCTTTTTATATCCCCTACTGGACGGATCAGGAACAATATGGTGCTAGAAATGCGTTCAAGCCTCTCCGGTTGTGCAGGAACATACTATTTTGTACACCCACCTTGAAGTCTGTGTAAACCAGAAGTAGAGTAGGGGACGGGGCTTTCTTTTTGCACATCATTTTCTAGTAGCAAACTAACGATGAAAGGGGTGTGGTTAAGATTATTGTGGCTGAATCTGTCAAACTGACATCAACAGAGAAGCACCACAACTCCAAACATGGAAGAAAATGGTCAGACTTTGATTGAAGATTACCAAAACAACATTTATTCAGTGTATTAACTTGCTCGGATCAATTGTTCACTTAAATAACAACGTGCGGTAGCAAAATAAACATTGTAAATTTGGATTTCACGCAGACTTTTAGTAACATCCAACTCAAATCACCTGACTTTCATTTGGCACTTTTTGAAAATTGATCTGAACTCTGTCTTAGGAAAAACAATTGGGTTTTTTGACCTTGGATGCATGTTAGGAACCTTTTAAAATTAACATTATAGGGTCACTTTAAAAAGCTTGTTTACCTTGACATACAGTCATGAGCAGTGTTGGGGATAACGCATTATAATTAACGTGTGTTACGTAATAATATTACTTTTCCAATTAACGAGTAAAGTAAATCATCACTTTTAAAAATTAAGTAATAATATTTGAGTTACTTTTTTAAAAAATTCATGCAAGTTAGTTTTTAGTTTAATTCATTAGCTTTAAAAAAATAAATAGAACATTAAAATGAACATTATCACGTTCAGTGGTGTAAAGTACCAAATTTCAAATACTCAAACTACTGTAATCGAGTAGTTTTTCTCAGAAATTGTAATTTACTAAGTAGTTTTATAAATGTGTACTTCTACTTTCCCTTGAGTCCATTTGTAGTGAGGTATCTGTACTTTTACTCCACCACTTTCCTTCAACCTGTAGTCACTACTTTATTTTTTCCAGTCTATGGGAATTAGAAAAATCAGTCCTGTGATTCCTGTCCAATCAAATATAGCACATAGAAGGTAAATCACATCATAATGAAATACCTCAAGACATGAGCACTTAATAAATGCAACAAACTGTTTGGAAGCATTAAAAGTGTCCAAGAAGATGTTCAAAATCTTCACATGCAATGATTTAGAGGCTGTTTAGATGCATGTGATGATGAGAAGATGACGGATGTTTACTGTATGATGACCGAAATGGCCTTAACTATAACTAAATGCACTACAGAATGTTACGTTTACACACACACACACAGAAAATACGCATCAGCTTTTTACAGCATAATACACATTACTCACTTCTCCTGAGTACTTTTGAAAGGTCTACTTTTTACTCATATTTTGATAAATATTTACAACAGATACTTTTACTACATTTTTTGGGCAAGTAATGTTACTTTTAATTGAGTATAATTTGTCAGTACTCTTTCCACCACTGGTCACGTTGAATCCCACACTCAATGAGAGAATGCAGAAACAGACCGAAACCAAGATGGCAGCTGTTACATTTCTTACAATGAAAGTATTCACATTATTCTGAATGGATTAAAGAAAGGGAAACGGCAATTGTCTCAATGGACAGTGATTTTACTTCTCTAGTAAGACAAAAGGTACTGTACAAAATTAGCAAACTCATTGCTTTACACTTTCAATAATCTGTATATACGTATATGGCATGTATAGCTTGAGGGTCAGGAAGTTCTCAGAAGATAAGATTATCCTACATTATCATATTTTGATGTAATTTTTTTAAAGGTAAATAAAGATGTAGGCCTGACGGTGTGAATTGTTAATTGCAGAGCTCCTTCATTTAAAAAAAAATAAGGAAAAAACCCTGCAAGTTCTGAAAGAGATCAGCCCCAGCCAGGTCAGAAAAAGTAACACAAAAGTAACTCAAAAGTAACGTAACACATTACTTACCATAAAAAGTAACTAAGTAGCACAACTAGTTACTTTTTTGGGGGAGTAACTCAATATTGTAATGCATTACTTTCAAAAGTAACTTTCCCCAACACTGTTCATGAAGGCCTGCGTGGATCCTCTTCATTATATATCTTTTTTCTTCATTTGTTTATTAAACTAAATCTAAAATTCCAATGCTATCATCAGCCAAACAGAAGAACGTGTTTCTTTTTGTAACTTCCAGTTTTCAACATTCATTTGTTTCCTGTTCCACATTTATAGTGTTATTCTTTATCAGTTCTCATCCAAATCTCCAAGCTTATTCTCCGTGGCAAGTTTATTATTAGGAAACCTCATTGTAATCTATTGCAAGACAATAAAAATAAAGCAAAGTTATTTTAGGTGGTGGAATGTGTTTGCAATATTTGATATACCCCCATCAGGCTTCCTTGTCTGGTAGTCTACACACAGGCAACTGTAACTGGTTTAACTTTATCGCAGCACTGTGTAATTGACCATTGTAGAGATTGAGGGCGAGATAACACATGACACTTCAGGCTCTGGGGAACTTTGATAAAATAAACAACCCTCTTTCCTTTTCAGTGGCGAGTGACCCAGCAGAAAGAGGGAGGGATGGTGGTTGTGTGGCCATGTGGACGCGGAGAAAACTGGATGGATAAAGAGAGCACAATGACGGCGGAGCAGAAAGAAAAACAGAGTAAAAGAAAAACAAACGCTTCTGACATCATGGAGTAATTTGGAAACTGAATGTAGGTCAAACCCAACTTTTCCTTGATGTTACTATATTACACATAAGACATTTTCCAGGCAGATCATTTGATCAGAAATTCGATCAAAACACCAAACCGCATGTTTTTAACATTATTCTTGAATTAAAGGCACAGTTTATGTCTGTTCATTTACTTACCCTCAGGCCATCTCCGATGTGGGTGACTTCAGTAGAACATTAAAGAAAGTTTTTAGCTGACACTGTGGCGCTTAATGATTGTCTGTAGGTGCAAACTCACAAGTGCACTGACACTGTATACAAATTTGCATATAGTATGCATACAGACAACCTATAATTTCCTAAATTTCAAGGTCCTTTTAAAGTTATCGTAACAGGATTTTATATTTCATGAGTTACAAAACATTCTTATATTATATACAGTGAGGGAAGTAAGTATTCAACACGTCACCATTTTTCTCAGAAAACATATTTCTAAAGGTGCTGTTGACTTGAATTTTTCACCAGATGTTGGTAACAATCAAAGAAATCCATATATGCATAAAAAACAATATTAATTAGTTTACAAATGAAGTTATTTTTAATACAATAAAATGACACAAGGAAAAAGTATTGAACACATGAAGAAAGGGAGGTGTGAAAGCCCGGACAGCAGCTAAAATCTCTTAGTAGTTATTCCATTGTTCCATTCCAAAGTTATTACACATTACAGTTTTTTCTAATTATTTTTTTTTGTTTTGTTATATTTGGTAACACTTTAGTTTAGGTCACAATTCATGCTATTCACAATTAACAATACATGCCTATTATTAAGATATTGACTGTTTATTAATAGTTATAAAGTATGATTTTATTCTGCATCCCTAATCCTACCCAAAACCTAAACATAACTTCTACCTTATTAACTATTAATAAGCAGCTAATTAGTGGTTTATTAAGCTAGTAGTGTTAGCTAATGGTTTGTTAATACCATGAATTGTGACCTAAACTAAAGTGTTACCAATATTTTTCCCAGAAAAAAAACATGACATGTTGAATACTTTTCCCCCCACTGTATTCACATATTATTAAACCACATTGACCAAAATTAGAGAACACTTTTAGATTTAGTAGTGTTAATCTGGTGGTATATTCCATAATTATTTGACAAAGCCCGTTTAACCGGCAGCCGAACTTTTCTCTGACTGTGCAAGATAGTGAGCCATTTTAAAGACTGAGCTCTGACTGTCACCCATGCCATGAAACACAAATGCACAAGATAATGTGGAGATTTCCAATGGCAAATTGGATCAGCGCTGCAGCTGGAATTGCTGGCCAGTTTATTGCTGAACAGGGCAAGGATCTATCTCGAAAAACAGAGGAAGCTTCTTAATAGCGGTTCTAGTACTCGTTTACAGTAATACTGTAAAATTTACAAGCACACTGTAAATTAATGGCAATTGTGCTGTAAAACTACAGGTTTTGTGGAGGTTGAAACTATTACAATGTAAATGATTGTAATATTCAAGAATGCGAATTGTGAAAGCAAAATCAGTGATGTACAGTATTCATTAAATGACGACGCTTTGAAGTGATGCTAAAGGAAGCGAGGATTTACAATTTCATTTCATTCAATTCAAATATTTTCCTTGTGTCCTTCCCTCGCATCCTGAGGGTGTGGAGCTGTAACATGAGGAGAAGAAACAAGGATGCAACTGAGTAATAAATAAATAAACAAACAACAATTAAGACGCATCCGGTGTCTGGACATGAAATTTGGAATGTAAGGTCACCAAACTTCTCATCTAAATGCATTTTCTGAGGAGCAGGTTGTGTGGTCAGAGAATTGGTCCAAAGTTCACTT
This sequence comes from Danio kyathit, assembly GCA_903798195.1. Classification (NCBI taxonomy): domain Eukaryota; kingdom Metazoa; phylum Chordata; class Actinopteri; order Cypriniformes; family Danionidae; genus Danio; species Danio kyathit. The sequence goes on from LR812526.1 coordinate 43,922,482, forward strand.
TAGTGACGAAAGCAAGTTGAATTCATTTTGGTCTGATGGGAAACAGTATGTTATTCATAAACCTAGGGAAAGAATGAACCTAACATGTGTAAATAAGGAGGTAAAGTGGTTTAGTGGTGTTTTCTGCAGCAGGAGTTGAGCTTCTTATAAAGCCACACGGCAGACTGAATGCAAATCTTTATCAGAAGGTCCATCAGCAACATGTGGTTCATTCCCTGCATTTATCACTCAATCAGCCTGCAGTTTTCATGCATGACAATGAGCCCTGCCGCACAAAAAAAAAAAACGTTAAAACACTTCCTTGAAGAATAAAACATTGAAATAATGACATGGCAGCCCAGATTCCTGATCTAAACCTGCTTGAACATCTCTTGAAATATTTGCCACTGAAGCTAAAAACTCACTATGTTGAGGGATTTGTGGAAGACACTGGAAGCACATTGGACCGAGATCAAGGCCATGTGTTAAACATAATGATTAAAAGTGTAAATAATGCAGTTTATTGCACATCACTGTATTGTCAGGAGCCAGTTGTATTCATTTTGTTTTGGCTGTAAATGTTTTAGCATACAATAGGCTCATTCTGAAAACGTAGCCCTATATACATTTCTGGAGATCATGAATTATGTAGCCAAAAGTACGTATGGCTGCATTTTGTCTTTAAAACGAAGGCTATGGGTCGGTATGACACCTTTCCTATTCGTGCTTACAAGCTGACCACTTACCTCCATATGGATGGCTTTCCCGCTGTTACCGGTTTGTCCAGTTAGCTCGCCATATACGTTGGCAGACTTGACACGCAGAGAGGAGTTGACCATGACAAAAGGGTTTGAGTTCGGCGAATAATGGTTCCAGAAAGTGGGTAAGACAAAAACAGAAGCCAAAAAATAAAATAAACATGTAAATAACAGTGTGAGAATGTGGTAAAATCTGAAAACGTAGTAAAAATCAGGCGAGGACTTTTCTTTTTCTGGATTGCTTTTTTAAACTGTCGGTTGGGTTTAGGAAAGTGGGTGGGCGGGTCAATCGGTGCTTTTGAAAACAGTATTGGTTGTATTTAGAAAAGGAGTAGGGTAGGTCTGTCGATCGGTCAGCCAGTCAGTCAGCCGACAGCGGCCTCTGGTGGATTTACCTGAGCAGGTGTGAATGGCACTTGTGAGGAAAATTTGAGATCTCAAAAAGTGTACACAGCAGCCTCTGGTGGATTCATGAAAACAAAAAGTGCAAAAAAACGTAGCTCCTGAGACACATTTGTCACTCTCCATAAATGTATATAGGGGTACGTTTTCAGAATGAACCTGGGTTGAAATGTTTTTGTATTATCAAAATGCCAATAACCTTTGGCCTAAAGTCAACATAGGTTCGTTCTAAAAATGTAGCCCTATATACATTTCTGGAGATCGCGAATTATGTAGCCAGAGCTACGTCTAGCTGCATTTCATCTTTAAAACAAATGCTACGGGGCAATATGACGCCGTTCCTTTTGTCGCTTACCAGCTAACCACTTACCTCCGTATGGACGGCTTTATGTTTGTCTGGTAGACTTGGGACACAGAGAGGACCACGACAATGGTGTTCGAGTCTGGTGAAGAACGCTTCCAGAAAGCAGGTAAGACAAAAACAAAAGTCAAAAATAAAATAAACAAGTAAATAACAGGGTGAGAATGTGGTAAAATCTGAAAACGTGGTAAAAACCAACGAGAGCTTTTCTTTTTTTTGGATTGCTTTTTAAAACACTGCGGTTGGGTTTAGGGAGGTGGGTGCTCAGGCCAATCGGTGCTTTTGCAATCACTATTGGTTGAGTTTAAGGAAGGAGGAGAGTGGGTCAGTCAATTGGTCAGTCAGTCTGTCAGTCAGTCAGTAAGTCAGTCAGTCGACAGTGGCCTCTGGTGGGTTTACGCAAAAACTTGTGAGAGAAATTTGAGATCTTAAAAAAACACACACAGCAGCCTCTTGTGGATTTGTGAAAATAAAAACTGCTAAAAAAAAACGTACCTCCCTATTTGGCGCTCTCCAGAAATGTATATAGGAGTACGTTCTCAGATTGAGTCTGGGTTGAAATGTTTTTGTATTCTCAAAATGCCAGCAGCCTTTGGCTTAAAGTCAACATAGGCTCATTCTGAAAACGTCCCCCTATACACATTTCTGGAGATTGCGAATTATGTAGCTAAAGCTACGTATAGCTGCATTTCATCGTTAAAACAAACACTTCAGGGCGGTATGACACTGTTTCTTTTCCCGCTTACCAGCTGACCCCTTACCTCCATATGGGCAGCTTTTCCACTGTTACCAGTTTGTCTGGTAGACTTGGGACGCAGTTTGGTTGGTCAATCAATCAGTCAAGTCAACAGCAGCCTCTGGTGGATTTAGTCAAGAAGAGCAAGTGCGAATGGCACTCACGAGAGAAATTTGAGATCTCAAAAAGCATACACATCGGTCTCTGATGGATTCACGAAAAACTGCAAAAAGAAAGTAGCTCCTGGGACGTATTTTGCTCTCTCCAGAAATGTATGCAGGGGTACATAACCAGAATGAGCCTGGGTTGCTTAAAGTGATACCCAAAAATGAAATTACCTTATAATTTACTCTCCCTCATGTGGTTTTAAACCTTTATGAGTTTCTTTCTGCTGTTGAACACAGAAGATATTTTGAAGAATGCTGATTGCTAGAACCTATCGACTTCAATAATATTGTTTTCCTACTACAAAAGTCAGTTGGTTCCAATGTTCAAAATATCTTCTTTTGTGTTCAACCGATGAAAGAATCTCAAATTGAACAAGTGAAGAGTGACTAAATGATGACAGAATCTTCATTTATTAAGTGAACTATCACTTTAATATGAATGAATCACTTAAAATTCTTTTTAATGATCTACTAAAGACAAAAGGTCACCTGCAGCTCTAGTAAACAAGTAAATGAACAACAACGTTTCATTTTCTAGTGAATCATTCCTCTCATTCGTCTAGTTTGGCCTCTTCCTCCAGGCGAAAGAGCACTGGAACATCCAGCTTTTGAGGCAATGTGAAAAATGACTGACTCACGCTCAGAATGTCAATTCAGAGATTGTTTTTCATCGGCTGACTGAAGGTTACCTCTGACACACATGCATTGTAAATGTCAACATGCAAATCCTCGCGCACATAGGATTAGCACCACAGGGCAAAGATATGAGGTGGCTGTGTGTGTGTGTGTGTCAGAGAATCATTCTGTGAGATCACCGCCATATTGCTTTAGTTTAGAAAAGCAGGAACACGTGTAATGAACAGGCCAAGCTACGAATGCTTACAGCAAAAACCGCCGATTACACAAGGAGCTGCCCACACAAACAATATATGCCTAGTGGGTCAACATCATTTACACAGAGGTATGGAAATAATACCGTGTTGACATATAAGACTCCTTGGAAAGATTGTGTGTGAAAGGTTGATTAATTCTGGAGCGTCACGGATGCGTGGCTGTCAGTGCCTGATGGCCGTGGGTGGCTGAGCTGCAGAGAAACGGATTCAGATCATTAGAGTAACCACAGGTCATTTACTGGGCCCGCAGTGTGATCTCTCTGACACTATTCTTCAATGTTAAAACAGTGTATCCACAGCTTGCGTCTCCACGGGCTTCAAATAGCCCAGATGTGGAGTGCCTGGAGAGACTCAGTTCAGGGGGTACAACACATTAGTGTCTGCAAGAGCCATTTGCAAAAGTGTGCATGTGTTTTCTGGAAGTGCAGCCATATTTTAGTTGGATGACAGAGCCTCTGATATTTTGTTTGGCTATGTTGAACTATTTTAGATCATTATGTAGACTATGTTGGAGGTGTAAATAAGGTAGGGTCACAAATATGTGGATCTGGAAGTGTTTCAGTTCCCACTAAGTTCTGTTGTAGTTTTTGTCCATACATTGGTAATCTATGGAAAGTGAAAGTTTGGTTTACTAAAATTCTTAAGAATATCTTAATTTGTTTTTAGTTTTTAGAAATGTTTATTATAACTATAATTATTATTATTATTATTATTATTTCATTCATTCATTATGGATGCCCTTCCAGCTGCAACCCATCACTGGGAAACATTCATACACACTCATTCACACTCATACACTACGGACAATTTAGCCTACCCAAGGCTACCCAAGAGCACCCAGAGGAAACCTACGCGAACTACCCATAGTAACGTACTACCCACTGCGCCACCGTGCAGCCCATTATTATAATTTAAAATATAATTACAGTTCAGTAGTATTATAGCAGTATTAATTGTTACATTTATTAAAGTATTACATTTATTAATACTTTAATTTCTCATTTAATTTAAATAATTTGTATTTTTGTTGTTAAAAACAATAATATAATAATAACACATCAACAACAGCAATAATTTAAGTTGTTTCGGTTTTTTAAATAACTACAAATTCTTCTTCTTCTTCTTTTTCTTCTTCTTCTTCTTCTTCTTCTTCTTCTTCTTATTATTTCATAAATATAATCACAGTCCAGTGGTATTATAGCAATATTAATTATGAAACTTACTAAAGTATTAAATTTATTAATACTTTAATTTCTCATTTAATTATTTTTATGTTTATTGTTAATAATAATAATAGTAATAATAATAATAACAAATAAACAACGGTAATAATTTAAGTTGCTCAGTTTTTGTAAATAACTATAAAATATTATTATTTTTTTGTCATTATTATTATTTTATAAATGTAATTACAGTTCAGTAGTATTATAGCAGTATTAATTATTACATTTATTAAAGTATTAAATTAATTACTTTATTTCTCATTTAATTTAATTAATTTGTATGTTTATTGTTAATAATAATAATAATAATAATAATAATGATAATAATAGTAATAACAACAGTAATAACTTAAGTTGTTTCGTTTTTTAAACAGCTACAAATTATTATTATTATTATTATTTTATAAATATAATTACAGTTCAGTAGTATTATAACAGTATTATTACATTTATTAAAGTATTATATTTATTAATACGTTACTTTCTTATTTAATTTAATCATTTTTAGGTCTATTGTTAATAATAATAATAATATTAATAATAATAATAATAATAATAATAATAATAATAATAATAACAAATCAACAACAGTAATATTTTAAGTTGTTCTGTTTTTTTTTAACAAGTAATCCACATACAGTTTCACCATATCATAATGAATATTTAGGGCTAGAAAATGATCAAGTTACCTCTTAATTACAGGCATGTCAATATTTCAAAGTTTATGTATAGGATAAAATTTTTTTATTTAATTATTGTTCAAATGTGAAATCATTCCAGATGGATGTTTGAGCAATTTACCTTGCTTTCATTGCATCTCTTTTAATGATTTATTTATCGATTTTTAATGAGAAATTTTTTATTTAGTTTTACACATGACAGAATTGTACAAAACATGATTTTAGCACCTGTTTTGAAGATTTAAATGCATTATTAAATGGATATTATTTTTTGTGTATGGCTGCACATTTTTATTTGTTTATAAATGTTTACATTGTCAATTCATTTTACAATTCTATTTAAAGTCGCCTGGGATTTTATATTTTAATTAAAATATATATATAAAAGTTGTAAATGAAACAATTTGAACATGTTTTATGTTTGTATGATTTATTTATTTTATTTTTACAATCTTCATGAATCACTTCAGTGGTTTTGTTGTAGATATATCTTCATATTCTATTCCTGTCTTCTGACTAGTGGTGTGATTTGTAGTGATTTTCATAGCAGAGGGACCTATTTTCTAAAAGCAGCGCGCTGGCCCTTTAAGAGCTGAGAAACTGCACTTGACGTCCAGCGGACTCTCGCTTTGCCAGCAGCAGTCAGTCAGTGACACACACACACACACACGGACTCAAGTCATCTCTGAACCGCACAGATTCTCGTTCAGTCGCTTCGTGTATTTACAGTCAGCACCGCGTAAACGACAAGTAGACAGAATGGGCACGAGCTGCTTTTGTCGAATCACAGCCGTGTGGAGATAAGAGGGCGGAAACGCGAGTAAAACAGACCGAGGAGAAAGAAAAACAGACGAGGAGCGCGAGAAGGCCGAACCCGTCGAGGCAGCTGCAGTTTCTCGCGCGACACTCAAGTGGATTTGGGGCTCAAACCGACGAGGACGAAAACACGGCCGTAGCAAACCGTACATGTGGATTATTTCTTCATTTCATTCTCTTCAGAAACTACATAAACGTCCGGTAGCGACAGACCTTCACCTTCCGCGGAGAGGTAAGTTACTACAAGACGCTTTGCCCACGAGTGTCAGCCGTTGGCCGTTTTGAGTGTGCCGAGAGTTCCCAGAGCCGGGTGTCTGAGTAACAGGGTCTGTCCACAGTTAACGGTCGTTATTCCGTCACTGAACCCCTTTTAGATTGAATGAGCGTCGCCGCGCAAGGCGGAAATCAATTTCTCCGTGAAGACTGGCCGGCTAGTTAGCATAGCTAGCAGTGATTGTGATTTAACGTTACATGGAATGACGTTAAATTCCGCCCGGCACGCTACGTTATACATTGGGTCAGTTTTCCAGCATAATATTATTATTTTTAAGCAAAGCAGATTGTGCCATTGAGCGCGCCTCTCGGCTGCTGAGCTAGCAGAGTTAGCTCGCTTTATGGGTTGTTATTGTATTGAATGCTTGGCTAGTTCTGTAGTAACCCTGCCGGGTGCATGCAAAATGATGAGGGGTATAGTTTCCGTCTGTTTTGGATATTTCTGCTGTTTTAATCACATTACGTTCGTGGTATTTCTTTGCCAGCATTTTATTGTTGAGTGTGTACAGATGAGGGTATTTTCACTCATGCAGTTACACGGTTCAGGTTTAGAAATAATAATGCGACATGATGCTGGTCCCCAAGGAGCTTCGTTCAGAATCGTTTTGTTGTTGTTGTTGCTTTGTCCAAACCTAGTTAACTACGAACATTAAGTATAATATTTATAGGTTAGATTGACACAGGATAAACCCTACATAAAAAAAACATCAGAACATGAACACATATTTATATAGAACAAAACGTAAAAACTATATTATAATAATAACAATTATTATTATTGTGACAACTACTATTATTATCAGCTTCACATTGTTCATTTGTGTTTTATTTAGAGTTTTTATTTGCAGAAAAATGTCAATATTGGATGTCCATAATTCTTCTTTTACACAGTAAATGTAAGTATAAGTAAATGCATTTATTTTATGTGAAAATCCAATTTTAGTATGCATTTATATTATCAGGGCTGGGTAATGATTAATTGCATCCAAAATTATCGTTTGTGTTTATATAGTTGAAGTCAGAATTATTAGCCCCCCTTTGATTTTTTTTCTTTCTTTTTTTTTAATATTTCCCCAATGATGTTTAACAGAGCAAGGAAATTTTCACAGTATGTCTGATAATATTTTTTCTTTTGGAGCAAGTCTTATTTGTTTTATTTCGACTAGAATAAAAGCAGTTTTTAATTTTTTAAAAACCATTTTAAGGACAAAATTATTAGCCCTTTTAAGCTATATATATATTTTTTTCCGATAGTCTACAGAACAAACCATCATTATACAATAACTTGCCTAATTACCCTAACCTGCCTAGTTAACCTAGTTAAGCCTTTAAATGTCACTTTAAGCTGTATAGAAGTGTTTTAAAAATATCTAGTAAAATATTATTTACTGTCATCATGACAAAGATAAAATAAATCAGTTACTAGAAATGAGATATTAAAACTATTATGTTTAGAAATGTGTTGAAGAAATCTCTCTGTTAAACAGAAATTGGGGAAAAAATAAACAGGGGGGCTAATAATTCAGGGGGGCTAATAATTCTGACTTCCAACTGTAAATTATTTTTCTATACTGAATACATTTATTATGCATATATAAATGGACCCGTGTGCATTTTTTGTGAAACGGTTTATATATATATATATATATATATATATATATATATATATATATATATATATATATATAGTTTGTTTTTATTAAGCACTAATTATATTATTTATATTTACCCATTTTCATGTTCTGCAAATAAATGGTTAAACGTTATTATTTTTTAAAAATTTGAATGAGTTGTTTCTAAAAAATTATATGAAACACAAGTTAACATTTTACACTATCTATCTATAAGAGCTCCATAACAGTGGAAAAATCTAACATTGCGATATATATATATATATATATATATATTTTTTTTTTATTCTGCAATGTATATTACAATATGAATACAATTTTACTAGTTGTTGAAACTATTTAGAAAGAATTTCTAATTTTGTAAAAATATAATAAAATATAATTATCTATCTATCTATCTATCTATCTATCTATCTATCTATCTATCTATCTATCTATCTATCTATCTATCTATCTATCTATCTATCTATCTATCTCAGAAATCAGGACCATTTACTCACTCATCCCCCCTCCCCCCACTTAACCCCCTCCCCTTTTGTTTATCCTAGTATACAGATAACATAATGGGCTAAAGACCATTAGTGCATGGGAATGGCCTTCATGGACTTATGACTTAACAATGTGTGAATTGTAAGCCCATATTTAGAGCTGGAGCTTGAGTAGTGACGTACTGAAATGCAACTGTTTGTGTAAGACTTAACCAACTGCCTCAATATTCATTGTTTTCAATGCAATGCAAAGCTAAGACTGTGGATTTCGTCACCATACTGTAAATATCACTTTTGAAAGAAGTCAAGACCTTGTATAAACATGATGGGCTAACATCATTTGCAGACCTCCCCACCCCCTTCACAAAGCTCTCTAACACCTTCATAGCCCACTGATGATGAGGTTTTCCATGTCTCGGATGTTGTTATTAAGGGTCAATAAATCATTGTGGATCCCAAATGCTTGTCAACAGCTGTTGATTTGCACATGAAAGGCAATGGAATGTGAAAAATCGAGGCCACACAGCTTAAGTGTATTAGTGTAATTGGACATGGGCCAGTGGAGAGCTTTTTTTTTTTCTTTCTTTCTCTTGAGCAGCATTCTTTCCCACTGTACATTTGAAGAGAACAAAGCTCAGTGTCATAAGTAGACCAGCGAGATGCCTGAACCCAAAACAGAACTGGCCTCAGACAACCTCTTTGCTCTGCAGGGCTGCCAGGACTCATGGCCAGAAAACAACAGATTTGTTTTGGACTCGCATCAACTCCAGTTCCACCCCTCCGCGCTGTGTATTGAGTAATGATATTCTTTCTCCCTCTCCTCACTGTCCTCAATGCAGATCTGAGATAAGCGTTGAAAAGAAAGCAAAAAGTTTGTCTTCTAACTATTGTCTGGTGAAATGTGGAGCTGGTTTAGCACTTCATCTCTGTCTTTTTTCAGAATGCTTTGCACAAACTCTTCTGCAATTGTGCACAGCAGTTTTGCAGCTGCATGCTTTATTACAGCAGACCTTTTAGTTAATTCATGTCAGATGTCTTTTTTTCCCCTCTCTCCTTATATGAACTCCGTAGCATGCTCGAGTAGTATTCAGGGAAAAGATAAGGAGTTGATAGCTTACAAAGTGTTTGTCCTTGACTCTGTTCTTCATTTTGATAAATGAGCAGCTACAGAGGAAATTAAAGGTATGCAAAATGGGCCCTGTGCAAGCAGACTTCTTGGCTTCTCCTCATGTCGTCAGTCTTTGTATCGACTTTGGTGGACCACTTTGCTGAGTTGGCTGCGCTATATTGGGTGGGTTTTGCCACTGTTGCAGTGCTGTCACTATAGGATCTGCTTCTGCAATCTGCTGCAGAGGCATTTGTCAAACACCACCACTTTTCTAAAATAATATAATATAATATAATATAATATAATATAATATAATATAATATAATATAATATAATATAATATAATATAATAGGGATGCTCCAATGTCGAGTTCCGATTCCTTTTTATGGTGATCGGCCGATACAGAGTATCGACCCTAACCCTAACCCATTTCCTAAAATAAAATAGGCCTATAAACTACTGTTTATTGCAACAAGTATACTACATTTACTTTACTTTATTAAATATATTAAAGTAAAAAAAGTTTTACATTTTTTTTTTTTTTTAATTTTCCTAATATTTAGAGACCGGTTTTAGTGAACTTGCAATTGTCAAAAACACAGAACTTTTAGTTATTATATGTAAAAAGACCTACAATACAAGTGTATTTGCAAGGCCATTGAAATATTTTGCTCATCTCTAACTATTGATAGTAGCAGAATGATCGCAGCTCCGGACAGCTGCTGTGTTAGGAGCGCAAAGATCAATCATGCCCGCACACATCGTTTACTTCTTCACATGTTGTAGACTTGTAAACAAACCCCTGCGATCTGTTCATCAGATCGGCCAGATTGGCGAGTACTGATCAAGTCATGAAATGTGATTAACGTCTGATACCAATCTCCGGCTGATTAATCGGCGCATCAATATAATATAATATAATATAATATAATATAATATAATATAATATAATATAATATAATATAATATAATATAATATAATATAATATAGCAACCCAGTGGCGCAGTAGGTAGTGCTGTTGCCTCACAGCAAGAACGTCGCTGGGTCGCAGGTTCAAACCTCGGCTGGGCTGGGTCAGTTGGCGTTTCTGTGTGGAGTTTGCATGTTCTCCCTGGGTTTGCGTGGGTTTCCTCCGGGTGCTCTGGTTTCCCCCACAGTCCAAAGACATGCAGTACAGGTGAATTGGGTAGGCTAAATTGTCCATAGTGTATGAGTGTGAATGTGTGTGTGGAAGTTCCCAGAGATGGGTTGCGGCTGCAAGGGCATCCGCTGCGTAAAATCGTGCTGGATAAGTTGGCGGTTCATTCCGCTGTGGCGACCCCGCAAGGGACAAAGCCGACAAGAAAATGAATGAATGAATGGATAATATAATATAATATAATATAATATAATATAATATAATTTAATTTCCAGCATCATTACGCTAGTTTTAAGTAGGGATGCACCGATACCATTTTTTCCCAACCGATCCGATCTCGATACCAAAATTCTGAATATCGATCGATACCGATCCGATCCCGATACTGTGCCGTTTTTTTTGTTGTCCCCAACGCTTTTTGCGTTGAGACTGATAGGTGCATCATTTGCATGGTTTACTAATGTTTTGCCGTTGCGCGCTATGTGCTCTCCAGCGGAAAAAGCGTGTTACGTCAGTCTCGTCTTTTTTATTCTTCAATCAAATGAAAGCAGAGGCGGGGTTGGGTTTTCTTTGAGGTGACAGCAGTGTCTGTGTTGTCAAGACAACTTCGGCGAGCTTTTAATGATGGAGGAGAGACTTGTGGTCGCTGTTTCAAGTCATTCAAAGCTGTATGACTTTACAAATCTTGAGTATCATAATGCAATTAAAAATTACAATTACTGACAGGAACACTCGCGCACAATACGGCTCAGCTGATTCAGTCCTTTCCTAGTGACATAAAAAGAGCACCGCGCTCCTTTTTATCTTGTCATCAATAAAGGCAGTGCGGTGCGCCTCGCGTTTTTGGAATGGAAAAGCGCGTGCAGTAACAGTAACGTGCAACCACACGTGCCTACATATTTTGTCAAAGAAGCAAAATGAAAGAAGGACATATCTGCCCATAGTTTGACACCGAATTGTTGACAAACCAGCCAGCGCTGATGTGGATCGCCTCTGTGGTGCCAGAGCCGTGTCATAAACTCAATAAATAGGCTATTGGTGATTTAGTGTTCAACTAACAAACCAACCTTTTTTCCATTTGGAAAATTACAGTTATTAATAGTTCTTATATAATATAATTTTCTAAATAGCCTGCATAGCCTAATCTACCAATCAAACAAATCTAAAGTTTTTTTTTTTTTGCATAGGCTATGGACCTCGCACCAAACTGAGGCTTTTATTTTACAGCTTAAAAAAACATGTATGCAAATAATGCAATATCATATGTAAACAACAAAATTGTTATATGCTATGTAGTAGCCAATATTTTACAAAAAGTCAACATAGAGCCTTTAGGTTCATTGTCTTTCATTACACGCAGCGCGCGCACATGAACCGCGAATGAGACAGAGGAAATAAGTCATAATCGTAATTAAAGACATAATCTTTAAACTAATGAATTCTATTAAACATGTTGACAGGAGATTTGTAATATTTAACATTAATTAATTAACATTAATTAAATGCATATTTTGGAGCGATCTATTTGAGGTAGCCTGATATTTTTATTTGATGGAAGAAAAAAAAAACATGATTGGACAAACAGCCTGCCGGTTCTTAAAAAGTATTCAGTCAGTGTTTTCGTTTTGTAATTTAAATTTGTCATTTAAGGGAAAGATCTAAAGCAGGATTTATTTTATTCTTTTTGTTTAGTTTCTGTTTTTCTATATGCTGCTAAAACACAGCAGGTGAAGATGCTATATTATGTCCTGTATGCTGTTTGCATTTAAAATAAATAAGTATTTTAAAATGCAATATTTAATGTGTCATACAAAATATAGGCACGTCAATTTTTTTATTAATATTTTAATATTAATCTGTTAGCGGTTAACATTCGGTTAACGAGCCCAAATTAACCGAAATGAGCAGTTTCTATAGCTCTGGTGCTAAACTGAAATCATCTTTAGTAAAAAAATAACAGACCTATTATAGGTATACATGACAGACGGCACAATCTAACTAAAAACATTCTTGCTGTAAAACTAGGCCACATTATTTGAGCATTCCTTGTGATATTGTCCTTTCCTTTTTAATATTAAGATTTTTCTTTGATATTTGCAATAGGCTATTGACATCGTTGGTAAAATAATCAGCCTTTTATTAAATTTATTAATTATATTAAATTACAGCCTGATATTTTCCTGCAGGTTTGATGCAGATTAAACTAAACCGTCTGATGCCGTGAGTGAGACGGAGAAAGTTCAAAAGGCCCTATATGCTTCAGCGCCAAAACACAAACTGGTATGTTTAATAAAATATTAATATATAAAATTACAGTGAAATATTCACAGTTTCAGAGTAGCCTATATTAGGCTAAATCATTTTCTGTTAATAACAATCCATATTGCGCCCGTCAGTTTCACCTTTAATTTATTTAATAAACTTACTTTGACCACAATGGGCCAGGCTTTAAAACTAGTCGCAGCAATTAAAGTATTCACCGTAGAAAAATAAACTCAATCTGAAGGATGGGAGAACAAACACATTGTAAGAATAATCTTATACGGAGCGGCGTACGTCGCCTCTGCGCATGCAGCCGGCACTTGAATGAAAGCGCTTGAGGCATCCGAGACAGCGCGCAGCGCTCCGGTATCTGCAGACATTTGCAAAACAGCAGCTCAAATGGAAGAAATAAGTGCGTTGAGGATCTGTACAATGCATTATTGAGGCTTTTCTAAACATTTCAGGTAGGCCTACTTTGTGTGTGAAGAGCAGGTAATAACCGTCTCCACTCCAGTATTGCGAATGCGATCTGATCTAACACACACACAGCAGCTCAAACATGATGAAATGAACTCCTGCTGCAGGTCAAAATGAACCCATTTAATGCAAAACTAAATGCATATCTCTACTAATTATTTAGACTAAAAGGAACACATAGTCTTAGAGAAAGTTTTTCCTGTTGTCAAATGCGACAAGCAGACTGAATTGTGAATGAATGGAGAATGATTGACGGGCGCAGCGGCGGGAAGGGCTGAACTGAACATGAATTTAAACACTTTAATATTCATCTGTACTTCACAGTAAACTGTAGAATGGCTCCAGAACATTTCGGATATAGTGGGCATGCATGACAATGTTCTAGTGCCTTAAAATAGGCTTCATGTAGCCTATTAGTTGGCTTATAATCACAGAATATAGCGCACGCGCAAGATCGGATTTGGATCGGTACCAGCTGGCCGATACCCGATCCAGCAAAAATATGCGATATCGAACCGATATCCGATCCAAGTATCGGCATCGGTGCACCCCTAGTTTTAAGTTTCACATGATCTTGTAAAAATCATTCTAATGCTGCGTTCACACCAGATGTGGCACGCGCAAATAAATCACACTATTCGTGCGTAAATAGACATGTGACCATTTTGAATTTACTCACTTTATTTGCTTGTCAAATTAGCTTAATTTGCGCATCAAAATCACTTCACAATATACGCAGATTCACGTCATATGCAGGGCTTCTGTCTGCCCGATGACTCTAGCTTCGTTGCTAAATGGCTAACATGGATTTTATTGAGATAGTAGCTGTGCATTATGTGCTTTAGGAAGGCAGAAAAACAGCGTAGATTCATTCTGTGCCATGTCTTGAGTGCACTAGATCCCAGCTCTGTGAGTTCATCAACTCCTCCAGAAGCTATAGCTAGATGACGGAGACTTTTAACTGTGCTTCAGACTGAGCCGAGCTATTTGATGAACCTCTTGCCTACACCGGACAACAGATTTCCCCTCGGGACACCAACAACAGGCACTACATCATAATCACTCCCCTACAAGAGCAAGCTCATGATTGGTTAACACGGTGCGAATGTCCGATGAAGTCCAGATTTTCCAACTTGAGCGATTCAAGCGAAACACGCGATATGTGCAAAACGCTCAACTTGTGCCACTTCATTCACACGAATCGCGTCATCCACGCCACCTCATTCACACAAATTGCATCTCAGGATGCCTATTTGCGTCTTTGCATTGACTTAACATGTAAATCACTCGCGCTTGATGCTTCATCTGCTTCTGGTGTGAATGCAGGCTATGCAGCATAAGATGCTGAATTGGTGTCCAGATCAAAGTAACATATATTTTTATTATCTCTCATTATGTTTGCTTGTGCTTCCTAATATTCTTATGAAAACTGTGATGAATATTTAGCAAGAGTCGTTGAATATTAGGCCATGTTTGAAATAGAAATTCTTTATAAAATGATTAATGTTTTTGGAGTATTTAATAAATTTAATTAATCCTTGAAGAATAAAATTAAATTATTATTGTACTAAATAAATGCTTAAATATATATACATTTATAGTCGTGCAAAAGTGTATGGTGATTTGTTTCCTGTTTCATTGCTTCATTTAAATACAATAAACTGTTTGTTGACAACATTATTTAACAAAGAACTTCACATTATAGTTTATTAATCTGAGATTAAGTGCATAAGTATGTCTAAACATTGTAATCACTTTCAGTGCAAATTTATATAAGCTCCTTAGTCAGTGAATAGCTCTTTTTAGGAGACTACATTTTCTCCTTTCACCCACCTTTGTGTTCAGTTTGGTTGTCTGCTATCAGCAGTAGTTGTGTCATATCAGGCACAGTTAGATAAGGTAGAATTGCTGGAGTTCCCCCAGTGGTGGAGTAATATCAGCATGACGTAACAACTAGTGTACGATGTGTAATGTTGACACTGGTGTGTTTGTTAGCTCAGTGAAGCAATAATACTCCATATCTGCTGGTAATGCCACCATATCCGGAGAGACGTTTAGAGATTAGAAGTAAAGGTCAGTCATGCATTTAGGGCCAACATTTTTTCCCAAATGACCTTTGACATGCTTTGATGAAACCTATTTTCTAAAGCTTCTCTGAGAGTTTCACTTTTCTCAGTTTATAAGAAATAAAATCATATTATATTGTTGAAAAGGAGAGGGTTATTTTCAGTTGTATAATAATAGTAATTAAAACATTAAGCAATACTTAGTTTTTATGCAAAATGTGTTGCAAAATGTGCCTAAAATAATCTCAGTGTATGAATTGAATCTATCAAAATTAAGCCTGACTGATCCCATTAGCTAAGGCACAGTTTTGGACTTACTCCCATGGCATCTGTCCTGCGCTAGAGGTGGTCAGTGTGTGTTCTGTGACTGCGAGTGTTGTAAACATGTGCCCATGGCCAAGTGTTTGATTGCTAAAAAAGGCCAGAGTAAATAGGCTGCAAATACCATTAAGGCTATTTGACTAATGGCCTCATGCCGAAGGTCGGGGAGCTTTTGTTTTTATTGCGAGGGATGTGCGTTTCTAGTGTCTTTGTTGGAGGCTGCTGTTTTGAACCATTAGAATGCATTATAAGAAGGTCATTTGAACTTAAGTGTCTGGCGGAGTTTGGAGCGGAGAGCACACCAGCATTCTGGGTGCTTTAAAAGAAGTCCTTGATCTGACATCAATTTTGTATATGGTCAGAATGGAGTACTAGTGCTGAGTGCCCCATTAAAGTTCAGTGTCTGGAGGTCTTGACTGTCAGCCACTCCCCGCAGCTCTTCACAGGGATTGGGCAAACAGCCACTACTCACCTCTCCTCTACTCTCATACGCCTCCTGTGTTATCTCTGCAGTTAGTTCCTCTTTTTTTTTTTTGTTAAACAAAGGTGACTTGCTTCACAGAAACACAGCTTAAAATAACATCAAAGTCTTTTACAGTTGTACAGCTTGAATACAACTAGAATATACAGACATCTAAGCAAATGGAAACATGTGTATGACAGTATGACAGTTTAGTCCAAGCCCTGCTGTTGATTTTGCATTTGACTGTTGAAGATGATTATCACTTATCTATCGTTCATTCTCCAAGATCAGTCTTGTACAGTGCACCCAGCATTGATTTGGATGTTTGTTAAGGTCTGTAACAAAATAATGCAATGAAATTATTATTTTTGTGTCTTTAGTTTTTTTCATACAGTGCGAACACTAATGCTGAACACTGATGGATCATTTGGTGCTAACTGGACTGTTGCTGCTTGTCAGGGTAGAGCGTGTAACACTTGGGCTGTTTTCTGTATTCGGACATTTAAAATAATCAAGATTTGTTTTTTCTGATTTACATCTGCTTGATACAACATTTTTCGACGTATGCTTTCCTTTTAAAGGTAGGAGTGACCACACATCAGTACAGAATTTTGCTGTGCATCATATACAAAGATTGGGATGGGCCCTATGATGGTATAAAGTGTTCACAAAACATTAATTGTCAGCGGTAATAGACTTTTTTTTTTTTAATCATGTGTGTATCGTGGCATGTAAATAAACGGGCATGGCTAAATCACCTGTAGTGTGCGTAAGCTTGATCAAGAAGCTTCTCATGAGAAAAACTGTCTGATTCTGGTTGATCTTTAATTATGTGAGCTTGTAGGCTGTTTGCACACTTGGTAGTTTTGGCTTGACCAAAACAAACTGATCGCTCTGTTTGTACGGTTCATTTGAGTGTAAACACTGCCAACCTAACTGTCCATTCAAACCAAAGGCGATGAAAGCTTCAAAATTTGCTCTGGCCACCCTGACGACATTGCTGTCTGCCTTCCCTGCTCCACTGGCGAGAGCGGCAAAATTAGGCATGGGACAATAACTGTTTTCAAGATATACTGGGGTTTGGAAAAGTCAAGGTTTTAAAACTAGATTAATATAACTATACCAATGGTCTGCTATACCATTCCTATGGTATATGCAAGGTTTTTTTTCACAATTTGTGTTAAGTTCTTTAGGACAACAGTATCTCCAGCAGAAAAGATAGCCAAAGATGCCGTTTTAAATTGTAATGAAATCTGTGTTTTTGAAACTAATTAAGACAGCAGAAGTCAATGATTGATTTGAATTATTTAAGCTGACATGTTTATTGTTACAAAATATTTTAAAAGTTTCTCAAAATAAATTATACTTTGATAAAAGGGGGAAAACATTTTTGTTTTTTACCCAGACATTAAAAAGAATATATTTTAAAGCAGTAATCACAATACCGCCAACGCAGTGGCGCAGTAGGTAGTGCTGTCGCCTCACAGCAAGAACGTTGCTGGGTCGCAGGTTCGAACCTCGGCTGGGCTGGGTCAGTTGGTGTTTCTGTGTGGAGTTTGCATGTTCTCCCTGCGGGTTCCCCAGAGACGGGTTGCGGCTGGAAGGGCATCTGCTGCGTAAAATCGTGCTGGATAAGTTGGCGGTTCATTCCACTGTGGCGACCCCAGATTAATAAAGGGACTAAGCCGACAAGAAAATGAATGAATGAATCACAATACCGTAATACCGTGAAACTGTGATATTTTTATCCAAGGGTATCATACCATCAGAATCTTATGATAACCCATGCCTAGTCAAAATTCCCAAATTACTCATATTTAAAGGGGCCATTGCAGTAAATCAGTCACTTACATTCCCGCATAAAAAAACATGCTTTCTAGCGTCAAAATGTTGCACGCTTTTTATCAAGTTCATTTAACTATAGAAGATCAAGTTGTTGCATGTGGTGTGGCTTTCCTTCACTTATCCAATATGAGTCCATATGTCTGAAATATTCTGAAGCAGCAATACTGTTTTGTACTCTCGTTATAATATCATGAGATTTCTGCTTTTTTTTTTTTTTTTTTTTTTTTAATAATAATAACATTAATACACATCAACTTGCCAGTAACTTGTGGTTCAACCGAAATATGAATGTAATGTGGATCAATAACATCTAAAACTATAAAAAGGGACATGATGTCACAAGGTGTGACCATAAAAAGAACTAAATGCTCAAACATACCTCTTTTTGTATGCCTTGGGCTGTGTTCCACTTCATTTTTAGAAACGCACGCACTTCCAAACTTCCCTTTCCTTGTTTCCTCTGGGGAATCCCTGCCACCATTTTAAAATGCATTACACTTCATCAAGTGAACGAGGGAACATGATCGTACACTCGATCCCTTGATTTTGTCCAAAGTAGTGAGTAGGCTTCATATGTCCACTCCAGAACCTATATCTCCCAGAGTACAATACGATTGTGATGTCACAGCAGTGTAGTTCCCAAGTGCTCAGGGGTGTAGGGCATTCTAGATGTTCCGACAGTAGTTGACAATTGTGTGACGTAATCAATGATGTACATCAGAGGGAACGAGACGGAGGGAAGTTGTAGCATATTACAGTACATAATAATACAGGCATCCAAAATACATCTTTGCACATCTTTTCTTATTTGTGTCATGGAGGATATACCGGCACTGTTTGGGCTCCTTTATACATTTTATAAGCTTTTATCACATGTACGCTAGAGCTGAACAATATCGTTTGAGCATCAATATTAGATAATTAAATTAGTTATTAAATATTAAAAGATAAATATATTATTAAATATTATTGATTTTAAACTATATATAAAATTATGACCATTTTATTTTAGGTTTGATTGTTCAATTTCTGTACTTGGATGCTGTTAAATTTTTTTTGTGTAACATGTCTTTTATTAATTTTTTTCAAGGTTTTACAATAAATCAAACCCCAATACCCAAAACGTACCCCAGACAGGTTTAGGGGAAAATTTAAACTAAATAATAATCCTTATTAATAATAATAATAATAATAATAATAATAATAAAATAAAAATAATTAAAAAGAAATCTAGTCAAACACCAATTCACATTCCACAACTTCAGACTTCCAAAGCTTCTTCAATATCTCCATTTTTCACAAAGTTCAAAAACACTTCTCAGATATCACAAAATTCAGAGGATTTTTCCTTATTATATATGTGAGCTTTTTAAGAGCCAAACATGTTATAAGGTTTCTCAACCAAAGTCCAATGGAGGGGCGATTTAAATATTTTTCCAACATAAAGCAATACAAGGCTTTGCTTGTGTTAAACATAAATCAATCAATGTTCTTTCTTTAGTAGACAAAGCACTACTGTCTTCATACATATTCAATATACATAATCCAGGACTTAAAGGAATTGGAATGGAAATAAATTGAGAAATATATTGAGTCACCTCTACCCATCAATTTTTGTACCACCTCACACTCCCACACACAATAAAAAAATGTACCTTGTATCTTATTGCATTTAAAACCAAGATCAGGGATATTAGGGTTGAATTTATTTAATCTTGCAAGTGTTTCTTCGGTGCACCGCGATGCAGACGCGGAAAATTCGGTATCGGTTCAGTAATAATCATAACCGGTTATTATGTACTGACGTCATTTATCTCCTATGCGCTATGTCGCGGTAGCTTACTATGGCGAGGAAGGCGAGCGCGAGTGTTTACAATGCTTCGCCTACTTGACAATTTCACTGCGTGTGTGTTTTCTGGACACTCTTTCACTGACACTTACAGCAGAAGCCCCTATTTCACTACGATTGAGAGAATGAAAGTAAACTCCATTACTCTCTCTCTCTCTCTCTCTCTCTCTCTCTCTCTCTCTCTCTCTCTCTCTCTCTCTCTCTCTCTCTCTCTCTCTCTCTCTCTCTCGCTGGTTCACACCTCTAGTATTTATATATGCTTGTAATTGATTATATTTTATTTAGATGCACTGCACAGAAAAAGACTTGAATATCTAAGTTGATCTAAATTAATTAAATCTTTCCAAATAGAGCTATTCAAATCATCTGGGAAAGTTACATTTATGTCGCAATATGTATCACAGCAAAACAAAATATTGCAACGTCAGACTTTTCCAATATCGTGCAGCCCTAATGTACACACATATCCATTTAGCCCAGCACACTGTAAAAAATGATTGCAGCCCAAATTTTGGGTTGGATCAAATGAACTTTTATAATCATTTCAAATTACATCAGTCACGCTGACTAAAATATTAAGTTAAACATTGTATACCTAAAAGTTAGAACATTTAGAAACCTAAAAAAAATTATTAAAATAGGTTGCATTAGTAACAAAAACCTAGGTTTTCATGGCTTTGTTTATCATATTACTTTTTTACTGTGGACAAACCATTGATTTGGATTAAAAAAGTGCATGAAATTAGTTTTTTATGACTGTGTGAACACTAAAGTGAACCAGCCCTAGTCGTATAATGTTGTTGTTGTTTTTGGTGTGGATCGAATACACCAAGAGAACTGAACTACAAGTGAAACACTTGTAGTATACTTTCTGATCATTTCTGTGATCTGTTTAATCAATAAAAACCGATTGTCCTAGGAAGTTAGCACATGATGCAGCTGTAGTGTATTGATGCATTCCACTATATCTGCATGCTCTTCTGTTTGGATGCACACTCAGCCTTTGTGCTTTGTATAAGTTCTGTAGTCGTCAGCAGTGGTGTCAAGTGCTAGTGGTCTTGCAGTGGTGGTGGTCTGCGGAGAAAGTCAGTGTCTGTCTACACAGCCACATCAATAGCAGCTGCTAGCTCTCTGACATTTTTAGTAATCTGGAAAGCAGCCAGCGAGAGGGACTAAAAATGTAGGTGTGCGTGTCTCTATGTGTTCATGTGACATTGGGTGTCAAGTACAGCACGTATTCAGATAGTGATTGTGGTGTCGAGTGCTGGGGGACGGACTACACTGAGTGATAGAATGTATTTGTGTGTTCTACTGAGTTACATGAGCCCTGTGTGTTTCCGAGTAAGTTGACTAGAGGCATAGCCTGAATGTGAGGCTCTGGATATTGAAGAACTATGGAATTAATTTTTCACAGCATCATTTTGAGTTCATGTTTGGGTTTGAAACAGGCTACAAATAAAAATGTCTGAACTGTAATGCTGAAAATGCAGAGCCAAATGTGTTTTGACATGAAAAGTGTTGATTTGATTGTTTACAATTTGTGACATCAAGGAATTAACTCTTGCGTGGGATGTGAGCTTCCTGGTCTTTGAATATCTTCACCTCTCACCATTTTTTTCTGCTTCTGTCAAAAACCGTGTCGTGCTGATTCACTTACACACACACCTAGCTGTAGTACACCGCATTGTTATGGAATGCTGAAAATGAGGAGCATGCTTGATATTATAATTTGCCATAGGCCTATCATTAAATCAACAAATATGACATTATCGCGAATGATATATATACCGCAAACCCCTACAGTCCACACTATACAATTTAAAACACATTATACAAGACAATTCAGCATGTATAATGCATTCACATGTCTTGCTTGCATCTCTTATAGTCTACCAGTTCCACTAGTTTGTAAAAATCTGTTTCAATTTTAACTGAATCACAACACCAGTGTTTCTGAACTTAAAAACCGGTCTTTGGTGTTTTCAAAATGCTTCGTTTTCTTTTTTTTTTTTTGAGTTGATGCCGGAACTAGGGCTGCATGATATTGTAAAAATCAGGCACTGATATTTTATTATTCTGCAATAAATATTGCGATATGAATACCCTTTTGACGGTTCATTCCGCTGTGGCGACCCCAGAAAAATAAAGGGACTAAGACAAACAGAAAATGAATGAATGAATGAATGAATAGTTTCACCAGATGGCTTAAATGGCACTCTTAGACTTTTTCTGGGGAGTCTAACAGTATTTAGATACAGAAATTAAGTAAACAAAATGCAAATTAATTTGGTCCATACATCTAAAAATATAGATTGATTTTTACTTTCAGAAATAAGTCAAAATGAATTAAGATTTTCCTTAAAACAAGCAAAATACAGTGGTACCTCGCTATAATGCAATGCATCCTGATTGGCCGTAGACCATTGTCAGTCATTCTCCTCCGTGTCTTGTACAGTACAGAATGCGTTTGATTGCTAGCAGTTTGAGTTTCAACAAAGATGCAAAAAGGGTTGTAACTGTCCGCAGCAATACCTTGGTAAAGGGGGTAATACACCGGATGTGGCGTGCCATGCAGCGCCATGCAAACATAGGTTTCAGGGTACGCACACAGGCACTGCAAGTCAGTGGCTGTCTGCGTTGCCCAGCTACAACTCGGCACAATGTTCATATTTCTGCCACACCAGAGTGCCATCTGAATAAGTTAAATTTAAATAACATGCGAATGTGCGCTTCTGTGTTTACTTCCAACTGTCATGTGCGCGGCACATTTGCTATGACCCCCTTAAGGAGGGAGTCGGATAGTTTTGTGGATCAGTGATTTCAGGAAAAAGAACATTACGCTGGATGCCAACATTATCCACAAAAGTTAAAGCTTTATGAACCTTTTGCTAACAGCGATGAATGTTTGTGCCTGACAACAGGGTTTGATCTTTGGTTTCATTCTATAATACTGGACTTAATTTTCTCCAAAAGTTTGAACATTAAGAGTGTTTAAATAAGAGAGAAAAGTGTGAGAATGTTAATGCATGTCTGAGAAATGTGTATAAAGTGTGTAGTGAGGGGTTTTACAGGTTTAAAACATTTATAATAATTGTAGAAAAATACAGCGGACAACATTGCGGGGTATTTTTAGAATTTAACTCCCTTGATAAATGAGGGACCACTGTAATCAACCAATGGCATAAGCAAATTAATTTTGTTTTAAGTTTGAAATGTAGACATATGGACAAGAAACGAAGCAAAAAGAAAAGCATGTTTTGTAAACATAAGTTAACACTATATCGTCTTCATTGTATAAATAATTAAATACAATTCATCTTTGTTATGCCTCCAAAAGTCATAATTTCTTGTTCCTGAATGTTTTAAACTCTTGAAATGCTCAGTCCCAGGCCTTAAAAACACGTGCAAATGATAAATGTTCACTCTATTATAGTTAAACTTTGCAGGTACTCTAAAAATCATGTGTTTTGTGGCTTCTGCTCAATTGTGATCCAGACTCAACATTGCGATGTGACTGTTGCGGATGCGCACATTGCGATATCGATGCTGAAACAATATATTGTGCAGCCCTATGACGGCGTAGTGGGGATATCAGGTGAAAGTAACAAAACTTATTTGTTTTTTTAGAAACAAATGTTGCTAGTGTAAAAGATGTATGTCTGCTGCCTGTGCTTTCAGTTTGTCTCAAATGTTGTCTGGGTTCTCTGTGTGCTCATGGAATCCTTTGCACTCTGGCCTGAATTTCAGGCTAGTGTTAAGGTTGTGTGGGCTGATTGTCATCAATACGATGTGTTTTCATCATTACCCTACAATACCCTTTGCTGCAGTAGTTGTGAGGGTGTAGTGGATTGGTGGTGACACTCTTCGCCTCAGGGTTTTGTACTCACTGGCCCATTATAAAACAACAACTGCTTATGAAATAGGATGTGAGGGGTGGACAGATTTTTGCATAGCAGAGCATATAGCAGCTGTGTGTGTGTAAGGGCTGGCGAAATTGACAGATGTGTGTGAAGATAGAATAGAAACAGACCGCACCTTCCTGCTGACTTCACAGGATCTTCTTTCTCCACTCAAGTCATTCTGAATGTGGATGCCAGCTTTGCTTTCTTTGCTTAATATGAACTAGGAAATATTGAAAGTGTGTGTTAGTGTTGAATGAGTCCCAGTGGTAACGTCATATCCATAGACAACGACTTTTTCTACATACAATTGCAGGCAGCATATCAAGTTGAAATGAACAAAAACTAATAATGGTGGTCAGTTTAAAATGAAATCAAGAGGAAAAGTAATCAAGTTGAAATGGAGAAGGAAAGGGTAAGTCACTGAAACTTGCCTGTTGGAAAATCCCTCTGACACTTCCCATGTCCCAATGTTTTCTTTAGAAGCCTGTAGGATGTCCACGGTGGCCCATTTAGAGATATGAGCTGGCTGCAGTTCTGCATTTGGGATTTAGATATATCTTTACCATCATCCCTTTAAACCTCTAAGTGCTTGTTCTTAATCTGTAAAAAATTCTTTAGTCCTCTTGTCATTTTGTGTGAATACTCCAGTGGTTTCTGTCCTTTACCTGATTTCTTGAATGAGGCCTATAACTGGAGTTTTATATGGTAGTTGGTCCCAGGATGAGTTTAGTGTGTGTGTGTGTGTGTGTGTGTGTGTGTGTGTGTGTGTGTGTGTGTGTGTGTGTGTGTGTGTGTGTGTGTGTGTGTGTGTGTGTGTGTGTGGGAGAGAGAGAGAGTTTCTGGCAGCATAATAAAGTATTGACTCATGTGGATGTGCGCCCAAGGCTTTACTGGAAGAGAAGCTGTGCTTTCTATCAGTGTCTGTTGATCTTATACCAGCAGCAATTTACAGTGAGCAGAGGTTGACTGATTTATCAATGGTAATCATCACCGAGAAGAGCTTTCATATCTGCAAAAAAAAAGCACTGATAATAGAGCACTTCCCCCACTGCCTCATATAACGATGACTGCATTCTGAACATAGCCATGTGCTCAAAATTAATGCGGTTGACAATGATCAACAAAGAGTCTAATGTTGTTGACAAAATTAGTCATGATTAAATAAATCTCAGTTGATTGGAATAAAAATGTGGCTTTTCCTAATGATAGTGTTATTTTTGAGAAATATGTATTCTGCTGTACAGTAGAAATGTATCTGTCATAATTACATGAAGTTAAACTTAGAATTTTAATGTTTAATTTAATAGTTGTGGTGAAGATGCCCGAGTGTGATTACATTTACAAACAAAAGCCCTATTCGCATAAGAGGAGTATCTGCTGGCGACCTTGTATGATTTACAAATTACTCCACCACATCTGAATTTCATGCGGTATATGTGCACTGGACAAGCGAAGCCTGTGATTTAGACATGGGCCGGTATAAAATTCTGACGGTATGATAACCTTGTATAAAAATTTCACGGTTTCACGGTATTGTTGATTACTTACACGATATTATTGATTACTGCTCTAAAATATATTCTTTTTAAATGTCTGAGTAAAAAACAAAAACTTTTTACCCTTTGAACACAATATATTTTATTTTGAGAAACTTTTCAAATATTTTGGAGCAGTAAACATGTCAGATTTTCTGCTGTCTTCATTAGTTTCAAAAACACAGATTTCATTACAATTTAAAACGGCAATCTAGATTTTCTGCTGGAGATACTGTTCTCCTAAAAAACAAACAAAAACAAAACAAAAAAATCTTACATATACCTAAGGAACGGTATAGCAGAACATTTTGGGAGTTTTAAAACCTTGACTTTTCCAAACTGCGGTATATCTTCAGAATGGTTATTGTCTCATGCCTACTGTGCTTGTACTTGAATTTACTGACTGACTTCCCGGATTTTAATGTCTTGTGTCTGGTTAATTGAGTAAAAAAGAAACATAATAAACAGAAGAATGTTTCTCTCTGAATGCTGCTCTGCATTAAGGGTGGGGGAAGAAATTGATGCATCGCGTTTCTTTCTGTAATTATTTTGAATCGATTCTGTATTCCAATTAGAATGTGACAGTGCAGTCATGCATGAGTTCTAAACAGAAAAAAATAAAAAGCGTTGATAGACGCACATATGCATGTTGCAGAATTTGCTGTATTTGGACAGATAGATAATTACAGCCGAGGTGCAGCTCAGCGCTTCTGATTCGTTGTGTGGCCAAACTCCTTCACCCAATAGCAAAACCTACACTGAACCTACACTGGTCTCACGGTTCAGTTCGGTTACGATTATCATGCCATCGATTCGGTTCAATTCGTTATCATGGTGCATTGACGATTCTTTCCATACAAAGTTTTATATTTTCTTCACAGCACAGCAATTCTTGTATTAAAATGTATAAATATATTTATATACTATTTGTAAAACAATTTTGTCCTTTAATACAAACAGTCGAATATATAAACTGTACCTCTAAACAACACAAGTATTTGTAGACCATTTTGAGGGATGTAAACAAAAATAATGGTCCTAACGTATTTCTTGTTGTAAATACTCACGCTCGCGGCTCGCCTCCCTCGCCATAGTAAGCTACGGCGACATAGCACATGTGAGATAAATGACGTCAGTACATAATAACTGGTTATGATTATTACTGAACCGATACCGAATTATCCACGTCTGCATCACGGTGCACCGAAGAAACGATTAATTTTGACACCCCTAAAAACCACAAGTCATCATGGACATGGTGACATGCTGCGCTACTCGTCCGATGTACATTATAATCACTAATGAAGCTGGACAGGGTAAGTCGTGTATGAAAGTGAACTAGGCCTACTTCACAGTGTTACAAATGAATAAAGCATTAGATGGTTTATGCTTCAAGCTTGAATACTAGTATCTTGCAAAATAACTTTATTTCATCAAATTAGTTTTTTACTTATTAAAACTAATATGCTCAAAATGTGTTGAGAAAAATCTTCCCTCTGTTAAACAGCACTTATAAAATATTTATATTTTTATAAATATTATAATTTCACGAAATTTTTTTTATTTAATTTTATAAACAAATAAAAAGGTAATTCTCTCTTTTTTCTTTTTCTTTTTTTGGAATGTTTGTTCTTTATAATTGCTTTTTGTAATCTGGTGTTTTTTACATTTTAAGAATTTTTTTATCCAGAAAAATGTTTTAATAAAAATAATAATAAAAATCATCATTATTTATTTTTATTTATTTTATTTTTTTAATGATTTCAATCATTCAATAAAAAATATGGAAAGTCTAATTGTGTTTAACATGTAAAGTTGTAAAAATGTGCAGCAGAAGAAATGGGTAAAGATTCCCACCTCTACTATTCATGCTGGTTAGATCTCCTAATCATTCAATCAATTCACACAATCATTTTTGTTTTCGCATATATATTTCAGCTTTCTCTTTAAATTGTATAGTTTATGCATAGGGGTATGACCCTGCACCTACAATACTATAAAAACACTCCAACATCGCCAATATTTTTTTTTTATTGTTATTATTTTTTAATGCAATGTAGATTGATAAAAGGGTGCACAACAAGCCAGATTGCTATAGGATTCTGCCAAATCCTGGCCATCAAAGGGATGTCGACTTACACAGAACTAATATTATCACATGACCTTGACATTCTGAAAAATATGGTAGATCAATTGTGGGGGAATTATTACTTTACAAATTACAGACATGGCCGATTCGCATGGGATTAGGATCACAGACAACCTCTGCAATCTTACAAATAACTTGAGGTCCTCAGGTAATACTAATCCTGCACGAACAACTCCAAAGTCTAATCTGTCCTGCCAGTTTTATACTAATTCAAAACGATATTTAAACTTCTCATTATGATAATTGTTATGCTGTGCTTTGTGGCATCACTTCTGCAAATGATATGTCATATGAACTAAAGTCAAAAGTACAAAATTGCTTAATCCTTTTTTCTAATTGCAAAAGGCTGCAACCTAAGTCTGTTTGCACTGCATTTTTAAAGCAAAGTGTTCTCTGCATCTGAAAACAGCTCAGCTCAAACTGAATGCAGCAGACTCAATCTCTGTATGTGCAACATGTTAAGATTAATTGACTTTATGCCCAATGATGTCTGTTTGCGCTTTTCCATCAACCTTATCTGTCCCAGCAAAGGCAGGCAGCGCCATGGTACTAAGAAACTGAACACTAGGATTTCCTATTGTTTTCAGATTCTGATACTGCTTATCTGAACACAAGGATTTGGAATTAATATGGCAACAAATGTCAAACTTTTAATTATCAAACTAGGGAGGATCATTTTGGATAATTTTTCCAACAGACAACCGCTGCTTATTAACTGCTTTTTATTTTATTTTTATTTTTAATAGTTTATATAAGCCTAGCTATGAAATGAAAGTCTTGTGTGGAGGTATCATATGCAAAAATCATTTAAGTCAACCAGAACTTTTTTTTGGATTTGTAGATTATGTAGGCCGTTTTATAAATTTTTCTTTTATAAGGACCATTAATAACTGTAATTCTCCAAATGAAAAATGGATGGTTGGTTGTTGGTTGTACATCAAATCATGGTTGCACATGTTACCGTCCCTCGATTAACAAATATTTGTTGCATATTTATGCAGCAAAACTTAAAATATGTAAAATAAAATAAAAAATGCATCCTTTCAGGTAACTGTTAATCAGTCAATATGTGCATCCCTATATCAAGCCTATTTATTCATTGCAGTTGAATTGGTGTGGTTGGTGTGTTTCAGCTTAATAAAGAAATGCTTTAAAAATGCATTGAATGTGTGTGGAACGTTATTAGAGCTGCAACAACGAATTGATTAAATCGATCAAAATCGATTACTAAAAGCATTGGGAACGAATTTCATCTATTCAACGTGTCGCGCGACGCGGAGATGTTTGATTATTAAAAAAACTTTAGTTGAGGGCGGACCGGAGTGAACGCACTCTGCCTCTCTTGTGCAATGATGCCAGCAAAGTTTGGCGCCTCATGGACAGGACAGAACAAAAAACGAGCAAAGGTAACGTTAGAGGAAAGATACATGGCGAAGGCAGTGAGATCTGTGCGACCCTAGTCATCCAAGATGTGGGAACATTTCACACTAAATAAACAAAAGCAGCATGACATGAAAAATTCTAAAAGAGCTTTGGCACGTTGGCTGGCGCTGAGCCAGAGAAAGACAAGTCATATTATCACAATTATGCAGTGTTTTTAACCACCCAATGCTTATTTTATGTTTTAGACATGCAAATACACACAAGTACTAGTAAAACAATACATTTAGAGTTTGTAAAACACAAGAAAGTCTGTGGAAGTCTTAACTAGGGGTGTCAAAATTAATCGTTTCTTTGGTGCACCGCGATGCAGGCGCGGACAATTCGGTATCGGTTCAGTAATAATCATAACCGGTTATTATGTACTGACGTCATTTATCTCACATGCGATATGTCGCCGTAGCTTACTATGGCGAGGGAGGCGAGCGTGAGTATATACAACGCTCTAACTACACAAAAACTCTGAAAATGTGCACAATTTCACTTCGTGTTTGTTTGCTGAACTCTGTTTCACTGACACTTACAGCAAAAGCCCCTATTTCACGGCGATTAAGAGAATGAAAGTAATCTATATTTCTCTCTCTCTCACTGTGGCTCATGAGCGCATCTGTGAAGAGCGCAGGCGTGTAAGAGCCAATCGCAGCCCTTTCTGTTGAGCGCGTGACTAATCAAAGGGGTGTAAGAAAGAACTTGGTAGAAAGCGAGCGGGATATTTATATTTGTTTATTTGCTATAGACCATTTCAATGTGGTCATGTCATTGGCCCATCAACATTTCCTGCTTGACGTTAAACTATTTCCTAACTGTAACAAGAGGCAATTCAATCATAACTTGATTTTAAATCAGCCGTCATAACACTATTTATCAATATGTGGACCTTTTTGGATTCTCAGAAGCAATGGAAATTAAAAATGTAAAACAGGAATTACGTTAGGACCATTGTTTTTGTTTACATCCCTCAAAATGGTCTTGTTTAAAGGTACAGTTTATATATCTGACTTTGTATTAAAGGACAAAATTGTTTTACAAATAGTATATAAATATATCTATACATTTTAATACAAGAATTGCTGTGCTGTGAAGAAAATATAAAACTGTGTAAGGAAAGAATCGTCAATGCACCGTGATGCACCGAGATATCAAATTGAACCGAATCGATGGCATGATAATCGTAACCGAACCAAACCGTGAGACCAGTGTAGGTTCACACCTCTAGTCTTAACAATCCAGTCAAGTATAATTTGCCAATGTGTATTATTCATATCAGATACACGTAGTGAAAGTAAGAATAATGTTCAATCTATTCTTCTCCCATCTGGTCAGCCACTTGCTTGCATGTATTTTGGGAGTATATGGTGAATTTACGTGCTGAATCCTGCGTGTTTTGCTTTTATGAACAAGGTATACGACCGGACGCAAGTAAACATGGCGATGTCCATCTTAGGTTATAGATCACAATCAAGATCATTAATACGTCTTTTAAACAACAAAAACACTCACTTACACGTTTTTGTGAATTGGAATATCAGGTAGTTGATGACAGTTGATGGCTGCGGTGTGTCACTTGACAAACATTACGCATCGCCACAGAAACATTAAGGGTGAACGTTCTAAAATAGTGATTGCTTAACAAAACTCACTCCTGGTTCCAGATAGAATCTTTTAAACTCACCAGTGAAGGGGTTAATAACAGAAGTAAAGCAGCGGTGGTATAGTTAGTTTGCATTGCAAGATCAAAGACACGTTTTTATTCACTCGCCTTTTTTGTATCATTCATTTTTCAATCTGTTGTCATGTATAGGCAAAAAAAGCTTTTCTTACTTCGTAATTTCGTCTTGTTTCCAGTCCAAATATCTAAAAAAATGAATGCTTTTTTTTAAAATCCGATTTATTGGTTAATCGAAAAAAAAAAATCAACAGATTAATCAGTTATTAAAATAATTGTTAGTTGCAGCCCTAAATGTTATGAATTTTATGGTGATATATTTTTACATTTTTAAATATCAATTCATAAAGAATGGTAAGCTGTTGTGCTCTCAGTCACAGTGTAACAAAAGAGAAGCTGGTTTTGTTGCTAAAAGCGCAGCACACCATTGATTTGAATTAGCCTTCTCTGTGTAAGTGGTAAGTGAAATTGAAAATGTCTAATTGAATCCGTGGTTCTTGGAAATTTGGAACAGGTTCTTGATACCCAGCCCTACTGAACACACATTTACACTGCCATCAAAACGTTTTGGGTCGGTAAGATTTGTCATGTTTTTAAAATCAAGTATAATTAGGACTGCACAATATATCTGAAAATTATCGTTACTGTGATAACAGTAATGTTCAGAGTGTTTCTCTTTCTGAATGCAAGGTGAATCTAATCTAGAGCTGAAAATAAATACTAATCACTGGAGCAAAGAGGAAAATAACAACAGCCAATAAAAGACAGAGGATCTGCAGCTTTTCGTTCATTCATAGTGTCTAAATATTGGTTGCACCTTGACAGTTTTTTTAGATTAGAAAAGTTAATTAGATTCGATAAATAGCCATTATTACCTGTTTATTTTAGTATGATCCTTACATAAGTTATTTTTTAAAAAGCTAATAAAAAATAGCTTTTTTCTAGGAAATGTTATATCACAAGTAGGGATGTTAACGATTACTCGATCATCGATTAATTGTCGATAAGCCTTTAATCGATCGACCTTATCGATGACCGATTAAACATGGACATATAAAGGATAAGACATGCTTTGTGCTGCGAGACACTTATTCACGACTTTACACATTACATAATCAAGTGTGTACAGTTTACATGACCATGGAGTCAGTCTCTTGACTGCATATTGGGCGATGCATAAGACCCGCGGGGATCTCGGTTATATTTACAGGTGCTGCCGTTAATCTGCGGGTCAGGTAATCAAAAAATAGGTCGCATGATATTTAAGTATGGGTGGGTCACGCGTGGATGAGATCATTGGTTA
The DNA here is from genome assembly GCA_903798195.1 of Danio kyathit. Lineage (NCBI taxonomy): Eukaryota > Metazoa > Chordata > Actinopteri > Cypriniformes > Danionidae > Danio > Danio kyathit. The sequence goes on from LR812526.1 coordinate 43,954,415, forward strand.
TGCAAACTTTAACTATTTTCTCTGAAATATTAAGATGTTTTAGCAATCTTGACAGACTGTAACAAATATGCTTTCATTTTAAAAATCGCTCATCACGGCCAGACATGCGGTGAACATCTCCGTTCTTACAGGTTTCTGCTCTCTCGTCATCAATCAATCTCAGTCTGGGAACATGTTTAGTGCTGCGAATTTTGTTAAGCCTGTCCTGCTTAACAAAATTACTTGATTTAATGGAGGATATTGTGTATTGAGGATATAGGCAAATATATCGCAGAGAGCTGAGACTCATGACGACTTTAAAGACGATATAGCTTGTTTCGGATGATGTATTACATGTTTTAATTACATTATTATATAAAATGAACAGCATTATTATTTTAATCATCACCATTAATAATAAACGAACTACAGATAATTTAACAGCTTCAGCTGTTCACATCAACATCACTTGACCGGCACTTTTGGACTTCAGCACCACGCATATTTAGCTTGAATTTAAATAGAGTTTCCTTCCTAAAGGGAAAAATACAATAATTTTTTTAATTGCAAGGCGATTATAGACATGTATTCGCAATTTCACACAAATCAGCATGTGAAAAATGTAATATTTGCATTGCGCTCTTTCTCTCTCTCTCGCAGCAGCAGACGCGCGCTGCACGTGAGGGCACTGCCATACACAGCCCCATCTCATAGCAGATTAATTTGCAAACTAAATTTAATTAATAAATTAAATAAAGTTATTTGTAAAAATGAAACCAAAAATAAAAAGAACTGAAACCAGCTGATCTGTTCTGGATGAACAGGTGCTGCAATCGAATTAATTCGATGGAATGATAAAAACAGACATGCACATATTTCAGAAAATAGCCCAATTATTTAATTAAAAAATATGTTAAGCCTATATTTATATATATATATATATATATATATATATATATATATATATATATATATATATATATATATAATTTTTCTATTATATATTTTTAATAGTCTATATTAAATTACCATTCGTTTTGGCTTTAACGAATTATTGAACAGATTATTAATAACTTATCAAACAACATTTTACTGAGCTCAGTTCTAATATTAGAGCCAGAGCTGCGGCGCGTCGGCAATAGTCTAAACAAAACTCTGACAAACAATAAACGCATATCCCAAGCGCAACATTGTGTTAGATTTTAGCAAATACAGAGGTGACACTGTTAATGACTACTTTTGTGATGATGATCAGACCTGAAGCCGCGGTGCGCTCTGAAAATCAAAACATGTATAAACGCACGCATAGAAACACGCGCAGGCGGTGAGACCTCCGTCCGCCTCCCGTCTGAAAGGACTTTAATGCATGCATCCTTGTTTCTTCCGTGCGCAGATAAATATAATTTCATTTGCTTGCATCCATTTATATTATATGAATTTTGCAGCATTATAACGGTATGGAGCCATCGAACCACCCGAAATCACCATCAAATCCTGTCCCGCGCCACACAGTTTAGCTGTAAGAGCGCGGTGATTTGCATTGGTTTGAATTATTTTCTGAGATAAAACATAATGCAAATGAAGTAGATTATTAAATAAGTTTTAAAAAAGCAGCCGAAAGTTTAGGCCTATTAAATACGTTTAAAAATGGTTAAATAAATGAGCAAATTAGAAACCTAACACTGCCGCGCCCATATATCGTGTCGGCGATCTCACAGGGGGACAATATGGCAATCTGAAAATTTCTTATATTGTCCAACACTAGCCGTGAGATAGCATTGGTCTGTCATAGCCTAAATGGTTTGTTCTTCACTGAAGCTTTAACAGAAGCGTGTGCCGCATGTTTACCTCTGACGCATTCAGCCTGTAGCCTAGTTTGGGTTTTTTACATATAATGTTGATTACTTAAAATGTCTTATTTTTTATTTGTATAGTTTATATCTATAAAATGAATGCTTAGCTTATTTCGTTGTGACGATTAAGCAAGAACCATAATGCATTGCATATTCGGCTCATTCTTCAGTAGCCTATTCGTATGTATTTTATAAACATATGGTTTATAAGGATTAACGATTAATCGATTGATTGATCGTTAATTTAAATGATCATCGATCATGGGATTTTGTAGAAACTGACATCCCTAATCACAAGAAATATCTCAACATGCAATGGCATATATTCTTTCCAGTTTTATACAGCCCCGAAGTGTAATTGGGATAAGGGCTGACACTTAGAACTGAATATTTTTTTTTTTGCCTTTTTACAATTATTATTGCAATGGATTACTGAATATTATGTATTTCTTTGAAGGGTTCCACAGTATATCATACTTATGGAAATATTAAAAATGTTTACAACGAATGAGTAATTTAATATGAAAGTATGAAAGTATCTTTATGTGCTTCCCAATAGCGCACCCTCTGATAGAGTTTTCAGCACTAGTTATACAGTGGGGCAAATAAGTATTTAACATGTCATGTTTTTTTCCTGGGAATAATATTTCTAAAGGAGCTGTTGACATGGAATTTAACCAGATTTTGGTAAAAACCCCCAAGCAATGCAAACATAAAAATATATATATAAAAAAAATCTGAATGAATTTTTGTGTAATAAAAATGTAACGACACGAGGAGAAAGTACTGAGCTACTGAAACGTATTTAATACTTTATATAAAAGTCTTTTTTGGTGATGGCAGCTTAAAGACGTCTCTTTTATAGAGAATAAAGTCATATTGCTCAGGTGTGATTATTTTTTTCACACACTTTAACAGAGCATAAAAATCTTGATGGTTCTGTGGGTCTCGTCTTTCAAACCTGATCTTTATTTTGTATTTTGTATTGCATTCAAGTCAGGTGATTGGCTGGGCCATTCTACAGCTTGATTTTCTTTCTCTGAAACCATTTGAGAGTTTCCTTGGCTGTGTTTTGGATCATTGTCTTGCTGAATTGTCCACCCTGGTTTCATCTTCATCATCCTGGTAATGCAGATGTTGGGTTCAAGCAGCTAATATTAATTTACAATGAAGGTTGCATGGAGAACTAGTGAGAGATTTCAGCTGCTGTCTGGACTTTCACTGCTTTTCTACACCTCCCTTCATGTGTTCAATATTTTTTTCCTGTGTCATTTCATTTTATTACACCTAATAATTAATTAATATTGTTTTCTTTGCACATTTGCATTTCATCTGGTAAAAATTTCAAGTCAACAACAGCTTTAGAAATATGTTTTCTGAGAAAAATGGTAATGTATTGAATAGTTATTTCCCCTGCTATATATCAATGCACATTTCTGAAGCCAAGCAGAGGGCACATGCTGGTTTTCTTGTCCAAAAATAAGTAAAGATTTTAGTATGGATGCTGGAATACGACCAAGCAAGCAAGCCATGTTAAGAAAACAGTAAGAATGCTAATGAGTAACTACATTGTTTAGTGTTTTTCTTAACCTGATTGTTCCTGATGTTTTCAGGTTGATATAACTATACCAGTGGAGCAAACTGGGGGTGATATTTTAGTTTTTAAGATATCTGATGTTGTAGGGGAAAGTTAGTATTAAGAAGTTATGTTTTTGTTTCCCTGAAATATGAAAAATGTAAATATCATATTGAATATTGCGTTATTTAGCCTGCTATTCCCACATAGCACCTTTCTTCAATATCACACAGCCCTGTTCTTTTGGCAAAGCTCAGTTTTCAGCTGCTCTCTATGAAGTGTGTTAAATTGTTGACGGATGTTATCAATCTTCAAAGCATTATGTTAAGATGTGTCATGATAATGGAATGCCACAGGGTTGTTTGGGTGCACCTGTATAAACAGCACAAGCAGCTATAACTGAGCTTCTCTCTCTCTTAGTTAAGGATCTCCCTCTTTATCTTTCTCTCACATCTCTTCACCTACTTCTCTCTCTCTCTCTCTCTCTCTCTCTCTCTCTCTCTCTCTCTCTCTCTCTCTCTCTCTCTCTCTCTCTCTCTCTCTCTCTCTCTCTCTCTCTCTCTCTCTCTCTCTCTCTCTCTCACCTAAATGTTGTTTCTCTTTGATCTCAATTCAGTCTGATGGATGTTTTGAATTTAGCTCTAAAAAGTTTTTTTAAGAAGTGTCTTTTTCACCTGTACTGTACTGTCATCCATCAGCTTTATTTGTGCTGTAAGAAACAAACTAAAGGCTCAATATATTATGCCCCTTGTTTTTATTATTATTAATATTATTATTATTATGTTTTTTAAATATGCAGTCCGAAGAGTGCGTGTAGATGATGTAAATGTATACTATGTGATTTTTCTCTTAAAAAAGGTCAACAGCAGGTGTGAAAACAGCAGTTAAAGCTGGTGATAATAGTTATGTGGAATGGATGTCAATTAGAATGGCTTTTATATGAAGAATTTCTACTATAAAACAGCGTTTTAGTGTTTAGCAGACAGAGCTGTTTTATGGTGTGTATATATATATATATATATATAGGTATGTTAACGATTACTCGATCATCGATTAATTGTTGATAAGCTTTTAATCGATAGACCTTATCGATGACCGATTAAGCATGGACTTTTAAAGGATAAGATGCTTTGCGCTGTGAGAGACTTATTCACGACTACACATTACATAATCAAGTGTGTGCAGTTTACATGACCTTTTGGAGTCCCACTCTTGACACTGCATATTGGGCGATGCAGAAAACTCTAATTCTGGGATCTTGGTTATATTTACAGGTGCTGCCGTTAATCTGCAGGTCAGTAATCAAAAAATATGATATTTAAGTATGAGTGGGTCACGCGTGGGTAAGATCAATCATTGGTGATGCAAACTTTAACTATTTTCTCTAAAATATTAAGGTGTTTTAAGCAATCTTGACAGACTGGCACAAATATGCTTTCATTTTAAAAATCGCTCGTCACGGCCAGACATGGGGTGAGCATCTCCGTTCTCACAGGTTTCTGAGTTCTCTCATCATCAATCACTCTCAGTCTGGGAACATGTTCAGTGCTGCCAATTTTGTTAAGCCCGTCCTGCCTCATTGTGGTCAAATTGCTTGATTTAACGGAGGATATAGGCAAAGATATCGCAGAGAGCTGAGACCTATGACGACTTTAAAGATGATATTTAGCTTTTTTTGCATTAATGTAGATATATTACATGTTTTAATTACATTATTGAATAAAATGAATAGCATTATTTTTTTTAATCATCATCAATAATAATAAATAAACTAAAAATAATTTGACAGCTTCAGCTGTTCACATCATCATGACCAGCACTTTCGAACTTCAGCACAATCATTTTTCGCATGTATTGAAATAGACTTTCCTTCCTAAAGGAAAAAATACAATAATTTTTAAAATTGCAAGGCGATTATAGTCATGTATTTGCAACTTCACATAAATCAGCATGCGAAAAATTAATTGTTTCCATTGCGCGCGCGCTCTCTCTCTCTTAGCAGCAGCAGTTGACACGCGCTGCACGTGACGGCACTACCATACACAGCCACATCTCATAGCACATTCATTTGCAACTTTGTTGCATAAAAAATAGGCTAAATACCAAAATTTAATTAACAAACATATTAAATAAAATGATTTGTAAAAATAAAATTACAGAAAAAAGAAAATTAAAAGAACTGAAACCAGCTCAAATGTTCTGTTCTGGATTGACAGGTGTTGTGATCAAATTAATTTGATGGAATGATAAACACAGACGGGCGCATTTTTCAGAAAATAGCCTATTTAATTTAATTTAAAAGTATGTTAGGCCTATATTTATTATATAGGCTATACTTTTTTTTTAAATGGCCTATATTAAATTACCATTAATTTTGGCTTTAACGAATTATTGACCAGATTATTAATAACTTATCAAAGAACATTTTACTGAGCTTAGTGAAAAGTTTTGTATGTAGGCTAATATTAGAGTCATGGCTGCGGCGCGTCGGCAATAGCCCATGTCTAAAACCAAACTGTTTCTATTATCAGACAACACGTATCCCAAAGCGCAACATTGTGTTAGATTTTAGCAAATACAGAGGTGACACTTTTATGATGATGATCAGACCTGAAGCCGGGGCGCTTAACTGAAAAACCAGACATGGATAAATGCCTTCACTGCATACACACAGTCACGCGCGGGCGGTGAGTCCTCCGTCCCCCTCCTGTCTGAAAGGACCTTAATAGATTGTTTCTTCTCTAAATATAATTTAATTTGCTTTGATCCATTCATATTATATGCATTTTGCAGCAGTCCTGCTGATAACGGCAACTATCGAAGCACCCAAAGTCACCATCAAATCCTGTCCCGCGCCGCACTGTTGCAGTCTTGTTTGAAACAATTTCGGTCTCAGTGCCTATTTAGCTGTAAGAGCGCGATGATTTGCATTGCTTTAATTATTTTCTAAGATAAAACATAATGCAACTGAAGTAGGTTATTAAATAAGTTTTAAAAAATCAGCCGGAAGTTAAGGCCTATTAAATACGTTTAAAAATAGTTGAATAAATGAGCAAAAAAGAAACCTAATACTGCTGCGCCCCCTTAACGTGTCGCGATCTCACAAAAGGGCGATATGGCGATCTGAAAATTTCTTCTTTTGCCAACACTAGCCGTGAGATAGCATTGGTCTATCATAGCCTATGGTCTGTTCTACATGGAAGCTTTAACAGAAGCGTGTGCCGCATGTTCACCTCTGACGTATTCTGACGTATTCAGCCTGTAGCCTAGTTTGGATTTTTTACATGTAATGTTGCGTTACTTAAAATGTCTTATTTTTTATTTTTATAGTTTATATAGCTATAAATTGAATGTTTAGCCTAATTCTTTTGTGACGATTAAGCAATAATCATAATGCATTGCATATTCGGCTCATTCTTCAGTAGCCTCAACACAATATGCTGGTAGCCTAGATTTCAACGGATCGTTTATAAGAATGAGCGATTAATCGATTAATTGATCGTTAATATAAATGATCATCGATCACAGGATTTTGTAGAAACCGACATCCCTAAAATATATATATATTATATATATATATCTCTCTCTCTCTCTCTCTCTCGTTATTCTCATTATTGGCAAGTTCAGATTGCTTTATTGGCATGGCATTTTGTAAAGTATTGCCAAAGCATTTTAGATATGTATAAAATAAGCTATGTAATAAATTAGCATCAAGTTAATAAAATATACAGCAAATGAGACCTAAATGACAGAAAAAAATGAATAAAAACAAACAATATCTCTAAAAATATATAATAAATATAAGTGTAGATTAATTAAATAAGGAAAATTTGTTTTTTAACCATTTAAAGGTGTACAAATATTATGCGGTCAGTTTAGATGACATTTCGTCCTCTCCGAGTATATACTAAAGCTTTTCTGAGTCATTTATTAAAGTATTATTTATTTAATGTTTCTCTCGCTCTAACGGCTGTGTGTGTGCTGTCAGCTGCAATGCCAAAAAAGGTAATGTAAAAACACATACAACTTTCGAAAGTGAAAGCCAAATACCGGACATTAGGAGATTTAGAAACACCAGCCGGATGCATTTTTTTAGTGCCAAAAATGTCTGTAGGTCTGCAGAGCACATGAGACTGTCTGTGGGAGTGTTGACAGTAAATGAGAGACAATTTTCCACTGCTTAATTGATCACAGATATTTAGTTATCTTGGGCAGATCTAAAAAAAAAAAAAGTCTAAAAAGATGATAATAATAGTAAAAAAAAAAAAAGTGTTGCCAAATATACTTGGGCAGCCGTTAATATAGCTGGGCGGCCTGCCCAAGTAAAGTCTATGTGTGGGAAGCACTGCTAAAGGATACACACAACGTTTTTGTGGCAGAAAATTGTGATAACAATTTACAAGGTTTCTTTGGTTAGCAAGCATCAGGTTATGCTTTAATTAAGAATAAAAAAGTCTCTGAAAACAGAATGCTGATCACACAGAAACTCCTTTTTGTACATTTTTACTTCATTGTAAATGACTAATACAAAATTTACCTTGAAGTTTTACAATTTACCATTCTTGAAGTATAAATGAAAAAGGAAATCTTTGTTAAAGAATTTGAGAGCCTAAACATCACTAGATGACTGAAACAAAAGCTATGAAAGCACATTATGTTCAATATTCAAATGTCATTTGCAAATTCAATTTAAATAGTTTTTCCTAGTCGGGTTTCTATTTGAGAGTTTTTATACAAAGAAATCCATATTTTGCATAAGGGCTTTGAGGGGAAAAAACAGAACCATTTGAAAATCTCTTGAGAGATTTGGAGATTCTTTAGAGATTTCTGACTGATGACTGTGTGTTCACATTTCAATTACCCTAAGAAATTATTCAGATGAAGATATTCAGATGTCATCAATGCAGAGGTGGAGTTAGAAAAGAAAGGGGAGTGAAGATTGTGAGCTCAATCCTCATAGAGAGAGTCATCCTCAGCAACCATCACCATTGGTTTTATTTTTTTCACAAAAGAGAGCCTTGCAGACAAAAGCATTTAGAGAATTGAGACTTTCCCAATTCCAAAGACCCCTCTCCCCGCTCTCCCTCGAATATCCATTCATAGCTTTACTGTAAAATCCTCAAGTGTGACGTCTCTCTCTCTCTCCAGACTGTGGAGGATATGAGCGCTTGGCTCAGGAGGAAATTCCAAGCTGCTAAGAAGAGGCTTGCAGGTTATTGATGGTGGAATCTCATTTTCTGCTCGGCTGCTGCTGAAAAATGGCTGTCTGAAGCAGCTTTGGCAGACAAAGGGTAGCTCTGCCGACAGCCAGCGGGAGTGTGTTTGGGGCTTGAAGTGCTAGGAGAGAGACTACTGGTGTTCCCCTGCTGACTGTGTGTGTGTGTGTGTGTGTGGGTTTGTTTTGGTGAGAGGAAACGGCTGGAGATGTTTATCAGCCACATACAAACACACACCTGATGCAACTCTCATTCATCCTGTGGGAGGGAGGATTGTGATGCGTGCGCGGCTGTGTTTGTTTGTGTTGAGCAGCTTTTAATCTGCATTTTAATCTGTTTATGTAGGTTGTTTTTATTTGATGCTTGAGAGCGTTCCGAGCATAGCTCGGAAGATTTTAATCACATTAACATATACATTATATCTTTTTCTTAAGTGTGTTTGTACTGTACACTCATAAACAGCTTGTAGGGATGCATTGGTTGTACTGGGTTGGTGCTATTTTTATTTTGGACACATAGAACCTTAATTCTTCATTATAAATTCATCAAAAGTTTTGGTTCATATTGGCATGAAACGAAAGCGAGACTGAGGTGGGAAGAAACCCGGAAGTAAAGGACCAGCACTGTAAACATTGCAACAACATGCTGTGGATTAGGGTTGGGTCGATAGACGATGCCATCATCCATCACAGATGGTCGACTGACATCACGATACTGAGCCGGCATTGCGATCCTCCATCCTGCCCCCGTTGCAGTAGCAACTCGCTTGCAAAAAGTACACACGGCCTCGTTTACACTAATACGTCTTAGTTTTAAAATGCCATTTTAGTTCAAAAACGATCCACATCCACAGTGGCGTTTCACCTAGCATTTCTGAAAAGCCCTCCTTCCACACTATACCGCTGAAAACACACGTCACGTAACCACACAAACACACACACACACACACACACACATACACACACACAATCTTGCGCTGCAGAGTATGCACATGTCTGAGCTCCAGCAGTCAGCGAGTGCTTTGAGCTCAAAACCCCAGAGAGCAGTGCACGTCGGACAGTTTATCAAGGATGTACCGCTGAATCACGTCTCACTATAGTTGTGAAACGTGATATTTCATTAATCTTGTCTCTATCTAACGACTCTTCAGTCTTTTGAATCTATCAGGTAACGTGTCACAGCATCAGTACACTGCTTCAATCTCTCGCTTTCATGCTTGTACTTAGTCATTTTAGTGTTGGTTGGTTGCTGTTGGTTGTGCACCTTTTTTACCAACCAAGTTTGATGCAGATCACTCTGCCTATTCATCCCATGTAAAAAGTGATTGACAGGTGGTAATTTGTGTGTAACTTATCTTTATTTATTTATGATTTGGTTATGGGTAAAATAAAGACCATGCGGGTCAGGTAGTTGAAACGGTAGGCTACAAATAATTACTTTGTTATGAATTAATTAATTATTCATAAATAATTAATTCAACGATGCCCTTGTCCATCTCAATGTTTCACATTAGACATTGTATGATGCCAAATTGGTCGACATCGCCCAACCCACTGTGGACTACAAACCTCTAGCTGTTGCCGCGATTTCCAAATGCAGATATGGTGTAAACATCCCTTTAATATCATTCAGTTCATTTTAATTTAAACAATTAAAAGCATATTAGGCATCAAACAAAATAGCAATCTCTTTAACAGTAATATGCTTAAGTGTCCTCCTAGGCTTGAGTTCATGGCACCAGGTAACGTTAAACACCGTCGGGATGCTTCCCTGCTTCAGCCTATGTAACCCGGTGAGCAATAAAACAATGCAGTCCTCTGTAGCACACCCTCGTGTTGTCTGTAATAGTGTTGTCCCGATACTGAAATTTTAAAAACGTTTATTTCCCGCTAACATATAAGTGCCAATGAGTGCGTTAATATGCTGAAATGTTAGCAGGAAATTGACGTTTTTTTTTTTTTTTTTTTTTTTTAAAGTACTGAAATTAAACATTGGGACAAGTCTAATACAGTGCCTTTTTTTACACAGATCTACCAACTACCTATTGCGTTATTTCAATGACAAAAGTCGAGATCGCATTTATGTAATGCGAGCATATTAATCTCTTTGCTTGCCCGCCGATTTCCTCTGTTCGTGCATAAAACTTCTTGCACGCCCTCAAATATACGCTGCTCAAGTGCAGATTTTGTTGTGCGCTCTCAAATAAACGCTGCTGAAGTGTGATTTAGTGCATTTATGTAGTGAGTATGTCTCCAACATTTATTAGGTTTGCTAGGAATATTTATGAATGTCTCCAATAGACCTACAGAGCGGCATTAATGCGTCTTGAAGTAAAGTGAAACTGCTATAAACTCCAGCATGATAAAGTCATTGTATGCAGAGCCCTAGACCTTTAACTATAAAGGATAATTATGGCAACTGTGTTCATCTTAACTGAAAGCTACGTCGTGTTTGCTGGCCTCACGCACCTGTCAGTCTGTCAGTCAGTCAGCATGTAACCTTTAAGGGTTAAACAAATAGCACACAGCACTACTACAGTTACAGAAGAGTTCGCGCTGTTATATTATAATTCACTTACCTTTTTATACGTTTTGGTGCGATTATAACCCGCTATTAAAAACACGACTAAATGTTTTGAATGAGATGCTGTAATGTAGCCGTGGCGGGATGAATATTGGTGTGGCGCCCCGACACGGAAGAATGAATGTAGCGGAAACCATGTTCACTATGCATGGACCTTCAGGTCACTTGGAAAGCAGTGAAATGATAAATTTGTGTCACTTTCTCTTCGCTGATAAGATATACAGCCCGGTACACAACTTTCCTGTGTGATTCCAAGCGATACTTCTGGGTTTCTTTTCACTGCAGCCTCGATTTCGCTTTTAAAATGGTGGCCGCTTGAAATCAGTCTACTGGGTCAAGATTTGTTACTAAGTACCTGGTATTGAATGGCAGACTGTGCTGAAAAAATGTCCCCCCCACACCATTAATCTACCAGCTTTAATCATAGATGCAAGTAAAGATGGATTCATGCTTGCGTGTTGTTTACACTAAATTCTGATCCAGCATTCAATTGTCGCAGCAGAAATCAAGACTCGTCACACCAGTCAACCTTAGGCTGGGCGATATGTTTTTTTTTCACTAATTAAATTGGTTTTCTGCCCAAAAAACAAAAAATTCATTGAGTTGAAGTAGGGATGCAACGATTAACCGGTTTCACTATTCACCGCCCTCTAATTATTCACGGTTAATTAATCGTAAAGGCTTCTCAACACCTTGTTTCTGCACGGAGAAAAAACTGCAGCAACTAAACAGTTATGCTAACTGTTCGCCTGTTTGTACACTGAAACTAGCAACCACACACACTCGATTACTATTACTGAGGCTATTAACTAAGGCAAGCTCGTGCAAGTTTGTTATTTCCAATAGAGGGACGCGCATGCGACGCAACGCGCTCACGCTTTTCAGACGCAGCTCGTTGAGATGACAGGTGGCTTTTGTGACCGCGGGAACTGCAAACGGGTGAAGTCTGAGGAAGAAGCAGTACATGAAAAGTACACAGGTTTGCAAACCCACTTAAAGTTAACACAAATAATGGCGCCGATAAGAACGATCGTGAGGGTAAATGTTGATTTCGGAGAGAGTGCTGAAAGACTCGGTGTGGATCAGCTGTTTAATGGCCTGAATCTCGATGCTTTGCATTCACCACGTGTTCAGCGTAAATGTCCGCCAAATGTAAAATCTAACACTGTACACATCATCGTCAAAGAAGCTCACCTTTACTAAGTTTAAAATGAAACTGCAGCTCATGACAAGGAACAGTATTTGCGCCGGTGGTCATCGCAAGAATCCTGCTCTGCCCCGCTTATATATTGGGTCGGCTGACTCGCCTGCTTTATTCCACAAACACAGAAAAATGAAGATCAGGGCATAACGAGACTGAGCATTTAAAATGACCAAACCGAAACCAAAACTTTTAAAGAGTTACAGAAGTGAGACTTTTTTTTTTACTTTCTTTTGTCTATTCTTTCTGTTTATTAAATTGTCATGTATATAAAACAATAATGCAAAATAAATATTTCTTATTGCAATACTTAATTTTTGTTTGATGCAAACCATAGATCTATTTTTCATAATGTAACATTAGGACTTTTTTATAGCAGATATCTCACGTTTAAGCACATTCAAGGCAGAATGATAATGAGAAATGTACTTCTTTGTTAGTATTGTCATCTTCGTCATCATTAATATTTTATAATTATTACACATCATTTTGGAATTATTGCACAAATATCAATAAGTCATCACAGCATTAGTTAGATGGTTGTTTCTGGTTTTTGTTAGTCCTAATTGATGTTGTTTTCAAATACAATAAATGCCTTAATATGCAATTTGCAGTGGTGCTCATTCATTTTTGGTGGGTCCTCCTAATTTTTTTCTGGTGCTCCTACATTTTTTTTTTTAAGTTGTGAGCACCGGTGCTACCAGGTAAAAAAGTTCATTTCGAGCTCTGCATTAAACAAATACTATTTTTTAATTTATTTAAATTTATTTATTAATTGTTCTGTCATTTATTTACAGTGTAAAATTATTTGTGTTTAAATGTCAAAAACATTCACTTATTTTTAAGCACAAAGAGAGAAATGGACTATTGTTTGCTTTTAATATTATTTAGTGCTGTATTAATTGGTTACTGAGCAGCAATAAATAACACTGTTAAATATAAGGAGTTTTCATCTTATTTTCTAAACTAGTGGTGTTTATAATCGTACAACCAAAATCTATAATCGTTGCATACCTAAGTTGAAGCTTATTAATATAATTTTAAGATATAAAAAGTGCTAAAGAAAAACTTTTCCTCAAGAACCCTGCTGTCATTTAGAGACAAGATTTGTTTATAATTGCATACAAGACTTTTATAATAATAATCATAATAATATTAGTTGAACCATTTAAAAAAAATATAGTGAAAGTAAACTCATGATTGTTAAAAAGGAGATTATTTCTGTCCCTATTATTTTGTAGCTTACTGTTCATTTTAACAAGAACATATATTAGGTTTCAGTTCATATAAGTTACTCACGCTAGGCTAGTGAGTCTGTTTAATTGATTTTATTTGCGCCAGACCGATGCATCTTGTAGACTACTAGTGAGTGAGTTTTGTCACAGTGTTGTTATTTACAATACCTTTGTAACAAACGTCTTTGGGGCTGGGTTTTGTAATTTACCCGAAAACAGCAATGTTAAATTCCAACATCAGATTGGGAACATTTCCTTCCATATGCACGTCTTGTTTATTAACAACACAGGATCAAGTTGTCCATTACTTCTGACTGTGAGAAATACAAGGTGTGGCATGTCAGCAGGTTCAAATGCGCTTCTCGCAGTGAATTCGTAAGATGTGATGGCTCTAAATTATTCTTTTTCATTACATAGAGCACAACAATTCTGAGTTCTCCTCTGCTCGCTGTCACGTTGTTTGTGTGTTTTATGGCAATGTGTATGGAACCACGAGAGCCCAGAGGGGAGCGTTCAATGTGTTAGAGTGAAAGCCCATTTTCATTCAAACAAATCAATGTAAACACATTCGAGTTAATCGTTAAAATAGATTTATTACCATAAGTCAAACTTTTTCACTTTTTTTTTTCTTCTTTTTTTTTGTCTCAGTTTTGTTGAGCCTATATGAATTGTAGCGTCAGTTTGCTGTTCTTGTCTGAGAAGACTGGCACCTGGTGTGGCTCCTCTGCTGCTGTATTCATCTGCCTCAAGGTTCAATGTGTTTGGAGATGCTCTTCTTCAGACTTTGGTTTTAGTGAATGGGTATTTTTAGTTACCTTTCATTTGAACCAGTCTGACCATTCTTCTCTGACCTTAGGCATCAAGTCATTTTCACTTTCATGACACATTATTATAGACAATTGTTTTTCAATGAGTTTTTCTTTTTTCTGTCAGTCTGTTTACATCCACAGATCCACAGTTCTAGCCTGGTTTTGTGCAAACTTTCTGCATAACTTAATCTCTTAGTCTATGTGTACATGTCAATTCATAATCAGCTTTTTGGAGGATTAAATACATGCCATAACACGGATGCTTCAGGTCCTTAATTTTAATTGGATTAGTCAAGCTCAAAGTTGTTGTTGTAAAATACTGTTAACACTCTTTGTAAACTTTCACTCTTTCTAATTCAGTCCAAGTGTCTTATATCAAGTCATTTACACATCATTATCACTCTGCTTTTTACAGAGTGTGAGCCTAAAGCACTCACTGTACGCTACTATCTTTGTTTAAACTAAATTAATTTAATCTTTTGCTATTTAAACATCGAACCTAAAGGAGCAAAGATAACTCGCCCACCATATCTGAGAAGTGCCCTCATTTAAGTGTGTGAATGAAAGCCAGGATACGACATGCAAATGAACTTGCTTCTGAATATACAATGTCACACAAAAGATTGCCTTAGAACATAAACATTCGAGAAATGATGTGCTGTCTGTAACTTTCTCAGTGTGCTGCATCTGTGTATTGTCTGAACGAGAAAGACAGCAGGAAAAAGATGTTGTGTTTTTAATGTAAATCGATGGACATCCAGCTTTCTCCAGCCTCCGGCTCCACTCTCTTTGAGAAATGTAGATGGTGGATCAACAATTCACCACATGATCACTGTCAGAAGCCTCATTATTTGTAACTTTAGGTGGTTTTAAAAACAAAATCTGCTATTGTTCTTATCATTTTCATCGTCAACGCTTTACCTTTTTGCAGTTGTAGCACCTTGTCATCCGAAGGCAGAAGGCTGAGTGATTGACAGTTAATATTAACCAATCTATTCACTTGTTTCTACTCCAATGTAGGGTTGTCGCTATAACATTAATTCACGTTACGATACTATACCAGCTGACGTGTCGTGATACCAAGTAGGTTTGCGATACTGTAATTCATAACTCGAATCTATGAAATAAAGAAAGTTGTCAGAAAAACTGTATTTTATGTTACAATAGGCTTACTTAAATTGAAATCATAATTCCTTTATGAAAAAAGTATTTGCACATCACTTCAATGTGTGAGCATTTTAGTGACTTGGTGACAACAATATGTATAGTAGATAGAACGTTACTGATGATATTACAATTTACAAACTACAGTGGCACTGCCAGTATTTTGGAGCCATAGTATCACGATACTACCATAGTACCGGTAAACCGTGCAACCCTACTATAATGCGCTACTTTTCCAGCTTTTTTCCCATGTAAACATGCACTTAACGGATGTTCATGTCTCTAGTCTTTTCATGTTTTTAAGATGTCGTGTCAAGTTAAAAAAGATTTTCAAAATTTTCATGCAGCACCACTCTTTTAGTTCCATAGCAGTGGGCCAATCAGAAGAGCTTGAAGGCAGGGCGAGCTTTGCAAACTATTGTTTACTGTAGCAAGTTGGCATGACAACTGTTTTAAACCATTCCTGAGTGATGCGCTTTGTTTTTTTAGGTGCAAACATGCATCTTGCATGAACGTTCCCTAAATTTGTGGATGCATTGTTCATTTTGCAGTGAAAAATACAATTTTATGCACTCCACACATGCCTAATATATTTTGAGGTTGCATGGATTACATTTTGGCCACATGTGCATCCAAAACGCAATTTCAAGCCCTGCTTCTCTTTACTGAATAGTTGCTGGAACTTTATTAATGTTATTATTGATATTGTGAAGTTTATATGCAGTATGCATGTTATATTTGATACTACTATTCAGTTTCTGTACCTGAAAACTACTGTTAGAGACCTAAAATCTGAAAAGCACTGTTTCTTTTAGTGGTAATGTTATATTATATTACTTTAAATTACTATATTGTATTAATTTGTGCTCTTTTTGTAGAATTATTATTATATTAATTTTTTTTTTGGTCCCCTTTATTTTCATTTGACAAAACCATGACCCTAAAACTGTGATATGAACTAAACCGTGCACTCATAACACCCTTAACATCAGCACATCTATTACATTTTTGATGCTCTGTTAAGTTTATGAAAGGTTTATGTGACAACCTGGTTTGTCTGAAGTGCCCCTGAGCTCTTCCATAATAACTGTAAACTATGACGACTTGGTGCTTGTTGCTTTATTGCATGTCATCACTGCCTTTTAGAATAAGTGCACAGCTGAGCACAGAGGCCAACTGTTGCCCGATTAATGTGAATACATTGCTGGAAGAAAATGAGCTTCCTCTTAGGGTTTAGGTTGAGTTTAGGAATAGTGTTCAAAGGCATTTCTCTCAGGTGATCATATAGTTTAATCTTATTTATTTTAATAATAAATTGTGCTAAAAAAGTATTCTCCGTGAGTGCATTACTTTACAACACTCATGGTCAAGACATCTATGTGTTTTTGTGAATCTAGCATGACTGTTTTTTAGGGTATTTACTAGGGCTGCATGATTAATTGTTAAAAGACCTTGATTTGACCCCCCCCCCCCCCCCCCCCCCCCCCCCCCCATATGATTTTAATGGCGCATTTTTGAGTTTCAGCCAATTATAAAACAATTATATGTTATTTTAAGAAGTTTTCATACTGTTTCATATGCATTGCTTAGCAGTCCGCTTACTGTATTTATAAGGTATATTTAATCCATAAATGTATTTTCTGTGTTCATGTAAAAATGTTTTGGAATCTACTTTAGTGAAAAGAATATGTATAGGCTGTGAATAACAGATACTAAAGTTGTAAAAAACATTCAGTTCATTGCACAGAGCCATAGTTTCACTCCTTAAGGCTGGTTTATACTTCTGCGTCAAGAGCACACGTATGCTCTGGTGCAGTCTGCGCGTGGATGCATACCCCTCGCTAACACTGACACGCACCTTTCAAAAAATGTGCCTACACGTCGCAACGACGCGTAGCTGCAGATGGAAAGTTTAGTTTTGTGTTTACCTTATGATCAAAGATTTTGCTCGTCTGTCGGTTTCCACCTCAAAATGAGCAAGTTTGAGCCACTTGTACATTTAAGGTAGCGTTCAGAAAAAGCAAAACCGCAGCGAAGAAATGGGAATCGCAGAAGTATAAATGCATGGCAACGCGCAAGGCATGCACCGTGGGTCACGCCGATCACTCGATGCAGAAGTATAAACCAGGCTTTAGCCAGGAGCAACATGGGTAGTAATTAGGTCTGTGCGATTTGGCGAAAATATCTAATTATCTAATTTTTTTCATTTAAAAAAAAAAAAAAAAAAAAAAAAAATATATATATATATATATATATATATATATATATATATATATATATATATTTATTTATTTATTTTTTTTTTTTTTTACCGATATTTCAATTGGGATTTGATTAACGATTTAATTAATTTAACGATCAAGCTTCAGCTCAATAATCTGTATAATTCCGATTGGCCAGAACAAAAGTATACTCATTCAATTGGTATGCTCGCTCTGGGCGGGGGTAATTAAATAATACATATATATTTCATATTGCATAATTTTTAAATATATTTTATACATTTCATAATTACAATTGGAAACGTTGCGATTAGTTAATTGATGCAATTGCAGTTTAATTTCGATTAATTGTACAGCACTAGTAGTATTGGTAGTATGCTAGTATGTGCAATGTATTTTTTTTTTCTCAAAGTTATGGCACCCATGAGCCGCACTCCACAGTGAAAGTGAAACTAAAAGCTCGCACAACATTTAATGATCATATCATATTTTTGATTTATGATTACAACAAGCCTTTAATATGTTAACAGTATCAGTATAACTACTCTAACCTATATAACGTTGAATTTAATGCAAGAGGGAATCTGATAATGACAAATGTCTGATTTTACCGGTCTAATAATGTTGTCAATGACAGATTGCAGCATATGTATCAAACATAATAATTCAATTTAAGAATTATTAATCGTTGTATTCTGATGTCATCCACTGTGCATAATCGAACTAGACAAATTTAAAGTTTATTTAAATTTAAAGTCTATTCAAGTCCTCTATTCCAAGTTCATACAAATTTTAGCATTTTAACCAACAGTAGAGATGCACATAGGGCTAATATTGTTGTTTTTATTGTTTAGAGAAAATTGTAATCTTTATTCAAAGCAAAAAAACAACAACAATTGTGATTCTTATTTTATCCAGAGTCGTGCAGTCCTGGTATCTGCATCGTGTTACATCTGTTGTGTACGCTCAACGCTACCATCAGAGTTCTGTGGAAACACCTTGTGGGTTGACCATGTGACCTTGATCAAAACAGACGTGGTATTGCTCTCTCACACAGAAAGACGCCTCTCATGAGTGATGCAGGCAGAGAGGATTAGTGTAGATTATCCTGCACATTATTGGTAAGTCATTCACTCAGCTGTTATGCAACACAAATGCTTCCTTGTATGTGCTTTTTAGAGGGATTGTATGTGGGCTGCTATATGTATTTGGCTTATGAGCGTATATAACTGATGTCCTTTTGTAGGCATGTTTTAGATGATTTGTTTACACTCTGGATCACATGCTGTTTGGGGATCTTCTGTGCGGTCGTGTTGGTTTTTCTCAGAAGACGAGTGCTGAAAATGGTCTATGTGTTGACATACAGGCTGGTGGGGGTTGGGTTTATGCTTGTGTATGTGTTTTGAGAGGTAGGATGGGTACTATGTCTGTGTGTTTGAAAGCAGGGTGGAAATCCTATGTCAGGACGTCGGGTTGTAAGCCATAGGGCCGTAAATGTGAAGTTAGTGTAACAGGATTTCCCATGGTTTGGACATGTAGCTTCTAAAAATTGGATTAAATGTTAGCCAAATTTAATTTGTGTCTCTTGTATTGTGTTGTATTTTAATGTATTATAATTTTACAATAATCTTTAAGGCTTTTTCACCTGTAAGTCGGGAATCAAACTCTGGTCACCGTAAACATCAGTAAGCTATTGGCGCAGACTATTTTATTTTATATTTTAATTTTATATTGTAACCCACCAGTCTTATTGCACCCTACCCGCGCTGAGCTGGGATCGAACTGGTGATTCATGCATTGGAGTGGGTTGCTCTAACAAGGAGGCTAAAGACCATGGCCTCTAGCGTCTGTCACTAGAGCACCTTTAGAGCTCAGTGGAGCGAGGTTTACCTGCATAGCACTTCGCTAGATGGCCTCCGTTACACTCACACCCATAAACCTCACTCGCATCCCAGACGAGCCCCCGTGTGTAACCCACTGGTCCTACTGCAACGCGCACTGAGCTGGTATTGAACCGGCGATTCTTTGCATGGGAGTCGGTCGCTCTATCAAAAGGCTAAAGACTATGGCCTCTAGCGTCTCTCGCTACAGCACCTTTAAGGGGGTTGCACACCAGATGTGCCGATTTGCGTCGCGCCATGCATTTTAGATTCTAAACATAGATTTCTATCAGGGAATGCACATCAGCGCCCCAAGTCTGTGGCTGTCCGCAGTGCCCAGCTACAACTCGGGACACTGTTCATATTTCTGCTGCGCCACAGGGTGCCGTCTGAATAGTTTAATTTTAAATAACATGCAATATTGCTCGTCTGTTGTGCGATACTTACAACTCTCATGTGGTCATCGTGTCACAGCGCATCTAGCTAGCTACCCTCCCTTACACTATATTTTATTCCAAGGTTTCTGCTACATTCATTTATCCGTGGCGGGCCGCCACACCAAAATTCATCCCGCCACGGCTACATTACAACTACAACTATTTAAAACATTTAGTCGTGTTTTTTTATAGCGGATTATAATCGCACCAAAACATATTAGAGGTAAACAGCGCAAACTTTTCTGTAACCGTAGTAGTGCTGTGTGCTGTTTGTTCAACCTTTTAAGGTGTTATGCTGACTGACTCTCTGACAGACTGACTGACAGGTGCGTGAGTCCAGCAAACACGGCGTAGCTTTCAGTTAAGATGAACACAGTTTCCATAAGTATACTTTATTGATAAAGGTCAATGGCTCTGCATACAATGACTTTATCTTGCTGGAGTTTATAGCCGTTTCACTTTACTTCAGGACGCGTTAATGTCGGAAAACGCACAAAAACGCACTAAATCGCGCTTCAGCAGCGCTGACTGGAGAGCGCACAAGAAGATCTGCACTTGAACGTGTAAATTTGAGTGCGTGCAAGAAGTTCTGTGCTCGAACAGAGGAAATCGGTGCGCAAGCAAAGAGATTCGCATGCTCATATTACATGAATGCTATCTCGACTTGTAATACTGCGTGTAATATTTGTCTTTAAATAGTTGGCAGATCTGTGTAAAAAAAGGCCTGCCGCCACAGCTGGAAAAAATCCTAGAGGAAACACTTTATTCTATATTTAATTTCAGTCCCTGTAATAATCAGAGGTCGCCACAGCAGAATGAATCGGCAACTTATCCAGCATAGGTATTATGCAGCGGATGCCGTTTCAGTAGCAACCCAACACTGGGAAATCATTCTTTTATTTTATATTTTATATTTAATTTATTTATTTTAGTTATTTTTTTATTTAATTTAATTTTATTTGCCCTTTTTCATTTGACACCTAATCAGAAACATCTTGAAAATAATTAGTTTGGCAAAAAAAAACATTTGCTGTTAATTTTCTCACCCTCAGGTAATTTAAGATGTTGGGTATTATTATTTGGTTTTGTTTTATTTATTTTTTTTGGAAAATGTTAAATTAATTTTGTTTTGCCTGCATTTGACTCTCAAAGTGCTGGTAGATGTAGACTTGTATTTTGTGAATCACCAATGCTCACAATTTCAGCAAGATATCTTCTTTAATTTTCTGCTAAAGGATAAAAAAAGTTGCCTGCATCTTAGTGTAAGGGTAATAAAATGCCACATTTACATTTTTGGCAAACTATCCCCTTTAAAGGGGAAATGAAGCACTCAGTCAAGTTTACCTTATTTTGTACATTTTATTCCACTTTAATGAAAATATAATAAACAAACTCGATTAATGTAACCATTTAGCAGAAAACGGCATGTTTTACTGTAGATTTTACACCTAGGGCGCCGCCATCTTGGAATATCGCTGTCTCTGACGTCACGGGGTTGGTTTGCGGTGATAAGCTGAACGGACACAATAGAAGTAAAGGAGTGAACGCGGAGACTGGACAGCCTAATTTAACCCAATGCGTGAAGTTGTGGGCGTGGAGCTACTGCAAATACAAGCATCAGATGTGTGTCTAATATAAAAGTATATAAATGTATTCTACTTTCCTTTTTTCCTCCTTTAATCACCGATCATTTGATGCGCTTTGATTCACTCTCTGTATTACTCTGCCTGACTGCCTGTCTGGGTTTCAAACGTGACTGTAACGGACTAAACACGGACACTGAACAGCTTAATTTAACCCAATGCATGAAGTTGTGGATGTGCATCACAGAGCTGGTGAAAACACAACAAATACAAGCATTTAAGTGTCTTGAGTTGTGTATTTTTCTTTTGATAATACCTCTCGTTTGATGCGCTGTGATCAACTCTTTCACGCTGCTCCAGCACTGCCTGACGAGGGGATTTACATTCAGACTAATGCAATGATTTAAATCATACATGACTTCACGTTTTACTAAATCACGTCTGTCTGGATTGTCAAGACATGTTCCCTCTTCAAGTCCATAGACTCGATCTCTCAACATGTATGAAGGATAAAAACCTGCCATAAGAAACACCGCGCTGATCTGAGTTTGGTTTAAACACGAGCAGAGGCGAGGGGGTGTAGCGGTGAAAAGTGAAAGTACCCGCCCCCATGACGTCAGTAATTATTCACTCTCCCAATACTGTGGTTTTCAACTAGGTCCGGTGTAAGCGTCATGGGGCGGGTACTTTCACTTTTCACCGCTACACCCCCTCGCCTCTGCTCGTGTTTAAACCAAACTCAGATCAGCGCGGTGTTTCTTATGGCAGGTTTTTATCCTTCATACATGTTGAGAGATCGAGTCTATGGACTTGAAGAGGGAATATGTCTTGACAATCCAGACAGACGTGACTTAGTAAAACGTGAAGTCATGTATGATTTAAATCATTGCATTAGTCTGAATGTAAATCCCCTCGTCAGGCAGTGCTGGAGCAGCGTGAAAGAGTTGATCACAGCGCATCAAACGAGAGGTATTATCAAAAGAAAAATACACAACTCAAGACACTTAAATGCTTGTATTTGTTGTGTTTTCACCAGCTCTGTGATGCACATCCACAACTTCATGCATTGGGTTAAATTAAGCTGTTCAGTGTCCGTGTTTAGTCCGTTACAGTCACGTTTGAAACCCAGACAGGCAGTCAGGCAGAGTAATACAGAGAGTGAATCAAAGCGCATCAAATGATCGGTGATTAAAGGAGGAAAAAAGGAAAGTAGAATACATTTATATACTTTTATATTAGACACACATCTGATGCTTGTATTTGCAGTAGCTCCACGCCCACAACTTCACGCATTGGGTTAAATTAGGCTGTCCAGTCTCCGCGTTCACTCCTTTACTTCTATTGTGTCCGTTCAGCTTATCACCGCAAACCAACCCCGTGACGTCAGAGACAGCGATATTCCAAGATGGCGGCGCCCTAGGTGTAAAATCTACAGTAAAACATGCCGTTTTCTGCTAAATGGTTACATTAATCGAGTTTGTTTATTATATTTTCATTAAAGTGGAATAAAATGTACAAAATAAGGTAAACTTGACTGAGTGCTTCATTTCCCCTTTAAGGATGAATTAAGAAGTAGTTTATCAGCAGTGTTGGAAGGCAGATGGCTGATGATAGCATTTAAAGGTGAATATGAAGCATCAGTCGTTCTGAATGTAATTGTAAGCAGAGCTGTAGACTTTTGACTCGAGGCCAGATCTGTTAATATGGATCAAATTGGCACGGGAATGCAGACAGTATAGAGTTTTAACTGTGCCGGAGGGGGGAGGGTGTTTTTATTCACAGCCCGTCACAGAGGTCAGACAGCTGCCCTGGACCGTGACCCCAAATAACCTACAGGGGCCACTAGCCGAAAGAACAATGGAGAGGTCAGATGAGAGGGGAACGAGGGAGGAAAGGAGAGAGAGAGGGGGTGGTACAGATGAGAGAACAGAAAGAGGCACTGAAAAGGGGAAATACAGTCTGTCTTGTCTGACACACACACACACACACACACACACACACACACACACACACACACACACACACACACACACACACACACACACACACACACACACACACACACACAGGTTTTTACACAGCAGGCAGAGTGGAGCACAATAACCTCTGAGGTCACTGAGTACATGTAAGCAGTAGTGATATTAAAAGCTTTGTTTATGAGCTTAGATGCAGGTGAAGGTGCATCCTAACAGCTGTCTATTGTCATTCCTCCTCCGTTGTGCATATAAATGTGACCATAAACATCTTTTCTTTAGATTTGACACATATACTGTTTGTTGCTATAAAACCTTGCATTAAATTAGTTGTGAAGATTAAAGATTAAAAATGCTTGTGGTTTTTTCAGATTATCAAACAATTTTTTAACCATCATAAATGCGTGGCTACATTCTGCCTTTAAAGTTTTGAGTTAGGGTTTGTTTTTAATTCAGGAGTTTAGCTAATAATCATTTTTGTGAACACTTGAAAAGGTTGTTTTATTATTAATGAACACATTGAAGACCAATTGGATGAACAAATTGATTTAATCTTTACAATTTGTAATATTTTTCTTCTAGTTGATTTGATTTTGATTTATTTATTTCGAACAGAAGAATCTTACACAAAACAATTCTTTAAAACAAATTATAATTCAACATGGTCAAAATGGAGCAGGATAAAGCACAAGCTTATTATTTTCCCCACCCCATTACCACACATCATTTGTCTATTACTTCAAGTTATTTCTTCTTTTACTTATCTCTTCGTTTACCTGAGACATATTTTATCCTTTTGACATACATGTTTGATTCCAATTGTACATTTATGTTTTATAACATAGACCCAAAAAACCTAGTAATGCAAACAGCCATTAATTGAATTTCATCATACATTTCTCATTTTATTCTTTTTTAATCACCTTTATTCATCATTATATCCCTTTAATAATAAATATTCATATATATTTTCCTATTTAAATTGATTAACATCCTGACGAGAATCTGTTCCATTATTTCACACCACATACACACATACTCAATTTATTTTTAAAGTTGTTCTTGTTTTCATCCTCCTAAGATTTTGTTCTTCTCTCAGATTATATCCCCTTCTCTTTCTTCCAAAAACTTTTGTATGCATTTCAGAAGTAATTTATTCTTAGCTAAAAACATAAATTGTGCTGTTTTAAATGAAGTCATTTTCGAAGTCATTGAACTTAAGTATCTTCAATTTTAAAAATAAAGGATTTGTATGCTTTTAAAAAAACATTCATCTGTTGTACATTAGTAATATTTTTGTTTCTTTTTCTTACACTTTTTGTTTCGTACTGATTTTTGTTTTCTCCATGACTCATGTAATACATTTTTTTTTCGCATAAAATGAAAATGCGGGTAAAGTAATAGTAGGTCTGGACGGATGAACTTCATGTGTTCATGTTGTTGTTATAAATTAGCGAAAGTAAAAAAAAAAGCTTCTGAAAAGCTTCACGCCTCCTAGAGTATGGTGTAGTAAACAAAACAGCTGCTTTCATTCACACAGCCATGTGGAACATGCAGACCTAATTTTTGAAAAGCCTTTTATTTTTGTTTAATCATATATCCAAATCATAATTAGATTTGGTGTGCAGCTCTTTTGATTTTTATTAATCTAAAATTTGCCAAATTCTGTGAAACTAATAAAGCCAATTCTGTTTTATGACTGGGTTTTACAATTATGTTCATGCTTTCTGCTCTGTGAAAATCATATGACCCAATGTTGTTTTAAAATCATTTTATTTTCCAACGATGCTGAAAATAATCAAATAAAATTACAACTGAAACAGATGTGAAGTAAATCTAGGCTTTTTAGATGGCTTTCAAAATTATCCTTTTAGTGATGCTTTATGCTTTAAAGGGCACCTATGATGAAAATCATGTTTTGTAAGCTGTTTGCACAGAACTGTGTGTAGGTATAGAGTGTCCACAGTCATATTGGAGTGATATAAAGACTAAGTCTCTATTTTAAATTTCCTGACGTTAAAATAGGATCCAAATCCCTCCCATTTTGAGGCCGATCGCATTGTGATGTAGGAGTGCGGTTTCCCTTCCCACCGAATTGATTGACAGCTGCATATTAACATGTCTTCATAGTAACGCGTATAATCATATCCACAAGACAGGCCGTGCGCAAAGCAACTGGGATTAAAAGATCTGTTCAGCTCTCTGTGATCATCAATCATCGTCAAATGTGATCAAGAATGAGTTTTACATTTTTAAAACAGTGCATGTTTGTAATAAATTACAGTGATTTTACCATCTTTATCACCACAGCCACATGTCAGTACAATTGTAAAAGACGTTTCAGTCAAGGCTTGTGGACGTTAAATCAGGTTTATTTTGTACATTAACATAACGGATATTCATACAGCAATGGATATTAATGTGTATCCTGTCACATTTGCCATGCAAAAACAGTGCAAAGTTAAACGTGCGAGTTGTGTAAACTTTGTAACAACATTGTGTGACTCATTGCAACTCCACAACAAATACATCAAATAATCATTAGGAAAGTTCTTACTGTAGTATTTCTCACAAACGTGACATGAGATCTGCTTCCTTCATGTCTGTCACTGTGCTGTTTATCTAGCCGAGGTGGAAATTGAGGCACACTCTGACAGGCACTTGTGAATGGTGGACGGGGACAACTAGCATTAAAGGCACAGAAAAGTTCCAACATTCTTAAAGGGATAATAAATAATCTGATGGGTGTTTTGAGCTGAAACTTTACAGACACATTCTGGAGACACAAAAGACTTATCTTAAGTGTTGAAAAAGGGGTCAAATAGGTGCCCTTTAAAACGTTCACAACAAAAACAATTTTTGGCCATCCTCATTATGTGACATTCAACTACTGAATTTAGCTGTTCTTCATTCAAAACAATATCTTTCATTCCAGAATTGGAAAGTTCCATTCAACACAAAGCTTAAAAAAAATAAAAATTGATAATCTGTGATGAGTTGCTGGATTTGGAAAAAGACTGATCCTTCTAGGCAGAATGTGAAGGACGAGCTGTGTGCGCTTCTCGCCACAAGACGTTCCCTTTCCACCACCATAATGTACCGTCTGTCTGCAGAGGATAGAAATTAGATTGACAACATTTCCACAGTCTAAATGGGGTGCGCTAATTAATACACAACATGCTTCGCAGAGAGTGTCAGATTCAAACTAAAAGCCAGACTGAACATTCAGGCTTAAATGCTGAAGGTGGGAAATTAGAGGCGATAATGACACCGCTGATTGAAGTGGCATTTTTGTGCCGTGGGATTATGGGAGATGTCTTGGGATAGATGAATGATGCAGATGGATGGGAACGCACACACACACACGCACGCACGCACGCACGCACACACACAACCTCATGCTGTCTCTGACATTACTGGGCCAGCAGGAGGGACCTGATCGCGGCTCATCAGCTAATGCCTTTCTTCCAGGCCTCACGTTTATTGCATCCATCATGACCCACAGGAGAAACAGTGGCTCTGCTTTTGTGAGAGTCAATAACAGACGAGATGTCAGAAGCTTAAAATGCACATGAGAGATAGAGCTACACAGTGGTTAATTGTAGGCAGTTAGCTCTGGTTCTTTCCAGTTCTTTCAAGCTGTGTGTGCATGTTTATCAGCAGGACGAGGGACTGGAAAAAGGTAGGAAGAGAGATGTAGCGCAAGAGCCAGGCGGAGGGAAAGAAAGGGAGAGAGATCACACAAAAAGCCAGCCACTCCTAGAAGGGGAGAAGAAAGAGTTGGGATTGAGTGAGCGCTGTGATTGAAAGAGGGAAGAAGGAAAGAAAAGAAGAGAGAGAGAGGGAGCGAGGGGTAAGTGAGTTCATTCGTGCTGTTGGCAGGCAGCCATGAGCTTGCCTGTGGGTGTCTGTATCTGTGCCAGGGCATGTGTTTCCCCTTCTGTCTGAAGGCCTAGTCTCTCTCTCTCTCTCTCTCTCTCTCTCTCTCTCTCTCTCATACAAAGCGATATCTCCTGGTTCTCCTTCCACAGGAGCAGTTTCCAGGTCTTTTACTGCTTCTTCTCTCTTTTCTCCCTTCCTTTTTTTTTCTTGTCTTTCACTTTCCCTGTCGTAGCAGTTGTGGTTTTTCGTTCACAAAGCTCGATGATGCCAGAGAACAGTGGTAAGTTTGTTTCCAGATTTCCACAGTTCACTCTGTGCCAGTAGATCAGCCAAAGCCGACACGTGTGGGTTTCACACCCAATGTCTTCCTTTTGAAATAAATCTTCATTCTCTGGGACTCATCTTGGAGAGGCTGGTCAGTGAAGCCTGTGATTAAGCCCATAGTGAAAAGCTGGGCTAGTTTGTTAAGAAGAGCACTAGTGCTGCAGGATATTGGAAAAAATCTAACTTTGCGACATTTTATTATTTTATATATGAATCAAATTTCACTAGATGACTTAATATCTCTATTTGGAAAGAATTTGTAATGTTAGATTTATTGGGCTGATTCTGCAGTGGGAGAGCATCTCCATAAAATCTTTTTGGGATCCCTGACACAGTTTCGTTGTGGTCTGTGCTGTTTGCAGTGCGTTTCTGTATTTGCATGTGTTCTGAGTATGTTTATGCATAATAGGGATGTTAGCGATTACTCGATCATCGATTAATTGTCGATAAGCCTTTAATCAATAGACCTTATTGACATTATATTGTCCTTATTGGACATTTAAAGGATACGATATGCTTTGTGCTGTGAGAGACTTATTCACGACTTTACACATTACATAATCAAGTGTGTGCAGTAGGGTTGGGCGATGTTGACCAATTTAGCATCGTACGATGTCTAATGTGAATGTGACCGTCTTCATAGGCGGAGGTGAATAAATTATTTTTGAATCATTAATTAATTCATAACGAATTAATTATTTGTAGCCTACTGTTTCAACTACCTGGTCTTTGTTTTACCCATAAGCAAATCATAAATAAATAAAGATAAGTTACACACAAATTACCCCCTGTCAATCACTTTTTTCGCGGGACTCTGGCATGAGTAGGCAGAGTGATCCGTGTTAGTCATTTGTTTGGTGCGGAGGGGTGTCGCGGACAAAAGTAAGCAGCGCGGGGGTTGCTTGCGGACAAAAGTGAGCGACGCTGAGGTGTCGCTGACGAAAGTGAAGAGGGTTGGGGAGTCGCGGAACAAAGTGAAAATGAACAGTGGACGGGGGTGGAGGGCGATTGAGGAAGGAGATTGGTAAAATGAGGTTCCGGATCCGGCGTGTTCTGGCACAAATTAAGCCCTGGATAGAGACAAGATTAATTAAATATCACGTTTAACAACTATAGTGAGACGCGATCCACTATCATCCTTGATAAACTGTCCGACGTACACTGTTCTCTGCAGCTCAGACCAGCGCATGACAGTGTGTGTGTCTGTGGCTGTGTGTGTGTGTGTGGGTGTGGTCACGTGATGTGTGTTTTCAGTGGACTGAGGGCTGTTCAGAAATGCTAGATGAAACGCTAGTGTGGACGTGGGTCATTTTCGTTCTAAAATGCCATTTTAAGCTGTATTATTGTAAACGGGGCCTGAGTGTGTATTTTTCATGAGTGGGTTTGCGACGGGGGCGGGGCGATGGATCGCGATGCTGGCTCAGCATCGTGATGTCTATCGGCCATCGGCGATGGACAATGGCATCGTCTATCGGCCCAATCCTAGTGTGCAGTTTACATGACCTTTTGGAGTCCCACTCTTGACACTGCATATTGGGCGATGCAGAAAACCCTAATGCGGGTATCTCGGTTATGTTTACAGGTGCTGCCGTTAATCTGCAGGTCAGGTAATCAAAAAATAGGTTGCATGATATTTAAGTATGAGTGGGTCACGCGTGGATAAGATCAATCATTGGTGATGCAAACTTTAACTATTTTCTCTAAAATATTAACGTGTTTTAAGCAATCTTGACAGACTGGCACAAATATGCTTTCATTTTAAAAATCGCTCATCACGGCCAGACATGCGATTAGCATCTCCATTCTCACAGGTTTCGGAGTTCTCTCATCATCAATCACTCTCAGTCTGGGAACATGTTCAGTGCTGCCAATTTTGTTAAGCCCGTCCTGCCTCATTGTGGTCAAATTGCTTGATTTAATGGAGGATATAGGCAAAGATATCGCAGAGAGCTGAGACCTATGACGACTTTAAAGATGATATTTAGCTTGTTCCGCATGAATTGAAGCAGACTTTCCTTCCTAAAGGAAAAAATACAATAATTTTTAAAATTGCAAGGCGATTATAGTGATGTATTTGCAACTTCACATAAATCAGCAAGCGAAAAATTAATTGTTTCCATAGCGCTCTCTCTCTCTCTCTCTCTCTCTCTCTCTCTCTCTCTCTCTCTCTCTCTTTCTCTCTCAGCAGCAGCAGCAGTTGACGCACGCTGCACGTGACGGAACTACCATACACAGCCACATCTCATTGCACATTCATTTGCAACTTTGTTGCATAAAAAAAATAGACTAAATAACAAAATTTAATTAACAAACATATAAAATAAAATGATTTGTAAAAATAAAACTACAGTAAAAAGAAAATGAAAAGAACTGAAACCAGCTTAAATGTTCTGTTCTGGATTGACAGGTGTTGCGATAAAATTAATTTGATGGAATGATAAACAAAGACAGGCGCATTTTTCAGAAAAAAGCCTATTTAATTTAATTTAAAAGTATGTTAGGCCTATATTTATTATATAGGCTATAATATTTTTAAATAACCTATATTAAATTACCATTAATTTTGGCTTTAACAAATTATTGACCAGATTATTAATAACTTATCAAAGAACATTTTACTGAGCTTATTGAAAAGTTTTGCATGTAGGCTAATATTAGAGTCATGGCTGCGGCGCGTCGGCAATAGCCCATGTCTAAAACGAAACTGTTTCTATTATCAGACAACACATATCCCAAATCGCAACATTGTGTTAGATTGGTTAGATTAATTGATTGTTAATTTAAATGATCATCGATCACGGGATTTTGTAGAAACTGACATCTCTAATGCATAGCAATTTATAAATACAATCAAGTAAAAAAAATACAATTTAAATAAAGTGTTTATGGTAAAATTTGTTATGCCTGAATGGTTTCAGAAATCATTATACAATCATAGGCATCAAAAACAGATGCAAATGATTAGGAATATAACAATTCACCTGACTCACGATTCACTAAACTAATCTCATGATTCACGATTTAGTCATGATTTTTAAACAAAAGTATTTGAAACAAATTTAAGATTATTAAAAAATACTGTGACTGTGCTGGGATTTTACATATTTGAAATAAATAACAGCATTCTGCCATAAGCTGAGTTCTTGGCACATTTACAATGTCTCCTGCTGATGAAAACTCTTTCACTGGGGACTGAGATGGCTGGTGTGGAGAGGTAAGCCTTTCCTAAACCAGAGAGCAGGGTGTACAGAGGTGGTCCATAGGTCCTCTGCTCCAGAGGACTGGCCACTGGCCTAAAAGCTGATTTTACTAATGATATAGTAGAATAGAGACAGGATAGTTAACATGATTAAGAAGGTGAATAATTAATATTACTTGTATAATTAATTGGTATGAGTATCAGTGTGATATACTTAAGAAGAGATAATCTTGAAATTTTTTAAATACTCAATAATAATAATAAGCATATTATGGAGATATGCATAAGCTAATTTGAAAAGAAGCAATCTAATACCTGCTTCTGTAACGGAACAACTTTCTAGTCTGAAAAACCTCTTCACACTTTCGCTATGAAAACCCTGTTGCACCGTGTGATCTCTGTAGCACTCGTCGGAGCAAGCGGAGCTGCAAATCTTTCGCTCCACATGATTTGGCTTATTAATAGTTTTTTCACGTATAGAAGTCTCTGACAGTAGTTTTTCCACTGTGCTGACGATTTGTGTGCATCATATTCGTTGTTCTGTTAGTGTAAATAAACGTCTTTTTCCGGTATTTGCGCACAGTTTGTGTTTTGTATTGCGCACATCACCGCTGTTGAATTTTACTCTGTTGCTCCACCTCTTGCTCGCCGCTGATGTGCAGGTCACGCGAGCTTGCGCCTTTAGTCACAGCGCCCCTCTCTTCAAAAATTGTATCACGATTCATTTAACATTTCGACCGATTTGAATAGTCACATATTTAAATAGATTTTAAACCGACTCATGGTGAATCATTACATTCCTACAAATGATAAATTATAATACAAACTCTATAATACAAAGACTATTACGAAGGATCACATTGCAATATTGATGCTGAAACGATATATTGTGCAGCCCTAATGACCACTTTGGTGTGCTCGTGAGACTTTGCATCAGATGCAAAATACATCTTTTCTTGTCAAGTATGCCATAAAGAGATCTGTAAATGTAAAAATTCACACAAACGTTTAGTAATACAGAAGTTTCTCAACCTCAAGGAGAAGTTTCAGTTTTAATGACTCGATTAAAATATGGTGCAAAAGAACATGTGCAAGTGTGAAGCTATGAACTTTACAGTTCTGCTTTTTATATGTTTTTGACGGTAGGCAGTAATGTGTTATTTTTTTCCCTGTAAATCTCATTTGTTTTAAATCAATAAATACATCTCTTCTATTAGCTCTTACTTAATTTAATAAGCTTATTTGGGATATTTTTGGGATCCCAATAATTTACTAGTTTGTTTAAAAAAAATAATGTTTTGTTTTGTAATCTTATTAACTGTATGGGTCAGCTTTCATATCAAATTCTTACAATTTTATCAATATGTTATTTTAAAATAATAATAATTACAGCACTGTTACCTATCAAATTAACCAAGTGTCAGGAAAAATGAGCTCTGTCAAGTCATATTTATGTCAGCAGATGCAATCTTTTCTATTGTAATCTTTGTTTGGGACACTTTTCAACAGTCAATATCATGTCTAAAATGATGCTGTAAATTCTCTTTTAAATTATTTGTCTTTTCACATTTGCCATCATTTTGGTTTTTGTCAAATTTTATATTGCGTTCAAGAAAAGATTTATATTATTTACATAAGGTTTCTTGTTTAAAATAAATAAAATTTTGATTAAATATATATAGCCTTAGTGAGCATAAGAGATGACTTGTAAAGATCCCGTGAATTGGGACACTAGGGATGCACAATATATCGTTTGAGCATCGATATCACAATGTGTGCGTCCGCAATAGTCACATCACAACATATGCAATGTTGAGTTAGGATAATAGATAACCAGAAATTACAGGTCAAAACACACAAGATTTGTGGCGGCACTACAGAATTGAACTATAATAGAGTGAAAGTTTTATCACCTGCATGTGTTTTTAAGGCCTGTGACTGTGTGAGCATTTAAAGAGTTTAAAGCATTTTAGTAGTGCATAAAGACATTTAATAAAGATTAATTTTATTTAATTATTTATATTGTCAAGAAGACTATACAAAGCTATTTTACATTTAATTATTTAATTTCTGTACCTGAATACTTTTGCTCTCTCCAGAAAACTATAAAGCACGGTTTATTTCACTTTAATATCTGCTCAATTGTGTTTATTTATTACTGCGGTTTATGTATATAAAAAATTACATAAAAATATATTTATATTTCACTACCCTACAAAATCACCCCAAGTAATGACTTTGCAAATAGAACTATTTAAGTCATCTGGTGAAATTATATCACAATATATATCTGAGAGAAAGACAACATCGCAAATTCGCGATGTAAAATTTTTCCAATATCGTGCAGCCCTAATCTCAACCGAAACACGAAGAGAGGGTGGGACATAGTGTAGCTCCTCCTAGGGCTGAGTGATATAGCGAAAATGCAATCTCGATAGCTACGAAACGATATACATTTCGATATAAGTTCTTAATGCTTCCAGATTTGAAAGAGTACCCCAACAATGACTGAAGGCACAAAAATGAAAGTGTCCATTAAATGGCATAACACATTTTCTGCCAATAAATTTTCGCTGACCCAAAATTCAATACATCTCTAATATCAACACACTTTTGGACTCTCATTGTTGCACATTTCTGCTCTGTGATTGTCTCTTTAGTCAATATAGAGTAAATAAAATCCAGAGATTATCATTGGATTGACATAAATTTTATCAAAAAAACAGCCTTTTTAAAAACAGCCAATAGTGTTTTGTTTTATCACAGCTCTGCCAGTGCGAGTGGTTGAGCTCAAGAGCATCAAATGAAAAGCAAATAAGAAGCGTCCTTAAGGGGGCTGGGCATGTCAGATACTAGATGTGATGTGATGAGAAACTGTAGTGTGAGGTGACGTGAATAAAACAGTTGGTCCATTTAGTCAGAAGTGACCAACTACAAGCTTTACATGTTTCTATCAGTTTTATATCTTCAAATTGTGAATTTTGTCACTGTTTTGAGGCACTCTAGCTTAAAGATATCCTAAAAAAATGAATAATACTGATACTAACATCTAAAAAACTATATTTTAATTTCATAAGACCTTTAAAAACGATCTTTCTGAGCCCAAACTTTCAAACGCTAGTTTATCTGTTCTGTTTGTATGTGCTGAATGACAATTTGATATCAACACCACATCCTATTCAGACACAAAGTTAAAAATAATCCAGAGTTTGTTGCCATTGTCGGTCATTGTTGGATCAAACTAGTGTTTGCTGTGAGTTGTGTGTGATTTAATTTGACACAGCATGAGTGTTCATGGGCATGTGTGAGTGTGCAATGTGCCTTCAGGATGGATGACAAAGAGTTTTTGTTCCTCTTCAGAGCTCCAAACATTCCTGGACGATTGAATCTCCTCCCCGGCACACATACACACCCAGCACAGTAAAACACGGCCCAGCGATCTGCTCTTTCCATGTAAATCATTTAGTGACGGACAGGAAGGGAAGAGGACTGTAGTGTGCCTCTTTTTGTCTAGTAAAAGAACTACAGGGGTTTAGAACGGAGGACCTGACTTCTTGTTTTAACTTCAGTGTATTTGGCAACACTTGATGACCTTGTTTTATGTTGTAATGTACAGAATAGACACACTACTGTTCATCTTTTATAGACTGAGTTCTCTCATATGGTAATTTGTGTGTGTGCGTGCGTGTGTGCGTGTGTGTGTGCGTGTGTGCGTGTGTGTGTGTGGAAGAGAGGCTGTTGGGCCCCTAGAGAAGCCAGTGGTTTGTATGCTGTGTGGAGCAGGAGGGCTAATGACATCGTAAACAAAAGGGGGAAACCTGTGTTTGTATTTGTTGTTTGTTAGTGTGGTAGTGTGTTATCTAAAGCCACAAAGTGTAAAGAGCATATTTTTTCTTTTAAACCAACTTTTATCAAGGACAGCCAGATAAAACGAAAGTGCTTGGAATGTCATCCTATTGTAATCCCTGTTGTGAAATAGGCTGCAGATAGAGGACTGATGTTCAAGGTACAAGGCTGTGTGCTGTTCGGGTGATAATGAAAGTAGTTCTTTGACAAGTAACCTTTGGATAATTAAGATGAATAGATGCTAGATGTTGTATCAACTCAGGATGAACATTTATGTTTTAAGAAATGCAAATATTTAGGCTTAGAAAAAGAGGATTCAAATATTTGTTTATTTAAATTAAGTTTAACGAGAAGGACATTTTTTTTTTTAAAAATACAAAAATAGTTTTTAACAGTACTTCTGAGCATGCTAATTAATCTATATTAACGTGTTTATATAATGAACAAGCTTGTAGGGGATAAAGTGTGCAAATTAAAAAAAAAAAAAAAACCTAAAATGATTTGTGTAGAGTGAAGGGGAAAAGTAAATGATGCAGGCTGCCCTTATAATACAGAACAAACATATGCACTCGAGTCAGCATTTAGTTATCCCTGTTCTACTGTTTCACATGTTGAGAAAAACAAGAATGTCAACACCATTTCGAGTGAAAGTTGTTCTATTAGCAATAATGCTCACATCAGAGAAAACATGGGCTGCGTCCGTAATCGCCTACTACTAGTGTGGGTACTCCCTTTGAATTTGAATTTACTACACGGCTGTTATAAAAGTACATTCTATCTAGTATGAATATGAGTAGTATGAATGGAATTCAGATGTACTACATCCGCTATTTGTCATTATCACATAACCTACCTGAGTCAGTTGCTTCTTTTCATTCATATTCATGAATTCTTTTGCATAGCATCATGGTATAGCGTAGCATCCATCGGATGCACACTTCAGATTTCCGCCGGAAGTATTAGGTCATTTGGGTTCTTCTTACATACTGTTTTTCGTATACTATGAATTCAGACATACTACTCTGCTCGTAGGGGTGTCAAAATTAATCGTTTCTTCGATGCACCGCGATGCAGATGCAAACAATTTGGTATCGGTTCAGTAATAATCATAACCAGTTATTATGTACTGACGTCATCACATGCGCTATGTCGCCGTAGCTTACTATGGCGAGGGAGGCAAGCGCGAGTATTTACAACGCTCCAACTACTTAAAAACTCAGAAACTGTGCACAATTTCACTGCGTGCGTGTTTGCTGGACAGTGTTTTACTGACACTTACAGCACAAGCCCCTATTTCACTGCGATTGAGAGAATGAAAGTTATCTCCATCTCTCTCTCTCTCACTGTGGCCCATTTGACCTGCTGGCGTGCCTTTTCCTCTCCTCTCAGCTGTTACAGCGATACTTCTGCATACAGACATGAGCGCGTGTCTGCAAAGTTTTCTCTACCGCGTCTATCATGGATCAGCTGTGATCGCCGCTGCCGTTTATCAGTGTCACTCATCTGTGAAGAGCGCCAGCGTGTAAAAGCCAATTGCAGCCTTTTCTGTTGAGCGCGTGACCAATCAAAGGGGTGTAAGAAAGAACTTGGTAGACAAGGCTCAGAAAGCGAGTGGGATATTTATATTTGTTTATTTGCTATAAATGCTCGTGTTTTTAAAGGTACAGTTTATATATCTTAGTATTTGTATTAAAGTACAAAATTGTATTACAAATACTATATAAATATATTTATACATTTTAATACAATAATTGCTGTGCTGTGAAGAAAATATAAAACTGTGTATGGAAAGAATCGTCAATGCACCGAGATATCGAATTGAACCGAATCGATAGCATGATAATCGTAACCGAAACGTGAGACCAGTGTAGGTTCACACCTCTATCGGCTCGCATACTGTTTTTACTATGCAAATATATCTCTTTCAGGTGCACACAGACATGACTGTATGTTACATAAATAAAAAATATACACATTTAACAGGGCTCGAAATTGCGACCATTTTGGTCGCATATGCGCCCGAAATTTAATCTATGCGACCTCATAATATATTTGGGAGCATTTGTGCGACTGCATATAATGGTTGTAGTGCGACTTGTTTCGATTTTTCTAAAAACGTGCTGAATCGGACTTCGCTGCCGCTATATTGGCTCATATTAGCTGTCAATCACTCAAGGCTTTCCGCTGTCGGATAACAGGGAGCTTATAAGCGCCAGCCGAGATCAATCGAGTGTTTTCAGAGAAGGTGCCCGAATCTCGATGCGTTGCATTCACTGCGTGTTCAGCGCAAATGTCCGCTAAATGTAACACTGTACACATTATCGCCAAAGAAGCGCACCTTTACTAAGTTTAAACTGAATCTGCGGCTCATAACAAAGAACGGTATTGCGCCGGTGGTCATCACGAGAATCCTGCTCTGCCCAGCTCATATACTGGGTCTGCTGACGCCTGCTTTTTTCCACAAACACAGAAAAATTAAATCAGCTCATAACGAGACTGAGCATTTAAAATGACACAAACCGAAACCAAAACTTTTAAAGAGTTAGAATTAGAGTTAGAGTTAGAAGTGAGACTTTTACTTTCTTTTGTCCGTTCTTTCTTGAGATGTATATTATTTTTCTATATACTGATGACTGCTTTGCAGCTTTCAGCATTGGATTGAATGATTTATTATGATCTTACGTTTGTTTTGTAGCAGAAATAATATTTGTTAAATTGACATGCATATAAAAACAATAGTGCAAAATAAATATTTCTTACTGCAATGCTTCATTTTTGTTTGATGCAAACATAAATTTATTTTTCATAAAGTAACAGCAGGACCTTTTACAGTACATAACTCGCATTCAAGCACATTCAGGGCAGCATGATAATGACAAATGTAATTCATTGTTAGTATTGTCATCCTCGTCATCATTAATATTTTATATTTTTATAAATTTTTGAAGTTGGGAGCACCGGTGCTACCAAGTAAAAAAGTTAATTTCGAGCTCTGTTTAATATACACTACCTGACAATACATAGTCTTGTCGTCAATCCTAGTTGTAAGAGCAACAAAATAATAATTATACAATAATAACTTCTAGTTGATCATTTGGAAAAGTGGCAGAAGGTAGATTTTTCTGATGAATCATTTGTTGAATTGTATCCCAATCATCACAAATACTGCAGAAGACCTATTGGAACCCACATAGACCCAAGACTCTCACAGAGATCAGTCAAGTTTGGTGAAAGAAAAATCATGGTTTGGGCTTACATTCAGTATGGGGGGTATGAGAGATCTGCAGAGTGGATGGCAACACAACAGCCTGAGGTAGGCGACAAGACTTTTGTCACGTAGTGTACATAAATTGAAAGTGTAGGCTGTGCTTTTGTTTATTTGAGAAGGTGTAATTGGAATATTGTCGAAACCTCATTAGAATCTAATTCTAAAAGTGCTTGATAATGTAATCAATGACAGGATGATGCAACCCATGGTCTGGTGTTGAAGATGTTTTTAAAACACTAGCCTGATTATTCTCATGTAGCTGACTTTAGCTTGCTGAGCTGGAGGAACACCATCATTCAACAAGCGCTCTTTTATCTGAACAAAGCAATTCACACTACCTGGCTTCATGTTACAAAGTAACCCTGCGGGTAACATCTTTTTTTGATGCTTCTTGTAAGGTCACTGCTTTAGCATTATGCAAACCTTGTAGATTGTACTTACTTGTGATGTTTTTGCAAACTTTGGCATGGTTCAACTAGCTACTGAGATTCACATTTCTGCTAACTGCATCACTAACAATTCCAGACATGCCATATTATTTATGAGTAATGTCTGATGTGTTTGGGAATCATCTGTGCTGGGTTGGCACTCTCAACACCTGGTGCTTTGTTTTTCCTGTCTCCACTTCATGTTGTGGTGAGACTGTGTGGTTGATCGTCTTGGGGAACCAAGCCTTGATTGACACCATCAAAACTTCTTGTGCCTCCAGTCTCACCTGTCTTATTGTTCAGTGATGATGAGAACACATAGGGTGGAGTTTACCCATTTTAGTGTAAATATTCAGGTAATTGTGGCTCATGATTTCTTATGCCATCTCAACGCATCATAAACCGTTCATTGTAATTATTGTGAGCTATGTGATTTACTGTAAACCTGCTTTCACAAAGCACACAGACATTTAAAGTTTCTGTGAAATTAAGATAGCACCATTTTCTTTTATGTTTGTATCGGTATGTTAGTGTTAAGGATATCGCCAAACCTGTGTGCCCCAAAACACTGACAATTTAGAATATGTAAACATCCAAGACGCTTCTCATTTGCTTTTCATTTGATGCGCTTAATCTCAACTACTCTCGCTGGCAAAGCTGGAATTAAAAACGAAACTCTATTGCTTGTTTTAAAAAGGGGGGATCTTCATGTTTCAGGTGTAATTACGTCAAACTAGGGCTGAGCGATAATTCGGTAACTATAATTATCACAATATATATTTTTTGATATAACGATAATGACAGTTCGTTAAGTGTTCGATAATGTTTATACACTATGCGTAACGCTGCACAGGCACAAATATATTGCACAAAATATTTTTTTTCTGATGTTGAACAATAATATACAACTTGAACAGTAAATGCTGAAAAAAGATTAAGAATGTTCTTTTGTTTATTATTTCATTATATTGTCAGACAGCTAAAACATTTTACAAAATGTGTTAAATCAGCTGCACAAAGGGATTGGCATGCTAAAAATGCTTTAAAATTGGTAGATATAACGATGACATTTATCGTGATAATTATCGATATTGACTGATATGAAAAAAATTATTGTCATATCGCCCAGCCCTATGTCAAACATAGAATAAAAAATGCAGATTTCAGAGCACTTCACTAGATGTTTAGCCAGAGATTGTTTAATTTCATTTGTTTTAGGGCTGCATGATATTGGAAAAATCTGACATTGCGATATCTTTTGCTGCAATATATTTTGCGATGTCAATATAACTTCACCATGTGATATGAACAGCGTTATTTGGAAAGATTTCATTAATTTAGATCAACTGGGAGATCAAGTCTTTTTCTAGCCAGTGATTCTACATAAATTATAATAAATTACAACCAAAAATAGGTAAATAAACAGTGCTTTATGGTTTTCTGTGAAGTCCAGCAGCATTCATGTACAGAAATTAAACAGTCACATGTGAAATAACATGGTCATCATTGCATAAATATTTAAAAATAAATCATATTTATTAATATCTTTATCATTTAATATTTAACAATTAATCCAATCATGCAGATACACAGATTGCGATATTGATTCTCAAACGATATATTGTTCAGCCCTAATTAGTTTGTTCTTTTTCAAGTAGATGTTAGTTATACACAATGTGCTACATGGAAGCATAGTTGATGATCTTACAGGATCTTTGGACATAATCGGTTTATCCATACGGGGATTTTTGCTTTATCTGAAAAATGAAAAGGGGACTTTCAGCATGCAGCGGACAAACTCAGCTGCCTAAGTAAGGATAGAAAGAGCTAGACAGAAACACAAGAGGATATAGAGGAGGATACAAAGTGATCCATTGATTCACACAGTGTGCCGACATGTATCCGGCCAGCAGCAGGTGTTGGCTAGCAGTGTTGTCTCTCGTTTGCTTCTGATCAAACTTTGTTTCTTTAAGTTTGGTGCACACTGCAATATATTGCCCACAATTGTTTTTATTTACTTTTCAGATTTTACAATTTTTTTTTTGTAAATAAATTTTATTTTTATTATTGATATTTTTAATTTACAACATTTTCTCTTGTTACTTGCAGGTCGGTGACTACCAGGACCCAGTGCCCCATGATGCACAGTGCTTGTGACAAGACCACACCCACCTTTAGCGTGTAGAGGAAGTTGCACCGTCAGCATGTCCTCACACCCTCAGCCAGTGCCTCAGGGGCGGAGGGCTGTGGACGCTCGTCACCTTTCCAGTGCCGCCAACCTTCCTCTGCAGCTGAGAGCCCATACGGTACAGCACTTGCTGATTACAAAACTAAATGTACCTACTTATTTACATTGACGTAAGCCAAGAAAAACATAACATTAT
This sequence comes from Danio kyathit, assembly GCA_903798195.1. NCBI lineage: Eukaryota > Metazoa > Chordata > Actinopteri > Cypriniformes > Danionidae > Danio > Danio kyathit. The sequence goes on from LR812526.1 coordinate 43,995,457, forward strand.
AAATATTATTAATAAAAAACACCTATTATAAATATTATACAGTTTTACAGTTTTACAGTTATCCGCGGGGTCTTTTTCAAAAGAAAAAATTTCAAAAATAAACATTTTGGCCTTAAAGTCTTAAATTTGTTCAAATGTAGTGTTGTGACTCTTAAATTATTTTAAACAAGTCTTAATTTTTCTATGTGCAAGTAAATATACCCAATCGGTTCGACACCCAATAACCAATAATTCATGTCAAAACTTTATATATATATATATATATATATATATATATATATATATATATATATATATATATATATATATATATATATATATATATATATATATATAATTTGTTTATTGCAAAGAGATACAAAAACAGCTGTTAGACATTTTTACAGCAAATTATCTAAATTAAATTCCTTAATCAGAGAAAGAAAACTAAAGCAACACATTCCTTTTTATGATCTTCCATTAATACAGATCCTATTACAGAAGTCACCGGGCCATTAGAAAAAAAATCCTTAGTGTTTACCCTTGTATAAGTCTAAAACTTTATTCATAATGGTCTTAAAAGGTGTTAAAAAGTCTTAAATTTGACTTGAAGAAACCTGCAGAAACCCTGTGTATTATTATACTGTTATTTTATACCAGTTCTGTTGGGATTTTATATGGGAAAACTGAAATAGTTGAAATAGTTCTTGTTTTTGGCAGTTATAATACACCATTATCATCTGCAGGTTCTTGCATGCCACAGTCCTACATGGACTTCCACACTTCTCATTTGGTCCAACTCATTCATTTCATTTTCCTTCGGCTTATTTCCTTTATTTATCAGGGGTTGCCACACCGGAATGAACCATCAACTATTCCAGCATATGTTTTACACAGCGGATGCTCTTCCAGTTGCAACCCAGTACTGGGAAACACCCATACACTCTCACATTCATACACATACACTACCGCCAATTTAGTTTATTTAATTCACCTATAGCACATGTCTTTGGACTGTGAGGGAGTCCAGAAAACCCAGAGGAAATTTACGCGAACACAGGGAGAACATGCAAACTTCACACAGAAATGTCAAGTGGAATATGGAATATGTTGTTCTGTTTGCCTTTAAAGTGAAATGACAGAACATAAACATTAGGTAGCTGAGAAAAAAATGCTCATTTTAGAAGAACATTTCAGATGACACTGTTTGTTTTTGCATCTGAACTTTACATTAAGACTACATGTTAAAGCTACAAACATTATTCAGTTAAAAAGCAATAAAAGCAATTCAACTTTCATTTATACAGTGAATACTATGCAGTGTTATTTACGGTTGATTATTACTTGGCTTGGATTTAACTTTTAAATGTACAAAATTTCAGAAATGCAGTGGAACATTTCCCTGTTATCATAAATGATAATTTAAGTAAGGATTATGTTGCATTCCTAAGAATTATCTAGGTTAGATACTGTTAATCACATGAGATTTGACCCTCAGCAGTAATCTATAATATGCTGCAGTGATATCTTTGTGCTATTAATCACAATGAAAATTGACATCAGCGGTATTCATCTGTAGTCCGCTCAGGAGCCAACGCTTGTAAATCCAAACCAGTTTATGCTGCAGTGTGTCTTTTTTCTCAAATAATCCAGATGCTTCCCTATATGATTTCATTTCAATGATGATCTTATTAGAATTTAGCCTAAACAAGCTATTGACGTTGGTGATTTATAATTGAAGTGCATGACCAATATGACGTGAGCACAAAAGTAAGACTTTAAGCTGCAACTAGTGGTTAAAAATATATCACAATTTTTTTCAGGAAATTCATGTTTTCAGATTTTATTGCAATTCTTTTTGATGCTGGTTTTACTATTCTGCAAGTTGTCTGAGCAGTACAGTACAACAACAGGCTCTACATCATTATCACGGCCATACTATGGCAAGCTCCTGATTGGTTAACACGGCGCGAATGTATGCTAAAGTTCAGATTTTCCAACTTGAGTGATTCGCACATCAAACATACAAAACACCTAATTTACGCAGCCTCATTCACCCGAATAGTGCCACAGCATGTCTAATCGTGTCTTTGCAATGACTTGACATGAAAATGATCAGCGTCTGGTGTGAACCAAGACGAATACCCATATTATGCAAATAAAAATACTGGTTCATTCATTAGGTATAGTATGTGTATTAAACTGTAGCACTCAAATGGTCATGAAACCATGGACTAAATTGTCTTCTATATATGCGTGTCAACTAAGCGTGGCAATTACTGCATAAATTAAGATAATGTTAGCATCAGTAAGCTTGAGTTGTATTGAATAATTGGTTAATTTTGAGCTTTCCTCCTATTTTCATTTTCCGGGTTTAAAATCAAGATCAGACATGAAAGATAACCTATTTCTGTAATGAGACGCTGTTTGATAGGCTTTGTAGTGTGCTCATGCATAACGATCTTTAGGTGTACGCACTCACGGAAAATGAAATGAAATGTTTATCCTGCAAGGCTTTAAACACATGCAACTAACATACTTTTGTTATTACAAAGAAGTAAGTAAGTTCTACCACTGGTTTAATATTTGATGTTAATGCAAGTTCTGCTGTACAGTATATTGGGACTGGAACCAGAATTGTGATGTGCAATGTAAATAGACATTTTTATCAGCCATGATCAAAAATCATCATATCGCACACCTATAGTTGCTTCTGAAGGGCTGTATGGTAACTGTAAGCTTTGAGTTAAGTTTACACTAGTGCATTAATTTTTGTTGCTGTTTCAGCCAGTGTCCATCCTACCCTGGAATCTTGGACCCAAAAAACTGGAGCATTTTGAAAATTCAACAGACCCTGTTATCGTTTGAAAATACTGATATTCTGTTTTAGTATAGATAGGCTAAAACGTACTCTTGTTAAAATTAAGACATGGCACTCTCTACTAGGCATGAAACGATATCTGTTTTCAAGGTATACCGCGGTTTGGACATTTTTTTTTGCTATATTGTTCCTTCAGTATATGTAAGATTTTTTTTTTTTTTTAATGTTTTGTTTTTAGTTTTTTAGGACAACAGTATCTCCAGCAGAAAGATGCCGTTTTAAATTGTAATGACGTCTGTGTTTTTAAAACTAATGAAGACGGCAGAAGTCAGTCATTCATTTGAATCCTCTTGTTAAGTGTGGCATCACGTGAAGCGACTTCCGTGTCCAAGCACTTTATCAAACTGTATGGGGAGGCTCATCAAATGGTATTAATAAATGCTTACAAAGCGATGTAATACTTTCGAAATCACAATCACAATATATATCTCCATGCCTAATATCAGATGGCCAGAAAGTGATTAACATTTTATAAATTGTTAAAATATTGGTGTCTGTGATGCAGCAAGCCCAGAGACTGATGTGTACACTGTGAATTCACTTTAATGTGTGATATGACTAAAAAGTGGTCCCAAACAATTATTTTTTCAATTCAAATGAGTAGCGGCTTGGATAAGTATTCCATACATCACCAATGTCACGACTTAACAAGCAGATTATTTAGCCTGACATGTTTACTGCTCCAAAGTATTTTAAAAGTTTCTCAAAATAAAATATATTGTGTTCAAAGGGGAAAAATGTTTTAGTATTTTACTCAGACATTTAAAAAGACTAAATTTTAGAGCAGTGATCGCAATACCGTCAAACCGTGATATTTTTATCCAAGGTTATCATACCGACAGAATCAAATACCATGCCTACTCTCTACTGAACTATACTGTCTCAATCCTTAATTCATTAAGCCCTTTTCACATGACTTGCGTAAGGTGTGGACAAAGATTGTTTATCTTAATTGCAACAAAAACATCAGTATATGGTCAAGTAGCGTTTCATGTTGTTGAGGGATGCGAATATTGATATTTCTTTTGATATACTTGCAAAACGCAATTTTATCAGCAATTTAAAAAAAATATTTTATTAATGTTATAATCATACAAAAAAAAAACAGGTAATAGAAATATTTCTGCACTAATTAAATAGGAATAAAAACTGTCAAACACCACAAATGTTTGAAAAGCTCAGCAGATATTCTGATTCTTATTGGCTGTTGTGATTTTATTATTATTATTATTTTCTTCCTCTTGTCTTTCAACATTAATATTTATTCTCATCATAGCTTTACCTAACAGAACCTACTGGATAGGTGCAGGTGAAGATAGTGAAGGTCCCATGTAAAATTGCATATACGATAATTTTTCAATATATATTGTACATGCCTAGTGTATATTCATCGTTAGACTCATTGCAGACTTATTGGTATATGTAGCACCAAATTCTGCATGTAATGTAGAAAAGTGTCACTTATTTCACATGTTTATTTCAGGATGTTGGTGGACTGGTGGACTACCATCCTCATGCTCGGGATTATGGTCTGCCCCATGGATCTCTGGTCCAGCCTCATCGCCGAAGACCATCCCTTCTGTCTGAATTTCAGCCAGGCAATGAAAGGTACAAAAAACATGCACAAAAACAAACAAATACACTGTGATTGGCAGAGGTGCCTCACACTCTTATACATTTAGTCCTGTCCATTTATGTCCCTCAGGCTGGTTTCCTAATCTATTGTTGAACCTTTCGAAATTGTGGCAGAAGGCTTTGACCGCATTTGCCAACACTATCACAATCACTCATGACACAGCTTTAGGGAAACATTAATTAGGTCTGCTCTAGAATGTCACTTTCAGTATGAGTGGATGTACATTCTTAACTGTGATCTCTTAAGTGGTACTTTAGGGGCAATGTCTGAGCAGTGGCCATGTATCAATGAATTCATGTTAGTCTACATCTTTTTTTCAAAACACACTCAACACCGTAGTATTCAACATTTTACTTATTTATCTGCTCATCGATGGATACTTTGAAAGAACTGGCTTTCATTTCTGTCCATGTTTGTAAGTGGTCTTTGAAGATGTAGCCTATCACAGTCATATCTGTTGAGTGTGTGAATAAAATGGCCAGTCAGAAGTATTTAAATCTGTCTTATAAAGAAGAAATGTGTATACCTAGGCATGGTCGAATAATAGTTCCATACATAGAAATGGCTATATTAAAAGCACTATTGTTTCCTTGCTATCATGTAAATTCCACAAGTATAAAACAGGTCTATCAGAACACAATACAGACTGTTACGTTGCACATGGGTCTTTTTATTAGTGCGCCCTCAACATTTTCATTGTACTTTAAGTCATGTTCTATGTCAGCTGGACCTGCATGAGCAGTTGTGTAATCAGAATCATTAAAAACACATGGTGATATGTTGCCCAGGGAATTATTAATATGCACGCCCCAGACAGAATTTTATTGGCCACAGTTTTTTCTAGTGAGATTACAACAATGATCATTACTTTAACGTTTATCTACATTTATAGTAAACTTACTATGTATCTGGAACTCTAATTTTGAAAATGGGAGAGGCAGCAAAATCTTTTTAAACAAAACCAAAGCCAGTCACAGCAGGTTGTTTTCTATCCATTGCTGAGCAACTACTCCACAAGGAATGGATTTACAGCTGGCCAGGATGGAAAATGTGTGATATATTTTTTATTTATTTAGCGCCCCCCGAAGAGGCATGAGGTTTTTTTTTTTTTTTTTTACAATTTATTTAAAAAATATAAAATTAATAGTTTAATTTAACTCACTACAAGTAGGTAAAATAAAACTTCACTTCTTAAGTTAAAAAGATTTAACAAGGCATCTACTCTGTTTGTGTTGTAGAACATAATGGTGTGTGTGTGTATAAAATACTAAATTTCACTTCATAGATTTATGATTTAGGTTTATAAATGAATCTAAAATGTCCAGATCATAGTTATGTTGTGAGAACATAGTCGTGGATAAATTATGTTTTCTGGTTGTATGATATGATATTATCTGATATTTTGTTGTTGGAAACAATGTTCAAACTAAACGAATAAACAGAAAGAGTCATCAATATGCAATGTTATTGACTGATATAAAAAGGGTTGTGACCAAATAGTTTATTTGTTCAACCAGCTGAGAAATGTAAATTTCATTTCACCAGTGGGTCAAACGAGACTACTGTAAATCTCTAAAAAGGTCTGTTGTTTTATGCTACTTTGCAACTTTTGGGCAATTAATCAATGTAAAACTCACTGGTCCTACTGCATCCACCCCGTTCTGAGCTAGGATTGGACTGGTGATTCTTTGTATGGGGGTCGGTTGCTCTAACAAGGAGGCTGAAGACCATGGCCTCTAGTGTCTGTCGCTAAAGCACTTTTTGAGGTCAGAGGAGTGAGGTTTACCTGCGTAGCACTTCTCTAGCCGGCCACGGTTACACACATATCCCGGACGAGCCCCCACGTGTAACCCACCGGTCCTACTGTATCCATCCTGTTGTGAGCTGGGATCGAACTGACGATTCTTTGTATGAGAGTCAGTTGCTATAACAAGGAGTCTAAAGACCAGAGGAGTAAGGTTTACCTGCATAGCACTTTGCTAGCTTCCCTCAGTTACAAATGTAATTGGTCAGATTACACCCACCTCCTGTTCAAATGCTTGGATTTGATCATATTTTATTAATTCATTGATTTTTAATGGGGGCGCCACAGCGGAATGAACCACCAACTTATCTAACATATGTTTTACACAGCGGATGGCTTTCCAGCTGCAACCCATCACTGGGAAACATCCATGCACACTATTTCACACACACATACACTACAGGCAGTTTAGCTTACCCAATTCGCCTATAGCGCATATCTTTGGACTTGTGGGGGAAACCGGAGCACCCGGAGGAAACCCACGCGAACACGGGGAGAACATGTAAACTCCTCACAGAAATACCAACTGACCCAACCAGTGACCTTCTTGCTATGAGGCGATTATGCTACTCACTGCACCACTTTGCTGCTCTTTGATCATATTTGTGTTTCATATTTCATCCAGTGAATCTGTGTTTTATGCAATAATTACTGTGTTGTAGTGGTGTGTGTGTGTGTGTGTGTGTGTGTGTGAGAGAGAGAGCTCTAGGTTAAAAATATCATGTTTTCCTCTTCTTGCATGCTGGGATTCTTTTTGCCATATAAGAAGCACCGCGTTGTGTGTTTGTGTGGGTGTATTGGGACTAACTGTGTTTCTCCTCAGTCTGAATGCTGAATGTTTGTGTGTGTGTGTGTGTGTGTGTGTGTGTATGTGTGAGCTGAGCTGAATAATCAGAGCCTGGTACAGTAGAGCTGGCTGTTCTCAGAGGAGATAGACTAACACCCCCTGAGATAGTGAGAGCTGCCGGTAGGGTGGATTAACTTGAATATGAAAGTGTTTGTGTGTGGGTAAGTTGTGCATGTCTGCTCTTCCACATCCTTTCCTCCCTCACTGCAGAATGATTAGCTTGGTTTTTTTTGCTGGTCATTCAAGTATGAAAGAAAATCTCTTGTGTAATTATAAATTCATTGCACACAATCAAAAGCTTCAGAATTGAAAATGATTTTAGGGGGTGTGTGTGTGTGTGTGTGTTGCAAAGAATGAAATTCATCTTGATAAGTTTAAGTCCTTTATTTCTGTTTCAGTTTTGTGAAGATGATGGTGTGTTTTGGCTCTTTTAAAGATCCGTTGCTGGACTTCACTCATCATTTAGTCTACTAAGCTGCAATATTGCCTTTTTGTGTTGGTTTGTGATGACATAAGTGATAGTGGTCAAAAAGGTGTTTTATCCATTTATGGAGAGGAATAATAAGGAAGGGAGATCAGAACCAGATGGATTTATGGAAGGAAATGGGGTTGTAAGTGTGACAGACTGAGAGTGTAATGGGAGGATGGTAGAAGAGGGATGATATGATATGGCAAAAGTTCAAGGGCAGATTTATTGTACACTAGTTCAAACACTCAGCACGCACAGTCTGTCCTCAATTCAGAATGAGGTCAAAGGCCAGTTAAACCTCTCTCTCTGTCACCCTCTTGTTTGTGTGTGACTATATAACAGGTCCTGCCTGCGGATAAGATTATCTTGCCCACTCACATAAGAGAGAGAACATGGATAAAAGCTGCAGTGTGATGTGATTATGTAAGTGTCAAGAATCTATTGAAATCAGAGGATTTTGGTAATAGTGCTAGCATTTGTTTGTGTCTCACTATAGGAATGTCACAGACCAATTGGGGAAGGATCATTTACACAATGTGTGCCAATCAAGGCAGACCAATCATTTCAGAAATCAGGCTTTCCCGCATCCCCCTTATATATATTAGAGGTGGAAGAGAAAAAAAAAAAAAAACGATGCATGCTTTCTCTAAAATATCTGAAGCGATTGTCAAGAGTTAAGAAATGATTCTATATTTAAATTATGACCCTTTTCCACTGAGTGGTATGGTTCGGTACGCTTTTATGGCCGTTTTCACTGTCAAAAGGTACCAAAAAGCGAACCGTACCATACCACTTTTTGGGTACCCTATCGAAAAGGTACCTAGCACAACAAAAGTATACTAAAAGACAGAGCAAGACACACAGCTGAACGCTATTGGTTTACATGGATACGTCACTAGCTTGTGCACAAGCCAGGATAATGGATGATTATTGAAGTGCTTCTGACATCCGATCCTTTCAGAAACGGACAAATGTGAGAGTGAAGCGTGAAAAAACAAAGGTTGATCATTGATCTGCAATTATAATCAAATCATGTTCATAGAAAGGTTAGCCATGAATAGGCCTGTCGCGATAGTCAATATATTGCAGAACGCGCTTCATTCTGCTTTCTGTGGAAAGTAGGGCTTATGCAGCATCCCCACGCGTGCTGTGCGCACACACACAGAAATAGTGCATGCGAGAGAGAGCGGATAGTGGAGGTGAAGAAGACAAGATACAAACCCACTGTCTCTTGTTTAGAAACTACAGTCAGTTAGGATAAACAAGTCGCGATGTACTTGATTTCAAAGCCACAGTCTTCAGCTCCAGTGTGGGGACGTTTTGGCTTTAAGCCGAATGAGAAAGGAAAGTCCGCTAATGTGAACGAGTCGATATGTTGAATTTGTTTCAACAAAGGCAACACAACTAACCTTAAATCACACCTAAAACATAACCACACTCTACCCATTTTTTCAGCAGGGTCTTCCTGACATTAAACTGTAATGGATGTATTTATGTTCCAGTGCAAATATAAATGTGACATTGCGAAATGGCGCACACTCACAGCAGGTACCATTATATAGCTAAAGAGATGTAGGCGTTAAACACGCTAGAAAAAACAGCATTTTAAAAAATATGCTGCAAACAGTTCTGTCTTGGAATCTGCCTGATTTAAAAAAAAAATGGCACCAGAGATGCATTAAAAGTCTACTTTAGACTTGCACTTTTTTGTTTACATCTACTATTTATGTTACTTATTTGTTTTAAGAATTTTTTTTTCAATTTCAAACTTAAATATTCTTAAAGATAAAATGTTCTTTATAACAGTGTACCTGCATTATTAAACTATTAAGTTATATTATTTTATAATATATTAGTTATATATAATTAAAATATATTATTTTTATATAAGTTAAAAAGTGACAGTAATATCGTTTATCGCAAATAATATCGCAATATATCACCCAGCAAAAAAATTGATATTGTGACAGTCCTAGCAATGAACATTTATACACAAGTATTTGAGTATAAAGCATCTGTTTTGTGAGAAGTGCTTCTCATAGGATGTGAACGACCCGTACAGCTTTACTTTATTTCCTCAAGCGAGAATGACGTCGACTGAAATTTTCTGTCATACACCACACCCAACAAAAGGGTTCTATTGGTACCCTTTCGGCAGTGGAAACGCAAGCCTGATAAAGGTGACCCGTACTGAACCGTACTGTACCACTCAGTGGAAACGGGCCATTAGATCGCAACAGTATGGTCCTACACAGACTCGAGCTAGAAACAAACAAAAAAAAAAAGCTTTGACAGGCGCATGTACATATGCTACTGAAACGTAAGAATTTTAAAGACGACATATAATAGAGGTGGGAATCACAGGTCAACTCATGATATGATATTATCTCAATATTTTGCCCCAATATTGGTATAATGATATTAGCAAATTATATCAATATATCACAAGAAAACCATCCACAATAAATCACGTTTTTTTGTAAATGAAAGGGAAAATGCATCAAACTTATAAGATGCATTTCTTTTATTAACAGCATGTTTTATAGAATTGCAAAACAAGCTTCAAATGCTGATGTGCAGAGAGCAGTTTGTGAATGAAAAGGTCACATCTCTAAATTAGTCATAGCAGCAGCAGCATCTCAATTTTGTGGAATATACATTTAAGAAAAAACTGTCAAATAGCAATTTATTGCTTTCTAGTTTTCTTAAGACACTTATTACAACTCGGCCAACTTATTTTATGTAAACATGGAGACATTTTATACTGGTTTATTTTAATGCAAAACCATTAATCTATGCGTTCCCACTAGATTATCATTTATTCTATAGTAAAATAACTGATCAGAATGCTCACAGAAAACACAAATTCATCTTGGACAGAAGAAGGTATCTGTATGCCATCACCATCTAAGAGCAGAAGAGAGAGCTTTGTGAGCAGTCAGCTGTTTGTCTCAAGGGACTCTTGTGAGGGAAAACCTGTCAACACCTTTACAACTTGATCGTTTTAAGCTATAGTAGCAGAAATTGCAAATGTACAGCCATTTAAAGCTCTTCTGGCTCTCTCTGCTATAGGACTGCATGATATTGGAAACATCTAACAATGGGATTTTTTACTTTTTTTGTTCTGTGATGTATATTGCAACTGAATACCATTTCACTAGATGTGTTGAATAATTTCTGGAAAGAATATACTTTTTGATTGGGATGATCCTGTAGGGGAATGCATAAAATATAATAAACAATATTCAAGCACAGGTAAATTGAATAAAGAAAAAGATACTAATTATATAAACAGCGTTTTATTCTTTTTCGATGAGACTAACTATATTCAGGTATGCAGTAATTGAATAATCAAATGTAAATTAATATTGCATAGTCTTTGTTTTTTTAAATGATTCAAAATAATTGATTGTTATTAATTTGTCAAAGCTAAAACAGTACAATTTCTTTAAGGCCTGAATGCTTTTTAAAACCCTCACACAGTCACAGGCTTCAAAAATCAGCAGATATGATTTGAAATGATAAAATAAATTCAGACTCAACATTACGTATACTTGTGATGCGACTATTGTGAAGATTCACATTGCGATATCGATGCTAAAACGATATATTGTGCAGCCCTACTCTGGTATGACTATGGCTTCACACCCCAGGCAATATTTAGTGTTCTTTTTACCCCACATACCCCACCCCACACCCCACAAAAAATCTAATTCCTGAGATTCTTCATTCTTGAGATTCTCATTTTGAGATTCTGGATAGACTGGATGTGACCAAAATCCATCAGGTCACCCTTATAGCCCTGGGGTTGAATAAACAAGTTACACAAGTAGGTATTTCAGTTTGATGTTTAGGAGGAAAGATATGTGGAGAATGACAAAACTGCAGGTGGCTGCTGTTTATAATAGGCCTGGTTATTGTCACCAATTTATTGATTTAATTTTTATTTATATGCTGTTGGTTCAATTTTCATTTCAGTTTCATTTTTTTGCACCAGAAAAGTTCTAGTATGTGTACAGAAAATCAGTTTTCATCTATTTCTCTCCCCCTGAAAAACTCTTTTTAAATGGCAATTTCCTTTGGCTAAAATGCAAGAAAAATCCCCACTGCTGTGATTGACAGCTCCCAAAGTTTTGGAGAACAGCTGTGTGCTGAGAGTTTTGTGGATTTGCTTGTCTGTTTATACCGCTTCACGTTTACTATCCTGAATAACATGTGATGTACTCTGTAAGAATTTACTTCATCGAACCACCCCAAAAAAAAATGCATTGCACAAAAGTTATTTTATAAACTGGAAGGCCAACTCAAATGTGTCCAAATGTCTCTATGCTGCTTGCTGCTGACATTTTTAAAAAGATAACATTAAATATTTGAATATGCCACTATTTGATATGATTAAATGTCACCTTATGATAGGCTTTGTTTCACCAGTGACATGCTTTTTGCTGTCATTATTTGTTTTATGCATGTCTGCATGAAAAAGACCTTTGACCTGACCAATCTGCCTCTCCATCATTCAGTCATCCATTAAAGAGCCCCTATTATGCATTATAAAAGGTCATATTTTGGTTTTGGGCGTCTCCAACAACAGGCTGATATGCATGCGAGGTCAGAAAACACTTTTATTGTTTTATAATATGCATTTATTTTTACCTAATTATCCTAACGACTCCCATATGATTTGTTCAGCTATTCATTTGTTTCCAAACCCCTCCTTAGCGTGAGGCTAATCTATGCTGATTGGTCCGATGACCAGTCTGTTGGGATTGGTTGACTGACTTCACCGCGAGACAAAGAGAAACGCTCAACACGCTTATGAAGTAGTCAGAGCATAGAGTGAGAGCCCAATGCAGGAATGCAATAAAGCAATGCAGTTAAACACCAGCATATTACTCTACTCTTAACCCTAACCCCAAGTAATAACAACGACACACATTCAGTATTAATCCACACAGTGGCAAAATTTGAACTATTTAAAAAATTGACCGCATAGCTTGTGTGAGGAACAGCTGATGGTGGCCATAGCAAAGACAAATGGCAGAGGATTGCGAGTTTCAGAAACACGTTTAAATCAGTAAAGGAAGAAAGCACGCGTCACGTTTAGAATGTGGTTTTGGATTCAGATTTAACCTGAGAGATTCAATACAAGCACTGATCTATAATAGATAGGTGATTACAAATCGCGCGGAGCGATTACAAGTTACAACACACAATTAAATGCATATTTTGCAAACTACAGAGAATGGTGCAACAATTTTAATTACGCTTACATGTTACGATCCGGAGGAAGAAGCAGCTGGTCCATATGAACTGTAACAGTTACTGATAAAGTCCCTGTCAAAGTCTGACAAAGTCCTATACAAAACATTAATAGTCTCTGCTGCACCTTTCTTTAATAGCAAACTGCCAGTGAATCCCACGTTGCAGCGTAGGTTATTGTATCAATCATCAGAAAAATGACAGGAACAAACACAGCACTAGATTGGCTATACTGTGGTATTGTTGTGAAAATGTACTTTAACCCTTTATTCCCCACAGCTGAATCTCCATCTGTCAGTGATCGTCATCTTCATGTCATGATTAATCCCGTGATTACCTGCGCTCCGCTAGTGTCTGAAAGGCGCGTTCACGTTTTACCAGATCCGGTACTACATATTTGGGGATGTACTTGTGTCGATGTCGATGCATTCAGGCAAAAGATCTAAACCCAACAAGATTCATTTATTCGACTCTGAGTCGACTATTTTGTTAAAGAATCAATAGTTTTAAACACGGTGCACTTTCAGATTTAAACCTCTGTTGGATGTTTTTATTCACTTAGTGCTGTTTTACACACTGCATGGAAAGTCATTTTCAAAAACCCATAATAGGGGCTCTTTAAGAAACCATATTGTACATTTTCGAAAATCAGATTTAATAATGGCTGTTCATAAACTACTACAAATTCAAAACAATTCCAATATGACACTGGTTCTTTGATCTGTTCATCAGGCCATGATTGAGCACTTGTGTAACTGATATAAGGAATGATGTCTGATGTCTTTTTCTCTCTTTAGTTGCTTTGAAGGTGTTTTTTCCGTAGTATTCACATATCTGATGTTCACGTTCTCTGCTCCATTGTCTGTGTGTTTAGAGACTGAGGCACACATGCTTTTTTACGTCAGCGGTTGTTTGTGTTAATCACAGTATGTGCTGGAGTCTGTGTGTACTGTTTATTTAAGCTTGGGTAGACCATGTAATTAATATGAGGGATACACACCCATTGTCCTCAGTGGTGTGAATTTCACAAATGTACACACACCAACATATTTTTACTCCTTTTGTAGCAATATACACTTACTATGGTGTTAAACTTTGACATTTGTCTACTTTTTCTTGAGAAACTGATTTGATCTTTGATTCTCTCTTACTGTATTCAAATGCAGGATATTGTTGATTATACATTTTAGAAATAAATAACAAAATATATAAGCACTGTTTGTATGATCTGTGTGGAAGAAAATGGTGGTGTGTGTGTGTGTGTGTGTTTAATCTCTGGCTCTAGGACAATAATGGAAAGTCTTTTGAAATGGGGCGTGTCTGTATGTCTTTGTGTGCGTGTGAGAGAATGTGGTTTTAGTATGACGTGTACTCTTGCCGCTCAGGTTACTGAGTTCATGTGTGTGCTTTGATCTGTCTAAGCTACAGGAAGGCCTGCGAACCACTTGATCATACAAAATACTGTAGCCCTATTTGGACCACTGCCAGTACTTTTAGGGCTCAACAATTAATCAATTTAACAATTAAAGTTGAAATTTAACTGAGTTTTGTGTTTCCCCCGCCGTTGTATGTAGGGGACACCCTACTTTTATTTTCTTTGTTTTGAGATTATTTTGTCTATATTTTGTTCTAACAAAATAGCCTTATATTATTTACCTTCTTTACACAACGGTATGTTATTTCTGTCTGCTCTCTGCATATTGTATGTGATGAAATTCCACTCTTGATGTGTGTACGTATCATAAAATATGTTAAAGGTGCCATATGCAAGTTTGACATCCAGTGGTTGAAAGTGGTTCAAAACACACGCAAGCACAGGTTGCCAGATTGACGACACCAGCAGGGGCATGACTATCGAGCCTAAAGGCTAATTTAACGCTGATTTAAACCGTGTTCTAAATAAAAGCAGCAGCACACGATAGAAGGAATATTTTTCATATTAAAATTATTTTTGGTCCTAACCAACACTTGAATTTGATATATTAGAAAAGGCTTTTATTTCTCACAGCTGAACAACAGGATAAATTATTAATGGTCACCTCAGGTACACCTCATGTGCTTTATTCAGTGTTAAATGCTAATAATGTGAGTTTAAATGCCGTTTTACAGACATTTATTGCTATACTACAGAAAGCAGCAGCAGATCACCTCACAGTTCACCTCAGATTTTGAAAACAAAATGAACCTTTTTAAATTGAACTTTAGAACTGACTCTGTGCAAGCCAACAAATATTAGTGATTCAGCATGTACATTTAATAAGGTTAAAGCAGTTTAATATGTATTAATTAGATTATAAACGTACCATTTCGTTGGAGTGCAGTGAGTGCACCATTCTGTGCTTCTGAATGGCTGTATTTAAATGTTTGTCGCGTTTTGTCGCGTGCAAACAGCCAGATTGCTTATAATTGCAAATCTCATCATGTAGTGTGTTGTTAGGACACAGAGTTACAGTTGTAACCTGCTCACCTAATGTTTGCATTCATAATATTTATATTATTTGCTAATAAATAAATATAACCGCCTCATGTGGAACTCTGAATCTGCATCACATTTGGGTCGCGGATGCATGCTTTGAGAGCCTTCCTGACTGAATGAAGTACGCTGTTTTCTACCAAGGCAACCCGGGGTACTAAAATATAACTGGCTAAACTGACAGTGGGCAGGTTAAGGGGACCCAAACAAAAATAGACGTTCTGGCACGTGACGCACATTTTCAAAGCAGAATATCTGACTTCTGCATTGTTTTTCAAATAAACTAGAATGTTCACTTAGCATGTTACATACAGCACCTTTAAATCAAATAGATGTAAAAATTAAATTGGATCTGCTAAGCCAGGCAAAAGTAAAGAAATTCTGTTTTTAGGCAGTATTTTTATTTTAGGATACTTGATACATCAGACTTTTAATGGCCTATCTCATTTACAGTGTGAATACGGGATAAAAAGCATCTCAGTTTTACTTTTGTAATTTGGTGAACAAATGCAGATTAATTATATTTCCATAGTATAAGACTAGTTTAGACTCTGATTTATACATTTGGGGAAATGTGTAAGCCTTGGGGAAACACTGTAGCATGCGTCTTAAAAAGGGTCTTTTAGGTCTCCATGTGGTTTTCTACCACAGTTGAAGACGTGGTTTAAAATGGTTTAATAGCCATGGATATTTGTTTTCTTTTTACAGTTGTACTTCAGCGCAGCCCTGACCACAACCACAGCAAACCTGGAATTTTTGTTGTCATCCAATTTCTTTCATAATTAATCTTGCATATTAAATCTCACTTTTTTATATACAGGCCAGCTTTCAGACAGATTTTAGACTAGGAAGAATTACTGGAGTTTTACACACTCAATAGTTGCAGCTTTGTACAATCCGGTGTAACAGAAAGGGCAGATGTTTGGTTGAGTTTAAGTGAGAACGAGACGTTATGTATGTGTGATTGATGTCAATAATGCATTAGCGTGAGGGTCAGGTGCCTCTCTTTTCCTCTTATACTGCACGCTCTGTCCTCTTCCATCAAGGTCCATTTACCGCTCACTCTTTTGTGTGAAAAGGCTCACTCCTGTACCAAGCACCACAAGGCACTGTTGCCTCTAGCACTCAAACATTGCCATGGCTACACTCATCTTTGGTCTGGGCAGCCAGAGATTTGTGAAATAATTGCAAAGATCGTGACCTTTTCTGATAGCGTTTGAATTACTGGATGTTATGATTGCTGCTGCTATGTTAGTATGTTTATTAAGGATTCAATCCTCCAGGGGATTTTGTTGTATTTTATTGGACAACATGTTACTTTTCCTCTCATCTGTTTGAGAAATGTGTCATGAGCAGTGTTGAGCACATTCCTTTAAAAGAGAAATTACTCATAGTAACATCTCACAAATAGTAACTGAGTTACATAATTATAAAAGTAACTAATTACCAGGAAAGTAACTATTGCATTACTTTAAAAAAAAACTAATTTGTCAATATTAATAAATATTAAATATAAATAAATATTAAACATTGTACACTAAACTACACTATTTTAATGTTTTTGTGGGACATTACATAAAATTACAATGTGAGAGACGACCATCAAATTTCATTTTTCAACATATCATTATAAATATTAACATTACCATAGTTGCTAGTGGTGTAATGGATCACAAATCTCACGGTTCGGATCACAGTATGGTTTTTGAGTCACGGATCGGACCATTTTTAGGGTCAGCAAAAAAGACAAATGTCATTTGCTTTCCATTTATACAAAAATATTACCATTGGTTTTAACAAACAGAACTTAGAACCTATAATTTTAATACAAATAAAAATCAAGAAAGAGCCAGCTGAAAAAAAGGGAAATATTCAATACGAAATCTTTGCTACCGTTGCTGATAATGCTAAATATAGAAATGTAACATCTTGTACAACAGATCATATTTATTTTCTATGAATGATGCAACAATTCACACAAAACTTCATGTTTGATTATAGGTGTATCATTTTGGAAAACCTATTTAGTGACATAATTTTGATGGTTGTTTGTCGCCACCCATTGGTTACACAATGTAATTGCTACAACATTCACCAGCGTCAAGTTCCATTAAATGGTGATTTTTAATCTTTACTATAAACATCAGTGTTAATTTCTGAAATATGAACTGTTATTCAAGTAATTCTGTGTTTATTTAATTGTTTATAGCTAACTGAAAAAGTGTTAAACTGAATCTCTCGATCAAACATATGATCAAACATGATTAATAAACATATGCAAATCATTATCATTTATCAATTATGTTGCGCGGGTTTGAATTGAAATCATGGTCTTTTAATGTTTAATCAACTTTACACTGAATGCATTAATGCAGGCTAAACAAACCATGACAGAAAACACCTTTAATTAATAACCTAAAAAAGCATTTAGGTCCCACCACAACTTTTTTCGTCATCATTATATTTTACAGGAAAGCCTAAATGCTTTCGGACATGTGATTTGAATGACGCAGGAGGCGATCTCTCTGCAATTGTTCTAAATGTTGGATTAACCTGCAAGTTCAAAAGTGTTATTAATCTGCAGGTCACGTGCGTTCGGAACTGTGGGTTGTGATTTGTTACACCCCTAATAGTTGCACAATAAACCACAATAGTTGGTTTAGAACTTTACAAGAAAAGTAGTTTAGAAAAGCAGTGCTTATATCTCCAGTTTGTAAACGCTATCTTTGAGCTCATTGGATTTTCCATTATTCTGAGTCCTGGTCGTTGGTGTGTACCACTGACTGTGTGTGAACACCTGTACTACTCTGCCTCTGATTGACAATAAATGAAAACGTACTCTTAGCTAATCATCATGTTCTCAGTTACACCACGTTCACAAACACACCAATCATCATCGCTGTTTGGTTATGTGTCCTGCCCCATCCCCGAACACACACATACACACACACACCCCAGAGAGGTCCTATGGATGAGAGATGCTGCTTGCATGAAAATCGCTTCAGTGTTGTCAATTATAGTAACGCACATTTTATTGTCAGCAACGTCAATGGCTTTGTAATGGGGGAAACAGTAACTCATTTGATTACTCAAAGTATCGCCATTATTTATAGCCTCGTTATTCCCATCACTGGTCATGAGTGTATTTTAAAGTTAGTATTGGCTAATGCAGCCTAAGTGGAATATCCTTAATAGCCCATAAATGCCCACTTTTAATAATCCAATGAATTCCTAATGGATATAAACAAGTCTTGCTCTCTTTAAAAAAATATGAATTCATATGCTTTCCTTATAAATATGCAATTTGTATGTTCTGGAATCTTTTTCAGCCATCTGAAGTTTATGTCGGATGTTGTAATACTTGCTGTTAAATGTCAATTGCAGTGTGTGTAAATAAATGATTCGCTAACCTTTTCGTCCTGACATTCTTTCTGATTAGGCTATTGTCTGTATCAATCATCATTCTTGTGTTCCTTTGTCCCCCTACAGAGAGCCCCACATCCGATATGAACACATATATCTGCAGGATCCCAGCAGCCAATCAGAAGTGGAGTACTCTGAGATGAAGCGCCCTCGCTTGGAGATTGGGACGGAGTCTCTTATTCGTCACTCAACTCATCGTCAGGCCCTCAATGTGGGCGGAGCTGAGGAAATGGCAAAGGTCAGCAAATCTAATTTCCATACAGAGTCAACTCCTGATATCTAATCAGTAACTGATAAGATGCTAATTATTGTGATATAAACAAAGGAATAGCCAGTTGTAGTCTGCAGCAAATAATGTTCACAACCTTAACCCCCGGTTTCACAAACAAGGTTTAAGGCTAGTCAAGATTAAATTGCATGTTTGAGCTGTCTTAACTCAAAATAACTTGCAGTGAGATGCCTTAAAATATGTCAGAGTCATTTTTTTTGTCTCCAGGTGCACACCAATAATATATTTTTCTAAGGCCATTTTATAAATGTGCCTTAAATAGCCTAATTTATTTAAGACCTAGTCCTTGCTGAATCCAAGCGCTGTTTGTGAAACTGGGCCTAAATGTCAAATCTAGACAACTATTCAAAACTATTCTGTATTTATTATTATTTTTATTATTTATTTATTATTTCTTAAAGAAATATTTGCTTTTCTCTTTTTTTCTGTATTTATTATAGAGTGGTTTATGTAACAAATGGTCTCTGTGCCTTCAAAATAATGTAGTGTAATGAGCTGCAAAAAAGACTCTTTATTCTATCCTGCAGTTGTAATTGATTGTTTACATTTCATTTTGCATCATAAAGGCATTCAGAAATGCAAGGGCATTTGCGTTTAGCCACCTTTAGATTTCTTCTGCATGAAATTGTAAGCCTTGTTCTTTCATATTGAATGGAAAACGCTGAAACATATGCAAAGTGCACCTTTCTCACAGCGAATATCCTTCAAAATCTTGCTTTAACCTTGAAACCTTGCAAGTTATGAACTTGTTTGATAGTGTATATTGTGCTTGCTTTGTGCATGAAGGGCAGGATGAAAAATATGGCTGGTTCTAACATAACATGTTCATGTTAGTTTTCAGTTTTCTCAACTTGCTTCTTCTTTTTTTTTCTCTCCCCACCACTAATAAGTAGCTTTGAAGTTAAAGTTCACTGTGGCAAACAAAAGCTTTAACCATCTCTGAATCCTCAGGCTTGTGCTTTGTGATTATTATTGTGGGATTAGACTCGAAAGGATGCTGCATGCTGTACATGGATTAATCCGACTGCAGAGAAAAGAGATAATAAGTCTGTTCAGCAGATTATCACTTAGTCCATATTTATTGGCCTCGTAAATCAGCCTGTCTGTTTCCGTTGGCCTGCGTTTTTATCACCCCGGCCAGCGCTGCTATTTACCACCGCACAGGCCTGCTGGGAGCAGACGCGTGTAGATGCTATATGCGTCTAAAAGATTGCATCTCGAAGAGTTATGTCACTAATACCAGAACCACTGATATTGCAGCTGTGGCTTTTTGTGAGGGAATGAATGTGTGTGTGGTGTAACGGTAAACGGCACTGGCAGATGTTTGGAATAACTCTGCAACTTCTTAGGAACTCTCTTTTCTAGGCCAGGGGCTCTGTGAAGGGTGTGCGTGTGTGTAGATGGAGTGTATACAGTCTTTCTATAACACCATGTTGCTGCCTTAAACCATGTGAAATCCATTTTTGCTGCTTTACAGCTGTAGGTGTCACCAGACTGGATCAGCTTTTGCCAGGTGTGCATCCCATAGCCATTTATGAGAGTGTTTATTGACTTCTAGAGACTAGTTTTCTTCCTCACAGGAACAACAAGACTTAGGAGATAAGTCAAAGGCTGCATCTGAAATTGCATACTTTTATACTGTGTAGCAGCGGTGGCCAAACTTCTTCGTATGAAGGGCCAAAAACCAGATATCATTAAGAGCTGTGGGCCAAAGGTAAATATACTAAACTATATTACATTAAGTTGCCATCCGTCATTTCTTTTTTTTTTATAGATATAATATTTCAAAATAAATAGAAAACATTATTTTGAATCATATTAAGTAATGCAGTATAACTTTTGAAATGATTACTTGCAATAAAAACATCACATTTATAACATATGGAGCTGAATACACTAGTCAAGCACAATCTGCCCTTGGCTTCATTTACTCACCAAAGTTTCTGCATTGTCCTGGTGACCACATGTACATTTAAATAGAATCCGATTAATTTACACCATTTAATTGAAACATTTAATTTCAGGTAGCTTTTACCAATTAAACAACAAACAAAGGATTGCATTAAATTTGAATTGACAATCTCGAAACTATCCCCATCATTCTTCCTCTCTTAGATGGAATGGTGGGCCAAATCAAAGGTTACCATGGTCCAACTTTGGCCCACAGGCCC
Source organism: Danio kyathit (assembly GCA_903798195.1). Classification (NCBI taxonomy): domain Eukaryota; kingdom Metazoa; phylum Chordata; class Actinopteri; order Cypriniformes; family Danionidae; genus Danio; species Danio kyathit. The sequence continues at coordinate 44,016,688 of LR812526.1, forward strand.
TAGTTTGGGCATCTCTGCTACAGTATGATAAATAATACATTATGTGAGCCGAGTAGTATTCATAGTATTCGAAAACAGTTGGCGAGAAGTACCTGGATGACCAACTACTTTCTACTATATTCAAACTCTAAAGCGCACATCCAATGGACTCTACGCTATCCCATGAGGCCACGTGAGAGAATTTACAAATAGGAGTGAAGTGATGCAACTTACGCTATAGGTCACGTACTATACCCACCATTAGTCCAAATTATCACATCCAAATTTCATTCATACTATATAACAGTGGTCCTCAACCACCGGGCCGTGGACCAGTACCGGTCTGTGGTTCAATTGGTACCAGGCCACACAAGAAATTATTAATTATTTCCGTTTTATTTATTATTTGAGTCTGAATGATCTTTTGTTTTGAAAAATGACTGTATTCTCTCGCTTAAATCTCAGTCACTTGAGCACCAAATTTTAACCCACAAGCAGAAAAATGAGTAAGAAACAGATGTCTTTGGAAAGTTTCTTTGCTAAAAGGAAAAGCCCCAGTGAAGCACCCACAAACTGCCAAGGAATAGATCCGCAACCCATTTGTCAACAAATCAGGTGAATCCGGCATGGCTGTGCAAGAAGATCAACTAATGGAGATCGCAAATGACGGCGGCCTTTTAGGGGCTGTTTGCATATTGCGTACTAGTGTTTTAGTGTTCGCACAAGTTCGTTATTTCCAATAGAGGTGCACGGCTTGTGCCTTCCAGACGCACACAGTTGAATGAATCCTGTGAGCGCACTGCGAGTCACAAGCAAAAATTGACCGATCAACTTCAGCATGTATGGAATATTCACATTTTAGTAAGCCAATTTATCTCAGACAAACACAGAACACCCAAACACTGCAGTGCTTTGTAAAATAAAAAAAACTTTTATTAGAGTGACAGCGATGCTTTGTCAGCTAGTCTTCCTCTGAGAAACCGGTTGATAGTCGCCTAGCAACCTACAACTTACGAAAAAACGGTTCGCGGTAAAATTGTCAAGCGTTGACCAGTCTGCGGTGACAAAAAGGTTGAGGACCACTACTATATAGGGCGTACTTTTCTAATGGACGTGTTGTAAATTCATATTCATATTCGAGTAGTAGGGGATTTCGGACACAGCCAAACAATGTGGGAAGAGGTGCAGATTTAAAGTGTTTGTACTGTAATTGTGATTATGGACACCTACTTGACAACAACTGTCAGTATACTGTATTATTGACAGGAAAGAGAAAGAGATATCCAAAGAGAAATTTATTTTTAGTAGTGTATATATATATAAGGTGAAAGACCAGGCCCCTGAAGAACTAAACAGATGTAATGTGTTTGTGAACAAATCATGAGGTCAAAGCAGCTTCTCAAAAGTGAACCTTTTGGTCAGGTTTGATCCAGCTGATAAACATCATTGAACCACATTTTGTACATGGTTAATTTACCATGTATGTAGACCCAAACAGAAACTCAGCTGAGCCCATGATTCATTGTATTGTATTTATTTTAAATCTGTAAATGTATGTAAATATATATTTATTTACATTTTAAGTTAATTTCATTAATATTCTAAAATAATATGCAAATGTTAAGAGGATTTTTGAACAGTACAATTAATAAAGTAATATTTTCTTTGTATTTTAGTGCAAGTGTTATTCACCTTATTCTGCAATGTGGAAGAAAGCTTTTTTCTGGCATTGTTTTAGAAATTCTGATTAATTTAAGAATAACAAATAGCAGAAAATGGTTAAACTACTTGTTTTACAAACAATGACTAATGTTTTGACATAATGTAAATAATAAAATACCTGCATGTTCTCCCTGTGTTTGGGTGGGTTTCCTCCAGGTGTTCCTGTTTCCCCCCACAGTCCAAAGACATGCGGTACAGGTGAATTGAAGAAGCTAAATTGGCCGTAGTGTATGTGTATGTGTGTGTGTGTGTGTGTGTGTGTGTGTACGTGTTTTTGTGACATATCAGGACACAAATCTGTATAATGACATAGGTATGACACAGGTATTACAAAAAGCAGGTGAAATATGAGGACATTGGTGACGTCCTCACTTCTCAAAAAGCTTATAAATCACACAGGATGAGTTTTTTCAGGGAGTAAAGCTGTACACTGTCTCCTGTGATGGTTGGGTTTAGGGGTAGGGTGGGGTGAGGGCAATATAATATACGCTTTGACCTGTAGAAAATGAATGGAAGCCTATGTAATGTACCCACTTTTCACAAAAACAAACATGTGTGTGTGTGTGTGTGTGTGTGTGTGTGTGTGTGTGTGTGTGTGTGTGTGTGTGTGTATATATATATATATATATTATATATATATCTAAATTGGTACATGTTTAGAAAACTGCTCCTCTGTAGCGACTTCTAAATGGTTAAATAGTTTTCTGAGTTTTCTAAATGTTTTGTGACCTTGTTTATGAATCTTTTTCTGATTGAAATATTAGTTTGAGTAAGTTATACTCTTTCAACAGCACGTCTGATGTTCTCAAAGCAATCTGTCATGCCACATTAAACAGCTTCAAAACATTTATTGTTGATGTTTTGTGACTAAATGGACAATTAAAAAGCTGATGCTCTGTTTCATTTAACAAGTTACAAAGTTATTGTATGGCAGGTGCAGTACAAATATTGTTATTGAGGTTTCCCAACAATAGCATAGACTGAATGATGGATATTGATTGTATAATCCATACTGTATCGATTAAAAAAAGCAATCAGTTAGTCAAGACCTAGCACTGACACAGACGTCTTACATGTTTGGCTGTACAAAATAGCTGTCCTTAAAGCAGCAGTAACACCATTGTTTTGGTCTGTGACTTCTGCCCTTCAAAACCAGTTACATTTGCACATATTTTGGGGCATCATTTCTGTTTGTTACCAGGCTTTCACCAGCAAAGGTGGTTTAGATGCTAATAATAAATTATGTGATTACCTGCCAGATATTTGTTAATAACCGAAAGTGGCACTTAATTCATGGAAGCAAGTATATTGCTATTTGATATCATTTATTAAATTAATTAAGAGTCAAAAGGTCATGGAAAGCACCTTTATATTTTTTCTGCTCCATTTTGAATTGTGCTCAATTCAGGGGCTGGATTTATAGAAGTCTTAAGATTGAAGTTGAGAAATTTCTTAATAGGAATTCTAAGACATTTGTTTCTTAATGTTCCTAAAAGCAGTTCTAAGAATCGAGTTTGATTTTGCTGTCAGCTCACAGTCATCATTATATGAAAGGTGTGTACTCTATCATGACTTGAATTATTGGAGTTCATCACACTGTTTCCAATTTAATTATTTTGATTGGTTATAAACTGTTAAAATAAGTTGTAAAGCTGAAATTATCAGCTGCATTTATTTGATTCTCTTATAAATGTCCAATTTGTAGATGCTTGTGTGCCGATTGAGGTCAAAACTGTTTGTAATTGTAAAAGTAAAAAAAAAATACTGTTATTGCTTATGTCATTCATTTTTGAGGAACTGAATTTGCTGAATCAAATGCTTAAAGGAAAACTGTACGTTTTTTGTAATGGGCTAATTTCACATCTGCTCTAACATTTGTGGATCTATTCAGTCAATTTTAGAGTCTGGGGTTACATTGTGTAAGACCAACAAAGAATGAAAGGTTGCTAATTTCTCGGTTGATACAGTATGACTAGGAACTATACTGCTATTCTGGACTAACTTTGCTGCCATACCATGACTGCAGCAGGTGCATTGATATTATACCGTGCTTGAAAATAGTCCCCTGTTAGGTAATGGCACTGCATGGATTCAAGAATTTAAAAAATTTAGTAATAAGCCTATAAAAAAAAATAAGAAAAGAAAAAGAAACAAAAAGTGTTCTGAACAATCTGAACATTGAATATTAGAATTTACCCAATACTTAACTTTTGCCCAGATGTCTTTAAAATGTATGAAATATCAGGGTTCCTATACTTCCTGAAAGTACTATCACAAATAATGCATTTGATCAAAACTTCAGAACCGCATTTGAATATTGCCAGTATAGAATTCAACCAATTGTATTAAAGTTCTTGAACATGACTTTAAAACGGTCAACATTTTTAAAAATTATATTCATGCCGTCATCATTACGAGATTTTAATGTAAATATTAAAGAACCCCTATTATGGGTTTTTGAAAATGACCTTCCATGCAGTGTGCAACAAAGCTCTAAGTTAGGGGTGCCCAAACCTTTACCTATACCAAACTATATTACAATTAAGTTTTGCCATAGGTAATTTCCTAATTTATTTCATGATATAAAAAAAAACAAAAACATTACTTTAAATCGTATTAACTAACGCAGTATAACTTTTTAGAAAAACAAGCAAACATTTATAACACAGTGAAGTTCAATGCTAAATCTGCCTTTGACTTGATTTGCTTACCAAAGTCTCTGCATTGTCAAGTAACAGCATGTAATTTTAAACAAACTCTGATTTAATTTACACCATTTAATTAATTCATTTCAGTTAGCTTTTAACAGTAAAACAAACAAACAAACAATCAATCAAATCATACATTAAATTTGAATTGACAGTCTCGAAACCATCCCATCATTCTTCCTCTCTTCTCAGATGGTATGGTGGGCCAAAGCAAAGGTTATCATGGACCAACTTTGGCCCACGGGCCCTAGTTTGGGCATCTCTGCTCTAAGTGAATAAAAACATCCAGCTGAGGGTAAATCTAAAAAAATGCACCTTGCTTAAAATATTTATTTATTTATTTTTTAAATAAAAGATTTGACTAAGAAATGTTTAAATGATTTTTCATTCGTCTGGATCTTTTGCCCGTTCGTATCATCGTCGACATGAAACAATACCAAATATGAAATGATGGGTCTGGTAAAACGTGAACGCGCCAATCCCTTCAAACGCAAGGAGAGTGCGATTGTGTGTGGGACTGATCATGACTGAAGATGAGTAAACATTAATAAGTGAACGTTCTGGTGATTAATGCATTAATCTAACCTGCAACGGGGGATTCGTTGTCCATTTGTTAAAGGAGGGTTCAGAAAAGACTATTGATGTATAGGACTTTGTCAGAGCTTGACAGGAACTTTATCAGTACGCAGTTCCTGAATCAGTTTCTTCCTTCAGTTGACAAGTGTAAGTAAGTGCGATTAAAATGGTTGCCTTTTTGTTTTCTCTAGCTTGCAAAATATGTATTTAATTGTGTTTTGTTACTTGTAATTGCTCCACGCGGCTTGTACTGTATCTGGTTAAATCTTTATATTCACATCTAAAACCATGTTGAAACCGCGACGCATGCTGTTTTGTTTACGGATTTAAATACATTTGTGAGCTTGCGATCCACTGTCGTTTGTCGTTGCTATGGAAAAAGGTGGACCTTTTCTCATGTAGCAGAGCTTTTTTTTTTTTTTTTTTTTTTTTTTTTTATTATTATTATTTTTTTTTTAGGGGTTTTCACCTTTATTGACAGGACAGTAGAGAGTATTGACAGGAAAGTGTGGGAGCAGAGAGAGGGGAAGGATCGGCATAGGACCTCGAGGCGGGAATCGAACTCTGGTCGCCGTGAGCACCGGAGTGCATGTGTCGACGCACTAACCACTACACCATTGGTGCCAACGTAGCAGAGCTTTTTAATTGATCAATTAGACAATGAATTTATAATCTCAAAATAATGAAATGTATTTTATGATTTTAAAGAAACATTGGCATGTGTGTCTAACCGGGTGTAAAGAGCAGCTGGGTCACACCACTTAATGTGCATCTTTGAGTTTGTGTGTGTGTTTGCAGCAGGATTAAGGTCACTGTGATCACACCTTGCTTGTGGCATGATGTAAAGGGCAGAACGATTACACTCTTTGAGCAAGCCTGCCTGTTTTGTGCTTTAAGGTCACTGTGATCACACTCCCCATCCAGTGTTCTTCTGCTGAGTTGTTATGACTTTCCCCTAAAGCTTTTGTGTATTTTTAGGAGACATGACAATATGGGGCTTGAAGGCAGAACTGTGTGTGTGTGTGTGTGTGTGTGTGTGTGTATGTGTGTGTGGGTGAAGCCATTGTGCAACAGTAATTAATTAGTAATGGAGCTGACCTAGATGTGCCGGTTGAGCGCTTGAGGGTATTTACATGAGGATTTGAGCATGTTTGGGTGAGAGAGCGACATCTGAACGGGACACTGGAGTCAAGGTGGACGGAGGAAATTCTCTCGCTCTCTTTATGTAAGAGCTGTCAAACTGGATGAGTGTCATGAAGCAAGTGGAAGGAGAAGAGCTCACTCATGCACACACATGTTGTATATGGAGTTTGTGGTGTACCTGCAGCACTCTGGCAGGTGTGAAGCAGCACGTCTGTTTCTAATGGCTTGTTACCGCTCTGGGTATCAGATGACTGGTGTTAGTCTGACAGCACATGATTCATAAAGGTGTTATTGAATCAGAGCGCTCAACTGGATTTTACATGTTCTTCACGTCTCCTTTTTCATTTTGATAAATGCTTGTGTAGAATGTTTGTAGGAGGAATGACAGAATTTCAAAGCAAAAATAAACCTCTTATAGGGCCCTCAAAATGATTTTAATCGTGCTGTTATAATTCTTCAGAATCAGTTTAATAGTATTTATTTTCTGTTCTTGTTTACATTTTATTTAATTTTTTATTTGTTTTGTAAAAAAAAAAAAGGTTAATACAGTAGTTCCTCACAAAACATGTGTACGTTAGGGCTGCACGATTCTGGCTAAAATGAGAATCATAATTTTGTTTTGCTTAAAATCAAGATCACGATTTTCTCAGGATTCTGTAGATGTAAAATAAAGGTTAATATAAGTAGACTATTATTATTGTTTTTCTCAAACATATTGTAAAACAACAATAATATTAGGCCTATCTATAGACCTACTGTTGGTTAAAATGCTACATTTTGTATAGACTTGGAATGATTTACTTGAATAGACTTTAAATTTGTCCTTGTCGTTAATTCACTGTAAAGTGATGACATCAGAACACAACTATTCATAATTCTAAAGTTGAATTATTATGTTTGAGACATATTCTTGCAATCTGTCAATGACAACATTAGTAGATCATTTTCCCCCCCACTTTAAAAATCAGACATTATCAGATTCCCTCTTGCATTATATTCAATGTTATATAGGCTAGAGTAGTTATACTGACCCAGTAAACATTTATTTTATCCACAACACTGTTCGCTATAAAAGAAAAAAAACATACAGTTGAAGTCAGACTTATTAGCCCCCCTGAATTATTAACCCCCCTGTTTATTTTTTCCCCCAATTTCTGTTTAATGGAGAGAAGATTTTTTCAACACATTTCTAATCATAATAGTTTTAATAACTCATCTCTAATAACTGATTTATTTTATCTTTGCCATGATGACAGTAAATAATATTTGACTAGATATTTTTCAAGACACTTCTATACAGCTTAAAGTGACATTTAAAGGCTTAACTAGGTTAATTAGGTTAACTAGGCAGGTTAGGCTAATTAGGCAAGTTATTGTATAATGATGGTTTGTTCTGTAGACTATCGAAAAAAAAATGCTTAAAGGGGCTAATCATTTTGACCTTAAAATGGTTTTAAATTTTTTTAAACTGCTTTTATTCTAACTGAAATAAAACAAATAAGACTTTTTCCAGAAGAAAAAAATATTATCAGACATACTGTGAAAATGTCTTTGCTCTGTTAAACATCATTTGGGAAATATTTAAAAAAGAAAAAAAAAATTCAAAGGGGGCTAATAATTCTGACTGTAATTGTATCAAATGCTTGTCATAATCATAACTCTAAAATGCGATATGATTTTTTAAATTATGTGCGCGCTTTTGGTTTCACTTTCACTGCCGAGTGCGCTCATGTCATGGCTGCAGTCACTTTGAGGGCAAAAAACATAAAAATCATACTTCCCAATGATCCAAATGATCACTCTGTGCCACACTGAACTTTATTACCTGTTTATTCACAGCCTATGCAGGTTCCGTTCACTAAAGTAGACTTCGTTAGCTGGCTCGCACGCATTTTCTCAATAGTAAACAAACAGTGCATCAGTGCCATTTCATGGCTGCAAATACATCATTACATTAAGACAGAAATGACATGTTAATGTATGTTAAACAATGTGAAGATTTTATGCTTCTTCTGAACTTGAAAATATGATTGGCTGAATCGTAGTGATGCTGGATTAAGATTGTGTGGGTGTCGAATTGAGATTGAAATTGAGATCTTTTTCGATTAATTGTGCAGCCCTAGTGTATGTGACTATAGCACTTTCAATTTAACATTAATTTGGAGAAATTTAAAATTCTGGATCCACTTTTTGTGAAAACCAAATATGATTTGTAAATATTATTAATTGTTTTATTAATTAAAAAATATATATATATATATTTTTAACTAAGATTTTTTATTTTATTTAACTAAATAAATTACACTGTTTTCAAAAAATCAGAAGTCCATAAACTAACTGCATTCTGACCACAAAATTGTGTTGTTGCACAAGTATATATATTTTTTTGTCAATAGCCAAAAATACATTGTATTGGTCAAAATGATTGATTTTTCTTTTGTGCCAATCATCATTAGATATTAAATTAAGAAAATCATTCAATGAAGTCAGATTACTGCAATTGCTGTGACCACACAATAGCAGTATTGAAGAAGCAGAAACATGTAAAGTACATAGAAATGTTCTGTCAGCACGTTATTTGAGTGGACTTTGCTTATCCGGTGATCGTGTTTGCTTCATGCATAAGCAGATTGACTAAAGTGGAATATTAAGCTATTTTAAACTTTGACTGGGGCGTGCATTCTCCACTCTTGCACTTTGGTTGACAGAACCTGCCTTTGCATAGTGCATTGAAATGAATGGTTTTATAGCGCAGTGCTTTCTGCTTCCGGTACGCAGTGTCTACAGCTGGAGGTTAATTGAAACCAGTGCTCAGGATAGCGCAGCACAGCTGTAATAGCATAACCCTCTTTTTCTGCCATTTTTCTCTTTCGTCTGAAAACATTTGGTGTAAAATTTTTTAATGAAAGTTTTATGCTAATAAAACTGTCTAAGTGATTGATTTGATTACACGGTCTTAAATTGATAAAACTGTCTAATTATTTGAAATCAGAAAACTTTAAATACTACATTTATTTTTTTGCCAAACAAAGTGCTGCTCAACTGATTTTTTTAATATAAAAACATAAACATTTTGATCATTTTTTAAAAATATTTATGTATATACAGTATTTTGTTTCAAATTGAATTAGTTTTGGTTTTATTTTAGAGGTACACAGATGTCATATTTTAAGTTTAAGCTACCCATATTTTTTATTTTTTAATGTTTTTGATAGGATGTGATGATGACCAATTTAGTTTCTGTGTTTATATGATATGCATGTCGTTTTTCCTCATATAATAGATTGAAATGCTCATAAAACGAACTCTTAAACCAGCTTTGGAAGTGTTTATGTCTTCATATGCCTTGTGTATCTTTGCAGCAGTCAAAATTGTGCCATTAATTCACAAAAAAATCATTCCAGTTTCATCATTCCAGACAGTAATCAATATCAATTTAATGTAGCGTACTTTAGATTTTCTTTTGATTTTTGATTTTTTTTTCCCTCCACATTTTGCCATTCAAAGGTATATAGTAAATCCTATTGTTTCCCATAATTCCTGTGTTTTCTGTATTGTGTAATATAGTCTTTAGTAATAATTTCTAGTTCTGTCTGACCTTTCGCTTATTTCGGTTTGCTTTTCCCCATCTTCAAGCCATTTGATTTGCGGTATCACACATATCTGTGACATGAAAGGATGTATGAATCGGGTCTGGAACGGTCTTGAATCGTGAATCCACACACATACGTGTTAGTATGTCCACATAGGAGGGATGTATTGCCACAGCTGTTGCCATGGCAGCTGAGAGCTTTCATGTGGAAAGATCTAGTGCAAATGTCACCACAACATACAGTCCAGACATCTCACACATACACTGTCAAAATAGCACTACAGTGTACATTTTAATTCAGTCAGTGTCATGTGGTCAGAGAGATTTTTCTTATGATTTTATCTTGAAATTCTGTGACATTTCCACATGATATTACAGCAAATTAAATATTATTCTTTACTTTTGAAAAAATGTTTATTCACTGAACTAAAAATGACTACAAGTTCTAGTTTTGAGTGTTGATGTGTGTGATATAATTGTGATGCAAAATGTGATACAATTCAGGGATAAAAATCGCTCTACATGACTTTAGTACACACACACACACACACACACACACACACACACACGCACACACACACACACACACACACACGCACACGCACACACGCACACACACACACACACACACACACACACACACACACACACACACACACACACACACACACACACAGTTTTTGCAATGCAGAAGGACTCTCTTTCAGCCTGTGTGTATGTTGGCACTTGTGTCTGTTTGTGTGAAGGTTACTGCAGTGCATATCCATGTCTTAGCACTCAGGTTTATGTTTTTATAAAGCTGCTTGGGTTTTTAATTCTCATACACACTTTACTGGTTCTTAGTGGTTTTCGTTTCTGAAAGTTGGCACGATCAGTGTGCTTGTCCTTGAAAGTAATTGCGTGGGGTTAACAAGGCACTTTTCATTCTGCATTCTGAATGTGTGTGTGCGTGTGTAGCTTTGAGTTCTAAAGTGACTCCGTCAAATCCTCTTTCAAGTGTTAAATCCCGCCTGAAGTTTGGAATGTCTCTAGGAATGTGTTTTGAACATTAGCAGGGCTCTCAGGGTGTCCTTGGACATTTGGGATTTATCTTTTCCCCCTAGATGTCCTGGAATTTGATGTTTTAGCTGCACATTCAAAGAGTGAGGGATTTTCATAAATATGAAATAACTATGGATCATGCCTGTCATATTTTTTCATAAATTATATATATTTTTTATTTCTGTTTTAACATTTGTTAGAACATATATTTATAAATAATTAATACTTCATACTAATGGGAGGCAGTTATTAGAAATATTTCACATGCCTTCAACATTATTATTATTATTATTATTATTATTATTATTATTATTATTATTATTATTATTATTATTATTATTATTGAAATGATAATTTAAATTATTATTATTATTATTATTATTATTATTATTACTATTATCATTGTTGTAATAATATTAATAATAGTAATTGCTATTATTATAAATTGAATTATTATATAATAATAATAATAATAATAATAATAATAACAATAATATTTATTATTATTTAATCATTATTGTCAACATCATTATTATTATTATCATCATTCATTAGTAGTAGTAGTAGTATTGTTGCTATTATTGAATTGTCATAATTTATTATTATTATTATTATTATAATTATTATTATTATTATTAGTTTAATTATTATAATTATAATAATAATGATAATAATAATAATTATTTAATCATTATTATTATTATTATTATTATTATTATCATTATTAATATTATTATTATTCTCATTATCCTTATTATCATCATTCATTATTATTATTATTATTATTAGTAGTAGTAGTAGTAGTAGTAGTATTGTTGTTGTTGTTGTTATTATTATAATTTTAATTATTACTACTATAGTCTTCTCTGTGGTTGGTTATTATCGACTTCCAGACATTTGTCTCTAAGGCTGTTTTATAAGGTCTGGTAGGAGAGAGAATAGCAGACGTCCACCCCAATCACTCCTGTTATGTAACATGCTCTCATGTGATCGAATGAACCCAGTGGCTCTTTACCACACTTTAAACTAGCGGATTTTCCAATAGCTTCAACCACGATCTGCTGTACATTAACCAGTTTATTTTGGTCTTTTTTTTAAACCACTAAACAGTCTCCAAGCTGTACTGTGTTGCAACATTTAATATTTTTTCTTCATGGTTCTGTATGAGAGAACAACGAATGCATTGTATTTATTTCCAAGAACCCAAAATGTCAAAACCTTGAAATGCTGAATAGTATTAATTAGTGCTTGCCAAGGCATGCATCACTATTGCTGTAGCTCATGTTTGAGGTTAGGGGTTTATTCAAATTATCACACAGGAGTCTGAAACCGTAACTTGCCTCACACTGTTTGTGCTCTGAATTTATTCAATTAGTGCAACTAGTTTTAGTGTGATTTTTATTTATTTACTTTATTATTATTGTTGTTGTTGTTGTTATTATTGTAATTGCTTTTTTTTGTAATTAATCAAATAGAAATAGCTAGACCTGGATTTTCCTTTTCTGCTCTAGGTGTGTAGTGATAATTTTTAACTATTTGAAAAAAAAAATTAAATTTAAATATGCACAATCTTTTCTACGTATGCGTGTTTTATTAATAATATTTGTATGCATAATGCTTATTGTGTCTACTCACCCTTGTGTTTGGGTATCAGAAACCGATTAGTTATGAAAAATCATATTGGCTCATCCCTAATAACAATGATTTAAAACATTTTATTAAATGCATGACAATGTTTTCTATTATTCCAGAAAATAATCTAAAATTATTTTTGATATTATTATGAGTTGGCATTAATAATTTTGGATGAGAGTTGAAATGATTACAACCACAGAGTAAATGTTTTTAAAAATCATTTAAATCTACACCCTTAACAAACAGCACGAAGCATCTATTAGGTCTGAATCAGTACAAATTGTGTGTTTACACAGGAGCACAGCAGCAGCAGCTCTATTGGAAAGATTGAGCCCATCTCTCCTGTGAGCCCGGTGACCATGGAGTCTGACCTGGACCTGGTGCCCTCCCGCCTCTCCAAAGAGGAACTAATCCAGAACATGGACCGAGTGGACCGCGAAATCACCATGGTGGAGCAGCAGATCAGCAAACTGAGGAAAAAACAGGTAACCTTCACCCTGACCTTCTTGAAGCTGTAAATATGTGATCGAAGGGCTGTGTGGTAAAAATGATAACGATATTTATCATTTATAGAAATGATCATTTATAAAACAGTATTGCATGTTTGTGCTTCAAAACATTACGCTTGTTTGCATCACATGGACTTTTTACCTATTTATGTAAATCGTGCTCAACATAGTGTGAGTTTAGGTGTGTTTACATGTGGATTGATGTCTAATCAATCACACAAGCAGCTCAAAAGAGAATCGCATGAGTTTAGCGAAGAACACAAATGTCTTTGTGGTTTAGTTTAAAGCCTGATGAAACCGCATTGACATTTTCAATGACACTGAAAAACTGGGGAGGAATGGGGCGGAAAGTGCAGTGTGCCATGAACGATCCATCTTGAAAGCTTTTGCATGGATTTGCTGTAGTACCAGCAAATGCACCACAGTGTTGTGGCAGGATTGGTAGATATACAGTGTATGAATTTGTGTTAGATTATTGTTAACACGTTTTACATGTTTTAAAGAAGTAAATAGGGTGTCTACGTATCCTTAAAGGATCCTTAAGTCTTAAATTCTATAGTATAAAAATAAGGCCTTAATTTGTCCTAAAACATCTTAAATCTTTATTTCAAAGGTCTAAAAAACCTGTTAATGAAGATTTTGTTTACAATTTGAAATCTACTTAAAATCTCTTCATCTATTTGTCACGCAGAGCAAAATAGGTGGATTTCACTCACTCAAGCAGAGGTCGCAGGGATTTCACTGCATAATAGCTTATGACATACAATAAAGAGTGTTAAGGACGGTAGTTATTTGTGTTTCGGGTTTTTTTTTTTTTTTTTTGCAAATACTTTACAATTGGGCTTAAATGTAATTATTTGTGGTATTAATAATGTCTTAAGTATAACCCTGAGTAAAGCTGCAGTCACACTAGAGTTTTTGCATGTGAAATTCTGTCAAACGGTGCTACGAAAAAGGGCAGGATAAATCAAGATTATGACATTGATAAAATCAGCAGTTGCTCCATATTTAAAATTTCTGCACAGAGAGGTCAAGTTTTGATCTTCTATTGGGCTCTCGCAATCATGTGATGCAAATTCGCTGTACAGAGTTCACCAAGCTTGAACTTTGGAACGCATCCACATGCGAAACTTGTCACATCAGCTTGCGTTTCCGTTCTGGTGCATTTGCATGCTTATGAATATAAGATGATGAGGTGAAAGTGCAGGATGACTGTGGCTTAAGAGATTATAATTGCATTAGTTGTTGTTATGGGCAAAACTGTGGTTAGCACTGTCACCTAACAGCAAGAAGGTCACTGGTTCGAGTCCTGGCTGGGCCAGGAGGAGATGGCTGGCAACGTCACAATGTCAAACCAGCATCATTATTCCCCCACCCCTTTACTGTAGCTTTTGGATGTGTTCAAACCACTGCTAAAGATGCCTGTTTTTTTTTTTGCCTACTGAGCTCATTCTGCTCATTGGGCTCAGTGGGACAGGCTGCTGAAGTAGAGACCTGCATTCCCACAGAAGTCCTGCGACCTGATGCAACTGAATACGGAACAGTATTTTATAGGTGAATGCAACTGAAGGCAGTTAGATACTCAAATATGTGGGTTGCGGGAGTCTCTATGTACATAGGCCTATATCTAAAAAATAAAATAAAGCAAATAGGTTTATATTTGTAGCACAGAAGCAGCAAGGACACAATGGGAAGCGGCAAGTGGTGGAAATGACACCTCAGTGCTTGTTTATCCCCATATTAAAAACTTTTTCTCCAGTCGAGCTCAATCAACAATGTCACATTTGCAAAAATGTGATCGTTAGTTGTTATCATTAGATTTCATTTAATTTAACCATTAAATTAAAGAGTTAATAAATGTTTTAGGTCTAATAAATGCAATGCATTTGTTTGAGCTTGTGGCAAAACAGGTTAATAGCCTATTTCAGTTTAATTTATGTATTTATTTTTTGTAGCTAAACTCTTACTAGCTTCAGTCTTTGATACAGGCTGCTCTGTATCAAAATATGTCATAAAATTAAACACATTGAATTAAACACAAAAACAGCCATATTCATTTTTATTCCATGTATTTTTAAATTTACATATAACAGGAAACACTTGAAATTACAAAACTGAGGCAAGAAGCAGTCAATGCATTTAAAAAATACTTAAGCATTTACCTGTGTGCTTTTGCGGGAGGGAGTAGAAGAATTTCCTCAGCCTCAGTTTCCTGTTCTTAGCTGACAGGAGTGGCACCCGGTGTGGTCTTCTGCTGCTATAGCCCATCCTCCTTACGGTTGGATGTGTTGTGCGTTCAGAGATGCTCTTCTGCACACCTATGTTGTAACGAGTGGTTATTTGAGTTGCTCTTGACTTTCTATAAGCTTAAACCAATCTGGACATTCACCTCTGACCTCTGGCATCAACATTTGTGCCCAGAGAACTGCTGCTCACTGGATATTTTCTCTTTTTCCAATCATTCTCTGTAAACCCTAGAGATGGTTGTGCGTGAAAATCCCAGCAGATTAGCAGTTTCTGAAATACTCAGACCAGCCCAACTAGCACTAACAACCATGCCATGTTCAAAGTCACTTAAATCCCCTTTCTTCCCTATTCTGATGCTCTGTTTGAACTGCAGCAGATCGTCTTGACCATGTCTACATATCTAAATGCATTGAGTTGCTGCCATGTGATTGGCTGATTAGAAATTTGCGTTAACGAGCAGTTGGACAGATGTACCTAATAAAGTGACCGGTGAGTGTATATAAATATATTTCTTTTTCACTGTGCCCCAAAGCCTCAATGTCATCATCCAGCACAATGTCTCACTTTAAGCCTCATTCACATTACAAGCGACTCGCATCGGCAAAGCAACAATCGACCGTTCATTTCCACGGAGAGCGAGTGACTTCCAGCGACCTCCGTCTACGCGAGCGTCAGCGATTGTTGCAGGTGGACGTGTCGAGCGATACGACAAAGTTGAGAATCCTTCAAATTTATGCAAATAAAGAGCGACTTTCTTGAGCGACAGTCAATAGGAGCTCCAGTAGAGCTCACGGCTCTTTCTGCTCGCTCAGAGGTCGGTTGTATTCGTACTGTATAAACCTACACAGACCTGCGTTTGCAGCAGGTCGCCACTCAGAGCGACAGGCAGCTACAAAGTCGCTGCTAGTCTGAATGAGGCATTAGACATCGTACAATGTCTTACTGGTTGACATCTCTCAAACCTAGTAGTTTACATTAAGACTTGACTTTGGTTTGGTTTTAGCAAATTTCACTCGGGAGCAAAAATGCCTTTAAACTTTACATTTAACTCATCTTTTAATTACTGATTTCGATCTAATGAAACTTTTATTTTATTTTTTTGCCCAGCTGTACATGAATGTAGATTTTTTTTGTTTTTGTTTTTACAAATTAAAATGCTACTTATGTTTGAAGGCTACTACTCCATGTTTGGTCTTGTTAATTTCTGATTTACCAAATAACAGCAAATTTCTCGCAATCTCTGACTGAAAATAGTTTCTGTGCCATATGTTTTCACTGTTATGATTTGGTTCCTCAAATCAATCTCCTCGTTATACTCATTCTTTCTGTTTATTTTCACATACAGTCCTATTTAGCATTTTTAAACAGTTTAGTCTCACCCCAGGAGAACTCACTCTGCTAAAATAAGCATCAGGACAGTTTGCAAAGTGTTTTATTTAGAAGACAAGGATTTGTTTCTAAGTACAGCTTTCCAAGCTGCCATAAGTAGATGCTTTTCATCCACAGTGCAGTCAGTGTTATGTAATCTGGACTCTCTGAGTCTAGTAGCAGCAGTAGACAAGTGTGTGTGCGGAGTGGAGTTGTGATTATTGTGTGGTTATTGCCTCAGCAGGCCACACGGCTACAAACACACTTCCTCTGTTTCCTCTTGCCCTCATTCCTTCCTTTCTCTCTCTCTCTCTCTCTCTCTCTCTCTCTCTCTCTCTCTCTCTCTCTCTCTCTCTCTCTCTCTCTCTCTCTCTCTCTCTCTCTCCCTCTCTCACTCATTTTTTTTCTTGGCAGTGCCATTACTCAGTGGTCTGCTTAAGGCGTTAATACGGCAGTATAATTTTAGCTCACAATTTTAGAGGCATAATTGCATCAAATATAGTCAATTATTACAAGAATTTTAATCTGCACAAGAGTAACTGTACTTTATAGCAAGGCTTTGCTTTCAAATCTATTCTTTGATATTTTTAGTCATGCTTATCAGGGCCATTGCAGCAAACGTATAAGCAGACCCTATCGTCTTGTAAAACAGACCCCCTCATTCACTTGAGGTTTTGGACCGTGTCCAGACCGCTGCTCAATAAATGGAAGCCACCTGCGCTCCATTGTGGAGGACTGGAAGGGGAGTGAAACGGCTTGAAGTGTGAGCAGTTGTAGAAGTACTGTACAGTCACGCTAGCGAGAAAAATGAACCTCTCCTCATCTGCCCCTCAGCCCTATAGCGTTTCCCTCTGAAAGATTTGGCGTCTCTTTTCAATGCGCTAACGGACCCCGTCCATCTCTCTCTCCTCTCCCCTCAGGTTTCCTCCGAGCATTAAAACATCTGGGGCAATTAAATGCTGCGGTAAACCTGAACGTAAAGCGAGGGAGTGATGGAGAGACGAAGTGAGAATATCAGATTACCGCGTGTTTGTCTGTCTGCGAGGGCGGCAGGACGGCTCGTTTATTTTCTTTAACTCAGCACACACACAGCGTCCTGATCCTGCTCTAGAGCTGATCCATATGAGTTTGAGCTTGTTTTCTGCGAAAAGGAGGCCCCTTGCAGGATTTCGGTGGAGCCACTCTGCGTTTATGCGTGCGTCTGTGTATAAGCTGTCAAAGACTTGTTGATCATTAATCTTTGACTGTTAAATTGTTTCTCTAAAGTGCTCTCCGGCCAGTCAGAGAGCTTGTGTGGCATTAGCAGTGAGTCTGATGTGGTGATGGCCTAATATTAGCTCTCATAATCCTTGGCTCTCTGACTGCTTATTTTTGTGGAATTGCATTAGTTCACATTTATAAGTATGAATAAGAATTTCAGTTTTGTTCTTGTTTATTTTTTATTTCATTGTTTTTTTGATCCTCACTGTGGATTTATGGATTGCTTTGTATTGTTATTTTAGCAACAGCTGGAGGAAGAGGCTGCGAAACCTCAGGAGCCTGAGCGCACTATCTCACCTCCACCCAGTGAAGCCAAGCACCGCAGCCTTGTCCAGATCATCTATGATGAAAACAGGGTGAGAAGAAAAAACTTGTCGCATTTTTTACACATTTTTGTTATTATTATTTTTTAAAAAAATAATTTTTTTACTCTTTTAAATCCTGTTTAATTTCTTTTACTTGGATTAATACAACCCCTGGCAAAAAAAGTATGGAATCCTGTCTCTTGGAAGATGTTCATTCAAATGTTGAATTGTGTGGACGCACGCACGCACGCACGCACAAACAAACAAACAAAAAGTCCGGAAAGTGTTCATAGCGCTTCACTGTTTACACATTTTTTTATGTTACAGCCTTATTCCAAAATGGATTAAATTCATTTATTTCCTCAAAATACTACACACAATACCCCATAATGACCCCATAAATTGTTCTAAATTTATTAAAAATAAAAAACCTGAAACATGTACATAAGTATTCACAGCCTTTGCCGTGAAGCTCTAAATTGAGCTCAGGTACATTCAGGCTGGCCGGCCATCTAAACTGAGTGATCGAGGGAGAAGGGCCTTAGTCTGGGAGGTGCTCAATAACCCGATGGTCACTCTGTCTGAGCTGCAGCCAGACAGAGTGACCAAGCACAACCATCTGTGCAGCAATCCACCAATCAGCCTGTATGGTAGAGTGGTCACACGGAAGCCGCTCCCCACCTGCAATTTGCCAAAAGGCATCTGAAGGACTCTCAGACCATAAGAAACAAAATTCTCTGGTCTGATGAGACTAAAATTGAACTCTTTGAAATGAATGCCAGGCGTTACATTTGGAGAAAACCAGGCACCGCTCATCACCAGGCTAATACCATCCCTACAGTGAAGCATGGTGGTGGCAGCATCATGCTGTGGGGATGTTTTTCAGCAGCAGGAACTGGAAGACTCGTCAGGATAGAGGGAAAGAGGAATGCAGCAATGTATAGAGACATCCTGAATGAAAACCTGCTTTAGAGTGCTCTTGACCTCAGACTGGGGTAACGGTTCTTCCAGCAGGACAATGACCCAAAGCACCGCCAAAATATCAATAGAGTGGCTTCCCAACAACTCGGTGAATGGCCTTGAGTGGCCCAGCCAGAGCCCAGACCCAAATCCTATTGAACATCTCTGGAGAGATCTAAAAAAATGGCTGTACCTCGTTGATTCCCATCCAACCTGATAGAGCTTGAGAGGTACTCCAAAGAGGAATGAGCAAAAATTCCCAAAGACAGGTGTGCCAAGCTTGTGGCATCATATTCAAAAAGACTTGAGGCTGTATTTTCTGCCAAAGGTAGTGAGCAAAGGCTGTGAATACTTGTGTACATGTGATTTTTCAGGTTTTTTTATTTTTAATAAATTTGCAACAATTTCAAAAAATCTTTTTTTCACATTGTCATTATGGGGTATTGTGTGTAGAATTTTGAGGAAATAAATTAATTTAATCCATTTTGGAATAAGGCTGTAACATAAAAAATGTGGAAAAAGTGAAGCGCTATGAATGCTTTCTGGATGCACTGTACATTCTACAAAACTATTTTCATTCAACAATCCAACCTTCTGGCTGTATGAAACACTTAAAAAAAAAAAGAAAAAAAAAAGGAAACACTGTAGTCAATTACAACTGATTTAACAGATTAAGCGGAGGAAAAAAATCTAGAATCACACAAATCTGTGGAAAACTATATGAAATTACCACATAGTTTGCTGTTTAAAAACAAACAACTGTATCTGTTTACAAGTAAATCTGCAGTTAAAAAAGAGCTTTTGCTCACCTTAGTGAGGTGTTAATTCAAGCTGATTGGCATAATTCATTCCTCCAACACGAAACAAAACAAAGTTGAAACAAAGGAGAGGATTATCGAACTTCTCAAAGGTAAATCTTCACGGAATGTTGCAAAAGATGTTGGTTGTTTCCAGTTAGCTGTGTCTAAAATCTGGACCAAGTACAAATCAAATGGGAAGGTTGTAGAAGTGAAGCATACTGGTAGACCAAGGAAGACGTCAAAGGGCATTCTCTCACTAGTTCTCTCACCGAAGTGTGGTTGTCCCCCTCCCATCTCCCCCATCGGCCTGCACTCACATTGCATCCGAGCCGGAGCATGCTTACGTCTACAGTGATGCGCTGTTCAGTTTAGGAGAGAGAAGCGCTCTCGCTCAGCACAGTAGAGATTGCTTTAGTTATATCGTTTTGTATTAACGATACAAAACGACCATCAATCACGGGTCAACGACCCGTCTTTCGGATGAGACATTGAACCGAGGTCTCGACTTTCTGTGGTAGTTAAAAATCCCAGGATGTCCTTCGAAAAAGAATAGCTGAGAGGTTTGCGTCTTTTATAAGCTATGACAGTTCGTGTTCATTGAAAAGTAAGAATGATTAATAAATCCATATGAAACAGTCCCTTAAAAGTGACGTTGCGTCTTCAGTTTCAGGCTCAGGCACGCTTTGCACTCACATTACAAGCGTACCGCACCAAAGCTCAACTGAACCATGCTCTGGCACACCTCTTCCAACTGGGCCAGGGCCGGCCAAGTGAACTGCGCATAAACCCGATTCGGAGCACTCACACTTGTCAAACGAACTGGGAAACGTGCCTGGGCACAGTTCGGATAACATAGTGTAAGTACGCCCCAAAGTGTCAAGACAGAAAGCTTAAAGCAAAATATCTTCAGAACAGAAAATGCACAACAAACGAAATGAGGAAAAAATGGGCAGAAAGTGAAGTCATTGTCTGTGAGCGGCTTGTAAGAAATCGCCTAAAAGAAATGGGATTTACATACAGAAAAGCCAAACAAAACCATCATTAACATCTAAACAGAAAAGAACAAGGTTTCAGTGGACTAAAGAAAGACAATCTTGGACTGTGGATGACTGGATGAGAGTGATATTCAGTGATGAATCACGAAACTGCATTGGGCAATCTGTGAAAACTTTCCTACAGAAAAGACATATAATGTCAATGGGATGGCCTGGAAATAGTCCAGACCTCAATCCAATTGAAAATCTGTGGTGGAAATTAAAGAAACTGGTCCATGACAAGGCTACAACCTGCGAAGGTGATCTGGCAATTGCAATAAGAAAAAGACAGATTGATGAAGAATACTTTTAATCCATGCCTCAGATAATTCAAGCTGTTATTAAAAGCCAGAGGTGGTGCAACAAAGTTCTACTGGTGTTTTTATTTGGTGATTCCATATAATTTTCCTCAGATTTGTGTGATTCCATATTTTTTCCTCATTTTGATTTGTAATTGACTACAGTGTTCTTTTCTTTTCTTTTCTTTTCTTTTTTAAGTGTTTCATACAGCCAGAAGATTGTATTGTTGAATGGAAATAGTTTTGTGGTATGTATGTGCTTGGTTTTTTGTCTACACAATTAAACATTTGAATGAACATCTTCCAAGAGTGGTGATTCCATACTTTTTCCCAGGGGTTGTATTATTTTCTGCTATTATGTTTTTATATTTAAAAAATTGAATAAGAATTTAATTTAATGTTATAGCAAATATTTTTGGATTATTACAGACTTGCATAAACATTAGAAACAATTTGATTAGCAACATTTTTAATTCTTCATTGTTGTAAAATCCAAAAAACAACCTCTTAAACACACGTTTGCTAGTACACGCATGCAACCCACCACCACCCTAACAAAAGTATAGAATACAACATTTGCAGTTCAGAGGAGTTACATCAGAAAAGAAGCAGGTATGTCAAACAGCTGTGGCAGATCTTAATAAGAGAAATGAGCTGTAAAGTGTGTAATGAGGTGCTGCAGTTGATTGACGGTGAACTCAGCCCACCTTCACCATATGACTCACAGAGACACACACACACAGTCCATCGTGCTGAATCACAGCACTTTTCCAGCACTGCAGATTATTGAAAACACACGATGGCTTTATCGTAATTTTCAGACGAGGTACTGAACATGTTGCTGATTATGGCAAAGTACCTGCTTCTTTATTTGTAAAGACTTTTTTGCAATTACCACATATATACACTCTTTTGCATTCTGAAAGCATTAGCCTCTCTCTGAAAGTGTAAAAATTTTTGTTTGGCAGTTGTTATTAGTACATTACAACATATAGGTCAATTACAAAAAGAAAAAATACACAGTAAAATGACTCTGATGGAGTACCTTTTTTTTTAAAGGCTCTATTATTTGGGGTATACTACAAATCAAGCTTGCATAGTGAAATGCAATGGATTGTGTATAAGTCATAGAGAGTATATTGGTATTTATCAGTAATGTGTCTGTGGTGCTAGGGGTCCCTCTAGTGGGGAAAGATTAGATTAAGCATACTGTCTGAAACTGAGAGCATGTCTTTATATATTAGTTTTCAGCATAAATGAGTAGGGATATTGTAAAAATCTGACATTGTGATATATTTTTTGCTGCGATATGGATATAATTTCACCAGATGATTTGAATAGCTCTATTTAAAAAAATATTTCATTAATTTAGATCGACTGGGATCTTTTTTTTTTTTGATGCAGTGCATTTGCATTAAATATAATAAATGACAAGCATATAAAAATAGTTTTTTGTGGGGAGTTTAACTTTATTCAAGTACAGAAATTGAACAATCAAGCATAAAGTAATATGTGTCATCATCATTGTATGAATCATATTTGAAAATATCTTTAGTAAACAATCTCTGGGTTCAGCACTAAGGATTTTTTCTACTGGCCTCATTGGGCCAGTGGTTCAGATTATTACTTGACCTGCCAATACTTTCACTGGCCCCACCAAAAAAAGAAAAAGTTAAAAGCTATTTCTTAGCCACATATTTTAAATAATGTGTCAAAAATAACGTCTGTGAATCTAGAATTTAAATATTATAAAATGTATAATGAGCTAAATTCAAAGTGTTATGCAAACAAATTTTATTGTAGAACAAAAGGGGGCTGACCTGTCAGTCTGACAGCAAACTGTCCAAAAGATCACTTCATTTTTTTCGATGTGTTGTACCCACGTAATTGTCTGCTTCCAAGTCGTTAGAAACATACATTTTCTTTTAGCATCATAATTTGATGTTGCCACCATGCTGCCGTCTCTTCACTGTACTGGTTGTTACCAGATTACGGAAAAAATATTGTACTCACAGCATCCAATCAGATAAGAGGAACCGAAAACCAATATGGTGTTAAAAACATCACATTTAAAGGTAGCATTTAAAGGATAATAAAAAGATAATACATTTAAATTAATGTGAAATATTGCAAAAAAAAACTATTACAAAGTTTTATATATTCTTTTGTTTCTCTTGATTTTTGCTTTTTGAAAATTTTTATTTGGTATTTTTCTCTAATATATACATTTGGGCTACTAATTTTTGAACTGTTAATCAAAAGTTATTTTGCTTACTGACTAAACTAATGTACCATATACTGTATGCACACATGTAATATTGTAAAGCATCATATAGAAAAATATTAATTTAAATGAGAGATTTGTGAGCTGTGTACTCTAAAAAATCTTATAAATCATACATAATGATTGTATTCAGAATGTAAAAGTGCGCACCGTTTTCTGTGAGGGTTGGTAAATACAGTTTGCACAGTATAAAAACTATGGAAATCAATAGAAAAAAAAAAAAAACAGATGTGTGTGTTTGTCTGTGAGAGACAGAGAAATATGCTGCAGCTAGCTCTCTGCAGCTCTCACATGGTCACCCACTGAAGCTAAGCAGGGCTGTGCCCGGTCAGTACCTGGATGGGAGACCACATGGGAAAGCTTGGTTGCTGTCGAAAGTGGTGTTAGTGAGACCAGCCAGGTGTTCTCAACCTGCGGTCTGTGTGGGTCCTAAGGCCCCAGTATATTGATGGGGACTCTATACTGCTCAGTGAGTGCCGTCTTTTGGATGAGATGTTAAACCGAGTTCCTGTCTCTCTGTGGATGTTAAAAATCCCAGGATGTCCTTCAAAAAAGAGTAGGGGTTTACCCCAGCATCCTGGCCAAATTTGCTAACTGGCCTCTGTCCATCATGGCCTCCTAACCATCCCCATATCATAATTGGCTTCATCACTCTGTCTTCTCTCCACCAATCAGCTGGTGTGTGGTCTGACGCAATATGGCTGCAGTCGCATCATCCAGGTGGATGCTGCACATTGGTGGTGGATGAGGAGATTCCCCCCCAATGTGTAAAGTGTTTTGAGTGTCCAGAAAAGCACTATATAAATGTAAGATTATTGTTATACAGTATATTATATATGCTGGTTTATTTTCGTTTTTTGTGGACACTTTACTTCAAGTGCTTTATGCACATATGTTGTAAATGTTTTTACCGGTGATGACATGATAATAAAGTGTCGCATCTCATATACATTTGATTATTTGCTATGCTTTTTGAATGCATCTTGGACTGCATTTTATCACAATTTCTTTTTAACATACTCTAGGGAAATATGCATCTCTTTCATAATTTGATATGCCTTTTACTGTTATACCTCAAGTGTATCCAGGTCTCTGTGCTGTTTTCCTCAGTCAGGTGGTTCTGGCTCCCATCCTGCTGTGATCTTTTAATCACACCCTCCATCTCTTAATCCATTAAGGCCTCTCGTGCTGCGATACTGCCAAAGAGCACTCACACCTTCCTGCTCTCTTCCAGGAAGTGCTCGATGCTCTCTGCAATCTATGGGATGGAATAGAGAAGCCAGCTCGCTGAAGTGCCAGTATCATGCCGATTCACTGTGGGAGAGGAAATTGTCTTATTAAAGTTGGCACGTTCTGTTGTAGTAGCTGTTTGCTGTTTTCCTTTCAACAGTCACAGTTTTATTGCAGTGTTCTTGGACACACAAATAATTTTATTTTTTTGGTTATGAAGCTTTCAGTGTGCACATAAATGCCAGAAGACGCATAATAATAAGGCTAATGGATAAAATAATAAAACGTGTATATAAACAGAATTAGAGCAGTAAAAGGGTAGATTAAAAGAACGTTTATTGGGTTGTGTGTATTAAAAAAAAAATCAGTGTGACCAACCAATCCAGATTCTCTTATGGGAATCCGCTTGTTAAGTCATGGCGTATTGGTGACGTGGAATACTGTTTCCGGGTCCAAACCGCTACTCATTTAAATTAAGAAAATATTTGTTTATGGCCACTTTTTAGTCCCATCACACATTAAAGTAAATTTTTATAAAATCATAGTGTACACAACAGTCTCTGGACTTTCTGCATCACAAAAACCAAAATTTTAACAATTTATAAAAAATGTATCACTTTCTGGCCATCGGATATTAGGCATGGTTATATATACTGCGATCATGATTTTTGAAAGTATTACAGTCTCCCCATACAGTTTGATATAGTGCTTGGATGCGGAAGCCGCTTCGGGTGACGTCACACTTAACAAGCGGATAAATTTGCTATTTTGCCTACAGTATGTTTTTTAGGTAAATAATAACCTGTATTATGACTGGTTAAACTCTTTGCACTGGAATAATCAATATAGTGACTAATCTATAAAAATGGTAGAAGCCTGTCCTGAGAGCACTCTAGTACAGTGTTTCTCAACCACGTTCCTGGAGGACCACCAACACTGCATGGTTTGGATGTCACCTTTGTCTCTTACAACCATTATAGGTCTTTCAGTCTCTGCTAATGAGTTGATGATCTGAATCAGGTGTGTTTGGTTAAGGAGACATGGGCTGTTTCTCTTTTTTCAGCTGTCTTTGCCTCCATGTGACATCATCATCAACCACTAAATTTCAGTTCCAAAACTCAAGACCGCAAGAATGGAGGACGCGTGACAGTTCCCAGATGTGTTCTTGATATTGAGGATGCACTGATGCATACTTGGTCAGACAGCTGCAAATTTCTGCAGATTTTTAGCCCATCATTGAGTCTATGTATTTACTTGTGTAAGCGTGTGTAAATTTATATTTATTCAGTTAATTTCACTAATATTATTGTGATATAATAATAATAATAATAATAAAATCTTCATATGATATATTTACAAAGCAGTTTGTAAAGTAATATGTTCTGTCTTTTAGTATAGAGATTATATGAAAGACTTGCTTTGTTTACCAAATAAGTGGATCTAATTGGATTTGCATTGTAACCATTAAATAAAAGTTAAAAATATATTATTTGTTAATTTCTAGTTATTAGTTGTTAGCCATTGTTAGTTTTTAGTTATGATACTCCTAAAACCGCAGAAATCCGCATATTATTATTTATTTATTTATTTTTTATTACAAAATTCTCAGCAGAAGTAGCAAAAAATGACTGCAGATTCTGTCTGACCCTAGATATAACTTATTTATCTCAGCATTTTCCCTATATGATACGTTGAAAGTAAACATTAACATGGAAATCTGAATAAAGGCATAAACACGTTAAGGGTGTTTATTTGCTTAAATTCATATTAAAATTTGTAAGGTTTTTGTGCATGTTATATATATTAAAGAACGGAAAACAATAAATCGTTGTATTAATGCTGTAATGTTTAAATAATGTTCCGTTAAAACACGTGAAGGTCATGTGACCATCAGCAAGGAAATCGCAGCATCTCATTTCTCACAGGATGTGTTCTCGGTCTCTCAAGTTCGTTCTTCTGAGGTAACCTGGAAAGAACAATCTCCACTAGAACCCGAGTCCGTTCTCAGCGTTCTTGGAATTGAGAAACAGCCATGGAAAATGTGCAGAGCTGGTGGTCCTCCAGGAACGTGTTTGAGAAACACTAGGTAGAAGCCAGACATTATTGTGTGCCAGGCTTGCCAGCCAAATGTAAATTATTAAGGTGCAGCACTGATTTTGACCAAAAATAAAAAAAAGGAATAAGTGGAATTTTAGATCATAGTAATTTATTTAAATTTAATTGCATACTTATAATTGAAATAAAACGTTTATAATATATTCTAATATTGGTAATTGTAAAATAAAATTGGCATTAATCAATTAGAATTTAATCTTTAAACTGAATAATTTAAGGATGTTTAAAATTGTAAATTTAATTATTATGGAAATTAAATGATGCATTCGGTTAAATTAATATATTTTTGTCTAATTTACATAAAGATTATTCTTTATATTATTTAAAATTGTTAGTAGTAATATTTTCATTCATCATTAATTTAGGTTAATTTAGGTTATTGAACCGTAATAATATGAAATTAAATTAAAATATTAAAGTGTGTGTGTGTGTGTGTGTGTGTATATATATATATATATATATATATATATATATATATATATATATATATATATATATATATATATATATATATATATATATATATATATATATATAATGGCATATTGCACATGCACACACTATATTTGCAGACAAATGGAAGAAGCTCGAGCGGCTAGTAGAATGTGCTCCATTAATCCAATCTCAAATAATGAAATAAAATCACCTTGTAGTTTTTCGAGAGTGCATTAGTACCTGTATGTGACCATTCAAGTTCCCCCCTTTTGTTTGCTGGAGAGAAAGGACATGTAGTTTTATGGCTTTGCATGTTTCTGAGAAAGACACAAGTCACACATACCTGGCAGCAATCTACTGATTCTGTCACTAAAATCCCTATTAGGTCTTTTTTTGTCTCTCCTCTCTTGCTTTTTTTTTGTCTCTTTCCAAATTTGAGCAGGACAGCACAGAATGTAATAGATTCTGCTTTCTTTATTGCGTCTAATTGGATTACCTCCCCAGCCATCTCTCTCTCTCTCTATCTCTCTCTCACACACACATACACACACACAAAGAGAGAAGGGAGAGAGAGGTAGATGGCACAGGGCAGCGAGTGTCTTCTGTTGAGAGCTCTATTAATAGTACATCCCTTATACACTGGCTTGTTTATGTGTGTGCGCTGGAGAGAGTGTGAGGTGTGTTGCTGTGGTGATGTGCTGCTAACATGTGCGCTGTGTATGTGTTTTGAACAGAAAAAGGCAGAGGAAGCTCACCGGATCCTGGAGGGACTCGGACCCCGAGTAGAGCTGGTGAGTCCACATTTCTCCCCTTATTTCTGCTGTTTTCACACATCAACTGTCTTCCTTTGCCTTCAGTGTTTTCTATTATAAAGAGCTTATGGCATTAGCTGGTGCAAATTGAGTAAATTTAAATCGTATGACAGTTTTCAGTATTCACATAATGTCATTTGAATGAGCACTTATGTCAATTTGTCTTCAGTTTATGCCATCATAACATTATCTAAAATCATTGAGCTGATTTCTAAATAATTAGCATTTATTATGTTTAATATGACATCAAAAAGTCAATTGATGTGTATGAAAAGCTACAGTAACATGACCTCCACAGTGTGAAATATGAGCTCCTTCAGCCTGTAAGTCTGTGTGTGTGTCTACATGCACTGCTGCCTGTTTGTTTACAACATGGCTATTGACCTCCTGCAGATGAGTTTGCCACAGCGCTCAGCATCCATTAGCTTAGCTCAAACAATTAGTCAATATTTTCAAATGACAATGTCGACAATAGAAATTTGTTGACAAATGTTCTTGAATAGTCATTTGATCACATGTAAGGGCAAGCAATATCACATTTGACCACTATGGCATTGTGGCGCTAGAGTGTAATTCAGACTTCCTGAATGCTAATGAACTAGAAACAAACAACACTAATTATGATGACTGAGTGCAAGTGATTCTGAATTACTATGTGTGGGAAAGTTTCACAAAACCTAAAACTGAGGATGCCGTAGTTT
Organism: Danio kyathit; assembly: GCA_903798195.1. Taxonomy (NCBI): domain Eukaryota; kingdom Metazoa; phylum Chordata; class Actinopteri; order Cypriniformes; family Danionidae; genus Danio; species Danio kyathit. The sequence continues at coordinate 44,045,443 of LR812526.1, forward strand.
GCAATGTATCCGTGGTGGAACTTGCTTATCATGGTGCACAATCTGCATTAGGCTTAGGCGGTAGTATGATATACCGTGGGATCTAAAATTAGCAAGGGTATCAGTTTTAATACTGTTATACCGTCATATATAGGAAACAAGGTTTAAATGTTGAATATATTTAATTTAATGCCTAAAAATGGCATCACAGGACAGCATGGAGGAGAAAGAGAGACATGGGGAAAGATGGGAAGTTAGCACTAAGTGACTTGGTCTCAAAAAAGAACACAACTTCTGCAGTTTGGCAGTATTTTGGGTTTTGACCGAATGAGAAGGAAGAGGCGGTAAATACGGATGAGGCAATTTGCAAATTGTGCAACAAAAAGGTGACCGCGAGAGATGAAATTCCTCAAACCTAAGGTCGCATGTACGGTATTTAGTTTCTAAACGGTTTAGGCACAAGCCAACAGTTTGGTGACACTGTCTGAGCCTTACGTCAGCATTTTTATTATTATGCACGGTAATACCGTATACCGAGGTAAAATAGGGAGGAGGTTTGACTGTATCAAAAATTGGATACCACCTAAGCCTAATCTGCATGTGGTCCAAGCTAGTGATGCAAGAATCGCAGTTATATATGCTGGTCGGTCATGTGAGGTAATCAAAATGGACATTTTTATTAGTTACGAATGGATAAGGTCATACATTTTGTAAACCTTAGCAACAGTCTAAATTAAAAAACAAAGTTGTTTTCAATTCTTATGATTTTTTTAAACCAGGGAAATAGACACTAACATGCAGATTTTGACTCTAATGGGAAACTGATCAGAGAGAAAATAAAAAGGGAAAATTAAAAACAAATAAGGAAGGCAAGAAAAGCAGTGTGCTAGCATAGTGAAGTGGTTAAAGTCAGTGCTTGCATTGAAAATAGGCTTTAATTTGTGTGTTGCAATGACAGCAACATACACTCTTTAAAGCAGTGGTCTCAAACTCAAAACTCTGGAGGGCCACAGCTCTGCATAGTTTAGCTTCAACCACCTCCAGCTCACATCTGCTTAAGTGTCTCTAATAGTCTTGAACACCTTAAATAGTTGGATCAGCTGTGTTTGATTAGGGTTGGAGCAAAAGTGTTCCTCCAGGAATCGAGTTTGAGACATATGATTTAAAGGGGTAGGTTACCCAAAAATAAAAATGGTCATCATTTACTTACCCTTCACTTGTTCCAAACCTGTTTGACTTTTGTTTTGTTGAAAACAAGAGAAGATATTTTGAAGAAAGCTGGAAACCTATAGCATCGACTTCTATAGTATTTTATTCCTTGGTATGAAAGTCAATGTTTACAGGTTTGCAGCTTTCTTCTAAATAAGTAACTCATAAGTGTTTGGAACCACTTTAGATTGAGTAATGTTTGTAAATGTTAATTTTTAGGTGAACTAGCTCTTTAACGTAACTCAATCTGCTGTTAAAAAAGAACAATTCACTATTGTGTAATGTGACAATCTGCTGTGGATATCTGTATCAGAGAAAATAATAGGTGCGGGTGGTGATTTGTTTTGAGCAGTGGATCTGGGTGACATTCGAGCTAAGCAAGTTGTTAATGTTCTTCAGCTTGCGCCAGCTAGCATTAAATATTTTTATTAGACTGTAATAACAATAATAATAGTTAATCAATGGACCTCAGGAGATTATAGTAACACCATTAGCTGTTATAGGAGAGGAAAGTTATGATAAGAGGGGACACTGATAGGAGTTTTATGCCTTGCCTTTATTTTCTTTTAAAAAGGAGATGTTAAGAAGACTGACCTCAAATCAGTTACTTATGAGCTACATTTTTCCCAAAGAAAATAAAAAAGTTAAAGAATGAGATTATTTGTGTGATTTGAGATAGTTCAGTCGGTTCAAAGTTCATTAAACCCACTATTCCAGAAGCTGATTTTTAAAGTTATTTTTTATTGTTATTATTAGAATGTGTGTAACTCAGTGTTTTAACTTGTTGCAAAAGCTGAATAATCATTCAAACCCTGTTTATTAGCCATTGAAGTAATCAATGATTAATAATTGAATTGTTCAAATAATTGTTTGATTCATTTTTTTCAATCCTATTAGAAGCCAAACCGGTAGTGATCATCATTGAGTACATTTACATGGACACCAATATTTAAATTTTAATACGATTAAGGCAAGACATGATCATGCATTATCATGATAATATACAATGATGAGTCTACCATGTAAACAGCAATTTATTTATTATTAGTTTTTTACATTTATTTAATTCAATTAAGGTCATAATCGAACTAAGCTGAAATCAGATTAAGACACGTGGAGTGTGCTGATTTTAGTCGCATTACTGAAGTGCTAAACAGACATGTAGACACCTTAATCAAACTATTACCGTAGTGTAGGAATTTCGCCGCATTTTGCGACAGGATATTTCTTACACACACGACTGTTTGACACTATTCTCATCACCTACCGAGTCAGTGAAGGACCACAGACACACACATCACGAAATGCAGATTTTTTTTTCCCCCATACAATGTGCGGTATCAATTTCCATTAAAACAACAAACATTTTCCAATAAAACAACTCTTCCAGCAGTTCATACTCGCATCCAATATCCCGTTTGTCACGGGGGACATGCATGAAATGCACCTGAATGAAAGTGAAAGTGCCAATCTGCAGATAAAGTCGACAAAATAAAAATGAAACGCCTGAAATTACATGAAACTCCTGAGAAAATGTGGATAGTGTGATGATGCAATGACGTTAATCGAACTATGTGCTAAAACATGTCATGAAAGGAACATTCAAAAAGCAACTCATGTAAACACCTTAATCTTATTATTGTCTTCAGATTAAGGCAAATTATTTGATTACTGATGCCCATGTAAACATGGTCGTTGTCTTGATAACAGAGTTGATACATCAGCCTTTCACATCACAGCCTCCTGCTACAGAGGAAAGACACACTGCCACATGCCCTGTTTTCCCTGAGGAAAAATCCTTCGCTTGACATCTCAAACGAGTCTGTGATGGTGATAACAGAAAGTTTTTGGTTTGTGGTGTTGGAGAGGACACCCTTCTCTGTTTCTGGGCTTGGCTGAAAAATAGGACAGTAGGAAAAGAGAAGTTCTTCCAGAGCCAGGCTGCCTTGATGTGAACGTGGTGTGTGTGTGTGTGTGTGTATAAGTGAGATAGAGAAACTGAATTCTACTGCTTTCATCTGTCTCCCCTACAGCCTTTGTACAACCAGCCGTCTGATACCAAGCAGTACCATGAGAACATCAAAATGTGAGTGCACCTCTTGCTCTTTTCTTCAAAATCATGATCAACTCAGTTAATTACATCTTGTTTGTCTGCTCAGTTTAGAGGAGAGTTTGTATTAATCGAAGGATCGAGAGCTTGAATTGGGCTCACACCTATATGGTCAATTCATTTTCTAATATATTATAGAAAACAGCACTCATTTTCTACTGTTTTTATTTAGTAGGGCTGTATTGGTACTTTAAAATTATGCCTTTATGGTCTTGATTTAGTTTGATTTTAATATTGTACTTTAAAAAAGCAAAAAAAAAACCAAAAAAAAAAACATTTGCGACCGTTGTCAAGTAAAATAAATGATAATCACACTGGTCTTAAAGACTTAAAAAATCTACCCCAGCTAATACTCTAAACTCTGCCATGAATGTAAGGAGATGTATTTCTGGCACATTACTGTAATGTTGAAGGCTGCAATTAACAAGCAGCTCAAACTCAATTGGTTTTTATAGATGCACTGCTGTAATGAAAACACAAATAAAAAGTAGGGATGCACTGAATTTCCAGCTGCCGATAATAACACTGAATAGCGCTACTGTGCTTTCATGACAATGCTGGTAAAATAACACCTCTCTACTCGTTCACTCTTGGTAAAAATTACTTTTAGTAAACTATAGTGATTTTATTGGCTTGTGTTTTTTTAAGTCAGTATAATCAATTTTTGAGTTAAATGTATTTTATTTTAACAAAATGACTTTTATATTACTTAATAAAGTAATCCATAACATTACAAAACTTTTTTTTTTTTTTTTTAATTTCAGGCCAAGTGTACCAGTGCAGTCTGCATAAATCTGCAAATTTGTTTTATATATTTTTAATTTATTACAAAATTCTGTGCAGAAATAGCAAAGTCAGTCTGCAGAATCTGTCTGGCCTTGTGCTTAAGGTATTTTTTTGTTATATACTCTGAAGTCTTAATTATATAATAGTTTCTCTACATTTTGTGTGTTAATACAAAGTAATGCTCACAAGATCTTTCATGTCTTGATTTCATGAGATTTATTTAGACGTATATTAGTACAAAACATCACTGGCGGTATAACAATAAGAAGGAAGAAATGATTCTGTTCACACTAATCAGATAAAATAAAGTATTTTAAAATGACTTGGTTTCTAATTGAAAGTAAAACAAAATCTGTTTCTGAATAGAAAGACCATAAGTGGTACGGTACGGTTTGGAAAAATTATTATGGCACCTTCTACTGTCAAAAGGTACCAAAAAGGGATCCGTAACGTACCACTTTTTCGGTACCCTTTCGAAAGGTTACCTAGCACAACAAAAGGGTACCAAAAGGTGGAGCAAGATGCACAGATGAATGCTTTTGATTTGCAGAGATACGTCTCTAGGTCGTGCGCAAGCCAGGAGAATGAAAACAAAGGAAGCGCCATTTTTAAATACACAGCCGAGACATTACACCGTAATAATATATACATATAATAAGGAGCCATGATCGACCCGAGCTCAAACAAACCTTATCGTCGTCTTGATGAGCAGCCACAAAGTCAAGGAGAACAGCAGAATCTACCCTGTGCCCCGTTGTTGTTTACAAGGGCGTCTAAAGCACGAGCTGTTTCACTTTCTCGAGAGAGCTCACATGTACGTCTATATTTGAAATAACGAACTTCTTTAGCTGATGATAATAACGTGCGCATGATTATTTAAGTACTTCTGACGTCCTTTTAGAAATGGACAAATGTGAAAGTGAAGTGCGAATAAACAAGAAGCCGGAAAAAAAAGAGCAAATGATTGTTTCAGCAACCTAAAACATGAACAAACTGCCACGTTTAACTATTATCATCGCCTTTGGCACTAATATGAACTCAGAATGATGAAATTACTTTCTAACAAGAGGCTACATGTGCTGGTGAAGATTAAAGATACAGATGAGAAGTTTGCACTGACTGTAGGCTATATGTTGTTTTTGAACCCAAATCAGGACTAAATGTATGCTGTGTGTAGTTTTTGTGTAACATATCAGAGACTGTAAGGGTCTGTATGTGTTCATATATGTTACATTTATTTATTTATTTAATATAATTGCAGACGTTACAATGGGATATTTTGCATTTTCACCACAAATACTCATTCAGTTACAGTTTGAGTTTACAGTTACAAGTTTCTATTCTTTAGCTGCTTGTCCATTCATTTAGTCCCTGTGTTGAATCTTCTTTAATGCATCATTTTGTGTTTTTGATTGCACAGCTCACAAAATCCTAAAATGTTATCATTTATTATTGTGATGCAACAAATCCCCTACCTCCATTCCTTTCCCATTGGTCTTATTTCAGTCAAGCAGACAAATGTGGCAGAAAGATAGAGAAAAATAAGGCATATTTATGCTTGTCTTCAAAGTTTTTAGTCAGTCCTTTATCAACCCAAGCAGCATCAGTGGGAAGTATGTGTGTAAGAGGTGATGTGTGGGTAGATCATGGGCATTTCAGTGTCTCTCGCACGGCAGCTAATCCTGCTGCCATCTGCTGTGTAATGCAGCGCTACCTCTGCACTTACACACTTTATCTAACTCACATGAATACATGCACCAGTTATATTTCTTATTCAGTGCTCATGATGCCAGTATGAGAGGTATCTAACCCCAGGCTGATCTCCCTAATTATGTAGACATAAACACACAGTTTGTGCCAAGACCTACTGTATGCGCCCACACACCGACATGCAGGACGCTGTAATGCAGGATGAGACTAGATTAATGCTTGTGACCTCCAGTGTGAGAGGTCAGCGGCCAGGAATTAATCGGTACAGCGTGAGAGAATTAAAGCTGATTACTAAGCTGACCTGTATTACTTGTTAACTTTCTCTCAAACACAGACGTTACAGTTCAAGCGTTTGGGGTCTGATTATGTTTGTCTTTTAAGGTTGCATGTCTTTTATCTAAATTCAGTTCATTATAAAATAAAAAAATACCGTTACATATACTGTTTCATATGTGATACAACCTTGAATTATATATCTTTTTGCTATTTATAATTTTTCAAATTTTACAGCATCCAGTTTTATAAATCATTAAAATGCTGTTTTTAGTGTAACTTCTTGTGGTTTCTTATAGGGCTACGTCCTATATATCTATTTACCATAATGAATTAATCTTTTAATGATTAATCTGTCGATTGTTTCTTTGGTTAATTAATCTGTCAAAACCCCAATATTATTCATTACAATTTTATAATTATGAGAAAAAAAGTATTTAATACAAATTTCAAATGTTATCCACACAATGTTCATTTTGAAGTATATGAAAACATTCACTCACTGGCCACTTTATTAGGTACACCTGTCCAACAGCTCGTTAACGCAAATTTCTAATCAGCCAATCACATGGCAGCAACTCTATGCATTTAGACATGTAGACATGGTCAATGCGATCTGCTGCAGTTCAAACCGAGCATCAGAATGGGGACGAAAGGTGATTTAAGTTACTTTGAACATGGTATGGTTGTTGGTGCCAGACAGGCTGGTCTGAGTATTTCAGAAACTGCTGATCTACTGGGATTTTCATGCACAACTATCTCTAGGGATTACAGAGAATGGTTTGAGCTGATAGAAGGGCAACAGTAACTCAAATAACCACTCGTTACAACCGAGGTATGCAGAAAGCATTTCTGAACACACAACACGTTGAACCTTGAGGCGGATGGGCAGACTCCTGTCAGCTAAGAACATGAAACTTAGGCTACAGTTTGCACAGGCTCACCAAAATTGGACAATAGAAGATTGGAAAAACGTTGCCTGGTCTGATGAGTCTCGATTTCTGCTGCGACATTCGAATGGTAGGGTCAGAATTTGGCATCAACAACATGAAAGCATGGATCCATCCTGCCTTGTATCAACTGTTCAGGCTGCTGCTGGTGGTGTAATGGAATTTTTGGCACACTTTGGGCCAATTAGTACCAATTGAGCATCGTGTCAACGCCACAGCCTACCTGAGTATTGTTGCTGACCATGTCCATCTATTTATGACGACAGTGTACCCATCTTCTGATGGCTACTTCCAGCAGGATAACTCCCCATGTCATAAAGCATGAATCATCTTAGACTGGTTTCTTCAATTTCAATTTGTTTATTGTCATGTGCACAGTAAGGAAACAAGTTTCCCTGTACAATGAAATTCTTACTTTGCCGTGCACAGTGAAGTCATACACATAATATACACAATATATACAGTACACAGAAGTGACAGAAGTATAACTATAAAATGTATGTGTGTGTGTGTGTGTGTGTGTGTGTGTGTGTATATATATATATATACGACAAACCGGTACTAGTAAGGTGTACCTAATAAAGTGGCTGGTGAGTGTATATAGTGAACATGTTTATGTAGGCTGTGTTAAGATCTTTAAAAAAAAATTTATGACTTGATCATATAAAGTATACAAACTGAAATTAAAGTAGTGCGCTTAGGACAACACGTTTGTTTAAAGTGATTAATATGAAGCGTTCTCATATTTAGGTCAACTTGCTTGTGCACTTTTCCCAAAGCATCTCAATTTCTACTGTGTTGTAGACAATATGGCTATTGAAAAGTGGTATGTTATTAATCATCAGCCATTTGTTCAACCATTATAGATTGGTTGTTGCAGCACAGTAAAACAAGCAAAAAGAAATACAAACCACATTTTCTCTGTTTTTTTTCTGATTGGATAGCCATCTGATCATGGAAAGTCCAGGTGTAAATGCCCTCTTAAATGCATTCGAGATGGATACAGTATAAATCTGATTGTTCAAACCACTCCAGGAGGTAGTTTGGGATGCATTCCAGACAAAACTAGACTAGTCTACTCTAAATGCATCTGGATGTTGAAAACATGTACATTTTACTCCTCCCAAAATGTTAAAGGGGAAATGAAGCACTCAGTCAAGTTTACCTTATTTTGTACATTTTATTCCACTTTAATGAAAATATAATAAACAAACTCGATTAATGTAAACATTTAGCAGAAAACGGCATGTTTTACTGTAGATTTTAGACCTAGGGCGCCGCCATCTTGGAATATCGCTGTCTCTGACGTCACGGGGTTGGTTTGCGGTGATAAGCTGAACGGACACAATAGAAGTAAAGGAGTGAACGCGGAGACTGGACAGCCTAATTTAACCCAATGCGTGAAGTTGTGGGCGTGGAGCTGCTGCAAATACAAGCATCAGATGTGTGTCTAATATGAAAGTATATAAATGTATTCTACTTTCCTTTTTTCCTCCTTTAATCACCGATCATTTGATGCGCTTTGATTCACTCTCTGTATTACTCTGCCTGACTGCCTGTCTGGGTTTCAAACGTGACTGTAAGGGACTAAACACGGACACTGAACAGCTTAATTTAACCCAATGCATGAAGTTGTGGATGTGCATCACAGAGCTGGTGAAAACACAACAAATACAAGCATTTAAGTGTCTTGAGTTGTGTATTTTTCTTTTGCTAATACCTCTCGTTTGATGCGCTGTGGTCAACTCGTTCACGCTGCTCCAGCACTGCCTGACGAGGGGATTTACATTCAGACTAATGCAATGATTTAAATCATACATGACTTCATGCTTTACTAAGTCACGTCTGTCTGGATTGTCAAGACATATTCCCTCTTCAAGTCCATAGACTTGATCTCTCAACATGTATGAAGGATAAAAACCTGCCATAAGAAACACCGCGCAGATCTGAGTTTGGTTTAAACACGAGCAGAGGCGAGGGGGTGTAGCGGTGAAAAGTGAAAGTACCCGCCCTATGACGCTTACACCGGACCTAGTTGAAAACCACAGTATTGGGAGAGTGAATCATTACTGACGTCATGGGGGCGGGTACTTTCACTTTTCACCGCTACACCCCCTCGCCTCTGCTCGTGTTTAAACCAAACTCAGATCAGCGCGGTGTTTCTTATGGCAGGTTTTTATCCTTCATACATGTTGAGAGATCGAGTCTATGGACTTGAAGAGGGAATATGTCTTGACAATCCAGACAGACGTGACTTAGTAAAGCATGAAGTCATGTATGATTTAAATCATTGCATTAGTCTGAATGTAAATCCCCTCGTCAGGCAGTGCTGGAGCAGCGTGAACGAGTTGACCACAGCGCATCAAACGAGAGGTATTAGCAAAAGAAAAATACACAACTCAAGACACTTAAATGCTTGTATTTGTTGTGTTTTCACCAGCTCTGTGATGCACATCCACAACTTCATGCATTGGGTTAAATTAAGCTGTTCAGTGTCCGTGTTTAGTCCCTTACAGTCACGTTTGAAACCCAGACAGGCAGTCAGGCAGAGTAATACAGAGAGTGAATCAAAGCGCATCAAATGATCGGTGATTAAAGGAGGAAAAAAGGAAAGTAGAATACATTTATATACTTTTATATTAGACACACATCTGATGCTTGTATTTGCAGCAGCTCCACGCCCACAACTTCACGCATTGGGTTAAAGGGTCACGAAACACCAAAACACATTTTTTGAGCTGTTGACAGTCATATATGTGTCCCACGCTGCTATAAACACTATTAGGACACATATATTGCACTAAAAAGTGAAAATTGGTTGTTTTTGCGTTATTTTGAGCAAATTCGTTCTTCCGGTTTGAAACGAATTTTTGAAGCTACGTCACGGCCATGAGATACTTAGGTGTAAATCCAGCAGTACAGTGGCTGTCTGTCTTTTCTAGGGCGTTCTGACGTATCTGAGTGCGCAGTATTAATTCATGAGAAGACGTGCTTCAAACCAATTAGCGCGCTCTATTGTGTATGACGCGAAACTTCATTAATATGCATGATAGCTCCGGAGACTGTTTACCAGTTTACACTGTACAGACGGCAGAGAGACGCCACGTTGTGTTGCCAAAACAAGTGAAAGTACAAGAATTTCAAGACAAGAGTCGTATTAGTGTGTTGCAACGAAGGTTTTGCTTTCATTTTCCCTTTATGGGAGAGCAGCTGGACTCACGTGTGGATTACAGTGCACGCAACACGCGACAGAAACGCGTTTGTAAGGAACATTTTTACCCGAGAGCTTTTTCTCTAGTCTATAGAGGATAGTCTATACACACACGGCTTTCTGACGCTACCTACCGAGTACATAAGGTACAGAGAAATGCGGAGGATTTTTTTCTCTTATTCGCCGTAACAAATCAGCCTCTGTGTGTTTGTTTTTCCTGTCAAACTTAGCGCGTCCCTTCTATGCAAAATCTTACCCTCTTTCCCTCCCCCGACACTCCCACACTCCCAGAGCTGGACACGCCCAACTTTCCTGACTTTTTTCAAAACAGAGGTGTGAAAACACCCTGCTGAGACAGGGGGTTTCGTGACCCTTTAAATTAGGCTGTCCAGTCTCCGCGTTCACTCCTTTACTTCTATTGTGTCCGTTCAGCTTATCACCGCAAACCAACCCCGTGACGTCAGAGACAGCGATATTCCAAGATGGCGGCGCCCTAGGTCTAAAATCTACAGTAAAACATGCCGTTTTCTGCTAAATGGTTACATTAATCGAGTTTGTTTATTATATTTTCATTAAAGTGGAATGAAATGTACAAAATAAGGTAAACTTGACTGAGTGCTTCATTTCCCCTTTAAAAAACAATAAACATGAGAGCGTGTAGTAGATATTACAGCACTAATGCAATGGCAGACGACATTTTGGAATGTTTGTTTCATTTTTCTAAATTTATGTTTCATTCTATTTTTGACCAGTCATTAATTGTTAAATGATAAACTTAAACTGTGAAATTAATACCAGATGCCACCATAACAAGAGATGCATCAGACGTTCTGTGCATGGAGAGGAAAAACAAAAGATAAATATAGCATTTATTTTGTTTACAAAGGTAGAATGGCGTGCGTTATGGAGATAAAAGGTTATAAACAAATGAATGTAAGCCCTTTACAGTTTTGAATGTTGTCTTGCACATATATGTACGACAAAAATAGATGTTTCATTTGACTGTAACGACTGTAATCATGGAGCCTGCCTTGTGCGCTTGTGGTGATGTTTTACTGGAACACAAGGGAAGTACAAAAACCTCCTGTAAACTACATATGGTTTGTTTGCTGAAAAAGATTTATAGCAAGTATGGATTAGACGCATCACAGCTGATGTCAATTTCTGTTTATCTCTTCTCTCTTCCAGAAATCAGGCAATGAGGAAGAAGCTCATTCTTTATTTCAAAAGAAGAAATCATGCTCGCAAACAGTGGGTAAGTGATGACATTTAAACATCAGAACATGAATGATGGGCACATTTCTTTCTGTACTAGGATGTCCATTATAGCCTTTTACACAGTCTTAATTCATAAGGTGATCATGTCATTGAAGTTTTTGAATTTCATTGAGGGGTTAAGAAACACACTGGAACTGTTAGACTAGTAAGTTAATCAGTTTAGTTTAATGTTCTCTCTCTTTATTCTCTGATAATCTACCTCAGTATTGATCAAACGTCAATGCATTCTGCCTGGTGTATTCAGGAACAGAAATTCTGCCAGCGCTATGACCAGCTAATGGAGGCCTGGGAGAAGAAAGTTGAGCGAATCGAGAATAACCCACGGCGCAGAGCCAAAGAGAGTAAAGTGCGGGAGTACTACGAAAAGCAGTTTCCTGAGATCCGCAAGCAGAGGGAGCTGCAGGAGCGCATGCAGAAGTGAGTAGTAGTGCGCCGGCTTGCACGCCTACATTGAGTCTATTTATTTGAATATACATGTGTGTAAATGTATATTTTTTCAGTTTTTATAACAATTTCAGTAATATTATTGAATAAAATACAGATCTTTAGATGATTTATGTACAATTAAATTTATACATGAATATTTTCGGTCTTTTTTAGTAGATATATAAACATTTTTTACTGTAGCTTTGTCTACCTAATTCTAATTGTATTTGCATTGTAAACCTTAAATAAAAAGTTATATATTTTTAATTTCATGTATAACGTTTTACTTACTATACTCTCAAAATCATTTTGTATAAATCCGCAGATTGTTAAAACAGTTTTGAGCAGAAATAGCAAAAATAGTCATGAGATTCTGTCTAGTCCAGACATTCGCATGGTTCATTTTAAGCTTGTACTTTATAGAAGTGTGTTTATATCTGTGTTTGTGTATTTGTCTGCAGTAGAGTGGCTCAGCGTGGTGGGGGTCTGGCTTCGGCAGCCCGCAGTGAACATGAGGTTTCTGAGATCATCGACGGCATCTCAGAGCAGGAGGTAGGATCGCAACTTAAGTGAACACACAGTGTTTCCTGCATTGCTTTTCAGTGCGATTCATCATTTCTGTTAGACCTTTAATGGCTGCAGTCAAAACACTAATCCAGTTCATTAATAAACACTCTGTAGTAGAGGGTCTGCACGTGAGAGGTCTGTTTTAAGTTCCGCTCCCGCTGGGTTTTATTTCACTACCGTCCACTCCTGCTTGGTTTTATTCCGCACCTGACTGCTTCTGCTATTTATTCACTCTTTGTTCACCCGCTGTACATTTAGAACAGTTTTCATCCTGATCCACCCGTTCCCATTAAATTTAAGTCTCGTTTTCACAGTCCCGCATTTAAATTTTCACTTGCTGCTATAGATTGTTTTCATGTGACGTCATTGATGAACCACAAAATTCAGATGGAGTGCAGGAAGTGATTCTTCTACATAGGAATCGCTATCAGAGCATCAAAATGTTTTTGTTTTGTTGTTTATAATTTTTGAAATTGGCCAAAATAAGAAATGCCAGCTTTTATAGACTTCCAAATCTTTGTGCTCTTGAAGGGGAGAGAGTTCAAGAAACTGGCTGAAAAATGGAAGTAAAGGCAATATGTATTATTATGTAATAAACATTTATTCAATACAGCCATGACAACAAACTTTTTTTAACGTGAGAATGCATTTAACAGCACCAATAAAGATTATATACAGGCCTAGCTATGTGTATAAATATGTTAATATGTTAATATGTTATATAAAAATCAGATACAAACACCACTACACTTACACAAAATCCAGGAGAATATAAATAACGTACCCTGCCATGTAATCCCTGCAATGAAATCTCCATCTTGTTTTGCAATAATCCAATTCTTTACTGGAGTTTCGGCAGAATAAACAACCGTAACATGAACATCGAGATGCGCAGCAGCAGTAAATGTTTGTCAATGGTAAGTTCATCGACTGAACAAAGTTTAATTCAAGTCATTATCTATAGTATGCTTCCAAGCACTATAGTATTTACTATAGTAGTTTTCATTTAACGTAATTATACAGTATGTACCGCATCGATGACGGGTACATTGTTTTTAGATCAGTAGAAAACTCGACCCTCTTCATGATATAAGGATCATGCCCAACATATGTGGTTATTTTTTATTTATATCTCCTTTGAAACATGGTATAAATCACAAAAATATGGACTTTCCTCTTTGTCACCCATTAAGTTTTTTATTTTCTGTCCTCCATCTGAATTTTGCACATCACCAGAACCATATGATTGAAAACGACCTATACTGAGATAGATAACAATAAACAATATAGTTTTGTACAAAAATTGTATTTCTTATTTTTATTATTTGTCATCAAGATACTTTTCAAAGTTTTCTGTCAACACAATAATATGTGGCACAGAGAACCCCGGTGTCCTGGCCAAATTCCTCCATCGGCCCTTATCGGTCATGGCCTCCTAATCATCCCTATTCACCGAATTGGCTGTATCTCTGTCTCTTCACTCCACCAATAGCTGGTATGTAATGAGTGCACTGGCGCTGTTGTCCTGTGGATGCTGCACACTGGTGGTGGTGTGGAGAGACCCCCTCCCCCCTCATGATTGTGAAGCACTAAATAAAAAAATAAAAAGTAAATAAATTCACTGTAAAATACACAGTACATTACATTTTTACATTACACATGTTTCTTTGTTGTACTTGTACTGCTCTGTCACTCATGACAAGCTTTTTATGTTCTGTTTTGCACTCTCAAACATTAATATGGAGGACCAGGAGTGCCAGTTAGAAATAAAATGAAGAATCAAATGATTCAATTTAATAATTGAAGCATTACAATGTCTATAAATAAATCACTATTTAAATGGACAACTAATGGACAAATAAATAGACATTTAAATAGCTTGCCTGACCGCAGTAACGTCACGCCTCAACTGTTAGTCTTTTCTATACAGACAGTGATAATCCAGATGAAAATTTCTTTTACAGAAATCAGCTAAAGCTAATAAATCATCCACAAACCGTCCCCAAACACATTCGTATTACCATGACGTTTGAGTCGCTTTGCTGATCTTTAAACTCTCGCTAAAATAGTTTTCTCTCTGTCCATTGACTTCATTTACAAGCGAAAGAGGGTTTAGCTTGACTTAAGGAGAAAGTTGATTGGTTGCTCCCATGTGTGGACTGTCCAATGGCATTTTTAACTCGGTATGTATGCCAAATGTGAAATGTCAGAAGTCTCTGTGAGTGTATGCTGCAAATGAAATTTCCCTACGGCGACAAATAACTAAACCAACCAACTAACTAACCAACTAACCAACCAACCGACTAACCAACTAACTAATATAGTATGGTTTATATTTATGCATTTAAAGTTATTTATAAATACATTGTTTTATTAAATGACATTTAATAACACGATTGAAATGAACACATTTAAATATGTCTATTTATTTGTTCATTTAAATTGTGATTTATTTATACACATTTTTATGCTTCAATTATTAAATTGATAAGTTGATTCATCATTTCATTTCTAACCGGCACTCCTGGTCCTCCATACATTAAGACACATAATACACAATTAAAAAGTTAGTTTAGAAAACCGTTTATTCATTGTTTAGACACAATGTAACTGTTTTTCTGTTTTCGTTCAAGAAGATGCAGCCTTAATGAGCATTAGAGACTTTCAAACTCTAAGAAACAAAAACTCTAAAACAGACAGTATTCTTCAGCTTTAAATGTTCACAAATACCAAAGTGCCTTTACATATCAAGGTCTGATGCACAACCAATTTGGTTTTATAGCTCATGGACTTCTTAACCACAGAAACAAAATTCAATGGCATATTTGCTGACCGCCTCTGCCTTTCTATTAGCATCACTCATTTTTTTTTTCTCTCTCTCCCCGTTTCATGTTTGTCTCTTTCTTGCTGCAGAACTCGGAGAAGCAGATGCGTCAGTTAGCTGTGATTCCTCCCATGCTGTTTGATGCCGAACAGCAGAGGATAAAGTTCATCAACATGAATGGGCTGATGGATGATCCTATGAAGGTCTATAAAGACAGACAGGTCATGAACATGTGGAGCGAACAGGAGAAGGACACCTTCCGTGAGAAGTACGTTCTGTGCTTTCAGTGTGAAAGTGCATTTTGATTTTTCATCAAGGGATGAGGAGTTACGAAGTCTGTTCTTAGATGAATCAGCATGTGGTTTAGCATCTATTGCTTTGTTTTAAATGGATCAGGAGTTTATATGCTTGTGGCCGTGTTTGATAGTTGGTTAGTGGTGCAATACTAGGTTAAACTAAGTATGGTTACTTCAGCAATTGTCTCCAGTCCTCTACAGGCCAACAGAAAACATTACTTCGCTGAAAGGAAAATAAAATACTGTTTCAGAATGATTTGCACCAAGAAGCACCAAAACAGTTGAATGAGCAGAATAACTAATAAACGATTCTGAGTTAGTCATAAAAAGACTAAAATGTATATGTGTAGGGTGGGATTCTGTTTGGCATTTGGAAAAGAAAAAAACTGTTTCATTATTTGTTGTCAACATTTTAAAACAAAAAAGCTTAGAAGTTGTTTGCTAATGAGTAACTTTTTGTTAGTCAACACAGAAAATCCAATAAACCAATTTAAAATTGTGGCAAAAAAATCCCCTCAAGAAAAAAATTCCCTCAGATATATACTGATGTGACCAACAGATTTTCATGGGAATTACTGAGTCATATCAGTATGAATCTACCATTCATATTGATATGACTCAGTAATTCCCATGAAAATGGTGATTAAAAAAAAGTCAAAAATTTCATCACCTTGTGTTAATGTGCATTTTTAAGGAAATGAAATGATCAAAATGCAAATTTAGAATAAAAATTCCTTAATTCGTCTCCATCGTCTCCGTCTTAAGCCTGGTTTATACTTCTGCGTCAAGTGATCGGCGTGACCCATGGCGCAAGCCTCGCGCGTAGCCGTGCATTTATACTTCTGCGCGCTGTTTCTGTTTCTTTGCAATACACCTCCGAAACGCTAGCTGGCAGTAGGTGTTTATGTTCCTCTGTGTCGAGTTTCTTCGATGTTTTTTGTTTTTTCTGAACACTTCCTTAATGTACAAGTGGCTCAAATTCGCTCATTTTGAGGCGGGAACCGGCGGACATGCAACAACTTTAATCATGAGGTAAACACAAAACAACAGTCTCCATCCCGAGCTCCTTCACGGGACTCCACACTTGTAAACACTCGCTACATCGGGCGCGTGGCTCTCACCTCCGCCCACACTCGTCAGCACTACAAAGCCGACCAATGACAGAGCTTGCGCTACGCGTACGCGTTACAATTTTTGAGAGGTGCGCGTCAACGTCGCCGACGGCCACGGCGAGGGGTTATGCGTCCACGCGTAGGCTGCGCCGTAGCTTACACGTATGCTTGACGCAGAAGTATAAATCGGCCTTAAGTCATCTCCATTATGCTTGCCTTGTTAACTGTTTGTCACTAGGTTACCAATATTTCAGCTGCCCTAACAACTTGATGGAAACACACCTAAGTTGCATTTTACTTTTTTTGCAATCTTAAAAAATGTTTTTCTTCAAATTAAGATGGAAACCCAGCTATTTATTGTTAAATATTAATATAAAAAAGGCCTCTAATATTTTGGCTTGTCCAGCTATTGTTACAACTATTTAAATGGGTAGCCAATAATGCGTTAGATCATAGCTATTGTGTGTACATGTTCATGTGGTTTAATACATTCATAGTGGCCCATATTGGCCTAATTGACCCTTCGCTAAGCCCCGCCCTCCTTAGTTACTGTTGTTACACATGTCAAGCTTTCGTGCCTGGCACATCTATTACAATATGTATGCGCCAATGTCAGACATTCCCAGGGATATAATTAGTCATTTTTGGCGAACAGGTGAGATATCTGAGAAAGCCAGACAAAAAAGGACTCTAGTATGCATTGCAGGTGTATATTCATGACTTAAAACTGAAGCTAAAGCCTAGCCGCCTCTTACGCTGACCATTCAACAGCTTAGTTCGTGCACAGTAGGATAGGTGAAATTTAAAAATAATCCATTAATAACAAATTAAACCGTGACTTCTCTTTTTTTTTGTCAAAAAGCCTGATAGACTAATTGTAGTGCAATGAAATATAGCGTTACTAACAGACGAGGAAACGCGCATGGACAGTGCTTCTACATAATTCATTCATAGAAAGAACAGGCAGAAAGGGGAAATTGATGGATTTGTGCCAAATATTAGCACCATTAACCCATAACAATGTACACTACCTATAACTGTCAGCATGTTTGTGTGCTTTATCCAGTTTCTATTCTAATTTGCAGTTCAATAGAAAAAACAAATAAATTGAAATGCGAATCAAAGTATAAATAACAGAAGCGAACAAATAGATTTTCCCTACCAGCAAATATTAATCCAGCACCAAATATAAAAGCAGACACTAACCCGCTATAACGTCATCACCAATGACTAAATCTCTAAAAGACCGATGAAAACAACGGTGAATTGTAGCTCGAGGGTTATAAATGACTGAAAACCAGCTGCGGGTGAAGTATATTGATCGCAAGTGCTCAGAATGTGATCACATCTCGGTTTTGTTCTGTTGATATGTAATCCAAATATTCGTAGCTTGAAACAGATGGAAAATGACTGGATTGTGCTCGCTCTTACAGCTAATGCGAGAGCTTAAACGGAGCATAGCTACAGTTGCTAAGCCACGATTGGTGTGTGGCGGTTTTCGGGTCTGTCTTAGCGAAGGGTCAATTCTTACATTATTAGATGTGTTAGTAAAGCATGCCAGACAGCCTGATTTTAAACATACCATGTTGTTGTAGTAGTCCTGATTTTAATGTTTTATGTTACTGACATCCAGCCAGTTACCAAATTTTGGCAACCAAAATAACTGTCAAAGCTTTTTAATGAGGAGTTTGAGATGTATCAATGTCTGTTTTGTGCACACAAAATAAATTAGCTAAAGCATGTAAACACATCAGATGTGTGAACGAGCTTCGTTTTAACCAAATATGATGCTAGAGTTAGTAATTTGGCAAATTTTTCTGACCTTAATATTGAGAGGTAGCTTGTTGCCAAAAAACATTCCAACTCTGAATGTGACACTCTAAATGGCATACAGTTTCATTACCCAGCGACTGAAATACAAACACTAAAATCATTTATTTGTTTATTTATTTTTAGTTTTCAGTTAAATGAGCATGGTTGACGCATGAATATCAGTCTTCATTATATTTGATTTGGTGGTGGAGTTTCCTTGTAAAGCAGTCACAGTAAAGTCTGAATGACAGAGAGATCTTATCTACTTATGTTATAAACATGACCTGTTATCATGCCTTTCTAAACAAATTTCCTTCATAAAAAGTATTAAAAGAATCAAATACAGTAAAAGCATTTAGCATGTAACTGTTGTATTAGGAATGTATCACAGCTATTCCTCTCCTTCTCTGCAGGTTTATCCAGCACCCAAAAAACTTTGCCCTGATAGCCTCTTTTCTGGAGAGAAAGGTACACCTGCATCTTTATTAATATCATCCTCTTCATCTCATTGTTTGCACTGCAGGCTGTGTGCACCGCTTGAATGCGATCAGAGTGTTTGAGCTGAACGACTAAGATTTGAAGTGCTGTATGTGTGTGTGTGTCCCACCCTAGACGGTGGCTGAGTGTGTCCTCTTCTACTACCTGACTAAGAAGAATGAGAACTACAAGAACATCGTTCGCAGGAGCTACCGTCGCAGAGGCAGGAGCCAGGTAAGCAACTTTCCAAGCATGCCTTTTGACTCTTCAAGGTGTACTTTGTTTTATATGTTCTGCTGAATCTTGCCCACACTCATGTCCACATCGCTTTCTAAGTATACTCAGTCATGGTGAAGTTTGACACATGTAGTGCAGATGCTTTTTTAGACTTTACCTGACAACAGGGGGCAGCACTGGGTGTCTTTGTACTATTCTAAACGCACACTGTATAAATGTTGACCATTTCTGATCTCTTCGAACAAAGATCTTGCAAAACAAGAGTCTTAATGCTGCATTTCATACAAGTAGGGTGGAGTGGATGTGGATTATGCATTAAAAACAATTGTACTTTTTATATTTTATAAGTTTTATAGTTGTTTTTATTAACACGTAATGATGCTATTTTAAAAACATGTTTCCATGTGCATTTTCAGTGATCGGATCACAAGTGGTCAACTGAGACGCATTCGAGTTTTTAACATGGTGTTAACAAGCATTCAGATGTGTGAAATGCAACCACGTGTTTAGATTCTGTCAAAATTCTCCTCTCTTATTTGGTCACGCTCTACATAACTTTCGCTAGCAAGCATGCAGATGAAAAGAATGTGAATGGCAGCTACGATAATCGAAAAACAGCTTGCATACTTTGTTTTGAAGCGCTATCGCACAACGCACCCCATAGTGATTATGTGTTAGGTCAGTAGGTGAAGAGTAAGTGTTTTTTTGTGGCTGTTCAAACACTTTGAAAGCACTCTGAACAAGTGTATTTCAACCTAGAAGTGGTCTGACATGGACAAGCTTAATGAATTTTAGATTTTATTTGCACCTGTTGTTAGTGCTGTTCAACCTGTAGACATGTTGGCAAAATGCATCTTGATTCCAGGTGTAAAAGAGGCTATATTAATAGCTTTCATATGACATCACACAGTTAGGGGAACACCGCCCCCCCTGGCAGGCAAAACAAAGCTATCTCCCGCTTCCCGCCAAGTCACAAGCTGAGCGATTTCTTGGTTTTAACCAAAATGCCAGATAGATGTTCTGCAATAGGATTTATTTAACCAATGAGGAGACATTCATCTGCAGATTTCCTTCAGAGAAAGAAAATCCAGAAAGGAGAATTTTTTTGGATTTATACCAAACGACAGACTTTTTGACCCATCACTATCTAAAGTAACTATAACTTTTGGTGCTTTTGTATGCTTTTAAAAAAAATCTTTTTTTCTGTTTCTGTTTCTAATTTGCAGTTAAAGTATACATTAACCAAATATATTATATATTATAATATAACCTAAGTCAAAATGTAAAGAAGTAAACAAACAAACAAAAAGACAGCAAATATAAAAACATACACTCACGTTCTATACCACCATCACCAATGACTGAATTGCTGAAGCATTCTCCACAAGACAGATTTAACTATTAATCATTGCTGAAATGGTTCTCTTGCATGTACCTGAGGTTTTTTAAAGGGGGGTGGTCCACCATGATATCATATTTTAAACTTTAGTTGATGTGTAATGTAGCTGTGTGAACCTAAACAACATCTCTGAATGTAATGCGCTCAAAGTTCAATGCAAAGAGAGACATCGACTTTTACAGAGGTAGCTTAGCAAAGCCTACAATAAACGACGTTTGGGGTCTACAATAAAATACATCTAGGCTAGTGAGATCACAAATGCTTCAGGTTACGCACATTCACCACGCGCATACACCCCGCTCAGCAAAGGGGCGTGGCCAGAGGCGCTGTAATGTTGCAGAGAAAGATAAATGCCTCCAAACACTGCTATTTCCACAGAGCTTGTTCTGTTTCTGAATTTGGGCTTCCAAAGGACATGAAATAAAGAGAGAAGTGCTTACAATTTAATTTTAATTATGTTCCAGAGAATTATAAAAAAGATATATAGCTCTAGAATTTGACAAAGGACAGCTTCCAGAATCTCTCCCAGTTCAGTGCTGCATTCTGCTAAAAACTCCTCAAAGGAGCAGCTCCAACCATAATAGCAGAAGCTGTGGATTGTGAGCCACAACCTGTAAGTGTTTTTATTTGTTAAAATGTATCTATTGCATGCACAGTTTCTAGCTTTAACGGTATGTTGCAGCGAGGACGTAAAAAGGATGTAAACAATGAGAAAAGCTGTTTAGCACTGTTAACAATTTAGCTACTAATTCATATTTATCTGTCAAATCCCTGTAAACACCCACAATCTTCACCAGCGCTGCAGTGTCTTTTTGTGCAGCCGCTTTTCCTGCATTATACATCTCAAATAACGAACTCGCAAAAGATATGTAAATGTTTCATATTACGTACACATGCTCTGACATCCCAAGTCTCCCAGAAGTTGCAAACAAATGATAATCTCCTGGAAATCACACATCCCCTATCCGCTCTTCGAATACGTTCCGTGCACTGAGGTTCAGCTGTGTCCTCTGTGTCAGTTTCTGTCTGATTCAGGCACAAACTGATACTGCTAACAGCTACTCTGACTGACAGCGTTTTCCTGGTGATGTGGAGCAGATCTGCGAATCACAGCACATTATGTTAGCTGACCAATCAGAGCCTCTTGAGGGTGGACTTTCAGAGGAACTAGGAAATATGACGGTTGGTTTCATGTTAGCTGAGTAGCTGTATATAAAATAACATGATTTTTCACAAATGAAGCATGGACACACATTACTTTGCGTCTTATTTACATAACCAAACCTTAAAATTACACTCTGCACCACCCCCTTTAAATGACTGCAATAGGGCTTCGGGTGCTGTATATGGATCTCAAGTGCCCAAAATGTACATTTTGTTTCATATATCTTCTGTTGACATCCTTCAAATATTCATAGCTTAAACAGAAGGAAATCTGACCGGCTTATGGTGCATTTCTAGGGAGCTCCTAGTGTAAGCTGCCATTAAAACCCATTGTTTTGCCCGCTAGGTCTTCGTACAGGTAACATGACTTAAAAAAATCAATTGTTATTAGCTTACTTCTTGACAAAATTATTCCAGTCATACATTTTGCAAATCTTTGCATGAGTGCCCAAATTAAAAGTCTCTAATCAAGTGGTGTCCTGTTGCAATTTTAGAGTAGAAAAGCTGAAATTGCTCATTATGGAGTTGAATGGAATGCAGCACAAAAAAACTAAAAGCTTTTGAATGTTGTCCATAGAATTATGGCGTATGAAACCAAATAAACCTTTATTCTGCTTGTGGTTCAGTCCCCTCATTACCAGCATTTACCTCATCATTATGCTTATAGTGGCATTGTGAATCCGCCTTGTCTATTTAATGAGTGTGTGTTATTAAAAATAAATCAGCATGATTCTAATGAGTATCACAGGCACACACCTCAAAGTGAGTTGAAACCATATGCAGTAATTATCCAGCTTCTGTGCCCTGCTGGAGATCACCGTGACTCTCTCCTGATCTTACATACTCATTAATGTATGTGTGTGTGTGAGTGTCACGGCACTGTTGCGTCGTGAATATGAGAAATGTTTGCGTTTTGGTTTAAAGAGAGGGCAAGCAGGAGCACTCTATGTGTGTCTTCAGCTCAATAAAAGCTGATAGAATAATGAGTCCACAGCCCAAACACATTTGTTTTACTGGTCTTCTGCTGCTGGAGCGCTTCTGCTCAGGTCATTAAATATCGCCTGATCTTTAATGGGCTCACATTAAAACGCTCTCAGCCAGTACCACAAACACCGAAAACGAGGGATACAGCAGGATGAGCCTGATGGGTGAGAGAGAGCATGAACAAAAGCGAGACAGAAAAACAGAAAACAAGTTACTGTACGGATGAGTGCATCTGTAGATGTGTGTTTAACTGTGCATGAGTAACTGTGCATGTAGCGCTGTAATAAGGGACGTGGGCAGCTGACGTGACGTCTGATTTCACTGCTCTCAGAGAAAGACCATTCATTTTTTGTCTTACTGTATAATTATTTGGTAAATTGATTTTGTGATTTTTCTGTAATTGCTAGTTTAAATAAATGCTGTACTTCTAGATGAAGCTGTACAGTTGTCTTCAGCAGTCATAGTAATCGTATTAAAACGATTTAAGACATTTTAACATAATGATGATTTAATCAGAAAAGATATTTTATATTGCCATAAAACATTCATTCATTCATTCATTTTCCTCTGGCGGAATGAACCACCAACTTATCCGTAATATGTTATACACAGCAGATGCCCTTCCAGCTGCAACCCAGTACTGGAAAACACTCATACACTCACATTCACACACATAAACTACAGCTAATTTAGTGTATTCAATTCACCTGTAGCACGTTGAATAAACTAAATTGGCCGTAGTGTATGTGTGTGAATGTACTGTAAGAGTGTATGGGTGTTTCCCGGTGTTGGGTTGCAGCTGGTAGGGCATACGCTGCATAAAACATATGCTGAATAAGTTGGTGGTTCATTCCACTGTGGTGACCCCTGGTTAAAAGAGGCTAATCTGAAAAGAAAATAAATGAATGAATGACCGATATGTCTTTGGACTGTGGGGGAAACCGTAGCACCCGGAGGAAACCCACTCGAGCACGGGGAGAACATGCAAACTCCACACAGAAATACCAACGGACCCAGCCGGGATTCGAACCAGCCAACTTCTTGCTGTGAGGCGACAGTGCTAACCACTGAGCCAACGTGCCACCCTGCCATAAAACATTTTATTTTTTATTTATTTATTTAAAGTCCAAATTACTATATTTGACTAATATTTAAATAAATGTTTATTAGGAAATATTGTAACACTTTCCAATATGGGACACATAGTTAATGTTAGTTGATGTATTTGTTAAAATGAACAAACAATGAAAAAAATCATGTATTACAGTATTTATTTGAGTTTGTTAACTTTAGTTAATCAAAATACACTTATTCGTTGTTTGTTTTATATAGCGGCAGGTTCAAAACAGGACTAACGTTATCTCTGTGAAAAACAAAATATCACAACAAGTGGCTGTAAAGAAGGTAGTCTCCTAAAACTCGACATTTATAATGCCTATTATGCCAAGTTCAGACTGCATTATTTTAGGCACGATTTAGATTTGCTGACAGGTTTAGAAAAATTGCAGACAAATGCCTGAAATCACAGGCAAATCAGTGCTTGTTCATGCGAGTAATAATCACACAGCGTGAACTATCAAAGACGCAATCTGAGAGAATCGCAGACGAGTCTGCGACACTCGTGAGATATTTGACATGCCAAGTATCTGGAGCTGTTGGCAATTCAAATCATGCCGTGTGAAATATGTTCTGATTGAAAATAACATCAGTGATTTCCTACAGCCAATGAGAGAGCAGCATCCACTAGTGTGGCTATCTGCAGGCCAGCAGGAGGTTGGGGGAGAAGTTAAAAGGGCTCATTTTCAGGTTATTTGGACCCAAGAAATGGAGAAAAACTAGTAGAAATTTGGCAGGAGCAGCCGTGTCTGTTCGAGGTGTCATCTGAGCAATATCACAACCGGGTCAAAAATAAAAAAAAAAGTTGAGGAGAAATTGCTAATTCCCTTCAAAGTCAGGTGAGCAAAATAAGTACATTGTCTACCCCACCAAAGGCTTCTTTCTCACTATGTAGTTAATAACAAAATATATACTATGTGACCGCTCATTGTTTCCATGTCACTTCTCGTATGTGTTTAGTTGTGAGATGTAGTTTGGACAAAGTTGTCGGCGATTTTTCATATAGTAAAGTCAAGAAGTGTGAAACCTTCTGCCGCCGATCCATCCTGCAGTGTAAACGCATCACAGATGGAACGCTACCTCAGATAGTCACTACTTTAAAAATCGTGCAGTCTGAACTCAGCATTAGTCGCTGACAGTATCTTCAGCAGGTACTATGTGAAAACTAATGGCGGACGACTGCTTCTCACTCAGGGCTGTCATTGCTAATGAGGGCGAGATCATCATTAATGGGTGGGGGTTTGCCCCTCTGATGACATGTACAAAGGGAGGATGTCACTCAGCAGTGTTTCTGTAGACTGTTTTTAAAAAAACGTGATTATAAATTTATTTTTTTTTTAATTTCCAGCCATTTCCTTCCAGCACTAGGAAACACCCATACACTCTTGCATTCACAAACATACACTACAGTCAATTTAGCTTATTCAATTCACCTATAGCGCATGTCGTTGGACTGTGGGGGAAACCAGAGCACCCGGAGGAAACCCATGCGGACATGGGGAGAACATGCAAACTCCACACAGAAATGCCAACTGACCCAGGTGGGGCTCGAACCAGCAATGTTCTTGCTTTTGAGGCAACAGTGCTAACCACTAAGCCACCGTGCCACCCCAAAATATCATCAGTAGATGAAAAAAAAATCATTGGGCAGTCTTTTAGGATTCATCAAGCCCCAAATCTGTACCTCAACAGGAACTTGAAATGCTCTGTGATGTGACCTCAACTACTCAAACTACTTAATTTCAATTGAACAAATTCTTTATTACATTGGGTTGTTATTGTATATGCCATTTTAATAGCTTCATAATAAGTGAAAACCTGTTTACTGAGGTCAATGTAAAACATTTTGTCCAGTCATTCAATCTGATTGCTTGTGTAGTATAAACAGCCACTGAAGACCAGCTGCTCTCTCCCCACTGATCTAATTCTAAAACATTACGAGATCTCGTCCAGCCTATTCTTATAACCGTCCAGAGCATTGGATGTAATTTTATGAGATGCCACTCTCCAAAACATTTTGCTTTATTCCCTGTTGTCTTAAGTATATTTTGCAAGCTTATGTTGCGGTGGTGTGCTTGTGAAAATGAATGAAACAATCAAAAACATCATAGTGCAAAATCATACAGTATATTGAATGACAATACATTTGTTGGCTGCGTTTCTGCATGTGTGTGTAAGGTTATCTCAGGTCCTGTCTGTCAAGCGGAAAAGCTGTGGAGCGTAGAGACATTGTGATTCTTCTTTCACTCCATTGATCACTCCATTCTCTGTCCCCTTAGATCCTGCCACTGTCTGTTCATTCTTTTTCATTGATTTCCTCCCCCAACCCCCCTGTCTTTTTTGTACTAGCTCTAGTGCATATTTCTTTCCTGACAAAAATAGATGATTTATGGTACCTTGTAATTTAAAATGGAATTTTTATGTGAAGGAAAGCCCAGATACAAAGAAGTGACACCTAGGTATTGGGGTGTTTGTTTGTTTTTTCATCGCACTTTGTTCACAGACAGATTTATAACAAGATGTTCTGGTTCAAGACAGCATTTGGGAAATTATAGGGGAATTTGAGTGTGTACAGCCAATTTGCAGATTTATTTATTCAGCATTTTATGTCCGCAAATGAGAATGTTAAAAGGACAAAATTTTTTTGATGTCGATTTAATTGTCTGTGTTTTGATTGGCTGTGCTCGCAGAATAACCAGCAGGCGCAGCAACAGGTGAACCGGAACAACCAGGAGGAGAAAGACGACAAGGAGAAAGAAAAAGAGGGAGAACGTGAGGAGGACAAAGCGGAGGGAGATGACAAAGAGGAGGGCATAAAGTGAGTATTTTCCCTCTTTTCGCTTGCCTGCTTCTCCCTCTTGTTTCACATCCGTCCGTCGGCTGTTTTTCCTTGCGTTTTCTCTCATCAAATCTTTTGAACTCGTGGCCTTAAAGCTTGTTTTTCTCTGTGATTCAGCTTAAACTGAGAAGGCACAGTTATATAACCAGGCAGGTGGAAAAAGCATTTTGCTGACTTGCCACTCAAAGCCTGTGCTAAAGTCCTCCGATTCAGAGCTCTTTTAAGCTGCTTGTGTCACAGACTCTAGGTTAAAAATATGCTTATGATACCACACTTTTGTGGTTTCAATTTTCAGTACCACAAGGAAAATTTTATATTTTATTAAAATATTAGATTTTTTTATATTCAAATTTTTTTTGATATTATACTTAATTTATATTTATAAGTTGATTTATTAGCAATTTAATTAATAATTTATAAAAAAAATACATAGTTGAAGTCAGAATTATTAGCCCTCCTGAATTATTAGCCGCCCTGTATATATTTTACCCCAATTTCTGTTTAGCGGAAAGAAGATTTTCTAATAGCTAGAAACTTTAGAACTTTCTTTCTAATAACTTTCTAATTAATTTCTAATAACTGATTTATTTTATCTTTGCCATGATGACAGTACATAATATTGCACTTGATATTTTTTAAGATACAAGTATTCAGCTTAAAATGCAGTTTAAAGGCTTAACTAGGTAAATTAGGCAAGTCATTGTATAATGATGGTTTGTTCTGTAGACAGTCGGGAAAAGGGGGCTAATAATATTGACCTTAAAATAGGCCGATATTGCAAAAAGATTATCACGATATCATGTTTGATATCATTCAATATCGATTATTATTGAATATTTTTAACAATAGATTTAGGAATATTAAGATTTATTATATTTAACCACTTTATTTTAATTTACCAACATTACTAAGACAAATAGTTTTAATAGTCCAAAAAAAATGTAAACAAAATATCTGATCTCTTTATAATAAAATAAGCATAAGTATAAAAGACTCTTAAACTTGATGAATAAAATGTTACAAAGTGTGCACAATGGTGAAGCGTAAATACTGAAAAAGCAAATCAAAGCAAACTTTAAGGTATCTATAATAATGATACAAAAACTTCAAACTCTCTAAACAAAACAAATTATGATAATCAATTCTGAGCTTTCGAATAAAGGAACCAACCATCATTATTCAAATACATATTGCAACATTACAAATTGTGAAGTTGAATGACTATATTACCCCCTATGTTAAAAAATCTTTCAGATGGGGTGCTAGTGGCTGGGTTGGACAAGAAAATTCAATTCAATTCATCTTTATTTGTATAGCGCTTATACAATGTAGATTGTGTCAAAGCAGCTTCACATGGAAGATTATAGTGAATCGAAACAGTGTCAGTTCAGTTTTCAGAGATTAAGTTCAGTTTAGCTCAGTTCAGTGTGGGTTAATAATCACTACTGAGAGTCCAAACACTGAAGAGCAATTCCATTGATGCGCACCTCTACAGATCCCGAACCATGCAAGCCAGTGGCGACAGCGGCGAGGAAAAACTTCACCAATTGGTGAAAGTGAAGATTTAAAATAAAAAAAAATAAATAAAAAAAAATAAAAAACCTCGAGAGAAACCTGGCTCAGTTGGGCATGACCATTTCTCCTATGGCCAAACGTCTTGTGCAGAGCTGCAGTCTAGGTGCAGGAAGGTGGATCTCAGCGAAGACTTGTCTGTCCTTGGAGCATCACAGGAGTCAGTCTCATGCTCTCACTCCACGATGACCACCACAGCAGCTGCTCAGGATACGGCCTCGTCCAGAAAACCTTGGGATCATCTCGTCGCTGGTCTTGGATCGCATCAGTGGCACTGAATAGTCTGAGGCCCTCATGATGAGTACCCCCAGGTGGAAATACAGAATAAAGAGAATAATTAGTGTAGCTGCTGTTCATAGTGTATATAAACAAGAAGCAAAGTTCTGTGTGGGGCACATCATGCGTCATACCGCAATGTACTGCACTGAGTGTATGCTTTGCTAAAAAGATAGGTCTTTAATCTAGTTTTGAAGAGTGAGAGTGTGTCTGAGCCTCGGACATTATCAGGAAGGCTATTCCAGAGTTTAGGGGCCATAAATGAGAAGGCTCGACCTCCTTTACTCGACTTTGATATTCTAGGTACTACCAGAAGCCCTGAGTTTTGAGATCGTAAAGAGCGGGTTGGATTGTAGCGAGACAGGAGGTTGGTTAGATAAACAGGAGCTAGATTATTTAAAACTTTATAGGTAAGGAGTAATATTTTAAATTCAATTCGAAACTTAACAGGCAGCCAGTGTAAGGAGGATAAAATTGGGGTGATAGGATCATATTTTCTAGATCTGGTAAGAACTCTAGCAGCTGCATTTTGCACTAGCTGAAGTTTGTTAATAGAGGATGCTGGGCAACCAGCAAACAGAGCATTACAGTAGTCTAGCCTAGAAGTCATGAAAGCATGAACTAGCTTTTCTGCATCTGATATGGATAGCATACTTCGCAATTTAGCAATATTTCTTAGATGAAAGAAGGCAGTTTTTGTGACATGGGATATATGATTTTCAAAAGTTAAATTGCTGTCTGATATGACACCCAGATCTTTTATAGTAGAGCTAACGCTAACTTTGTATCCCTCTAGTTGCAGGTCGAGTTGTGAGAACTGCTGTGTTCAGGATTTAGGCCCGATAAGTAATAATT
Source organism: Danio kyathit (assembly GCA_903798195.1). Taxonomy (NCBI): domain Eukaryota; kingdom Metazoa; phylum Chordata; class Actinopteri; order Cypriniformes; family Danionidae; genus Danio; species Danio kyathit. Next base: position 44,074,905 of record LR812526.1, read on the forward strand.
CTGTTTTGTCTGAGTTTAAGAGAAGAAAATTGTTGGTCATCCAGTTTTTGACATCTTTAATACACTCAGTTAGCTTAGACAGTTCAGACATCCCATCAGGTTTAGTTGAAATATATAATTGAGTATCGTCTGCATAGCAGTGAAAGCTGATCCCGTGTTTTTTAATAATGTCCCCCAGGGGAAGCATGTATATTGTAAACAGCAAAGGGCCTAAAACTGATCCTTGAGGGACCCTGTACATTACTGGCCTGACTTGTGAAAGCTGTCCATTAATATTCACAAACTGGTAACGATCAGCTAAGTATGACCTAAACCATTGAAGGGCCTGACCTTGGACATCTGTAGAATTTAAGCGGTCTATGAGAATATTGTGGTCGATGGTGTCGAATGCGGCGCTAAGATCAAGTAAAACTAATAGTGAGATGCACCCTTGGTCAGCAGCTAAGAGTAAATCGTTGGTTATTTTTACTAATGCGGTTTCTGTACTGTGATGAGGCCTGAAACCTGACTGAAACACTTCAAAAATATTGTTTGTCTGCAGAAAGGAGCATAATCGGGTAGAAACAACCTTTTCTAGTATTTTAGACATAAACAGAAGATTCGAAATAGGCCTATAATTAGCTAAGTTGCTGGGGTCCAGTTGTGGTTTCTTAATAATAGGTTTAATAACAGCTAGCTTGTAAGGATTTGAAACATGGCCTAAAGATAAAGAAGAGTTGATAACATTAAGGAGAGGTTCTCCTATAACAGGTAGCAATTCTTTCAGTAATGTTGTTGGAATTGGATCTAACATACATGTAGCTGATTTAGAACTATTTATAACTTTATCTAGCTCTTCCTGTTCTATGATTTTGAAGCATTGTAGGTTATTTTGATTCAGTGAAAAATTTACTGGATCTGGAGTATAAGGTGGTGCGGAAAGTTTAACATCATCTATTTTCTGTCTAAAGCCTTCTATTTTATCACTGAAAAAAAAGTCATCACTGCTGATTTGCGGTGGGACATTTTGTTCCAAAGATAATCGATTATTTGTTAGTTTAGCAATGGTGCTAAATAAAAATCTAGAATTGTTATGATTATTTTCAATCAGTTTGCGGAGGTGCTCCGCAAAAATATTTAAAAAATATTTACAGAAGTAACCAGGCCATTAGAAAAAATCTTTGGTGTTTAGCCCTAAAGTCTAAATTTTTTTCAAAATGGTGTTAAAAGGGTCTTAAAGTCTTCAATTTGATCTGAAGAAGTCTACAGTAACCCTGAAATAACAGTAAGAAGTATAAATAAATTAAGACCAAACATTTTGTTTATTTGGTTAATATTACATTTGTAGTTTACTTTTTTTTACCATCTAATCTAAGCGCACCTTTTTCATTTTCTCAAAACCCTGGTTAATTACAAATTCAGTTTTTGTATCATTTCAGCCTAATTCCTGAGCACTAGTTCCCTCACAGGTGCACACTATATTAAAATGCTCTAGGGAAGTATAGATAACGGTGTATTAATCTAAACCAAACCTGTGCAGTCAGCAGTACTGTAGGGTGTGATTAGAGCACATTAGCACTGGCCCGAATACAAGGCCCTCAGTATACGCCCCAGCAAGCCAGCTATACATTAAATGAGCACATTAAGCCGAGTCTGTGCATTTCTCGGACTTTTCCCCCATGATTCCCCCAACCTGCAGGCACAGCTGCTGCTCCTATATTTAGCACTGTATCTGCAAGATGAATAATGTGCAGGTAAGATGAATGAGGGTCTGCTCATCCCACAGCCACTTCCTGACACTGTGCTGTACGGCTGAAGCAGAGTTCACTTGCTAGTGAGCCACAATTTGCATAGTCTTCACATTCATGTGTGCATGCATATACAGCTTTTCCATGTCTGTGTGTCTGCTTGTGTCTTTTCATTAATATGTCTGTCCATCTTTCCATCAATCTAATGTGAATTTAAGATGTTTTAAAAAGCATGAGTGCAAATGTAATATTGATTTTAGTAAATAAGTTTATATACTATTATATTTTAGATGCAGTGTTTTGCCAATGACAATTTTTACACAAATCTGGTGAATCTAAAGTTCACTAACTGTTTTATCTTGTATTCATCATTTATCAAGCTTGTTCTTTGATTATATGATTATTCTTTTTCAGTGTGAATATAAAACCTACTTTTAACTTACATGTATACACACCCTTATATTACTCACATCCTGTACTGCACATATGACTTCTCATTCTTTTCTTGTTTTGTATATATTATGATGATGTGATATATTTTTTCTGAAGTCTGTCTTTTTGAATATATGATAGCTTCAGTCTTTCGTAGTACTAAGTGTTCTTTCCTGGAGCCGACATTTGCAAAAAATGCCGCTCTGCTGCTTTAAGGGTGTCAAAACCACAACTTGTGTGTTTCTTGTTTATCTGAGGTTACCTGTTGTGTTTCAAGGGTCACTGTGACTTGGCCTAACTCTCACCCCAATTCAGCCGGGTGGAGGAAAAGATCTTGCAAGACCTGTATATTTATTGATCAAAATTTAAATGCATAAATAAACAAATGAATAATACTTTATTTAAAATAATGAAAGGAGTGTTCAAATGAAAATAAAGACCCTATAATCATTTACACACCTTTGTTTCATATGAAACTGGTATAAATTCTCTGTAAATGTATATAACAATAAATAATAAAAATTAATAATAAAAAATTCCCACATGTAAAAAAAAAAAAACCCTTGTATAAAACTATTTATTTTAAAAGCTCTTTTGTAAAGGTCTACTTCAAATTCATAGCTTTTAAGATAATGATGAAATTGATATTTCTTTTTTGCTGCTTTTTTTCTTTAAATTTAATATGTATTTAATTAGATGAATTATTCTCATCATCTCAATAATTAGATTTATTTTGAATTAACTGACAGCCCTGCAATCTATCTATTTTTTGTCATCCTGTGCACCAATTAATCTTTCCACCTTCTTTATTTAAATAAAATCAACACAGAGGGGGAAAATGCTTTTAAAGGTGTCATAACTAGAGGTGTGAACCTACATTGGTCTCGGTTCGGTTACGATTATCATGCCATCGATTTGGTTCAATTCAGTATCTCGTGCATCATGGTGCATTGACGATGCTTTCCATAAACAATTTTATATTTTACTTTACAGCACAAGAATTCTTGTTAGTATTATTAAAAGATATTATTTATAATTATTAAATAATTTTTGTAATACAGTTTTGTCCTTTAATACAAGCAGTCAGATATATGATCTGTACCTTTAATTTTAACTGCTCAAAGAAAACACTCTTTTTGAATGTATCAAACAAAACTCAAGTACATGCACAGAACAACTTGTAAATACAAAAAACAAATGTAAATATTATCCCGCTTGCTTTTTTGAGCATTGTCGAGCAAATTCTTAAATGCCTATGATTGGTTTCACGCTCAACAGAAAAGGCTGTGATTGGCTTTAACGCTCTGGCGCTGTTCACGAATAAGTAACATTGATAAACAGTTGCGGCTGTCACAGCTGATCCATAATAGACACGATGGAGAAAACTCACTCTGCAGACATGCTCGTGTCTGAATCCACAAGTATCCACAGCCGAGAGGAGAGGAAACGTTACCTTATGTCAGCAGATCAAACAGGCCACAGTGGGAGAGAGAAAGAGAAATGGAGTTTACTATAATTTTCTCCAGCAGTAAAATAGGAGCTTCTGCTGTAACTTCAGTGTCAGTGAATGACTGTGCAGCAAACACACAAAGTGAATTGGGCAGAGTTTCTGCATTTTAATTACTTGTGCTCGCCTCCCTCGCATAGTATTCCATCATGACATATCGCTAGGCCCACACGGAATCTGCGCGCGCAGAATTCCGCAGATTTTCCGCAGAATTCCGCAGATTTCCACAGATTTTTAGCTCATCATTAATTCTGTTTATTTACTTGAGTAAATGTGTGTAAATCTGAATTTATTCAGTTTTTAAATTACACATATTTCACATATTAAGATTTTAGTTATGAGACTCCCAAAATAACTCTGCAGAAATCTGCAGATTTTTACCAAAATTCTCCGCAGAAATTGCAAAAAACGTCCGCAGATTCCGTCTGACTCTACATATCGCACATGAGATAAATGACATCAGTACCTAGTATCCGGTTAGGACCTACAGTATTACTGAACCGATACCGAATTGCCCAGGTCTGCATTGCGATGCACCTAAGAAACAATTAATTTTGACACCCCTAGTCATAACATGGTGTGCATCTGAATAAATAGGCTCTCCATTTGGTGTATGGTTTGCTAGGGTGAAATAATATTTGGCTGAGATACAATTATTTGAATATCTGGAATCTGAAGGTTCAAAAAAATCTTAATTAAGTGCTCCGCAATGCACATTACCAGTCAAAAATTGAGTTATATGTATATATTCACAGTTGGAAATGTACTAAATGTCTTCATGGAACATGATCTTAACTTAACATTCTAGTGATTTTTGGCATGAAAGAAAAATCGTACATACATTGTGTTTTTAGTCAGTTTTATGATCCAGGGTCACATATAGTGTTATTTAAAAAATGATCATACTATACAAAAAAACTTAAGTTATGTAACCTTGTTTAGTATTAAAATCATAACTTTATTTTTGCTGTAATGTAATGTACATTGAAATGACTATATGAAGAAACTGTAGAATGTGACTTTGACGATGTCTTTTTTGCATGTTGTTGCAGAGATGACACCTCTGGTGAGGATGGGGAGGAGAAAGAGCCTCCTGTAACTGTTAAAGGCCGTCGCACAGCGAACAGCCGTGGACACCGGAAAGGACGAGTCACTCGCTCCATGACCAACGAACAGGAAGAGAACACTTCACCTCTCGGCAGCGAGCTGGGTTAGCAAACACTCACACACTGTTGACTTTTTCACTGCCTCTTTGTTTTCCTCTGCAAATTAACTGTGTGTGACCTTTATTGTATAGCGTTGACCCACTTTCAGTTTCATAACTTCACTTTTCTGTTCTTGGAATTGTTTGGACTGCAATATTATTAACAGAACAAGAATGACCCTAATAATGAAATGCTGCACAAATATTAGATGGAGTAGATATCATCTGTCCCCTGAGTGTCACAACATTCACCGGTTTTACAGTGAGAAGACGTTTCAGTTTCTGAAATGGAATTTTCTAAGATGTTTAGAGCTCTATGGCTCATCTAGCTTAGCTAAGAGCGTTCTTGAGCCTTCATTGATTGTGCTTCAGTTAAAAATCTACTTCAGTACAAGGGGCAGAACGCTGGCAGCTCTTTGTCTTTTTTTAAAGTCAATCACAAGAACTTGAGATATATGCATGTATATAAATCTTCAACTCTATTTTCTTGTTTGGTCTAGTTCAGTTGCCTTGAATTTCGATAAATATATATGAATTTCCCTTTCTTTATTTTGTTGACTACCTCCTGCATTACACACACGCTGGCTTATTTATTTTCTTTAAATAAGCCATTACATTTCTTTTACCTTGATTTCCTTTTACTTTAGTGTGTAATACATCAGTTTGTGCACCCACAAGTTTTATAAAGTCCCATAATTATTTGAACTGGACTTGAATAAATTTGCATTATTTATTTTTCTCTGTTTTTAGCAAACCTGGAGATGAATGAGAGTTCTCGCTGGACAGAAGAGGAGATGGAGACGGCAAAGAAAGGTCAGGATCTGGGTTGTGTTTATGTATTTTGTTTGCGTTTCTTGAATTGACAGAACACCCACTGGATGGGGTTATGTGCGCGCACACATCTAAAGGGATACTATTATACTTTTTTACATTTTCCTTTTCACTTTGAAAATAGTTACAAAGTCCACTCCATTGGGTTTCTATTTCTATATCAGTAAACACTGCATCTTATCTCTCTCAGATACCTTGGTTGATGTCCTTCTGAGTTCTATTTTCTGATATTATTTGTGTGTGTGTGCTCGCTTCATGTCTCTGTTCTTACCAAACTGCATATCAGAGGCCTGTTGCACAAAGACAACAGGGTTTTTACCCTGGTAAGTTTACGTTTTGTTATTGAGCTTAAGAAGGTGGAATCGTCGCCACAGTAACTTATGCTACACTGACATCTGTAACATTCTGGGTTAGAAATCCAATCTGGACCAATCATTTGTGAGTAAAGAGACAACAATATATATTATATATTTAAACCATTTTATATGAAAAGTATTTTTGACTCAAAATTGTCTTTTGTTGTTTATATTTTATTTATATTTTAAGAATTGAATTGAGAATTAACATTAATAATCTCATTTAAATAATCACATATAAATTTACTTTAAAATATAAAGCTTTAAAATGACTTTTGAGCTGTTTGTGAACCTACATTAATAAAATCAGGTGATTGATTTACGTTGCTTCTCCATCAGTAGTGTTTATTTCTTTGTAAATGTGTTTAGATTCTCTATAATTTTAATAATTATATCTCCTAATCTTTAACAAGGGATATTTACATTAGATGTCGCCTACGCTATTGCTGTCTATTGGAAGTAATGCGTCAATAGAGCCACCATTTTAGTACAGGGTAGTGCTCCTTTGAAATGAATGTGGGACCAAGGTGCAGTGGAGCACTGGCCATCCAGAGCCCAAGATATATAGACATATATCTATCAGTGTTTCCTCTAGGATTTTTTCCAGCAGTGGCGGCAGGACTTTTTTTTTTTACACAGATCTGCCAACTATTTCAAAGACCAATATTACACGCATTAATGCAAGGCGAGATAGCATTCATGTAATACGAGCATGCGAATCTCTTTGCTTGCGCGCCGATTTCCTCTTCGTGCACAGAACTTCTTGCACGCACTCAAATTTACACGTTCAAGTGCAGATCTTCTTGTGCGCTCTCCAGTAAGCGCTGCTGAAGCGCGATTTAGTGCGTTTTTGTGCGTTTTCCGACATTAACGCGTCCTGAAGTAAAGTGAAACTCCAGCAAGATAAAGTCATTGTATGCAGAGCCATTGACATTTATCAATAAAATATACTTATGGAAACTGTGTTCATCTTAAACTGAAAGCTACGCGGTGTTTGCTAGACTCACGCACCTGTCAGTCAGTCTGTCAGAGAGCCAGCATGTCACCTTAAAGGGTTGAACAAATAGCGCACAGCACTACTACGGTTGCAGAAAAGTTTGCGCGGTTTACCTCTAATATGTTTTAGTGCGATTATAATCCGCTATACAAAACACGACTAAATGTTTAATGAGAAGTTGTAATGTAGCCGTGGCGGGATGAATTTTGGCGTGGCGGCCCGCCACGGATGAATGAATGTAGCGGAAACCTTGTCTATGATCTGGAGTTTTTCCAGTGATCGGTATGCAAATATTTATTTAAATTATAATTTTACATCAATGCATAAGTGACTGCAAGGGCATTGCCGACAAAGAGTGTGTGTTTGTGTGCATGTAAATGTATTACCCTCCCTCCCTGTTAAATTTGATCTAATCTATGTCCTGAAGCACACACCCTTACCCGCTTTAATGATAAATCTAATGGAGGGAGCGATTCGTTTGTGGATGAATCTCCGTTATGAGCAATTCGTGTGAACCATCAATATCCCTGCCTCTCAATGTGCACATCCATCTTTCTGATCTAAATGGTATATGACATTTGCAATATTCAATCATTTAGGGTCGACAGTGTGCACATTGAGGCACAGTTATGTTATCAGGCACCCTTATGTTACTTCAAAAACTAGCCATTACTTCACTTAGCCAACAAAAATACAAGTTTCTGGCAACGCAGCGTCTTGTTGTCATATTTCATTTACATTGTTTAGTGCAAGTTGGTGCTACTTTGCCTTATGGTCAGTGCAGTAAGTGACTCTATTATCATTAATAACTTAATGATATTGTTGAGCACAAAAGTTAGTAACATAAAAAATCATAAAAAACGAAGTCTTATGAAATGGTCTGCCTTTATGCTTTGTTTTCTTTGTTTGCTTGTTAGTACACCTGTACGCAGCACAAATGTCCAGCATATTCCGATTGGCTCTTGTCTTGACTAAGTGCGGTTGAACAGGGGTGCCCAAACTTTTTCTCATGAAGGGCCAAAAACCAAACTTGACTGAGGGCTGTGGGCCTAAGGTACATTAAAGTTTCCATGAGTAATCTCCTAATTTTTTCCTAATATTTAAAAATAACTAGAAAACATTGCTTTAAATTATATTAACGAATGTGGTATGTTTTAAAAAAAATGTTTAATGAAATTATTACAGTAAAAACATAAACAATCCGATTTAATACAATGGAGTTCAGTGCTGAATGCACTAAGCTGCAACTGCCTTTGCCTTGCTTTGCTCACTGATGTCTTGTGCATTGCCTGATATCCGTTGAGTGACTGTATTTACATTTTTTAAAAATCTAAAGAATTCACAAAGCTAAAGAAATTACAAAACAAACAAACAAAAGGTTACATTACATTCGAAATGACGATATTTGTCAAAGATATTCGCCCCACCCACCAACCCATCATTCTCCCTCTTTCCCATGGTGGGCCAAATCAAAGGTTAGAATGGGCCAACATTGGCCCACGGGCCTAGTTTGGGCAACTCTGGCGGTTGAATGACATTTGTCCTGGGAGCACTGTACAAATATGACTGCTGTATTGACACATGCTTAGGGTCCGTATGCGATATCTAGTGTATATATCTATGATCTTTAAGAAAGTGAATTGCACTAATTCTGTCACAAAAATATTAAAACTGACTCTAATGTTTCACGTGATTGGCTGTTTGATGCAAGTGTCACACTTTCAGCTGCATGTGGTCCAGAGGTAAAATGACAAGTTAAACCCAGAGTGGACAGAGAATATTAATAACAAAAGTTTGGAAACTACTTAACCTGATGTTACCCAGGTTAGATTCGTTGTTGTTGTTTTTTAACCCAAAACTTTGCAACCCAGAGTTTTTCAACTCATTTTGTGCAACAGGCCTCAGGAGTTTAAACTTGCAAGGCTTCAAAACACATGCAGATGTTCTGTTGTTGTTGGAGTATCCAAGTCCCAAGCTAAAAACACAGACTTCTTACATACACAAAAGTGTTTTTTCAGCATGTTTTTGCTTCCAACCAAAAAAATGGGGATTTAGGGAATAATACAGTTAATAAAAATGTAGATATTTTCAGCTGAAATCTTACAGACGCATTCTGGTGATGACTGAGCCTTATATTATATTTTTATATAGAAGTATAATGGGACTGATTTATGTTATAAAACTATAGTGCTTTTATTTAGGTGTCCTGGATAAGAATATTTTCATGAAAGACTTTGTTTGCCTAGGCTGTTGACGGTTAGGATTTCCCTGTGTCAAATTTACTAGATGTAACCTTGCCTGATAAGATGTGTAATACTCACCCTAGCAACTCCACAAACATTTACATGAGCACTAGATCAGTCGCTGTGCCCTTGGCCTCATTTCACACACATGCACCCAGTGATACACATAATAATGTGTCTAAATGTGGGCGCCGTGTCTTTATATGACAGCTGGGCGTTCAGATGAGCTGCTTTCAGAAATGTGCCATTTACTCGAGGTTTATTAACAAGAGCTTCATTAGTGAACCTTACGAGGTCTTCATGGGAGATTATATATTTGAGGAAAATGAACTGAATGCTTGAGTAAAGAACAAAGGTCTGATGTTCTCTCTTGTCCGTGTCAGTGTTTGGACTGTAATGTAGACTGTTAGTGTGCTAAACGGCCGTCCCGCTGACCTACTTCAGACAAGCTACTTCCACGTCGCTCACTTAACAGTGCTCCGTTTCTCTGGCACATCCTATCTGATCCAGCAGGCCGCCTGCTCCTGTAACTGAATAACACTTCATTAATGATGAAGCCCCCATCAGCCAAATCACATTCGTTGTTTGCAATCACCAGAACTTGTTCTTGCTTCCGTGCCAGCATGTATTCATTTATGTAATGCAGAGTCTGAATCTGATTTAGATTTTATAGATCTTGGCTTTAATTTTGAACGAGTCTGGTGGTGGTGCATGATTATTAAATTACAGAACTGCTCATTTAGAAGTTAACACTAAGTTAACATGCGGCAGTGTTAAGCAAAGAGCTTTAAAATAGCCCATTTGAATATGCGTGTATTATACGGCCACTTTATTAGGTACACCTGTCCAACTGCTTGTTAACGCAAATTTCTAATAAGACAATCACATGGCGATCTGCTGCAGTTCAAACCGAGCATCAGGATGAGGAAGAAAGGGGATTTATGTGACGTTATTGAACGTGGCATGGTTGTTGGTGTCAGACAGTCTGGTCTGAGTATTTCAGAAACTGCTGATCTACTTGTGGCTGGTGAGTGTATGTTATATATGGAAAACCATTAACTAAGACTATTAGCAGAATAAATGACTATTTAGCTGCTTGTCAATAGTTAGAAAGGTAGTAGTTTGGTTAAGGTATTGGGTTGGATTAGGGATGTAGAATAAGATCATACTTTATTAATATTTTAACCTTTATTTTACCAGAAAAAGCACATTGAGATTAAAAATCTCTTTCACAAGAGCATCCTGGCCAAGATCAGGCAGTAAACATTTCACATGTGTTTAACAAACACACAAACAAACAAACAAATAACATGTATCATCATTCATCCATCAAAACACGCATACAATGACACTTAAAAACTAATCAGAATATCTACAGGCCAATGTTACAAACCAGTCAGGTAAAATCTGTTTAAAAGCATGTAGTGAAGCCAACTTTTTAACTGCAAAGAGTTTGTTTGGAGGTTATTACATGCAAAAGCTGCTGCCTGTTTCAAAGCTTTTTTCCCATTTCAGTACGCACCACTGGTACAGAAAATAAATAAAGTTCCTGAGACCGAAGGTTATAGCTAGAGACTAGTTTTTTTTTCAAATGTAAGTTTGGACATATGAGGAGAGTAAACCCAGAATAGATTTATAAACAAAGATATGCCAATGCTTGAGCCTATGGGTGGACAAAGCAGACCATCCTGAGTGTGCAACACACAATGATAAGTGAGGGATTTAACATTTGTTATAAATCTCAGTACACCATGGTAAACAGTGTCTAAAGCATGCAAACTCTGAGAAGATGCATGCATACAATTAATATCGCCATAGTCAAATACAGACTTATCAGTGCTAATAACAGTTAGTATCTTAATAATAGGCAGGTAATAAATCAATAGTTAATGGTGTGAATTGTTACTTAAACTAAAGTGTTAACAGTTTTTTTTTTTTTTTTTTTTATATCATGTTTGTTCTTTTTGACTAGTCTCAATAATCTTGAGTACCTATAGATTAGTACTGCATCCATCGTTTCCTCAAGGTTAAATGTGTTTTTTTTTTTGTAAATAATATTAAGTTCTTGCTTTGTAATAATTATTTATTATTTTTTTTGAATAATATAAAGTAATTCAAGACTTTTTAAATTTAACTCAAGTTGGATTATCTCCCAGTGTTGGGTTGCGGTTGGATAGGCATCCACTGTATAAAACATATGCTGGATTAGATGGCGGTTCATTCCGCTGTGGCGGCCCCTGATGAATAAAGGGACTAAGCCAAAAAAAAAATGAATGAACTTAATTATTTTCTGATTAAAAAAAAACAAAAAAACACAAACCTTTAAAATAAACAATTTTATTTTATTTTTTTAGCATTTATGTCTATGATGACTTGACATGAGAATCTCTTTAACACCGTAAATGACTCTTATTGCAACAAATTATGGATCTACTCTTTATTCAGTATTCAATATTGAATAAATACATATTTAAATTTTGTTTCATTAACTTTAACCATTTTTGTTTGCTCTATTTCTAAACGGATTTCATGCGTCTCCCATTAGCAGCAAAGCCTAGACTGCAGTCTTCCCGAACGCTGCTGTTATTAACCTCATTGAACCCACTTTACCATAGTCTTACTGAGTTTTTGTCCTCAAATGTCCTGGCACCCCTCGCCCCATGGCCATCTTAACGCCAGCCAGTTCCCCCATCTGTCCTTCACAAAGCTGCTTACAGCTCTCTATGCTAATTCGTTTATCTGTGATCATTTTTAAAGCGAGGGAGAGAGAGACAACAGTAATATTTGTTAATGGCACCTGGCGGTCTCACTGCATTCCTACACACTCACAGAGAGAGAGAGATGCAGCTCTACTCTGACTAATGCATGCTGGCACAGCCTTTTAAAGACAGGGTGGCCTCGCTTGTGTGCACGTCTTTTGGTAAATGAGGGGATGTGAATTGTGTATGTGGTCGTGGGGGGAACTTCATGGCAGGATAGAGGCCTGAGTAACACATAACCCAAAGCTATGACACACATCTCTTTCTCTTTGTGCCTTTTAGAGGCTTTCTTTAGAGAGCGAAGCTGCAGACTGATGCATGTAAAGGCTATGTGTTTCTTCTTAGCTCTAAATGATGGTAAATGTGCGATATTGTGGTAACTTTTTGACACTTACAGAGTTGATTGTAGGCGCACACACAGGAAATAATACGTGTGAATTTATTTTTTTTTTCTTCCTCCGGTTGTTTTTGGTTTTCTTTTCATCTTTCTCCATCATTCAGTCTTCCTCATTTTATCAGTTTTTTATTCTTCTTCTATTAGTTATTCCTAGTTTTGCGCTAGGTTTGTTTTTCTTTGGATCTATTTTTTACTACTCGTCTGAATTTCTTTATTTTTCAGCTGTTTCTGTTTTTATTTCTCTCTTTTTTTGCTCTATTTTTTCCTCTTTGTTTTTCTTTACTTGTTTCTGTCCTTTCTATTTGCTTTTTTTTTCCCTCTGTCTTTCCCTCTGTCTGTTTCTTTCTCTCTCCGTCTTTCAGTTTCTTTTTGTAGCACCGAGTGAGTGGCTAGCTTCGGTTGTTGGAGTGCAGAGAGAAAGGAAGTGGGTGAATTGTGGGTTGGCACGAATTAGAGGATTTGGCAAGCCTCCCCGTTTCTCCCTCTCTCTCACACTGTTGTTAAGGACTGTGCATAGAGGTCACATTGAAGAAGAAAAGCAGGTCAGTTCGGAGGAATTACTTCCCTCTGCTTTCTCATGATATCAGCGTCAAACCCTTCACATCTCTCCTCCTTTCTATTTCTGCCACTATCTCTCGTTCGTATTGTCTGTTTGCTTTTGGGCGTTTGAGTGTAGATGCATTTTGGCACAGATACTATGCATTAGAGATAGTAAAAGAAGAGATCAGATGAGGTTGTGGAGGGAGGACGGGCTTCAGGGAGGTGGAGTCACTGCTTCTCAGCTTCACTTTGCTGTTAAAGTCCAGCCAAGCGGCAGCCAGTGAAGAGGAGTGGAAAAAAACTGTGGCCTTGAGACAGAGAGAGAGAGAGGGCTGGCGAGAGAAAGCGCGTGAGTTTGATAAATAGAGAGAGAGAGAGAGAGAGAGAGAGGAAAAAAAAGAAGAGCTGCTCTGTTTAGAGAGAGAGAGAGAGTTAGGGAAACGACAGCGCAACTATCAGCGAAGGTACGAAGAGCTCATTTCCCTCCCAAACACCACTCCCTTTTTCTCTCTCCTACTTTCTCGCTCGTCCTCATGCCGTGCTGGAGCTCTAAGATCCTCTACAGTTCATTTCCACGGAGATCATGTGAGATGAAATACCCGATGGAGTGATACGAAGAGAGGAAGAGAGAAACCACATAGTTCCTTAATGCTACTTCCTGATTGGACTATGCGCACTGGGCCAGTGCTGAGCTTTTTGATTGGATGCAGCATTGACACATGCTCGTGAATGACCGAAGCTGATTGGACTGCATCGGAGTACTCTTGCGTTTGGAAGTCTGGATTATGCAGTGGACAAAATGCAGCGTTTTGAAATGAAAATTGGTTGAAACTCGTATTTTTGGAAGTTGATCAACCCTCGTTTGGATTTATCTGGTGCTTTGTCGTTTGTTGGATTGGGCAGTTATGGAGTTTCCTTGACTTTTGACCTGCCTTATACAGTAGAAGTTCCTCTGGAAGATCTTGTGGGTATGCATTGATATTCAGACTCTTATTGAAGCAGTTTCTTCACTGCAGTGTCTGTGCTTGCCATGTTACATAGATTATAATGTGCGTGTGTTTCTGACAAACAACTGCGAGTCTGAAGAATAAACAGAGGCTGGGATCAGAGATGGTGAGGATAAGTATACACATCAGACTTCAAATGATTTCTTGCTTTGCTTTGCTTGTTTGTATGTCACCAAGGACATTTTTCATTGCGCTCCATGCACTTACGCTCTTCATCTCTCTTTCTCTCTGCCTGTTCAAACTACATTGATTATCTTGTGGCTTTGATGTGGAGGGCAGCAGGACTTTATTGTGGTCACTAGCGATATAAATCAAAGCAGCTATTTAGACTAGACAAGATAGGTTTTCTAATGTGAAGCTAACCAGCACACAATGACTTGGCTGATGTCTGCTGAGCGTTAGCTTGGTGTTAAATCATTGAGAGCAGTTCATGTCAGGCTGCTGCCCCACTTTCCTCCTTCAGACAGCAAGCAGCGGCAGATGATCTTTGACCTTTTATTGAGGTTTTCGTTAATGACGCAAGACTGGGTGGATGGGAACGCTTGGGGCTTCTGTAACAAGGCACACAGGGATCTTGTGTGTTAGTTTGGAAGGATATTGTCTGTTAGGCCGTGTGTAATATAAATCTTGTGTAAACTGTAACAGGCTTGGAGCTGCCCTATTTTGAGTGCATGTGACTTAGTGGGACATCAGGTAGGGGGGAAAAATATGAGACCTACACATACTCGAGTTTAAAAGTTTGGGATCAGTAATATTTTTTATCACAAATACACCATTGTTAGACCAAAGATCACCTTTAATCTAGTTCCTCTTTTTTCCTCCTTGTTGTTTCCCATTCTATGCGTCAAAAGTTAAAATTTATTACTGACTATTATTATTCATTCATTCATTTTCCTTCAGCTCACTGCCTTTTTATCTAGGGTCGTCACAGCAGATTGAACCGCCAACTATTACAGCATATGTTTTACGCAGTGGATGCCCTTCTACCTGCAACCCAGTACTTGGAAACACCCATACACTCCTGCATGCACACTTATACACTACAGCCAATTTAGTTCATCCAATTCATCTACAGTATAGCGCATTTCTTTGGACTGTGGGGGAAACCGGAGCACCCGGAGGAAACCCATGTGAACACGGGGAGAACATGCAAACTCCACACAGAATTGCCAACTGGCCCAGCTGGGAATAGAACGAGTGACCTTCTTGCTGTGAGACGAAAGTGCTAACCACTGAGCCACCATGCCACCCTGACTATTAATAATTAAATTCATTTCTTAATATGTTTAATCAATATCTTTACTATGTTTGGACATAATTTTGTGTTGGCAATATGTAAATAACCACCTTACAATGATAACAGTTCACACACTCTTTTTGTTTTAAACCCCATAAATCATAAGCAGTGTCTCCATACAAACGGATTTGAGAGTGTGCGATGTGTGACATCGCTTTTATTTTTATTTAGCCATGAAAACACTTTGAAGTAAATATATAAATCCCTTATTTTCACATCCAAATGTTGACAGGTATGCATATCTAACTTTGTAATGCTGTTTGTATGTGGCACTTGCAAAAAGATTGAATAAACCCAACTAAAACTAAATGTACTGTAGTTATCAAATAACAATTACAAAACTTGTTCAGTAGTTACATTGGTATTTCTTACCGAGTCGCTGTCTGTCATTGTGCTTGTCCTGACATACATTAGGCATCAGAAGTGGACATGTCCAAACACCAATCGGTTTCGAATAAGGGGCAGGGAGAACCAGCTTATTTGCATTTAAAGGCGCACACACAGAAACAGCACATTTTTTACTCTGACCCAGAAATTGACATTTAAAACAGAGTAGAATAAATTATATTTAGTTTTTTATAGCTAAAACGTCACAGGCGTATTTTGGGGTCACCAAAGACTTGTATTAAATCTGGTAAAAAGGGGCATAATAGGTGGCCTTTAATATACCATAAGATTAGTATTAGGGTATGGTTTTTGGTATGAATGTTCTGATCAGGATTTTTGCAGATACCAAATACAGATTCCTTGTCATGGTGATCAGCTGATAAAGGTAACGATTCTGAGACGTCAAGCTTTATAATGCATAAAGCACATTTTCCCTCTAAGTGTGATGCTTAAGTGGAGATCTCGCCTTAACTAAGAGAATAAATGAAGGATGTTGCATATAATCCTTTAAACACGTCTCTTAGTGAGCATATGTCATGGTCAGAAGTAGCTTTATAGGACAAAATAGATAACAGAGATTTAAAAAATGTTAAGGAAACTTATTGATTGCACTTTAAAAACATTGCAAATGTCGGCATAACCATTTGACACATCTCACTAAGGAAAAAGTTTGGAGTGCATATTTAATACACACCTGTAAATCTAATACTTCTTTACTAAAAGGAAATAGACGTATAAACTACTGTTTATTGCAATAAGTGTATTACAAAAAGTTATATTATTAAATATAACAAGTAAAACTATATATATATATATATATATATATTATTTCCAGTCAAGTTTTAGTTAACTTGCAATATTATCATACACATAGATCTTTCAGTTCTTATATGTAAAAGGGCCAAAATACATGCAATGCTGTTCAAATATTTTGCTCATCTCCAACTATTGACAGCAGCACAATGATCGCACCTCCGAAGAGCCTCACAGCATTCTGATATGAGAGGGAGATTTGCACTCAAGATATCTTTACTGTTCATTTAGCCTAACAACTGTAATGCTTAGAACATCAATGTGCCTTTCGCATTCTGTTCTTATTCTCATTCACTCTCATCGCCATGATTTGCGACTGTCACGGAGCTGCTATAAATGTGCGGGAGACTTGCAGAGGTCATAAGATTGGATGAGACACTTGATAGCGGCGATCACAACATCACAATACTGTAGATATACAATGGTTGCAACAAAGAGACTATCACTCATGCAAATCGTGCCAATAAACAGTCTAAACAGAGGTTGCACCATATCTGTATATATTTTAGCTGCTATATTTTATGCCTCACACATCATTTATCTTCTCACATGTTGTATCGCTGTCGGGTGCACACGTACATCTCTTCTGCATGTAAACTCTTAAACAAACACTTGTGATAGGTTCATGAGATCGGCCAGATTGGCGAGTACCTTACAAGTCATAAAATGTGAAAATCGGCCGATACCAATCTCTTTGTGATCGATCAGAGCATCCCTAGTTTTTGGGTCATTTCATATAATTATGCATAATATGCATAATTTAATTTGTAGCAAGTACATGTGGAGTGTTATACACTGTAAAATAGTAGTGATGGGTCGTTCTTGAATGATTTGTTCTTTTTAAATGAATCTTTTGTGTGACTCGACAAAGATGAGTCCTCTCAGGGAGTGATTCAGTCATTCTAGCATGTGCACATTTGTGCAGGTGGAGCAGAAGATTAGTTCTTTTTTCGAGTCTTCTATCGAATTTGAGTCATTCGTTCATCACGTGAAAAACAGAAGCCAATCACATGCAGTCAGAGCCGGAAAAAGATTTGATCCGTTCATCTCTCAAGTCCTCAGTTCGAGTCGTTCGTTCATCACGTGAAAGACAGAAGCCAATCATGTGAATTTAGAGCTGGAAAAAGATTTGATCCGTTCATGTCTTGAGTCCTCAGATTTGAGTCATCTCTCTTTACATGCTTTCACGTGATGAATGAACGACTCAAAAACCAGAAGACTCGAAAGCTGAGCTAATCATGGGTGTTTCCGACTTCGACTGTATGCATTGGTTAAGCTTATATGAAACTGTCAGTGTCAGGTGAACAAACCACTCAAATTTGAAGACCTGTCAGAACTGTAAGGTGAGCTGACAATCATAGATAAAACACCAGGTAAACAATACATTATTATTTTCTCTTTCTTATAGCATTCTAGTTATGACGTGTTTGTAGTGTGATCAACGTTTGGTGTAGTTGTAGATGAGTTTGGAAGCAACTCGTAACATTTTAATAATATTTTGGCAAATTGAACGAAATGACTCAAAGATTCGCTCACCTCGCTGAACAAGACTCAAAGGTCAGAGTCAGTAAAATGATCCGAACTTCCCATCACTATAAAATAGTGTTAGCAAAATTTCATGTAGGTTTTGACGCAGTTTCTCATTACAAATAACTATGACGATGGCGCCGTCACTTTGTTTTTTGTCTTAAAGTATTAGTAAAGTGATTTTTTTTTTCCCTTATTTTTCCTAATAGGTCTGCTGCAGTATGGCCGAAACTGGTCAGCCATTGCCAAGATGGTGGGCTCCAAAACAGTTTCCCAGTGCAAGAACTTCTACTTTAACTACAAGAAGAGACAGAAACTGGATGAGATTCTGCAACAGCATAAAATAAAATCGGTCAGTCGACAGACACTTGTTTCTTAGAGAGCATGGAATTAATTATTTACAATTGTGAGTAGTATTAGTTTCATGCTGTTGTGTCTTTGTGTGTGTGTGTGTGTGTGTCTGTGTGTGCATGTGTTTGCTGCAGGAGAAAGAACGTAAAGCCAGACGTAAAGGGAAAGCTCCTCAAAACGAAGAGGCCAGCGCTCCATCTGCTGCAGAGGAAGAGGAGATGGAAGGATCGGGAGTCAGTGGTAATGAAGAGGAGGCTCAGGAGGATGGAGAAGGTATGAGCAATACACACAAACACTTCACACTCACACAGCCACATCACCATGCAATAACTTGTAAAACAAAAATTAGCATTCGTCAAGCAGAGTTTGTTGCACATTATTCAACGACTCTGTGGTGTAATGGAAGCAATGAAACTCAATGTTATGATCGCAGAAACAAATTAACAGTTTGGTAATTGTTATCAAACGTAGCTATGAAACGAGTTCCACAGAAACTAAACACCGCCGAGCGTTTGCGGCTGCCAGAAAATCCCACAGCGGCTCGAATCAAATAGCAGAGAGCTCTTCTCAGAATATCGGGAACACGTGGCCCAGACTCACCTATGACCTCACCCGGGATACAACCCTGACCTACTTTTGTCAAGTTCTGAGAAAAAGGCGACACTCTCGTTTCTAGCGTGAATCGCTTTTTCAGGGTTTTGTGAAGTGGTTTTGTCATTGAGTTTCAGTTAACACTGTCTGGCTGTCAAAGTGTCTTGTCGTGCTGCGGACGTAGCTTTGGTGCTGTACGTCTTCCAGGCAGCTATAAAACAAAAATGCTGTGTGTTTGACTATCAGGTGTGGCTTGCCGATAAATGACTTTCGTAATAAAGCCACATTTATCAGGTCAAAGCTTGTGAAATAAAGCCAGCAAGGGAAGTGCTTATTATGTTATGGTTATTGTGTAATTACATCCAGCTGGGAGAGCGCAAACTCAACGGCTGGGGTTTGTTATGCCAGTGGGAAAATGAGGCTTATCATAATCCCCTGCTGTGTATTTACTAGTTATGTTTACTTTTTGATTTGACAAAAGGACATGTTAGATTTAGATAAGAGTCATTCTTCATTTAGGAGCTTTTCTGTGCTCCAGGATAATTTTTACAGCTATTATTTTTATTTATTTATTTTAGTATAATTGTTTTAAATATATGTTAAACTAGCGTATGCTTTTTTATGTTTAATGCCTTTTTTAGAAATTGAAATGGTCCTTTTGTGTGAATTTCACTATTTTGGACTTTTGGACTTCTTCTTTTGTTTGTTCAATAAGTTTTATTGAAGACAGATTCAGAAAGAAAAGGATTTTCTGTTTTACATATTTTGTCCACATATAACATAGGCAAAGCAAAAAAAAAGAAAGAAGGAAAAGGAAAAACTATAGGAAAATCATAATAAAAAAAAAAAAACACCCACATAACAAGCCAACTTGTTTGCAGAGACCAGTTTGAACAGAGTATGATGACAAAGCATATTAAAACATTACAGATATGATGCATTATTCCACAAGGTGTTTTTATACACCTTAAAAGGATTCCAAATTTTCAAATTGTTCGATTGTTTTTTTGTTTTTTTTTTTCCAAATAGTGTCTATTTCACTCCAAATGTAACAGAGGTAATTTCTCCAAGCCACAGTTGTAGGGCAGTGGTTCTCAAACTTATTCTGCCAAGTGCCACCTAAGAAAATAATTGTCTCTGCAAGTGCTACCATAATGACCAGTATTTAAATACAGTAGTGTAGGCCTAATTAAGCATCTACAGCAATGCACAGTTCAAAAATGAGGCAGATTAGTTACTATTAATATTTTTAATAATTAACTATTAAGTAGTTAAAACATTAAATGTACTTGCAGACAAAAAAGACAAAAAAAAAAAAACTTCACCGTTTAAATTAAAATGTGCTTTTAAAAGGTAATTAAAAATGGCACTGTTCTTAAAGTAAAAAGAAAACTGCTGTACTTGTAAATGTAAAGTATTAATGTATAGTAACCTATTCATCAAAACCTGGGAATGTTGCTTGGACCTGATAAATATAGGCTATATGTCATACATGTGTGTGTGTGTGTATGTATATTATATATATATACACAATTTCATTTGATTCTTTTATTATTCAGCGATTCTTCCACGTTTCACTAGAAGGAAGCCCGCATATTTTTTTGTCAAAACAGTAGCAGTAGCTTCTTGGCAGTAGTTAAAGGGTTTGTTCAGAGAATTCCAGAATTAAAAGCATTGGATCTGGTCGAAATCCATTCCAATAATTCTGTATCTTAGAACAAAAAATAAAACTGTGAGATGATGAATTACATTTGCCGCAAAGAGATGAAATTTTAACATGTAACCTGTGAATTATTTTAAACTGAATAAGACAATGTCTAGAATTAATAGTGTTTATTAATATCCTCCAAACCTGATTGCCACATTTCTTCTGAAATTTTCACTCCCAGTTCTTTCTTCCACTTTTTCTTCAAGACATTTTGTGGAGGGGGAAGTAACGGATTGTAGTTGTTCATAAATTATTGATAATGCTCTTTTTTACTACCTTTGTACCAATAAAGGCATTTGTCAATGAATTAAGGGGATGTACTATCCAATGAAGCTGTATGGGCATGTATGTAGTTCCAAATCTGTGAAAATCTAAAAAAAAAAGAAAAAAAAAAGTTTCTGAGGGAATTTAAATTTCTGTTGTAATTGGTTAAATGAAGTTTGATTTCCATCAGCGAAAAAGTCCCGTAGTATGTGCGTACTTCCTCTTTTGTAATTTACAAAGTTAAGTAATTTTGGTTTGAAAGTATTACATATTATTTATTTTGTAGTATTTATGTGTACAATTTATTTTTGTATTACATCATAGAGTCGCTGCACTCGCATGCTGCTTTCATTTCGTTCACGCTAACCATTTTAGAGAGAAGGAAACACATTGTCAGTTTATTTATGGACATGAGATGTCAAAGGAAGTCACATCTCTGTCAGGACAGTAGAATGACCATTCAGAGTCCTTAACTTCTCAATTTTACATTGTGGTCTTACTGTCTGATTATTATTATTATCATTATGTGTCATTATCAGTGTTGGGGTAATGGATTACAAGTAAATAATAATATTACTTTTCTATGTAATGAGTAAAGTAACGCATTACTTAAAAAAATTAAGTCATAATAATTAATGTAACGTGAGTTTTTATTTAATTTGCTTTAAAAAATAAATTGCTGAATTAAACTGAACGTAGTCACGTTGATTCCGCACGCAATGAGAGAATGCAGGAACAGGCAGAAAGGAATATGGCAGAGCCTTACATTTCTGCGAAAGAAATATTCTCATTATTTTGAACACATGGTAGAAAAGGAAAAGAGGATTATCTGACAGTGATTTTACTTTTTTAATGAGACAAAAAGTACAAAAGTAGCAAATGCATTGCTTTAAAGTTTCATTAATCTGTATATACAGTATGGCATGTAGAGCTCTGGAAGTTCTTCGAAGATAACATAACCTTACATGATATTTTTTTTTACGTTTTTGTGTTTTTTTAAAGGTAAGTGTAGGTTATACAGTTCGTTGTTAATTGCAGAGCTCCTCTATTTAAAATAAAAGAAGAAAAAATCCGGCAAGTTTTGAAAGAGATCAAACCTCAGCCAACTCAGAAAAAGTAAAGCAAAAGTAATGTAACGCATTACTTACCATAAAAAGTAACTAATTAACACAACTAGTTACTTTTTTGGGGAGTAACTCAATATTGTAATGCATTACTTTCTAAAGTTTCTTTCCTCAACACTGGTCATTACAAAAATAGTCAATGTTGACCACTAGCTAAGTTATGTTTGACATGCTGTTTTACATAAAAAAGAAAAAAGAAAAAAACAACATACATATTCAAGATTCTGCACCTACACATATACTATAGCTCAAATGTTTTGGGCTTGATAACTTGAAAAATGTATAAATAAAATCATTAAATTGGTGAGAAGTCAAGTCAAAAGAGATTTATAATGCGAAGAGAAAATCTATTTACTTTTTAGAATGTTTTTAAACATGTTCATTATAGAATCCGGAAAAAAGATTAGTTCCAAAAAATATTAAGCAGCACAAATTTTCAACATTGATAATAATAATAAATAGAGGACCAAATTAGCAAATTAGACTAGTCAGTATCAAATGAGATGTTGGAAATAATCAGTGTTGGGCAGTAGCGTCACTACACTTGTTTGAATACATTTCTCAGTAGCGTGGCGGTAGCGTCGCTACTTTCTAAATTAAATAGCTTTTAAGTAGCGAAGCTATTATGTTAAGCAAGTAGCGCAGTAGCGTCCACACAAGCTACATTTACCGATAGTGGATCATTAAGTGATACCACCGCCATTCACGGAGCTGTGAAGCCGGTGTCTGGCCGATGAAAGTCAATCTATATGATTGTGAGAATGGCGAATTCTTCTTCGTGTTTTAAAGTGGTTAAAAACAAACTTTTTAATGAGTTACTGCCACCTCTCGCTCCAGACAGTGACGTCACCAATCAATAGTGGGCTGACACGAGTGCACTTACATGAAAAAAATAATATAGCAGTTTAATGTTAATACAGTATTCAAAATACTATAGTGTTTTTGAACAATAATATAGGGAAGTAATTGAATTAATTTGCTGTGGTACTTTTACAGTTGCAATACAAATATATATTTATATATATATTTCCAGTTACTAGACATTACTATAGTATTTTAAATGTGCAACACAGGATTTCTTGAATTCTTTGTTTTGCTGTCTAGTAAATGTTTGTTGTTTGGTACAACATATTATTTGCAGTAAATAACTGAACTTAACAATTTTGCCGTATATGTTTCATTGGCAGTTTTATTGATCACTAAGACAGAACTGAATTAGATTGAAGTTGGAAAAAAATAGCTTTGATGTAGCTAAGCTACTCTTGCCATGTAGCTTCTAGCTTAGCTTGCTACATTTCCCAGGAGGTAATTTTAAGAGTAGTTAAGATACATTTTAAGTAGAGTAACTAATAGCTTAGCTCACTACATTTTCCAAGTAGCTTGCGTATAATTGGGAATAATGCCCATTACAAATTCAGCTTCACAGAAATAAATAGCATTTTTTAAAAATGTTTGCAAGTAGAAATCATGTATTATTTAATCAGTGTCTTAAAAACATTAAATTGTACACGGCGTTGACCCCAAACTTTTGAGCGCTGCTGTATAAAAACTAATTTTCAAGCGCATGTACTCCTAACTCAATAATGAATTCCCCATCAAAACAAATAATCAAGCAAATCGCACACACCAGATCAACTGGCATCAGTGTTCTGCCCTGTTGTGACTTATCCCATCACCTCTTTATTTCAGGTGGAGCCAATAACAGCTCAGACACAGAGAGCCTCCCTTCCCCACGCTCCTCAGATGACAGCAAGGTCAAAGAAGAGGGCTCGGCTCGGCCCAAAACTGCACCCAACGCCACTTCCTCCTCTTCCTCCACGGACAAGGACATGGCAGCTGCAGAGACCGGGATGGACGAGAAGCCAAAAGTGGAAAAGGGAGAAGGGGAGCAGGCAGGAGTGAAGCAGGAGGTGAAGACCGAGCCAGGCGAAGGCGCTTCAGAGTCGGCTGGAGAGGATAAGAAGCCTCCTGCCCTGGAGGTGGAGGAGGGCAAGAAAGAGGTCAAGAAGAAAGAGCACGGGGGTAAGAGTGGAGCTCACGACAGCGACTCCAGCGCCACATGCAGCGCCGATGAGATGGAGGAGACGGAGAGCTCCGAGAAGACCAGGTGAGAGTGTGCACGTGTGTGGGGCTGTGTGTTGATTGGTTACTTGGGTGGGGTCTGATGTGGTTAAGAAGGCTGGGATTGTTGATCTGTCCTGTAGGATTTTTTTTCCATGACAGCAAACACTGTATATGTTGGCTGAGTCGGGGGAAACATTAGCTTGTGAGCTTGCCAAACATATCAGAGCGAGAAGTGTGTGCGTGTGTGTCTGTCTGGATCTGTCTTTTGTGTATTTTGCGTTTTACATTTCCATAAGACTGCAAGTGGAAAGGCTGTGTTTGTTTATGTGTGGCGGGATGATGATTAAGCGTGTGTGTTTGTGGTTTTGTGGCATTAATGGGCTGTTTACAAAGAGCGTAAATAAGAGAGAATGAGCCTCTGACCATATTAAGCAATAACTCTTCTCTCTCTTCTCACAATGACGTGTCCTAGGCCCAGCTTGTTGAGTTTCAGCCACGATGGAGTGATCTCTTCTCAAGCTCAGAAACCACTGGACCTCAAACAGCTCAAGCAGAGAGCCGCCGCCATACCTCCCATAGTGAGTACCCACCTACTATAAACCAAAACTAAATCAGAACTGCTTTGTTTTGTTTTCAGCCACTTGTGATTTAAATTTCATGAGATTTTTGTGTTAACAACCTGCATATCTGGCCATATTATACAGATTAGCATCTTCTCTCCATGTTGCCATGGCTACTAAGACTGTTTTTAATCCCATGAGATGCTAGTTTTCCACTCTGCTCTTAGCTATTCAGACGCTCATCATGAGCTAACAGCCGGACTGAGCTCTGGCAGAAGAGAGGTGTGGAAACTGATATGCGCTGTTTGGAGAGGAGCTCACATTTTTCCTTGCAGTCTTCTTAATGAAGACATATCATTTTTTTCCTCAGAGGTTTCTTGCACTGAAAATGATGTAGGTTTACTTGACACTGTTGCTGTTCATTTAAGACTGCGTTTACATTGGGCTAGCTTTTTTTTATGTGAACGCCAACCAATATTACTTAATATATTACTTAGTTAAGTATGTATTGTCTATTATAAAATAATCATAAGTGTTATTTTAAAGCTGGGGTGCCCGAACTTTTTCGTATGAAGGGCCAAAAATCAAATATCATTAGCTACGTTTCCATCCACCTATTTTAATGCACGTTATGGATATGCGCATAAAAATCGGTTGATGGAAACGCCAAGATGCACATAACTTTTGAAAATGCGCATAAAAAACATATGCCCATAACTGAGTAGGACCAACTTTTTATTCGATAAGAAAAGATGCACAAAACTATGATGGAAACACTTTTACCGAACAAATTCCAGTAAGCGCATTGCAAAAGGTCATGTGATTTTTTTTTTTATTATAAGAAATCATGTGATGATAAAAATGTCTATGAATAGACAAACCAGCAGGCTGAGCACACTGTAAAACATCTGAAATGTTGTTTCGGTCTTTCTAAAATACGTTAACTGTTTCAGTATTAGTGTTATTATATTATTAATGACCTCCAGAATCAAGAGCGTCTGTGCTCCACGTCTCACGCCTTCAAACGTCACCGCACATTCACTGCGTGTTAGGACTGCCTTCTGAGGCGCAAGTCATTTATTAAAAAAAAAAGATTGACGCAGCTTCTCCTACCCCAACAAATTCCGTTTTTACTGTTGATATTTGGCGCCAGTTAATCAGGAAGTGACGATTTTGTTCCTTTTGGCTCGTTGGATGGAAACGCTTCTTTATTCGTACATCTTTTATGCAATATTTCAGTTTTGCGCATAAAGTTAATTTGCATTTTTGGATGGAAACATAGCTATTGGGAGCTGTAGGCAGAAGATGTATATACCAAACTATTTTACATTAAAGTTGCCATGAGTAATTTCCTAATTTTTTCATAATATTAAAAAATAAATGCAAAACTTTAGTTTGAATTGTATTAACTAATGCAGTATAACTTTTTAAATTATAACTTATTCCAATAAAAACATAAACAGTCATATTTATAACACAGTGGAGTTCAATACTGAATACACTAGTCAAGCAGAATCTGTCTTTGCCTTGATTTACTCACCAAAGTCTTTGCATTGTCCTCTATCCGTCGTATGTACATTTTTACCTAAATCTGATCAATTTACACCATTTAAATTGAAACATTTAATTTAAGATAGCTTAACAATAAAACAAGCAAATAAAGAGGGTACAATAAGTTTGAAATGACAATCTCTAAACTATTCTCAGATCGGATGGCGGGCCAAATCAAAGGTTACCATGGGCCAACTTTGGCCTGCAGGCCCTAGTTTTGGCATCTCTGCTTTAAAGATATGCAAGCTGGTGATATGATGCCCCTCATTGTAGTGATAGTGCACTCTTTTTGCCATCTTTGTTCTGACTGACCAAAATGCTTCATAATACCAGGTGTGAACAGGGCCTTGCATGTGCAAATCTGAAATTTATGCTGGCTCTGTAGTTTTCCAATGTGCAAAAAATAAGTGGTGATGTTTTTCAGACAAAAGATGCAGTCCTACAAATTATCACAGATAAAATCCTGTTATTTCGATAGGAATCCATGCATTCAGGGATTTAGTGTGAAGGTGAAAGACTTTGCTTAGCAATCAAGTTCAAGAGACAAAATGCAATATAAATATTAAAACAAAAACTGTAATAAGCTTTCTGTTCTTTACTCTCTAACCACAAAACTAAGGATGCGTAATATAAATGTTACCACATTAGTATGAGACTTGTATGAGGCTTAGGTTCATATTTTTAATAACGGCTTTGAACAACTTGATTATGCATGATCAATTTCAGCCTTCTGCCATCACATGTTTCATGATGACCACTAAAGTATATAATTGACAAAATAAAAAATGATTTTCCAAATTGTTTATAACGACGATGCATTTTTAGCGTAAAGTTAATATTAATCTAGATTCAACTTGACCATATCAGCAAATTGAAATAAAACCAAACTATGACTGCATTTACACTGCATGGTTCAAGTGCTCCAATTCTGATTTTTTTTTCTGTCAATGCGAGTTGCACGTCATTAAAAACTGTAGCAAATGATGTCATCTTTTACACTTTCATTTCAGAACAGACTTCAGCAGAGTCCAAAACCTTAAATCTCATATACTAAAACAAAAAACCTTTTATCTTGTCATGTAACAGAAGTATTTAAGCATGTTAACTGGAGAGAGAGAAAGAGAGCGCAACCAATATAAAACTTTTGCATGCATCACTTGTATGAATCATGCAATAGTCATGACATTAAAATACCGAAAATAACAGCCTAGATTAAAAGAGTATGGCCAAATGAGAACTTTTCTGTCATAAACTATAGCAAAACAGCTTATCAAATAAAAAATAAGAGCGTTTTGATTATTGAAATTAGACTACATACTATACCTCAGCCTTGGACATGCTTGACCAATCCTGTTTTATAGTCGCACATAGTCTTTACCTGTAATTTTATAACTTATTATTATTTTTATAAAGTGTTCATAAATATATATATATATATATATATATATATATATATATATATATATATATATATATATATATATATATATATATATATATATATATATATATATAATAAAATAATGTATGTATATAATGCAGCCTAACAGTTGTCTTATCGTTGTAGACAAAATGCCCAATTTTTTAAAAATGATTTAATTCACTGTTAACGTGCTTATAGATTTGACGTTGCAACCACTGTGCTTTTGAATGATTTAAGACAGCTCTTCTGTCAATTCCCTATTTCATGATATTTTCATTACTATAGTACATTATTATATATAATATTTAATTATTACATTAGAAACAAAATAGCAATAATGTATAATAAGCAATATCTGTCGGTTTGTGTAGTTGCCAGAGGTGTCAGGACGTGATAACCGGCCTGGTTTGCCAGGAAAGCAGGCTATGCCGGACGCTCTTGCATTGTACCAGCAGCAGATTACCATGGCACATGAATCCTCCCAGGAGGCCAAACAGCAGCAACAACAGCCAACCAAATCACAGCATTACCCTGCGGCAGGGGACTCCAGCAGCCCTCGGGTCAGGACTCGCAGCCCTGGTATCTCTGACAGAGAGAGAGAAGGTAAGCCGCTCTCTGTTCTTTACCTTTTCTTGTGTTCTTTCAGTACGTTTCTCTTCCCAGCTTTCTCAAGCACCCTGGATTTCCACACCAGCAAGTTCTGATGTGTGTGTATGTGCTGTGCTGTGAATGAAGCTGACTGGATTCAACCTAGACAGTCAGTTAGTGAACAACCACCAAACCCCAGTTCACTTTGGTATTAAGGTGCATCTTACAAAAAGATCAAAACACCAGGTCTAGATAGGAATGTGTTTTCCTCGTCTGCTTTTGATCTGATCGACCAAAAGGCATCTTAATACCTGGTGTAAACAGGGCCGTGCATGTGCAAATTTGAAATTGATGCCGACTCTTTAATACGCAGATGTGCAATAAAAAGTGGTGACTTTTTTTTTCAGGCAAAGGGTGGAATTCTACAATTTTTCACAAATTCACAAAATCCTGTTATTTAGACAGGAATTCATGCGTTCAGGGATTTAGTGTGAGGGGGAAAAAGTTTGCTTAGCAACCAACAGGGTCTTAAAATGTCAATGTCTTAAATTTAAAAAACTAAATTTTAGGCCTTCAAAAGTCGGTGAAAATTTGCTGAAATTTTGTTTTATAGGTCTTAAATCATTTTAAACAGGTCATAATTTTCCTATCTCCATGTACTATGTCCAATCACCAACATTCCATCTCAATAAAAGTTTTAACAAAAAATTATTTATTAATGTTACTTCCTTACAATAACATTTGTTTTTAACGGTTATTTAAATGTTTTAACTGGGCTATTAGAAAAAATATGCATTATGCTTAATTATGCTTAGCATTTAGCCTTGTGTAAGTCCTTAATTTCATTCATAATAGTCTTGAAAATGTCTTAAAGTCTTAAATTTTACTTGATGAAACCTGTAGAAACCTTGAATCAAGTTCTAAAGAAATAAATATTTGCAAAACTGTCATAATCTTTCTGTTCTTTACTCTCTAACCACAAAACTAAGGATGCGTAATATAAATGGTCACCTTGGAATAGTAAGGTTCTGTCTGCGTTCTAAATGATTTTGAGCTATTGAGCTTCAAAGTTTTTGCATTCCATATAGCAAACAGTGTGTCTCTTTCATACGTTAACATGACAGAGACCCTAAATGTAAATGAACAAAATTCTCTTAAATTTGCAAATTGGGGTAAAACTAAATGCAGACAGAACCTTCTAATTCTAAAAAGTCTAAAAGTAATTCTAAAAGTAATTTTAAAAATTCTAATTTTTTTAAAATTTAAAATTTTTCCGCTTGGAATTATAAGGTTTGTCTGGCAGATCATTCATTGAAGCATTACTTTTCAACAAATACAATCAGTCTGCTTATTCATTTAATAAAATAAATGGTATTGTTTAAATTAAACATACAAGGCTGTGCTAAATATTTTGTCCAGTGCTGATGTTAATATTATGTAATAATATGGTAATATTTATTGTTGTAATTAAGACCCCATGAATTCAATTAAGTATTTGCCCTTCAAGGCTTAATATCTAATTTAGAGACTTTAAAAGAAAACAGACAATGAGCAAATTAGTTGTTTAACCAAGTTTAATAAACACTGAAAAATGTTTCACTGACTTTATATACACAAATAAAAATATTTCACATTTAATGTTTTACATTTTCAACAACAGAGCAGTCGGTTGGAATGACAAAAAAAGCTGATCCTGATTGGTCCTCGTGCATGCATTCGAAATGCTGATTGGCTCACAGAAGGATCCTTATAGAGCCAAGCTAGAGTTTAACTTTGTAGAATAGATGTTTTTTGTTTTTCGAATAAAAAGTCTTAATGTAAACAACTTATAAAAAACATCACATAATGTAAATAAGTTGTCATTTAATAAGAATATGTGAATAACTCCATGTCAGTTAGAACCTTAGAATTCTAAGGTGACAAAATGTGACCACATTAGTACGAGACAGTTATTTTGGACTGTACTTTGAAAACCTGATTATGGTTGATCAATTTCAGCCTTCTGCTATGAAATATGTGATTTGTGATGATCACTAAAGAATATAATTGACAAAAGAAGCATTAGGTTTTCATAATGATGATGCATTATTAACATAAACTCTTGTTTTTTGCATATATTTGTATCCCTTTACGAGTGCAGGCAATACAGTGTTATTATAGACTCAACCTGATCATATCAGCAGATTGCTATTTTTTTTACTGTATATGATATATTATTGGTTGAATAATCTAGAGACCCTTTGAAAGGAGTAACAGATCATCTTTTTCTACAAAGAGAGAGGGTCTCGGTTTGTTTCTCGGTTTTATTGCACACAATTGAATGTGAATCCTCCAAAACAAAAATGTCCCGTTGTTTAGCAAAGGTTGTTGTGGTTTGATTAAGTCTGGGCTCTCAGCACAAAGATAAGTCCCAAAACTGCTCCTTTTGAGTACATGGACAAAAAAGAGAGTGTTTGGTCATGGCCATGTGATGAGCTGCAGTGTGTCTGTCCCTGCAGAGCTGGAGGGGAACGAGAGATGGCTTCAGGCTCTGCTACATGGATTACGTAGGTTTACACATTTACACACGCATACCCGCACACTATTGGAGCAGCCTCTAATCAAGCGTGTTGATTTCTGGGAGTGTGAATGATTTGCAGATGTGTTTGCATGCCGCTACGCTCACAGATTTCAGCTTACAGAGTGCCGATGAGCCTGGTGATTTGTAGACTCATGGAGTCTGAATAACTGCTGTCTGCGTGTTTTCACATACTACTTTTCATACAGGGGTTGTGTTGATTTGAGCTTTGACATCTTTACCTTTGGCAAAACAAACAAAACAAGGTGTGACAGACTGCAATCCAGTCATCATCTGGTTGACAGTCACTTCTGTGTGTTTTGTTCATGTGCGCAGATAAATCCCGGGCGTTCTCTCCCCTTGCAGATGGCAAGAAGAATCCCGGAGCTGATGACATTCGGGCTTTAGGTCTAGGCCGGCCAGTGATGTCATCGTACCTCTCGCCCAGAGACATGGCCAAATTCAGCCAAGAACAGCTGCTACACTACAATCCCTGTAAGAGAGCACTGCCTTGTCAATTGAATTAAAGTGTTATATAGTCACACCTATCAATATTGATGATACTACAAATAAATATAAGTTGTGCATGTCACATTTTATTCAGAAATTATGTAGAATAGGCTGTTTGGATTAACTATAAAATAAAGAAATAGATATATTTATGTAGTTTGAAGCTTTATGTTTGAGAAATTATAAAGGATCATTAACTTTATAAACTCGTTCACTGTTTTTTGTTTTTTAACACATTTTTACTGACCTTACGAACCTTAAATGAGTCCTATGGTGTGACACCGCAATATATTAAAAAAAACAACTCTAAATAATATACAAATATGGGGGGAGCTTCTTATCTTTCTTGTTGGACACTCCTCATATAGTGCTATTTCTTTTATACGAAATTATGCATTTTTTTCCATGATGACTTAGGGCTGGGTGATTAATCGGAAAGTAATCGAAATCGACGTTCAGAACCTATAATTGGATAAAAATTTGTCAGGTCAATTTTTCAACTACTTTCCTTACCGTGTGTGGAGCCACATGACCCCACTTTGTCCAAGCTAATTCATACTTATTATATTATGATTTAGGGTGTTTTCACACCTGCCTTATTTAGTTCGGTTGAATTGCACTAGAGTTCGTTTTTCCTCTTGGTGCGGTTCTTTGGGCAGGAGTGAATGTAGCAACTGCACTCGAGTGCGCAGCAAAAGCGGACCAAAAAAGCAACTAAACCCCAAATGAACCCTGGAGCGGTTCGTTTGTGGTGAGAAAATGATCTGAACTTAAACAGACCCAACCGCAAAAAGTACTTGGCCTTTTTGGACTAATCCAGCTGCCGTAGTCCAATGCGCTGTGCCATCTTATGGGGTGTGGAGGAAAAATATTTGTTGACAGCGCTTTGCCGACAATTTAAAACACAGAGAGGGAAAAACATTACCTGATGGATCATTGGTAATATTTTCGGAAGATGACCATGTCACAGTTTAGCTAAATTAATTCATGCCTCCTACTAAAGTGACTTGCGATGCACCTTCGCCATTTGCAATGCATTAAAACATTGTTTTCCAGCCACAGCTGCGCTTCATTCTCGAAATGTATAGTTTGTCTAAACTAAGGTATACAAACTCTATAGTATACTATGGGGGATTCAATCATCCAGCACAGTCGTCCCTCCATAGTAAAAAGTGGCATTTTGTGTCTGCCGGTTTGTTTACTCACGGAGTTCCATTGGCATTTTCCCACATGTTAATTCTGACCAATCAAAAAAGCAGCTTAGGAAATACGTTTAGTAACATCTGGCCAATGAGTAATGTGGATTTTGTCACATGACTGCATTTTGGTTCTTTCAACTGGTTCGGACCAAAGGAACCAGTGTGGGGGGAAAAGGACCCAAAAATGGCAAAAAAAATGCTACAATGTATCATTTGATGCCCTTGGTTGGACCAAATAAACCGAATCACAGATGTGAAAGAACCCTTATACTTATTATATTATTCTGATATTGTATTTTTACACATGTACAGACATGTCACATGTCACACATGTACAGTCTGGTGCAGCCTCTCAAAAAAATTTAACTACACGTCCCAATGACACGTAGCACAAGCTTTGTTATTGGTCGCTTTGGTAGCAGTGACGAGGGTGGGCAGTGGAGAGTCACATTTTAGGCAATGTGTGTGTTCGTTTCTATTGTTCAGCATTGATGTTCAATAAATAATCATAGATAGTAGATAGTGTCTGTTTACTTCAATAATTTTAAAATCAAGTAATGCACCCATCATTCAAAAATCTCTCACTTGTAATATGGGAGCATATTTACAGTAGAAAACTTGACAGTGAACTATGAACGCAAAAACATTAAATAAATTAAATATTTGTGTATTAATTGTAATCGAGTTAAAACATTCAATTAATGGAGATTTTGATTTTAGGCCAAATCGCCCAGCCCTATCATGACTTGTTTGTCATTTTCAATAATAGGGGTGTCACCAAAGGACAACAAAATCGTTTTATAGTGGTTACAATACATTTTTTTATAAATATGTAACTGGTACAGGTTCATATGGGGCTTTAGTCATACGATCTTCAACTGATTAAAGTTTTCCGTGGAACTGAATTTTTTTTATTAGCCTATAGCGTCACACCAGAGGACATGGTTCCCAAACTTTTCAGCCTGCAACCCCCAAAATAACAATGCCAATGACTCGTGACCCCCAAATTTCTCGGAGGTGGTTATACATATACAAATGTTGTACACACAACAACAGGCCTACATAAACATAATTTATGTTATGTATATACATATAATTTATATAGTCATTTATTAATTTGTTTAATTTAATCTTAACCTCAGCTAATGAGACTGGTGTACACAATGTTTTCAGCACAAGTCTATTCCTGGTGTAATTTTAGAGACCACCACTTGGAGATCATCCTCAATGTTCAGTTGTGGCCTGTCTTTATTTTTCATGTATTTGATTGCCATAAAGGTGTCAGAAAGTTTAACCTGGTGCTATAAAATCAATCTGCTGCAGCTGACACTATTGCTTTGTTCTTAATCTACCGTAAACACACGAATCCTATGAAAAAAATGAT
Organism: Danio kyathit; assembly: GCA_903798195.1. Taxonomy (NCBI): domain Eukaryota; kingdom Metazoa; phylum Chordata; class Actinopteri; order Cypriniformes; family Danionidae; genus Danio; species Danio kyathit. Next base: position 44,108,803 of record LR812526.1, read on the forward strand.
TGAAAGGGTGATGGCTTTTTATTTGTATGTTTTTATGTGGCGATTACCTACTAATTGTATCTTCTGTGGGTTCTGGATAAAATATGGTATTTTTAATAGTTTAATAAAATTTATTTAACTTTTGGAAATCACAAAGTGACCCCCCTATCATTGTCCCGCGACCCTCCAGGGTGTCCCGACCCCCAGTTTGGAACCAATGTTTTAAGTGACAAAATGTTTTAAGTTTCTATGTTTTTAGAAGCATTTAAAATAAAAAAAAAACATTGCTAAAAACATTTCTAAAATAGCCACAAATTAGGACTGAGGTGTTTATAAATGATTTTATGATTGTCTTTTTAGGTTAAGAGCTGTAATTTTTTGAACTATGCTTGAGACACTCACACCACAAGGCAGTTTAGACATTTGGCTCAAAAAATAATAATAGCTTTTACAGTTTTAAAACGAGATCCATGAAAGACAAAGAAATGTTTAACCATTTGCTGGATTTTAAATGATGTCAATACTAATTATATACACCACCGGTCAAAAGTTTAAGGTCAGTAGGATTTTTAAATGTTTTAAAATAAGCTTATTTATTACATTAAAAATACAGTAAAAATAAGTAAAGATATTTGTTGTCTGTGACAGTGAAAATGCAATGCCATGTCAACATCCCATATATATAAATATACATTTCTATTAATTTATTTATCTCTTTTAGCGTTAGGTTCCACTTTACAGCCACAGGACAGAATGGCTGCAGTGCGGCCTCTCCATATTCCAGAACCTCCTCCTCTCATCTCCTCTGCCAAACCTGGTGGCTCCATCACACAGGTGAGAGTGTCACTTAATCTCAATATGCCTTCTTATGAATTGGTGCTTCTGTGACCGATCATCAATACTGTAGTGTTTAATGTGCATAATTAAACTGTTGTTCATGTTATATTGAATTGCAGGGTACTCCAGTGCAACTGCACAATCCATCCCATGGCTCTGAACATGGGAAAGTCCCAGCTCCAGGATCACTGGCTCTCTCCTGGGTGGACCAGAGGAAAATGGGTAAGCGCGAGACCTGAGCAATCACAAGTCAGCTATCTGTTTTCCATATCCAACATCTCTTTCTGTCTCCTCAGGCGGGTTTCCAGTTGTTAAACAAGAGCAGTTGTCTCCTCGTGGGGCCTCCTCCTCCTCCTCTCAGGCTGAGAATCTTTCCACACAGGACAGTTCTACGTCACGGGGTGAGTTTGGGCCAAATCATCATCCCTCATCTCAATTTAATCTTAGCCCAAAGAGATTAAAGTGGAGTAATAAAGTTCATGCACAAATAAATTGAAAACATCATTAACTCTCATGTCTCTTAGGCCCCATGCCAGCTGTTCAGGGTGGCAGCATCACAAAGGGCATCCCTGGCACACGTGTTCACCAAGATTCTCCCATATCGTATCGAGGTGGTTCTATCACTCAGGTAAGAATCTCAGTCACTGTAAAGGCTGTTTCCAATTGCTTTTAATGACTGATGAAAATGTTTATTCATGATAAATAGATTTTATTTCTCTGTGATAACGTAAGTAGTAGGACTAACTGCACGATATTGGACAAATCGGACATTGCGATATGTAGTTTTTCTGTAATAAATATTGGGATATACAGTAGATACAATTTCACCAGATGACTTGATAACTGCTATTTGGAAGGAATTTATTAGATTTGATTGATTAGGATAATTCTTTAGGTACGTTAATTATGCATAAAATCTAATAAACAAATTACAAGCATAGATAAATACAAAAGAGCAAAGATATACGTGTGATTAAATAGTGTTTTATGTTTTTCAGGGCAGTCAAGTAGTATTAAGGCACAGATTTTGAATAATCAATGTAAAATAACACTGCAAAAGTCTTTACGTTATTAAATGTACAAAGGGGTGAAATGTCTTGTGGCTGAAAACTTTGAACTCAGGCCTTAAAAACATGTGCAATTAATAAACTTTCACTCCATTATGTTTAAACTCTGCAATATACACAATTCTCATGTGTTCTGAACTGTTGATGTTGAACTCAGCATTGCATAGCCTGCGATGTGACTATAGCAGATGTCCACATTGCAATATTAATGCTGTAACGATATATTGTGCAGCACTGGTAAGTAGCAACATTCAGGAATGTTATTCTCAGATAACAACTGCTGAAACTAAAAACACTGACTCATATGGGTACTTCGAATCACCTTAAGATTTAATGAATACATTACTATTTATATGCTTATTCTTTTTTTGACTATTTTTGACTTTGGCACTATATTGCGACTGAATAGTTATAATCCAAGTACAGTGCTTCCCACAGATTTGAAATATACATGCGGTGGTAGCCAGATTGAAACACACCTTTTACCACGGCACATGGTTAACTACATGCGATAAAAAAGTGATTTTTAACAATATTTCTTTTTTGAGATTTTAAAAGATTTGTGTGTGTTGAGCATCAATTAAGACAAGTTAGCACCTGTCAGCATTAATTGTTTGTAAAAACTGGATAATTTTGAGCTTTTGACGTAGCACAAATCTGCTAGTGAAATGATGATGCATCGGTTTCTCATTATTATTCATAGCTAAGTTTTTTTATCCTATGAGAAGACCCTGCTTCCTAATTATTCATGAGCGCATGTGCTTTCCCAAGGCAAGGCAGACCTGCCAAGCTGTGACACCCAAGTGAATGGGTGAGACCACGTCCGCGAACTCCGCATACGGCACACAATATTTAGCTGTTTATGAAGGGTCGTATTTGTTTGTTTGTTTGTGTGCAGCAAGAATTTTTGTCGAGAGCTGTACGAGAATTGGAGAATGGCGGACTTTGTCTTTTATTAGTTGAGTTCGTTCCCATTTAGACACATCGCCTATATCTGTGCTGCTGTGTTCACCTGTTTAAAATCCTCCAGATTACCGGCAGGGCTAATGGTTCGAATAGACAGAGCAAGAGACCTGCTGTACTGCTATCCACTGTGTCTGCATTCAGACCCAGGGATTGAGGAGGAGAAAAGTCCTCATTTATAGTGTGTATATAAACACGATTATCTTTATAATGATATAAATTGTGGTTGTGTGTATATGAAATTACGAGTAACATGTAGCAGTACATTAAATTACTGTTTATTTCTTTGCAGTTTTAACTTTGTAAACTATAAAATCATGGATCTCCTCACAGTTTGTCTCATTTTGTGAGTCAAATGACAGCAGTTGTTTGCTCCCCTCTTTCTCCCCCTTTCTCCTCCTTCTGCTCGCAGCACTCCACGTCCAACATGAAGCATTTTTTAAAAATTCTAAAGTAGACTTGAACGGAAAAAGGGAGGTTTCATGGCCCTTTAAAAAAAAGAAATCCACTATTTGTTTTACTTTTATTGTATTTAGTAGCCATGTGCACCCACTGACAGGTAAAATCTGCTGCTGACATTTTGTACAGTATTGCCAAAGCATGCTAGATATGTATCAAAAATTTAATAAATCAACATCATCAAATTAAAAAAACATACAGCAAAAGAGAACTTAACAAATAAAAATCTCTAAATAGTATAATAATTACAAGAATAAAAAGTGTTGTTTTTTTAAATAAGGCAAATGTGTTAATTAACCATTTCTAACAGTGTGCAAACATTTTGCAGCCAGTTTAGATGTCATTTCGTCCTCTGAGTAAATAAAAAAGTTTATCTGAGATTATTTATATAATGTTTCTCTCTGTCTTGCAGCTGTGCATGTGTTGTCAGCTGCGAAGCCAAGAGAAAGTAAATCAGGCTTCAAATAAAATGACGATGGCTTCGAAAGTGAAACCAAAAGCTGAATCCTGGACATTTTAGAAGATTTAGAAAGCCCTGACGGACGCATTTTTAAGTCCCAAAAAGGCATGTCTCTGTAGGTCTCTGCAGAGCACGTGAGATTGTCTGTGAGAGTGTTAATAGTTTTCGCACACACAACGAGAAGTAGGTAACGTGTAGGGCGAGAGGAGATTTCCCACTAGTTAATCGATCGCAGATATTTGGCTGTTGGGCAGATACAAAAAAAAAGCATAAAAGGATGATAATAATAAAAAAATACATGTGACCAAATATACTTGGGTGGCCATTAATATACCTGGGCCCAAGTAATGTCTATGTGGGGGAAGCAATGAACTAAGTTACTGTAAGCTACTTTCAGCTGCTTTTATTTCTGTCAGCTTTTAATTGGAATTAATAAATTATTACAGCTTAGATCAACGTTTTGTTTCTAACCGTTTAGATTTGTGGCAAGTAGTCATGTAATAAGTAGGGTAATGTACATCCAGGCCGGTGATTTTGCAAAATATAGCCCTTCAGTCTTACACAACATCCCTCTGCTGCATGTCAGGCAGATGATAAGCCTGTCCGGTTTCATTCTGCGAGAACAACCACCTAGATGAAGATTATCCCTTACTTAACATATATTGTGGAGAGCAGGTGCTTTGGGTCTTGTGTATGAAACAAAGGCATTGACAAGCTCTCCATCTTTTGTGTACTGTGTAAAATGCGCAGTGAACTTTGTTTATATTTTGTGTTAGTAGGTTTTTCTGTTACATGATGTTCTTATTATTGAGTCCACACATTACAATGAGCAGTCATCTCAGATAAATGGCTCTTCAGCAAATACTGCGTCACTTTATGACATAACAGGTTGTCAGTTGCCATAACAACAGGTACACAGCGTTCTGTCCTCCTTTCTTCTTTTATTAATGTTTATGTCTCATCACAGCCTGACGGTACTCAAACACACACTCAAAGTGCCAACTGACCTACTATGACACATTACATGCTCAAGCAAATCCTAGTAAGTTTGGGCGAGCACTTAAGCAGACTGAGGTCAAGACACAGAGATAAGCTGTGTGCTTGACTGGATGACATTTGGAAGAGATAATGAAAGATAAGGAGCCGTTGGTAGTAACAGTTCACCTGATACCAGGTAGAGGATACTGTCATAGGCAGCTCTATGATGTGTTCTGTGTAAAGCAGAGTCATTATCTGCTCCACCAATTAAAGATGTGATGTTTTTAATTAATCCTGGTATGATTTCTTGCAGCAAAAAAAGCCGTTAGCCTCTTTTAGTTTAGCATGTTTATTATTTTCACAACTGTAACTTAAAAATATGATGGTTATGAAATATCCGCAGGCACGTGCAGAGGTGGGGGCTTTGGGTGCTTGAGCCCCTGCCCTTTTTTCTCCTGGAGAGAAAGTGCCCTTTTCCTGGGGATAATAATTATTTTTTAAATACTAATATAATATATGTATGTTAATGCGTGTTCTATTTAAGGACCGTTTTCCCTGTCTAACAATAAAAAACTAAATTTTAAAGTATGTCTTGGTTTTAGTCTAGCCGCTCCAAGCGAGCCTCGAACCGACGATTTGAAAAGAAAAACCACATGCGAGGCGAATGCTCTAACGAGGACTCTATTTACATTGGTACTCTCGCCTCAAAAGTAAGGTGTCAACAGTGGAGTAACGTCCTTCTATCAGCGCCTATGTCAACTCCTGCATTCGCATTGCACACGGACTGCATCTTGGCCATAGCTTTACAGTCTGACCCATACACACACTGCAGACGGAGTGTGGGTAAAACATATATTAGTAGCTGACCTCTTACGGCAGCGCGATATGATCGACAGAACCGCCGATGTAAATTCATCCGTCATTCGTCTTCATTGTGTGGAGGTGAGTAACGGTTAACAAAAGACTACCTGAGGCTCAAATTTAACGTCAGCTATTTATCCAAAAGTTCAAAAGCAAATAGGCTATTTTGTCTTGCTAACATCCTCCTGATTAACAACCATGTAATAAGTTAGCTAAAGTTTAGCCAGGGCAATATCATAGGCATACAGGCTAATGTAATGGAGAAACGACAGCTGGATAGTGAAAATATTGCCTTCTTGTTTTTGCAGTCACACAGAATATGTAATGACAATTGAAGCTATATAAAACATGTACATATAGGCTAGCTATGGAGGTCAGTGGCTATCAGTGTGTCCTTCATTCTTCTAAATATTTTATTTTGTTCAACAGAAAAAAAAAAACTCAAACAAAAATAATAGATTGAAAAGGGATAGTTCACCCAAACATTTAAATGTACTCACCCTCAAGTGGTTCCATTTCTTTGTTTCTGTATTTTGTTGAACACGAACAAATAAAAGATTAAAAAATATATTTTAAAAAAAGCTATAAACTTGAAATCATTGACTTCCAGAGTAGGAAAAACAAATACCATGAAAGTCAATGGTTACAGGTTTCCTGCTTTCTTCAAAATGTTACTTTGTGTGTTCAACAGAAGAAAAAAAAAAGTCAAATGGGTTTGGAACAAGTAAAAGGTGAGTAAATGGTGACAGAATTTTCAGTTTTGAATTAACTCTCCTTTTAAGGGTGAGTATATGGTGAATTTAGGGTGAAATATCTTTAATAATCTCCTTATAATATATTTGATTTATTAAAGTACAATTATTACTATTATTTATTAAAAAGTGCCCTTTTTTCCATTTGAGCCCCTGCCTCTTAAAAGGTCTCTGCACGTCCCTGAATATCAGTGAGAAAATTTACTTGCTCATTTGAGTTCTCTTTTTTCACAATACAAAGGGTCTATTTCAGACTTCCCCTTCTTGTCTTAATGAAATCTTGAATGTTTTTTTATGAGAGCTGGGCAATAATCGCTACCTACCAAAAATCTATAAATCATATCAGATCACAGCAGTCAGAAAACACCAAAAGTCTGATCAAAAGTCCCACTCTGTAATTCTCAGTTAACAATTTATTACAGCTCGCAGACATGAAGCTTTCTCTGTCGTGTCTTTCAGGGTACTCCTGCAGATGTCTTATATAAGGGCACAATAACCCGTCTCATCAATGAGGACAGTCCCAGCAGAGAGAGAAGCAGAGAAGACACTCCTTCTAAGGGGCATGTAGTCTATGAGGGCATCAGCGGACACATCCTTTCCTTTGAACGTGAGTGTACAAATATAAGTGCCTATAACCTAAGGCAGATGTCTAAAAAATGCAGAACTTACTGATTAGTGTATGTTTGAACAGGGCGTCCAAATTCTAAAGAAGAGGGTTGTGGGGATGTGGGGGCTGGCATGAAGAGATCCTATGATATGATGGAGGTTGGGATTTCATCTCGTGTGCCACCCATCAGAGACCCCCTATCTGAAGGTGAGCATAACATCCCTTTTAGAAGTTGCATGCATGTAGTTTCACTGTTTATCCTTCACCTGCCGTTTCTCTCTGCTGTAGGCCTGATCATTCGAGCAATGCCTCCTGATCGAGATAGTCCTCATCCACAACTCATCCGTGGATCCATATCCCAAGGTCAGGATGATCTTCCAAACACAGCCTTGATCAATCACTTTCAGCTTCCACAAGCATTCATTTCCTTGATTATGTCTCTCAGGAATCCCACGGGATGATTGTCAGCGTCGGGAGGTTAAGCAAATGAAAAGAGAGGGTTCCCCATCACCCCGTGGACCTGGTCATTCTGCTGATGCTCTTAAATCACGCTCACATGAGAGTATGGTACCCACAGTCAAAGAGGGAGGACGCTCCATCCATCTGATTCCACCTGAGGGGGTCGTAATTGGCAAGCCCAAAGAGGGTTCAATCACACAGGTGATTTTATCTTGAATGAAGTGAAATTACTGGAAAATGCTTCACATGTAAGGCTTTTTAATATTATGGTTGGATATAATCATTCTGAATTGGTAACTTGGAATTGAACGTTGGCAAAGATTAAACCCTTGAAACTGATGAAAGTCATACAAGGCTTTAAATACTGATATTTTTGGTTTTATTTGTTTACAATTTTGAGACCTAAATACTCACTGAATGTGCCATCTACAGGGTACACCTCTGAAACAAGAGCCCCCTGGCTCATCCAAGCGACATGATGTGCGCTCCATCATTGCCAGCTCTCCACGACCCTATTCCGGACTGCCCTCTCATCTAGATCCTAGGGGTTCGGACAGGGCTCGTTATGAAGAGGCAGGGAGCAAATCTCGACCCAGTGCTGTAGTCAGTGCCCCCAGCTCTTTGTCCCGTGTCTCTCCCTTGGCGCTGAGTGGAGAGCAGAGCAGCAGACCTCACCACAGTCCAGTGGGGTATGAAGATCATAAAAGATCCAGCTACCCTCAGCCCTCACACAGAGCCTCTCCGCTGTCTGGTAGAGAAAGCTCACAGCGTGCTCATGAAGGTATCGTGGTCTTCCAGTCAGACAATTTGGTAGTTAATGTCCTTTCTTTGAGGTTTGAACATTGTCTCTCTGTGTATATTTAGGCTCTAGTAAACCCCAACAGCAGGAGAGAAAGGCCACCCCCACTCCGAGAGAGATGGGCTCCACTAAGTCTCCATTGGCAGTAGGTGAACACACGGCAAACTTAGCCTACGAGAGGATCCTTGGGTTGGGACCGGACATGTACCGTAGCCAGATGTCTCATTTAACATTTGATGCTGCAGCTCTGCCCAGGGGCATCCCGATTGACTCAGGTATTCCACATATTTGCAGATGAGCAGAAAATGTCATTGTATAATTTTTTATGATAATTAATTATACCTGGAAATATGACATTTTTCATGTATTATGTTATGCATCCGTTTGTCTTTGCTTTCCCACAGCGTATTACCTGCCTCGTCATCTGGCTCCTGGCCCTGGCTACCCTCACCCCTATCCACCCTACCTGATCAGGGGCTGTTTCCCTGAAACAGCAGCCCTGGAAAACAGACAAACGCTTTTCAATGACTACATTACCTCTCAGCAAATGCACCAGTGGCCTGCTGCCGCTGCAATGGCTGCCCAGAGACCTGACCTGCTCAGAGGCCTTACGCCTAGAGAGCAGTCCTTAAACTTAGCCTATTCACCCACGCCTAGAGGTGAGCCTTCCTGAAAAGGGCCATAGCTTTTGTCCTTCACATATCCTAAATCTTACAATTAAGATAATATCCACTTCTTATTTGTTTTGTCAGTCGATCAAGTCAGTCACCAAGCAAAAATTCAACACAGAAATAAACACTTAGAAATAAGATTAGACATTTATATAGCATTTTTATTTAAATTAAATACATGTTATTTAATTTTTAGAGGTACATTTTTATGTTTTCCTGCAGGAACATCAGCATCTCCCATGGATCGTATCACATATATCCCAGGAACTTCTCCGGCTTTCCCTAGTGGAGCCTACAACACCTCTCCTATCTCACCAGGTACAGAGTAGCATGCTAATTTCAAACCTATGTTTTAAACAAGTTAAGTTCCCTGACCTTAATTATTACTTATCTTCTGAACAGTAGGAGCCTCTCACATGAGCAAGATCCAAGGTGGTTCGTCATCTGCAGAAAGAGAAAGAGAACGGGAGAGAGAGAGAGAAAGAGAGCAGAGAGAGCGAGAAAGAGAAAGAGAGCGAGAGAGGGACAGGGAGCGAGACCGGGAGCGTGAGAAAGATCGAGACAGGGATCGAGAAAGGGACAAGTCCCTCAGCCATGGTAACGTGGAGCACGCACCTATATGGAGACCAGGTGAGACCTCTCAGCACCTCTTTATTTTGAATGGGTACAATCAGTTTCTTAAATATCTGTAAATTCATTTATTTGGAACAAATGCATTTTTCATATTTTACATATTTCAGTAACTGAATTGCTTGTTAATAGCTTAAGTTAACAACATTGTTTTATAGTTGTAGTTGAAATTGAAGTTGAAAGTGAACCGAAAGCATTTCTTCTTCAATCAGTCAATTGTAAAATTAGCTTTAGTGTACTTCAGTGAATCTTTTATATGCATCTCAGTATTGCTAAAAATCTGAACTTTGTTTCTGAGCAGGAGCACCTGAACAAATGAGTGGCAGCAGTTCTCGTCCCCCTTCTCATCCATACAGTCACCAGTCCCCGCTCTCCCCCCGTCCCCAGGACAGCTTGCAGCAGAGACCAAGCGTCCTGCACAACACCAGCTCCAAGAGCCTGTCAAACTCTGAGCACAACAGTCCTTCTGTGCTGCGGTGAGTCTTCCCTGCTCAAACTGCTGTCTGAAGCTCCATCTAGTGAGATCAATATGTTAAAGCTGGTTCTAATTTGTTTCTGCTTTTCTTTCTTCAGACCACCAGGCTCTGCTCGCTACCAGGGCTTCAGTGGGCACCTCCAGAGGTCTGGTTTACCCGGTGAGGGTTACCCGTCTGGAACGGACCCAAGTGTTAAAGACTTGAGCAGAGATGGGGGTAAAAGCCATGGGCGAGGAGGTCTGCCCAAACACCAAGACCTGTCATCCTCTTCTAAATCTGACCCCAAGCTCGCCAGCCCTGGTGCCGGTGGGACATACCCCTCTCCATACAACCAGGCCCCTGTTGCCCACCTGCCCACAAGTCGAGGGCACCCCTTGTTGGCGCCTGAAAGCGGCGGCGGCGGCAGTTCCATCCCATCCCGTGGCGGGGACAGCGGCAGCAGCGCGTCAAGTAGGGAAAAGACTCAAAACAAAGTGATGTCCATACAGGAACACGAACTTCGAGCACTCGGTAAGACCACCATGACAGCGGCCAACTTCATAAACGCGATAATCATGCATCAAATTTCTTGTGATGCGGCGATGCCAGAGACTGGTGCGCTCGCGACCAACGGCACCTGTGATGGTAAGATGCTCTGGGACCTTTGGGCCGTTAACGCCACATCTACGCCCTCCCTTCCCCATTCTTCCTGTTCTCAACCAGTCCACCAAAACCCTCTCCCTCCCTCCCTCATCATTCCTCTGCCCATCCTGCACCCCTGCCCCTTACGTCTGTGGCCTAGTGCACGCTTGTGGTGGTTGGCATTGATGAGAATCAACCCAGTTTCCATTATCCGTTCAGTTTGGTTAATTTTTTTTCCTTTGAATATGCTTTTTACACTTTGCTTTTTATTCTTTTTTTGGCATCTGAAGCATTGCTTAAAGACCACCAAAGGTTTTTCTCCCCTATTTGCGCCATTTCATTGAACCCTTTGTCAAATCTGACTTTTGAGGGGAGATTCTGCATGTTTCAGTCCAAACTTCCACAATTTAAAACAGTGAAGCTCATTAAACATTTTGAGCTTTTGCTTTGTAACGGCCACAGGCGTATATCGTAGTCGACTGATAAATCACGCCCTAACGGTCCAGAAAGATTCGTCTGGAGTCCAGCTTTAACTAGACCAGAGAGAGATCCTGAGGTGAACTTTAAGAGCTCATTCATTCAACAGTGATGTGGTTGCTCATTGTTTCATAACATCCTTATCGGCTTGGCTCTTGTGTTCCTCCATTTCTTTTTTTTTTTTCTCATTTGGGGAACGTTTCATAGTTCTACATGTTTGCCTCCTGTTTCATTTCCTTTTTCGGAGACAGGGCACACTGGCAGTTTGATAGCTATATAAAGGAGACTATTATACTAGATCTAGGGAAAGAGCTGGAGCTGAATTATTTTCTAAGTGTTTGTTCCCAATGGGTGGTGAACATCTGCTGGACCACAATACTACAGTACATCATATGCTTAGTTCACACTACAGGATTTTAAGCCTGATTTGTCTGAGTTAACATGTTCGCCACCAGAAAGGGGACATCCTTATGTTTGGTCCTTATGTGTGAACTACTTAACGACGCATAAAAGAGGCTCGCTGACTCATCGCTGGCACCTTCTAGTCGAAAATCCAATATATAGCATGCTAAATATTCCAGACCAGTTGGCTGACTAAACTCCATGTGGCAGACCAGCGAATTGACGATGTTTTCAAATGCTCTCTTGAATGCTTTCAGAGATTTCAAATGCTGCATCAGGGATGTCTTCACACAAGCAGCCAATAGTGTTCAGCTCTTTCTGACAGCTCTGTCCTCAATATTTTATTAGCTGTGGTTTGGGGGCTGGACAGAGTTATTGTGTGACAGAGTGTGTGACGGCCCTCTTGTGGATCATCTATGTAGTGTCACAGAGTATGAACACCACAGCAATTTAAAGCAAGTAGTACTCACTTCTGAGCCACATGGGCAGAGCTGAGCTCCAGCTCCTCCTTGCCGCACTTCTGCTACAAGTGATGTCACTGGGCGTTGGGGTTAGGGGGGCGGGGTAGGTGTATGCATTAAAACAGCTTATAGGAGGACGAGCTGTCTCTGCAGCGAGCACCCTCTCACCTCATTCACACAGTAATACCAGTATTATTATTATTAGTTTATTTAAAACTTTAGTATTCTTGTGGCTGATTTAGTCCCAGAGACGGACCAAATAACTAGAAAAAAAGTTACCATCCGGCAGAAGCGCTAACTGCAGCTAAAAACAGCTTTGTTTACACATTTGACGTCATTATCAATTCTGATGGATATTGTGAAAAACTTAAATGAAAAAATACGGTGGAACACTTTCGCATATGTAGATGTACATTTGAGTTTGTGTTGCATGTTGAGATACTTTTTAAAACGCAAGTCTATTGGTGCTGTAGGCTACACAAATCTAACTTCACATGCATCAGGCAGCTGAACACAGAGCTTCCAAGTAAACTCACAGCGGTTTATCATGATCATTTTAACCATCATTTTTTCCACAGTTCGCATGATCCTAGAAATGTTAACTGATTATCAAGCAGCAGCTAATTGTGTCTGGAGAAGGATTTAAAGCCGTTTATTTTCATAAACAACGGAGATGTGAATTCGTCTGATTGGTCGGAGTAGACAGGCTAAAGTCAAGTCATGTAGTCTGAACAGCACAGTGATCTAGTCATGTACTGTGAACTAGGCATTACTGAATCTTCAGCAGAAGTTGTTGTCATAAGAACATGTGATTAGATTCATACTAAGGCCCAATCCCAATTCTATTTTTGTGTGAAGGGTAAAGGCTTCAAAATTTACCCCTAAGAAATGTCATCATATGTCATATGTCATCGCGATTTCTTTCTTCATATGTGATCAGACGATCGCGACTGCTGTAGTTATTCCAGTTGCTTTATTTTTTTGGTATTTATTTTCAAGAAATCACTGAAGGCAACGGTATTATGTTATCATGACAATCTAATTTGGCAATAAGATCGTAACTACTGTGAACACAGTGGCCATATTCATCTATGTAGACACACCAAAAACAACATTAACATTATAGCAGGTCATTCCCAGCCACTAGACTTTACTGACAGGGTAGTCGAGGGTCAACGAGTGTCAGAATGTTGTGGGACTGCTGTACAGGAGTTATTATTAGGAATTATAGATAGCGAAATTCAGCGGTTTTTATTTTAGCATTTTTTTTATAAAAGCATGACGGTAAAACATGAACGCGGTTATGAATATATTAAAACATGTGCTTGTTTGTTGTAAAAATTCCTAATAATGACAAAAAATACTAATTTGTGGCTCTCCTTACTTCCGGTGCAACTATCCTGCCGTTGTAGCTGGTGTATTCTGGGAAATTTTCTTACCCCTTGGTTTCGAGTGTGGTCCTGAAAAATCTTCGTTCAAAGGGGTATTTACCCCTTCCCCTTAGCCCTACGCCTTCAAGCTAAAGAGAATTGGGACACCACTACCCCTTTACGGGAACGTGCAAAACGAAGGGGAAGGGGAAGGGCTAAGACTTTCAAGCTCTTGCAAGTTGCTAACTTGAAAATGAATGCTTCTTATGCAACTTTTTTATGAATCGTTCAAAAGACTCAAATCCCACAAGAAGTGAAATAGTCTGTTTAATGTTATTGGTGTTCACAAGTTTTGGGTCAGTAAGATGTATTAATAATTTTTTTTAATATTTGTATTCCGCTATGATGCATTAAATGTTTCAAATGTGACAGTAAAGACATTTATGTTACAAAATATTTACATGTTTTAAATAAATGATGTTCTATTGAACATTCTACTCATGAAAGAGTCCTGAAAAAAATTCCACGGCTTCCAAAAAATACCAAAAGAATTACCAAGTGTCTGGAATATTTACATGGAACCTGAATCATTCCTTCCTGAGGATTCACATCCTTGCGTTTAACCGATGTTGTTCTTGGGTGTTCTTAAACCATTAAGATTTTTCCAGTCCACTATATTAATTTCAAGACTTCTCAAGTTAAATGTAGTTTTTGTTTAGCATTTAAGAAGGGACTTTTTCTGAGCTTTTCTCAAAACTGTCAAAAGGGAGTTCAATAACAGAATCATACTGCAAGAATCTGTGCCTTTGCTTTATATTCAGTCAGGTCAAATTGCTTTTAAAGATCTTTTACTTATATTGTTGAAAAAATAAGCCTATGGATAGTGTATATACAATGGGAGAGGTCCAAACATATAGCTGTAGTAAAAGAAAAATGTCTTTAGCTCTTACCCACGGTAATCAAGCAAATGCATCCGCCTCTCATACCTTCACAGCTCATTTTAAACACTCATTTTGCTTCTATTTTATTGTTGTGTTTCTGTTCAAAGCATTTCTGCTGAATTGGCACAGTGCTCACACTCTGCTACAGTCAGATGCTTCATAATGTTGGCTTGATCTCTGAACACATGTGAGCAAGTCATTGAATATAAACCCAGAGCCTGTATGTGACCGCACCGCTTACACACCCGTCTCTGCTCTCACCCTCAGAGGAACCCAGAGGCTTCTGCCACACTGTACTCAACTGCACTTTCCTGTCTTTTTTCTCTAGCTGTGTCTGCAGCTCAACAGAAGGCATTTGAACAGCTGTACGGGTCTGAAGACAGACTTTCTCCTAGTCAGCAGTCATCATCTGGTGTCAAAGGCTCTCAGAGAGTGGTGACCCTCGCCCAGCACATCAGCGTAAGTGTCCGATTGAGACATTTTTATTAATGGTGACTTATTGCATTGAATTGTAATGGCAGAACCAGGGTCACAAATTAATTGAGGCTTGGGCAAAGTATCACAAAAATTCAGTTAAAGGAGGCCACAATTGCCCCTTATAATTTCTTTCAACTGTCACAATTAACTCTTTCCTCACCATTCATAAGAGATCTCATCAATTAAGGGTCAACGAGGGAAGCCTTGATTTCCATTTTTACATAATTTGTGTTTGTGTATTATGGTAAAAAACAAAAGCTCTAGAGCAGGTCTTGAATGAATTACAACACTTATGGGTGTCCGGGTATGAAATACAAAGATGATCTGTGTAGATCAGATCACGTGTAAATAAGAAAGTGATCAGATCGCATGTAAAAATGAGGGATGCTCCGATTGCAATTTTCTTGGCCGATTCTGATTTCCATTTTTTGGTAAGTGTGACTTGCCAGTACAAATTTTTTGACCGACTGAAAGACAGTCCAGAAGACCGACTTGTCATTCATCCAATCGATCATGGGAAAATAAAAAAAGAAACGTTTGTTACACAGCCATTTTTGCACATTGCATTAGTGTTGTTGTTTGTAGCTTTTATTGCAGCACAGTGTTGAATATTATAACCAACTACATATCCGAGGGCTCTATATAGTAGCTATTCAAGCATTTAGTAAAGTAACTGATGCACAATGACTTATGCTGAGTTCACACTGATTTTGACTCGCCGACAGGTCTTAAGAAATTGCAGACTAATGCCTGAAATCACAGGCAAAAATCGGTGCTCGTTCACGTGAGTAACAGTCACATACTATGAACTATCAAAGACGCAATCTGAGAGAATCGCAGATGAGTCGCAGACACCCGTAAGATATTTGGCATGCTAAATATCTGGAGCTGTCGCCCATTCAAAATCACACAGTGTGAAATTTGTTCTGATTGAAAATAACATCGGCGATACTCTATAGCCAATGAGAGAGCAGCATCCACCAGTGTGGGTATCTGCAGGCCAGCAGGAGGTTGGGGGAGAAGTTATAGGGGCTTCTTTTAAGTTTATTTGGACCCAAGAAATGAAGGAAAACTAGTGGAAATTTAGCAGGAGCAGCCGTGTCTGTTCGAGGTGTCATCTGAGCAATATCACAACTGGGGCAAAAATAAATAAATAGTTGAGGAGAAATTGCTAATTCCCTTCAAAATAAGTACATTGTCTACCCCACTAAAGGCTTCTTTCTCATTATGTAGTTAATAACAAAAGATATACTATGTGACCGCTCATTGTTTCCATGTCACTTCTCGTATGTGTTTGGTTGTGAGATGTTGTTTGTGGACAGAGACAAAGTTGTCAGCAATTCTCCTATTGTAAAGTCATGCAGTGTGAAACCTCCTGTCGCTGATCCATTATACTGTGTAAACACAGCACTGACTGAACGCTACCCCAGATAGTCATGCAGTGTGAAAACATCTGTGACATGACTACTTTGAAAATCGTGCAGTCTGAACTCAGCATTACAGAGATCTACATTCTCACAAATTGCCCTCTGATAAACAGCAAAGTGAAGACAAAGTGGTTTTGTCATATAAACAGCTTCAAAGCGTTTAGTTTAAAGAAACTGGTTTATTTTACACTTGAAAGATTACTGTAATGTGGGTCTTTGTGAACATAAAAGATCTCCAAACATTTAAAGACCAAAGTGCATGACAAAAGTTACTGTCCTCCAAAAATGTATCTATTTTAAATCGCCAAAACAAGTCAGCATTTATTTTGTTCACAAAATGTAAATGGAAGGCTAATTTCTGACCTGTCCTAACCATCTGTTTAGGACTGCACAATATTGGAAATAAACGGCATTGCAATATACAATTTTTCTGCAATTACATATTACGATATTGAGTATAATTTGAGCAGATGAAATAAAAGGCTCAATATGGTAAGAATTCATCATCTTAGATTGATTGGGATGATTTTTTAGGGAAGAGTAAAATCAAATTTAAAATGACCCAGTATAGTCTTCATTGTATTTAGACACCAATACAGTTAGAGTTCCTTAAAGTTACAAATATTATAATCAATTGTGCCTGAATGTCAATGCTGAAACGATATATTGTGTAGCCCTAGTCTTCAAGCAGTAATGCACAAGCTGCAGTGCTGTTATTTCTCAGTGTAAACATGTACTTGTCTCCTGCATTCACATCACCAAATCAACCTGTCCTCTTTTACAGGAGGTGATCACTAAAGATTACACACGCCAGTCACAGCAAAACCAGATAGGAGGTCAACCATCTCTCCCGCCTGTGTATGGGTATCACAGCTCTCCTGTGCTGGATCTCACTCGTCCACCCAGCACCCCTCAAGCCCAAACCCCCACAGAGCCCAATGCCCGCTACACCCCAGATGGCACTTCTGCAGAAAGGGGCAGAGACAGGTCTCCTCCTCAGAATAAAACCTCTCCAGTGAGTCTGGGTGCTGATGGGATTGAACCAGTTTCACCACCAGGGGCAATTTCAGAGCCTGAGACGCCAGGAGCTAACTACCCCAATGAACAAGCTGAGCAGGGGTATGTAGCACACGTTGTCACCAATCAGTAGTTTTGGAGAGTTTTGGAAAACTTAAACAGCACTTAAACAGGGTGAGCTGAAAACTGAAGCCAAAATGCTAAAAAAATGTGGCTTATAGCAGCATTGTTGTAAGCCCCTCCCTCTACAGGTAAAAGAAAGGAAGTGATCCGAATTAAAATAGTGTCACTTTATCATCTTCACTTTACATTGTTGTTTATTCAGGTGTTTGACTTGCTAGCTCAGTGAGGAAAGTGAGGCTTTAACTTTTGACAGACTAAATGAGCTGATATGCAGTAAACTATACCAACTTGACCTAAAGTGGAGGGATCATTGAATGTGTTTGATAAGGTTCATTTATGGCTGGCCAATAAAACCAGATTAGTATTTATGATGGAAAATCCTTTATCAGTTGCGATAATAAAAGTGTTAGATGTAACACTCTTTAGTTTCACTTAAATGCAATTAAATATAAACGGACATGAAGTTTGGTTGCATATCCAATCCTTGCGTGTGTTCTGTCACTGGATTTAAAAAAAGCCTGCTATATCAAAGTCCCTTTAATGCAAGTCATTTCACTGGGTGGCCATTTTTGAAAATCCTTTTGGGCGTTCTATCTGAATGGGGAAACATCAAATTCTTCAAAACTGTTTGCCAAGCTTACGATTGCATTACATATTTGGAATCACCAATACAATTAAACAATCGTCTCATAAGTTTTGTTTCGAAACGTTTAAATCAAACATAATCTAATTTTTTTAAAAAGTTGCCTAAGGTAATTGCTTGCGCAGTCAAATAGAATGAGATCACGACAACAACCTCATTTATGGCCATTCTACACATTATCATTCTCTGGATAATGATCGTCAGATGGCACTGGTCATGGGGAATCTCCTCCAGAAATGACAGCGACTCTTTGTTTACAAGTTTGTGGGGCTTTGAGTAGTTGCTGTCATGTGATATGCTTTTGACAGGATGGATTGTACCTCGCGTTTGTTTTATAAAGATTACAAAACCAACCAACTTTTGTTTTCAAGTGTAGTTTCGTTTATAAGTAGAGATTTCAAGCTTTACTTGGATCTATTTCTTATGTCTGTGAAGCAAGTATTCGCTGAGATTCCAGTGCGTTTGTTGACCACAAAAACTTAAAAGCACACATCAGTCTATAGTGAGCGATCATTGGCTCCTGTACTAATAGGCAGGGTTTCATTCGCCATATTGACCGTTACGCTTTTCCCCATTCAAACTATACGAGTGACATATCTTGTGTATTCCTTAGTCTTTGGCTATGTACAGTGCATCTTGAAAGTATTGATAGCACTTTACTTTTTCCACATTTTTTTGTGTTACAGCCTTATTTCAAAATGGATTAAATTCATTTATTTCCTCAAAATTCTACACACAATACCCCATAATGATGTGAAAAAGATTTTTTGAAATTGTTGCATATTTATAAAAAAAATAAATAAAAAACCTGAAAAATCACATGTAGATAAGTATTCACAGCCTTTGCTCAATACTTTGTTGATGCACCTTTGGCAGCAGTTACAGCCTCAAGTCTTTTTGAATATGATGCCACAAGCTTGGCACACAATGTCTTTAGGAATTTTTGCTCATTCCTCTTTGCAGTACATCTCAAGCTCTATCAGGTTGGATGGGAAGCGACGGTGTACAGCCATTTTCAGATCTCTCCAGAGATGTTCAGTAGGATTTCGGATTTCGGTCTGGGCTCAGGCTGGGCCACTCAAGGACATTCACAGAGTTGTTGTGAACATAAAAAACATTAAAAAAAGTGGAAAAAGTGAAGCGCTATGAATACTTTGCGAATGTACTGTACATTAACAAGTTGCCATGGTTAGGATGTGCCATTGCCCAATGATATCAGAAGATGTCAATTCCATACCTGTCAGTGCTGTATAAGCTAAAAAATGGGATCAGTGGTATAATGCAGAATGTCACATAATTTGACAAAAATTTGGAGAATAAACTAAAAGTAGGAGTGTTAGGACACCTAATCAATTTTCTAACATGGAAAACATTGTAGACACTTCATGTATTTGACACTTTATGGCTCAGAACTGAATACGTCCAATTTATTAATTCATGCATCAAGTTGTCAAATCAACATTAAATACTGAAGAAATGTCCAGATTTTCTGACTGGTTCTGTCTGTTTCTCAGTATGGGATCTCGTTCTCCGGCCAGTAGCTCTCAGCCCCCAGCCTTCTTCAGTAAACTGACTGAGAGCAACTCCGCCATTGTCAAGAGCAAGAAGGAAATGATTAAAAAGATCAGCGCAGAGGCTGAATTCAGTGAGTTTATGGATTCCATTTATTATGTCTATTTTGCAGAGAAAACGCCTGATATTGATATGCACGATTTCATTGCTGACTAAACAGACTTAAACCTGTCTCTTCTATCTCCTCTTTAGACCAGGGCCAACCTGGGACAGAAATCTTCAACATGCCTGTCTCTACAAATGCAGGTGAGCAGTACAGGCCATTCTATGTGTGTTTTGTTTTTCCTGCACAACAGCAGTGTCTCAAGAAAGGTTTCTGTTCCTTTACCACAAGCATTATGGCATTTCTTTCAGGACCCGTGAATGTGCGTAGCCACCCGCCACCAGAAGCCAGTGGTAATACTATCGGTCTGGAGGCCATCATCAGGAAAGCCCTCATGGGCAAGTATGATGAACAGATGGACGAACGCTCGCCGTCCAACTCTGTCAACTCGATGGCTGTCGGAGTGGCAGCTGCAGTCGTGCCACCGGCTTCAGCAGATGGGCGTTCAGAAGACCCCTACTCCCTGCCAGGTGTGCCAGATCAACCCTGCACAATTCATCTACCTTCATTGCATTCCACATCTTTTTTGGATCATGTTATAGTCATTTTTATAGAATGCAAATATATTTAATGCAGGTGTTGCCTTGTATAGTTTTAGTTGAAGAAAAGGATCTCATTCAGGCTGTTTGTTTGTTTTTGTTTTAATATACCACACTGTGTTTCACTGGACACACTGACATTTTTACATTTGATTAGTCTCAATGACCTCTTGCATAGAGTAGTATCTCAATCAGCTATAACCCATTTTTGACTTATAATTTGTGAGTTGACTGATTTGGATCTGTGTCCAGATAGCTTAATAATCGCTTGTATGAAAATGTCTGATTTGTGTCCTTTGTTTGGATTCAGGCAAATCTAAAGGAGGACGCTCCAACGGTCGCAAGACTAAATCTCCTGGTCCTGGTCTGTCTGGAGGCGAGAGACCTTCATCTGTGTCCTCTGTCCACTCAGAGGGAGACTGTAACCGTCACACACCACTCACCAACAGAGTGTGGGAGGACAGGCCCTCGTCTACAGGTACACACACTTAAATATTAGCAGCACTTGCCGATTAAAGTAATAGATCATTTTAGGTTTGTTCATGTTAAATGGCAAATTTGATTATTCGAAGTAGTTTTTTACAACAATTAAGAATGCAATAAATGAAATAAACGAGACAGTAAAGACTTCAATATTGTTTTAAAGAGTTTTATTTCAAATACAATACATGTTTGAGCAGTAAATCAGTCACATTCTAAATGATTGTGTTATACTGAATACTAATGCTGCTGAAAATCCAGCTTTACAAGCACAAATTACATTTTAAAACTATAAAAAGGTTCATTTTATAACACTATCAAACCTTTGTGCACGTTTACTAGACATCCTAATAAATTGTTCAGTATTAGTGGTCTTTTTCCCCAGTAGGCTTGAAAAGTTCTAGGATGTGATGTGATCACTAAGTGATGATCAATGATTGTCATTTCAGCACTTACAGTATGCGTTTACGTGCAGTTTTGAGAATGTAGAAAAGAAAAATGTCACACGTGGACGTTCATCCGTGAATTCCACTCATTACACTGCATCTTCATGCAGGACATTTCTTTCTCAGAAGCTCTTTGCTGGTGATAAACACTGTTACTGTTTATTTAAAACCACTTTATCCAATAAAGTTGTCAAATTAAGAAAATAACTACAGTATTTTAAATTCAGTTAAATTATTTATATCTAAAATCTTAAATATAGATATATAAAAGCGTTACATTTAGATTGTGTTACATTTTACATATTGATTTCATGACATTCAAGGTGGACTGACGATGCTTTCTATACACAATTTTAGATTTGACTTCATTAATTTATATGTATATAAATATTTTTTGTAAAACAATTTTATCCTTTAATACAAGCAGTCAGATATAATAATAATAATTCCTTACATTTATAAAGTGCTTTTCTGGACACTCAAAGTGCTTTACACATTCTTGGGGGGAATGTCCTCATCCACCACCAGTGTGCAGCATCTACCTGGATGACACGATGGCAGCCATATTGTGCCAGACCGCACAGCAGCTGATTGGTGGTTTAACATCTCATCTGAAAAAGGGCGCTCACTGAGCAGTATAGAGTCCCCATCAATATACTGGGGCATCAGGACCCACACAAACTGCAGGTTGAGCGCCCCCTGCTGGCCTCACTAACACCACTTTCGGCAGCAACCCAGCTTTCCCATGTGGTCTCCCATGCAGGTACTGACCGAGCGCAGCCCTGCTTAGCTACAGTGGGCGACCATGTGAGAGTTGCAGAGAGCTAGCTAGATATATGTTTGCTCAAACCTGCTCAAAGAAAACATTTTTTTGTGAATTATTCAAACAAAACTCAAGTACATGCACAGAACAACATGAGCATTTATAGCAAATAAACAAATGTATTTATTTTGAAATAAATATATCGTCCCGCTTGCTTTTTGAGCAAGCTGTTATAACACCTGTGATTGGTCATTGTGTTCCCGCACTCAACAGAAAGGGCTGCTATTGACTCTAACCGATAGCGCAGCTCTGGTGTTATTCACCGATGAGTGACGTGGATACGGATAAACGGCTGCGGTTACAGTATATAATACGCAGATATCACAGCTGATCCATGATAGACGTGATGGAGAAAACTCACACTGCAGAATAAACATGATCGCGCGCGCACACACACACACACACACACACACACACACACACACACACACACACACACACACACACACACACACACACACACACACACACACACACACACACACACACACACACACACACACACACACACACACACACACACACACACACACACACACACACACACACACACACACACACACGTTTGTTTTTGTAAAAAAAAGTGGGTACATTACATAGGCTTCCACTTATTTTATACAGATCAAACCGTATATTATATTGCCCCCACCCTACCCCTAAACCCAACCATCGCAGGAGACAGTGTACAGCTTTACTCCCTGAAAAAACTCATCCTGTGTGATTTAGAAGCTTTTTGAGAAGTGAGGACGTCCCCAATGTCCTCATATTTCACCTCCTTTTTGTAATACCTGTGTCATACCTATGTCATTATACAGATTTGTGTCCTGACATGTCACACACACACACACACACACACACACACACAGAGAGAGAGAGACCGAGAGAAGCAGAGCAGAGATGGACAGCTTCTCCATAGCAGTGAAATAGGGGCTTGTGGGTTCTGCTGTAACAGTTGTCTGCTTTTTAAGTTAGTTTTAATTCCTCACGCTCGCTTTACTCGCCATAGTAATAATCAAAACAATCACATCTTTTTAAATCGTGATTTCGGGTTAAAATCGATAAATCGTGCAGGCATAGTTGGAGCTGAACTCTGTAGTAAGGTAGATCTCCAGGAACAGGTTAAGCACCCCTGAACTAAACAGTATTGCAGAAGACAATTGAATTCATGATTTATTAGGCTATTCATTTTATTTGCACCTTTCCTGCTCATTTATTTTTCCAATCTACAAATTGCAATTGAAAGACAAACATCAAACCTTAAATGAAGGTAATGGAGCACTGGCCAAATCAGTCAGCATTATTTATTCTCCATGGCTGCAGACAGAACACATTACTGATGTTTACATTCGTGCCCAGCTGTGCTCTAATAAACGATGTCCTGTTTTTAGTTTGTCTTGATTTTTTCTTAAAAACATTTATGCTCGTGGGGTGTAAGAAGTAAATCAGATCAGGTACTAACAGATAACATCTTGTATGTATTATAATATTTGCTGATGTTTTCTTTTGGTTCCTCCTCTCAGGCCCCACTCCATTCCCCTGTAACCCCCTGACCATGGGGATGCGTCTCCCCAGTGGGATCATGCCGGGACCTTCACCTTCCCCAACACATCAAGGCGCTTCTGCACCCCCACAAGGCCAGACTCAACCCCGCACTTGGGAGGAAGAACCCAAACCTCTGCTGTGCTCTCAATATGAGACCCTGTCAGACAGCGAGTGAACACACACACACCGAGAATGTTTGCTGCTTTCTGAACAGAAACTTGTTACTGTAAACAGGGGGTGTTTATGAACACACTCGCTCATATCCATACTGACACACACACTCTTACGGGAACATACGTCCATCCGTGCTCATGCCCTCTGATACCTCCACACATATTCATACATACACACATCCCAAAATGCTCTCCAAGCGTGCACACTCACACTGTCAGTGAAAGTGCATTACATGGCTGCAGTGTGTGTAGATGTGTTTGTGAATGTGCACACTGGCATTAGTGTGTGCAGTCACTCCAGGACTACTTGTAGGAAGAATCACTTTTGAATTTTTATATATATATATATGCATATATACATACAATTCTATATATACTTCTATTGGTGTCGTCTTGCTGGCCTTATCAGAGTTGACTCATCTGTCTGTTGACACATTTTGGAGCATTCCTCTGCTCAGGACACACACTCTTTCTTATACTGTAAATCCACTGCAAACTCTTTATTTTGTGTGTGTGGCATATTGCAAAGGCTGGTTGAATCCTTTGCAAAAACAAGCGTCTACACACACACACACATGCACGTTCTCTTAGTTGTGCAGTCGCAGCCCTTCACATTGGTTTCATGTGTTGCCAAGTTGATGCAGTTGGGCTATCTGATTGTGTGTGTGTGATGAAAGGAGACGTTCAGAGAGCCAGGTTACATCTGAACCTGTAACATTCTATCCTTACCTTACTCTTTCAGAGCGTTTACATGGGTGGCCATATCATTGGTTTACAGGGTACACATAATGTTCATCGTTGACGTCAAACCTCTCTCTTTTTTAATACTCTAGCTGACCAATTAATTCCGTCATCTCTTTGTGATAGTTGAAGGGAGATGTTCTGTTTGGCTTGTTTTTATTTTTGTATGTACATGAAGCTTGTTTGCATGTTTTTGTAATGAGTTAAGCACTTAGTCAGCAAGCGGTTCCTGTTGGTGTCTTTCAAATGGACACTGACCATGAATGCAACCTTTTACACAACATCCATTAGTTTTTTTTTTTTTCTACAGTATTTTGTTGATTCGTTTCATCAACTGTTCCACTCTCTAGTGACAATCACTGGCAGAGAGCTGAGCGAGTGGACACGTCTTTAGAGGAAAGCTGCTCGATCAGGTCTGAATGTCCAAACAAACCTGATGCTTTTTACTTGTTTTTATTCATGTCATCTGTTTGTTCAAGAGTTAAAGCCTTGCTGTTTGGCCAGTCTTTTGACATGACACTCATTGAGAGCTACTGCTTTGTGCTTGAACGAAGGATTTGGGTGTTTTTAGTTACCCCCCCCCTCTCTGTGGACTCATATGAGAAGATGATGATGATATATCCTGCGTATAGAAGAGGTGAGCAGACACCACACCTCATATAACCTGTAGTCCTTCACTCTGTACAGTTTTAAAAGATAATTCTAGTGTTAAGTGCCATGTATTTGACATATACATTTCTGAAGTTAACTACCAAGTGATTACGCACAACGGTTTGTTTTTTAAGATGATTTTTCTCCTTGTTATGCCAGGGTTGTACAATTGATCACAGGCACAAACGAAAGCAGCGAAACGCAGCACCTCAGCAGCGGTGTTATGAGTTTTTCCGCATGCGAATTCAATGTAAGGATGTTTTAATTTGTATTGGTTGACTTTTATTTGTTACAAGGTTTTACTACAAAACGGATCTTTCAACCTACCAGTTCAAACTGCAATACTCATTGTAAGCTCTGAATTTTAGGAATATTTTTGGAACCTAATTGGAAAGAAAGCTCAGCGGTGGGTTTTATTGTTGTTTTGGTGGTCCAGGACAGTTTTAGTGCACTACCTAGTGTTTTTTCTTTTAGTAAAATGGGGCTTTATCTTCTGTCACAAACATCCCAGAATGCTCTGCGCTTATTTCGAGACTCATTCTCTGACATATCACTCCAGACAGTATTGTTTAGTGGACAAGTCACTC
The DNA here is from genome assembly GCA_903798195.1 of Danio kyathit. NCBI lineage: Eukaryota > Metazoa > Chordata > Actinopteri > Cypriniformes > Danionidae > Danio > Danio kyathit. Next base: position 44,134,417 of record LR812526.1, read on the forward strand.
TAAAGTTCAGTGTTTTCTTGTATAGTGAGCCCTTTTCTCCTCTATCTCAACTGTTTGACCATATTACTGAGGACAGTATTGCACTTTCCTTAGATGAGGCGGCGTCTTCTAAACGCAAGCGAAGCTGAGAGATTAAAACTAATGAAGAGACGGGAAAACAGCAGAAAATAGTCACCCCTCTTAAGATTGGAAAGGTTAAGTGGGTATTTTTGGTGGTATCTGTTTTTGTACAACCATTTTGTGCATATTACTTTTTTTTTTGGTTTTGTATTAAGACCCACTGTATTATAGCAAGGAGTGTAAATAGACCTAAAAGGATGTACATATTTATGTGATTTGCTGCAAGATTGATATTCACACTGTTGTATTTCAACATGGCCACCAGCAAGCTTTGTGGATAGCAGTGTAAAAATTAAATGAAAAAAAAAAAAAGACACTGCCTTAATGTTTAAATAAAAAGCTTATTGCCATTGATTTGTTTACTGGCTTTATTATTATGTTACTATGTGACTTACATTATGATAATATGTTTTACTTGTTGCGTCCCCCCCCCCTTAGACCAGGGGTGCCCAATCTCGTTCAACTTGCCTCAACACACTAGCTAGGATGTTTTTTAACAAGCCTATATAGTAAAGTCAAGTTCACTACAGAGTTTGAGCATACAAAATTCTGTCATACGGTGCTGTGAAAAGGGGCAGGATTAAACAAGACGATTAGACGTTAATAAAGCAAGCAACTGCTCCATTCTGTACAGAGAGGTCATGTTTTGATCTTCTTTTGGGCTACGTCTAAAATTGCCTACTTCCATACTACATAATAGGGTTAAAACAGTATGTGAGCCGATTAGCATGTACGAATTCAAAGTATTCGAAAAGCAGTACGCGAGAAGTACCTGGATGACCTACTACTTGGGGTGAGATTCTGAAGTATGCATCCAATAGACACTAGGCTATCACATGATGCCCTGCGAAAAAATTCATGAATGGGAGTGAAGCGACGCAACTGATGTGGGTAGGTCACGTGATAATGGCAAATGGCAGATGTAGTACAGCCGGGTTACATTCATTCATTCAGATTCTTTTCAGCTTAGTCCCGTTATTAATCTGGGGTCGCCACAACAGAATGAACCGCCAACTTATCCAGCATATGTTTTACGCAGCGGATGCCCTTCCAGCTGCAACCCATCACTGGGAAACATCCATACACACTCATTCACTACAGACAATTTAGCTTACCCAATTCACCTATGGCACATTTCTTTAGACTGTGGGGGAAACTGGAGCACCCGGAAACCGACGCCAACACAGGGAGAACATGCAAACACCTCACAGAAACGCCAACTGACCCAGCTGAGGCTCAAACCAGCGACCTTGTTGTGAGGCGATCGTGCTACCCACTGCGCCACTGTGACACCCTCATACTACTCATATTCAAACTATATAGAACATACTTTTCTAATGGACGTGTAATTAATTCAAATATAGTAGGTAATTTCAATGGAGTGACCTGCAAAACCTGTCACACGATCTTGCATTTCCGATCTGCCACATTTGCATGCGTATGAATAGATGTCTGTGTGGTGAAAAAATGTAGTGAAAAAATGGTTTTCGGGAATGCACCCCAGCATAGCAAAATTGTTTTTTGAACTCTGTCTCCAGTCCTGCCTTTAATTGTATAGAAAAACATCAATTTCCCACTAACATTTTAGTGCTGCAGAGTGGATTCATGAACACTGCTGATTGATCATTTTATCAATGTGCTCAACAGACATGATTGTGATTGGCTAGAGTGATCATCGCTTCACCCAACTCTGACAGTGATGCTCAGAAACTTTAAAAGCAGAGACTATTTCCTTTCAAATGCTCTCATGCATGTAAACGCTTGGTGAAGAGTGCTAAATATGTGTTTCATGGTAAAAGAATAGGTTTGGATGGAAATGAGACCTACCGCATCTGACATGTTGTCAATCAACTCACACTTCCTTTCATAAACTCTCCCATTGCCTTGTGGGAAACTGGAGTAAAGTTGGTTTTATATTCGCACATTCTCCTTAATAATATAATTTCAGAAAATTATTGTTTGCAAACTCTTAAGTGGGGAAATCATATTAGAAGCCAATAACTATCAAAGTACAGCATTGTTCACAGTCAATTAAATAGTGCTGATGTTGTTTTGAAGTCATACTTTAATGCGAGTTCAGACTAGAGCAGCACAATATATCGTTTCAGCATCAAAATGTGTGCATCCGCAATAGTCACATCGCAAGATATGCAACGTCCAGTCTGAATTATAGTTACCAGGAACTGCAGAATTGTATTTATTTACTGTATTTAAATGGAATTTATAAAAAAAAGGGTTTTCTTACTTAGAATTGGACTTTTTTTCTAGTCCAAATATCTACATTTCAAAGTGAAAAGATTATTTTCCTTGCCCCACTGACAGATAGTTTTCTTTGTTTTAAGGAAAAACTCGAAAAGAAAAAGTTTGAAGAAAAGTTGTAAACAAAACAATATTTTACTTCAACTAAGAATTTCTAAACATTTGGACTAGAAACAAGACAAAACGAAAATAAGAAAAGCATTTTTGCATTGTGATTGTTCAATTTCTGTACCTGAATTCTGTTAGACTCCACAAAAAACCATCAAATAGAGCTATTCAAATTATCTAATGACCATAACCAATATGTATCACGGAAAAATAAAATATTTTTTCACTGTTCAAAATAAATGAATATGCGAATATAAAACAAACTTTACCTCAATCTCATGGTAGAGTAAATTGCCCATGAAATTAAAATAATCTCACACACTAGACTATAATGTGCCTTAATTAATGAACGGGTCATTGAATTATTGACTCAACCGATTCATTTAAAGTTCACTGAATCATTCAAGAAGGGGAAAAAAAGGTGCGTTCGATATGAAGCACAGCTACAGCCGGCAATCAATAAGATTAGCCGAGCGCAGGCGGGGGCGGAGTTGAAAACGGAGCCGTTAAGCCGGACACTTCGGGGCTCAAAGTTGCTGCTGTCATGATGACCGATCACATGGCGGGATCATTTATTTATTTGTTTATTTATTGCAATAACAACAAAAGATTTACAGATTTAAACATTAAACAGAATACAGTCTCTACAAACTATAGTTCATTTTAAACAAGGGAATTAAATCTAAGTAGCCTATATAACAAACGCATGAGAAGTAAGGGGATCAATCATATATTTTTATATTTAATAAAATATTTTTTTACTTAATTTAAGAAATCTTCATAGGGGTGTCAGGATCAATGATGATAATTATTTTATTACAAGTCTGTAAGACGTATTTGATTTAATATTTAGGTTATTTACTAAAATATATCATTTTAAATCGTTTATGGAGCTGAATGCAGTAAATAGTCTGTATAAAAAAGGCAGAATAAACCTGTGCAAACAATCTAGTCATTATGAACAAATTATTTAACAAAAGATGATACTTTGTGGTCACACATGGGGTCGGCGCAGCATCAATCCAGCCAAAATTTCTAACCAGCATGTAGCGGTACCGCTTTAAGACGCACCGCTGCATGAAGTCGAACGCACCTTAAATCTCTGATTATTGTAAAGTTTTGCTTTGTTTGTGTGCTGTACTGTAAGTCAAAATAATGAACATCTTAACCTGTTATTCATTGAGAAGTCATATCAAATGAATATCACCTTTGCAGTTTTAATGTTCAGGAAAAGTGCTCTTGCTTGTGTGAAGGTTTATCTATTTTATTAGCTATTTTACTGCAAACATATCTTGAATATTGGGGACGTGTTCATTCATTTCATTTCGCTACTTTACTCCAACCCCCCTACTGAAAAAAACAGCTTAAACCAGCCTAGGCTGGTTGTCTGATTTAAGCTGGTCGACCAGCCAGATTTTAGAGGGGTTTTGGCCATTTCCAGGCTGGTTTCCAGCCTGGTCTTAGCTGGACATCAAAGACATCTAGCTGGGAGCCCAGCCAAAACCAGCTATGTCCAGCTTAAACCAGGCTGGTCAAGCTGGTTTTAACTGGTCATTTTCCAGTCTGACCAGCTTAGACCAGGCTGGATGTGGCTGGAAACCAGCCTGGAAATGGCCGAAACCCCTCTAAAACCAAGCTGGTCAACCAGCTAAAACCAGCCAACCAGGTTAGGCTGGTTTAAGCTGGATTTTTCAGCAGGGCCAGACTTTTGCCTGACCACATTGAAATGACAAACAGGCCCGAAGATCAATGTAAACATGGTTATTTACCTGGCTTTAACCACTCCATGCAGGTCCGGGAGACGAGGCGCCATTTTTGCAGACAAGCATTTGAAGGAAAAGCATGGTCATATTTAGTTAAAAGACGCTAAAGGGGGTCATTGTGACGACGTCATTGCGTAGCAACGTAAAACTGCAAATCAAATCAAGTATTCAAAATATGATTAGAAATATGTAAATTAAGATTATGTTAATTTAGAATGTTAAAAGTTAAAAATTCGGCGAGGAAAGCATATATAAAATTAAATGTTATTTATCCCATATTGATATTAATTAAGAATACTAATACTAAATAATTCCAAGGCAATTTTTGTAAACCCTTTTTGTTCGATTTTTCGTTTTGAATTGAACCATTTGTGAACCAATGTATTTCATAACTGAATATATGACAAAGGAACATGCCCTATTTTCTCCATGTTGCGTTCATATCCGCCTGATTCAGTAACCTTATAAAATAAATTGAAAACAAAAGGCTATCCAAATCATGAATAAAAAGAAAACATGGAAATGCCTTAGTCAAAAAAATTTTTTTTAAGTATATAAGTATTATATTATACAAGTAATTATTTGGACGTTTTAAATACAATCGATTACTATACAAACCCCAATCCCTCAGAACACGTGTTGGCCATTAGGGGGCGCTGCTCGCTTTCCAATGGCCATAGGCTTACAGTTTAGTTGCAGTCATGTTTTTGTAGCTCTTTATTTGTCATAATGTTAGAGGTCATAACTTATTTTTATGCTGCTGAACAGAAACTCAAATGAGTCATCATTGGTCAGTTTGGTACATTAAGAGTCATGTTGAATCAGTGCAGTAGTCTCATTCATGTGTTATCACATTAAAAAGGGTTAGCAGTGATAGCCCAGTGCAGTGGTGCCCAAACTAAAGTATCATTGAGACCCATGGGCTGAAGGTAAATATACCAAACTATATTACATTAAAGTTGGTAATTTCCTAATTTATTGGAAAATCATATTAAGTAATGCAGTATAACGTTTAAAATGCTAATGCATTGCAATAAAATCATAAACAATCCCATTTATGACACAGCAGAGTTTAATGCTAAATGCACTAGTCAAGCATAAGCTGCCTTTGTCTTGATTTGTCCTCTATCCATGGTGTGACGGTGATTTAAACGATCTGATTAATTTACTTGGAACATTTAATTTCAGTTAGCTTTTAACAATAAAACAAACAAACGGTAGCATTAGATTTGAAATGACAATCTCTAAACCATCCCCATCATTCTTCTCTTCTCAGATGGGATGTTGGGCCAAATTAAAGGTTACCATGGGCCAACTTTGGCACGCAGGCCCTACCCAGCAAGCATTTTTTTGTTCATTTGTTTAGATGTCTAATATATGTCTAATAGAGGTCTTAACATAGTCATCTTGGCTAAAACAAGGCTAAATTTGGGCTGTCAGTGAAAATCTAATAGGACAAAACTAGACTAGTCATCAAATATACAGAATGACTACACATATAAAGTCTGTCTAATTGGTCTATTTGACGACTAGTCTAGTTTTGGCCTATTCTTAGATGTCTATTAGATTTTCACTGACAGCCCAAGTTTAGCCTTGTTTTAGCCAAGCTGTCTACGTTTAGATGTCTGTTAGATGTCTACTAAACACAAAATTGTTTGCTGGGTAGTTTGGACATCTCTAGCCTAGTGTGTTCATTTAAAATGAGCAATATAAATAATTAATAACAATTGAATGTTACACTGCATTAGAAGGGGACTACAGCTTTGGATTGTTCTATATGCTAATGGTGTCCATTTTAGCGGTCTATAGGTTTTGTTTTTACTGCTGTCCACAGAAACGTCCAAACATTTTATCTTTAAGAGCAATTATGTGAGAGAACAACTTAAAACGGGGAAAATCCAAATGCTTTACAAGTCAAGGTGCCATAAATATGCATATATTTATTAAGGCAGGTATATGAACATAATACTAGTACATAATATTAGTAATACTAATAATGAATCATTTGATACACACTGTAAAAAAAAAAGACAAAACGTCAAGACAGCAAATATTTGTATGTTGCTTTAACCTGTTTTAATACATTAATCAGGTTTCAACTAAATAGTTTAAGCTATAAACAGTTCAGGGTGACACGGTGGCACAGTGTTTAGCGCTGTTGTCTCACAGCAAGAAGGCTGCTGGTTTGCATTTCTGTGTGGAGTTTGCATGTTCTCCCAACGCAATCTCATGGCAATTCGTAACTTTATTTAGTGGCTAATTCGTATAAATTCTACAATCTAATTCGTACAATTTAGTACGATTTGCTCATCACCTAATGACGGTTGGGGTTAGGGGTGGGGTTAGGTGCCACGCCTCCTTTTTAAAATCGTACATTTTTGTACGACTGAATTTGTGCGAATTAGCCACTAAACTGACAAAACGTAAAATACTTACGTTTCCTCGTGAGATCAGGCTGGTTCTCCCCTTGCTTGCGTGGGTTTCCTCCAGGTTCTCCCACAATCCAGACATGCACTATATATTGAATAAACTAAATTGTACATAGTGTGTATGGATGTTTCCCAGTACTGGGTTGCAGCTGGAAGAGCATCCGCTGTGTAAAACATATGCTGGATAAATCGGCAGTTCATTTCGCTGTGAAGACCCCTGATGAATAAAGGGACTAAGCAGAAAAGAAAATGAATGAATGACTAAATGAAACAGTTTAACTTAATATGTTTATTCAGTTTGACTGATGTAAGTTGAGATGACTGGAAAAGTTTATTTGATTCACCTAAAAAACGTAAGGCAGCAATACTTTTTTACAGTGCACTACAGTACTCGGATTTCACAAATTCAACTTGTGTGACTGTAACATTTACTGTATTAAACTTGTTCTGTCTGGTTGTAATGTACTTACTGTACCTTATGATAATGTAATTTATGGCCGCTTTAATGTAATCCTTGACTATCGTGAATGAGATCTAGCCGTAAGCGAGTTTGGATGCATGGCTTAAAATGATATACGCTTCAAACGCGTCTCTCACAGCTGGCAGTTTTACAGGAGAATCATGGACGGCTTTTTCATCTTAAGCCGGAAAGTTTTTGATCTTTTTTTTGGAAACTGCTGCGTAAGCGATAATGTACATGGAAAACAGAGACTGGCAGATCATTAAACATGCATCAAAAACAAACAAACATACTGCTGTTGTAGGGTTTGGGGCTTTTTATTTATTCATTTTGGATATACATACTTTTTCCTTAAATTATCTGTAGTCTCATCAAAAAGAAGACCATTACCTTTGGGAATTATACAAAAATATAAAGAGAATTAGGAGTGCTGTATGCCAAATATACAACAGGAAAGTATTTTACAGAAACACAAGTCATTGTGTTCGAAAATCAAACAAAAACAAAATCCATCTGATAGCAAAGAGCATTTGTACACCAAACAAATGTAATCATAAAATTGTGTCGAACAAATAATAATAATAATAAAATACAACATTTCTCCCCTCAGATCTGCTTCAACACATTGCTAAAGCTCCTCTGCCCTTAACGTATCAAATGTCCATCTTGGGTGATTCATCAGCAATGTCTACTTGTTATTTCATCTCTTATCAAGCACTCATGATTTTCTTTGCTGGTGTCACTGTCATGGAATAATAGAGCACTTGCTTACTGTTTAACACTAGGGGTGTAACGGATCACGGTTGATCACCACCCACAGTTCGGAACACACGTGTCCCTCGGAATAATACTTTTTTATTTGACTTGTAGATTAATCCTAAATTTGTAACGATCGCAGAGAATTCGCCTCTTGTGTCATTCAGATCACATGTATGCAAGCATTTAGGCTTTCCTGTAAAGTATGATGACGGAAGAAGTTGTGCTAGGTTATTCGGGATGTGTTGGGTTTCTTAGGTTATTAAAGGTGTTTTCTGTCACTACTTGTTTAGCCTGCATTAATGCATTCAGTGTAAGCGGCACGATTAATCATTAAAAGATCAGGATCTCAACACCCACGCAACATAAATTATAAATGATGATTTGCATATGTTTATTAATCCTTCGATTCGCTGCATTTAAATCTGTGTTTGAAAAATGCAAAAAATCAAGAAAGAGGTTCAGTCTTTAGTTTACAAACAGTCAAATAACACTGAAGTACTGGGAGAACAGTTTATAGTTTAGATAAAACTGCTGATGTTTATGGTAAAGATTAAAATCCCCGTCATCTGCATTTAACTTGACGCTCAAAAATGAAAGCTGTAGGCAGCAATTACATTCAGGGTATCTGCGGGGTCTTAAAAGTCTTAAATCTCAAAAATCAGTTTTAGGCCTTAAAAAGTCTTAAAATTGCTGAAATATTGTCTTAAAAAAAGGTCTTAAATCTTTTTAAAACAGGTCTTAATGTTCCTTTGTTCATGTATAGCTACCCAATCTGGCCAACACTCATCCAATAAATAAATAATAAAACTTTTTATTTAAGAATGTACTTTTTAACTCTATTTACTATAATGGTTTCATTATTTTCCTTACAATAACATTTGTTTAAATGTTTTCCATGTATTTACTGCCGAGGAAGCTGACCTGGACAGACTGTTGTGGATACATTTAGTTTTTAAAACCTTTAAAATATTTTTTTCAATTTTGTTTTTATTTTTAAGAAAGGTTATGTTGAGAAAAGTGTATAGATACAACTAGAGCTTACCTGTTTTGACAATATTTAAAATATTTTACTCACAATTAACTAAAATATTAAATGTTTCAATCATTAAATTATTATTATTGTATTATTAAATTGATTAAATTATAAAAAGTTTGATTGGGCAAATAAAAATCTTTTCCAACTGGGCCAATCGAAAAACTCCTTAGCATTTAGCCCTGTATGAGTCTAGAATTTCATTTCTAATGGTCTTAAATATGTCTTGAAAAGTCTTAAATTTAATGTGCTGAAACCTGCAGAAACCCTGTATATTATTTAACCAATAGGTGGCGACAACCAGCCATCAAAAATACGCCACTGAATAAATCTTCAAAAATGACACATCTAGCAGTGAAACATGAAGTTTTATGAGGGAATAACTGAATCATTTATTGAAAATGAGACTACAAATAAATATGGGTTGTACTAATTATAATGTTTTAATGATTTCTACATTTAGCGTTATGAGCAACAGTAGTAGTAACTGTGAATTTTTCACAGTACTGGGGTGCGTTTCCGAAAACCATGGTTGGCCAAGTAAGGTCGCAAGTTACGTCGTTACAAACACAGTTAGTTAATTTGGCCTTTCCCAAATCCATCGTTCCAACGAACATTCGCAAACTTGTATGCTTGCAACTAAACCTCTTCACCTGTAGTTAGAAGCATAGTTCCTGGCAGTCATCCCCCCTATGCCCTATTGCCTTCGAACGTTCCAACATTTAAACTTGGAATGATTAAAGAAAAAAGCATTAAAGTCATCCCTCTATATGTGTAATTTAGTTTCAAAGTAGTTTTACAGTTCAGATTTAGCCATCTTCATATTGACAATTGCGTTCCCTTCACAGTGCACTTTCAAAACATTTATGCCATTTTGAACGCAGCAGTGGCTCAGGTGACCTATTATTTAAAAGTGGAATATATGTTACGTCTCCAAAGCTTGTGAAAACAAACATATATAGCATACGCTAATGCTTTTCATTTATAGTAGCTTATTTATTAAGTATCTGTACTGTATATGACATGGGGCTGCTGGTTAGAGCATATCTGCAGTGGTTTGAATGTGTCAAATTCCAAAAGTAGACTTTAATAAAATAAATAAACAACATCCTACTAAATAATAATAACAATAATACATTAATAATAATAATAATTATTATTATTATTATGAAGTAGGATTTTTTCTCTTTTCTTAATAAATTGCCCACACTCTCAGAAATAAAGGCACGTGAGCTGTCACTGGGGTGGTATCTTTTCAAAAGGTACACATTTGTACCTAAAAGGTCCATATTAATACCTCAAGGGTATATTAGTATCTAAAAAGTACAAAAAGTGTTCCTCTTCAATTTTTTTAGGTACTAATATATACTTTTGAGGTACAGAAGTAATTATGGGGTTTTTCTCTAAAGGAGTTGTTCCTCCACCCCGTTTAGAGCGCCATTATGGATGTTTTACGTTATAACTAATGTGGTTCAAATGACTCATCACTACATCGTTCTTTTCCTCGTTGTTTGGGAAACGCACGCCAGAATAATTTACAATTTATTTTTTATTTAGCTTAATATTTTTTTATTTTTATAAAATTACAGCTTCTAAAAAAAGTGTATTGCAGAAATCAAATGCCATTTGTCTCCTCCCCTTTTTGGCTGATTCGAAAAATGGTCCGATCTGTGACAATAAAACCATAATGTGATCCGAACCGTGAGATTTGTGATTGTTACACCACTATAACTGAACTAAACCTTGTTTTTTGAATGCCACTAGGATCCTTATTACGCAAAATCAGAACAAAAAATGAATGAGGTAAGAGTTCTAAATTTACAACACCTATTTCACAATTCCAAATGTTTTCTAAACACGTCACAAACATGAACTACAGCTCCAAACTACTTTAATTTTACCCCACTCAACGCATCTCCAAAAATGTTTTCTCTCTGTGCTCCACATGACAGGAGCTCAGTTTGGTAATCTAGATGAAAGTCGAGACTAACATGCTCCAACAATGCCAGAAAATATTCATTACCTTCGAAACCCAACTTTATCAAAGCGTACAATCTGAAAGTCCACCAGAAAAGCATCCAGGCTTTAGATGATAACAGCGGCGGAGATAAAAACCGGTGATTCCTCTCTTCGAACACATGCTCAGTCCAAATACTTCAAATCCAACGTTCTGCATACGCTCTCGTTTCCTCTCATTCTGCGAGTGCAGCTCTTATTTTGGCCACTCAGTTATTAACACATTGGGGTGTCTTCTGAAAGTCTTGTGCAAGAAATGATTCCACGTTTTTCTGAGGTCCAGACAGAAAGGGAGGAAATATTTTAGGTTGTGTTTCCCTTTCAGTGAATTTGACAGAATCTTTGGTCCAACCTATTCAAGAGCTCCTACACGATGATTTTCTCTCAATACATTTAAAGCCCATGATCAAGAAAACAAAAACAATAAGTGCAACTTTTATACTTTTTGCAACTAGTCCGCGTATTGTGTACAGTTTAATGCAAATTGATCCACATAGAATGTTCTTATAGTCTTTCTATCTTATTTTAGTCATGTGTGATGAACTCTTTTTGGAAGAACCAGAAATACTGAATAACACAATAGTAATGAAAGCCCGCATGGATTCGGTGTGGTAATTCTACATTTTTTGAGGGAAAACTGGCATCAGTTAAAATAGTAAAATGTCTAAATGTCATATATCATGTTATGTGTAGCTTATAATCTTATCAAACAGCCATGAAAATTCTGTTGTTTTTTCATCGTCCACTTGTTCCAAACCTGTTTGAGTTTCTGTCTTCTGTTGAACACAAAGGAAGATACTCTGAAGAATGCTGCTTCGTGAATATCTTGTTTTGTGTTCAACAGAAGAAAGAAATTCATTAAGGTGTAGAACCACTTGAGTGTGAGTATTGTGAGGAAATTGTCATTTTCTATCCCTTTATGTTTTCATACATTTAATGTGAGGTAACGAATCTAGTTTAAGATACAAACTTTGTGAAAATAATAAATTGCTGTAATAAATTAAAGATGTAAATGACAGTCTAAGGGCCAGATTTACCAAATCTATGCGAAAGCGCAATTCCCAAACCAAATGCACTGTAAAGCCCAAAAAGTGAAGGTAACTCAAACCATTTGAGGAGACTGATTGCAACAAACCATTTAAGTTCAAAAACGAATCCTGATGAGTACTGTGAACTTAATCCATTTGAGTAAACGAAGCAATTTGAGCATGGTAAAATCCAATAAATGAAGAGAACTCAAACCAACTGAGTTAAGGCAACTCAAACTGTTTGAGGAAACAGATTGGTACAAACCATTTGAGTTAGAAAACTAATCTATATGAGTCTTGTGAACTTACTCCATTTAAGTTGAAGTAATGAGGTATTTAATGAACTCATTACCTTCAACACTGAGTTCAAAACTCCTTTCAAATGAGTAGATTTAACTTTCAGTCAATTTTGAGTTAACTACACTCATCAAATAATCAAAATAATCAATATTCATGATGTCAAATTTAGTCTGAAAAATGTACTGTTATTCAGTTAAAGCATCTATGGTACACATACTGAACAAGACTATAATTTTATGTAATGTAGACCTATTTATTAATTTATTTGGTCAATGACTATGAATGTTCATAAAATAGTCAACGACAAAAACCACTTATATGCAAAAGTGAATGACTGGACGGCACCCAGTTCAGAAAGCCATAACCGACTGCGTTTATATGATCTAGACTAGCGCTGTGCGTTTTGGGGAAAATATCTAATAGCGACTTTGTTGACAGATATTTGCGATTGCGATTTGATTTGCGATTTAATGTTGTAGTCAAGCCTCAGCTCAATATTCTGTATAATCTGTAGCTTCTTACTGCTAACATGCAGTGAGAGTTAGTTAAAATAAGGAACTGAAAGGATACTAACCTACTTAAACATTTGTTTAAATTTGTTTTTGAATATTCAGAAATGAAACACTCATTTTTCTCTAGAGCAAACCGTAAACACAAATAAAACGACCTTACCTATCTGTAAACAAGTTGAACTCAAATTCGGTAGATAGTGTAGCTTTTTATAAAAACAAAAATTAATAATGATTTAAATACAGAACAACTCTGAAACAACTCTGAAATTGTACTTTGTTGTTCCTTGCTACTAGATTGAGTGTCATTGGCAATATTTTCAGTTGACTTTTTAGCAAGACACTCCTCATACACACTCGCCTGTGGTGCTTTTTTAGGGGCTGGTTGTTGTATTTCCTCGTGCTGTGGCAACAATTCTTGCAAATGACCTGTTTTTGTTTAGTGTCTGTGACTTTGAAACCAAAAGATTCCCATATTACCAATGTCCTGTTTTTTTTTATATTAATTTGTCTATTGACGCTTCTGAAGCAGCAAATGTCACCATCCTGCACTCGTCCGTGCTTTCCTGTTTGTTTGTTTTTATTGTGGGCATTCCGCATAGTTCGCTTGCGCAATTCTGATTGGGCAGAACGAAAGTGTGCTCACTCAATTGGCTAGTAAGACTATCACACACAGATGGCAGTCACGCATTTGTTCTGGGTGGGTGAAATTATATAATACATATATATTTCATATAGCAGCATCTTGCGATTAGCTAATCACAACGTTTCAAATCGCGATTGCGATTTGATTTTGATTATTCGCACAGCCCTAATCTATTATAAGATGTACATTTTGACAGTTCAGACATATGGAGAACAGATTGCACACTGTCTGAGGGAACTAAGATTGCGCTGGTATTACTTGACTCACCCTAGTTGTTTGTGCCAAGATATCTATTAATTCCTAAAGCAAATTAAAAATGACATATTTGGCAAACAGTGTGTTTGATAGATGTGTTCCTCTGGCATTCCAAATATGTAGAAAAATGATTTCTACACCACTCACTTTCTGTTTTCTGCGCTGCCTTCTCCTGGCAACAACAACTGCAGCCATTTCAAGTGCAACATTTAAGACGTGCTTTTTTAGGCATTAAATAATGGTGCAATATCCAAGCTAAGAAGCACAAATGTTAGTAAATCACATTGCGTGATTCATTGAAATACACCCCTCCCATAAAATTTGCATCTGACTGAAAAACTACAAATGCCTATTTTGCTGCATATGTTTAGTTAATACAGACAGTACTGTTTTAATGCACTGACGCAAGCTGTTGGTAAATCTGGCCCCAAATCTTCAGATTATTGGTTGAAATTTTACTGGTAAAGATTCCATGCGGGCCTATGAATCAGCAAACAGACAAAACCATTTTGCCCAAAACGATTTTCCCTCCACCTGAATGGTATGACTGGATATTAACATTTTAAAAAATTGTATATAAATACATTACTGACACATGTAAAGACTACATACACACAAACACACACAAACACAAAAGTCAACCTTCCCTGCTATCAAGTACCATCAACACCGGAGCAAAAGAACAAAATGGCCCTCACTGACTTTTGGTTTGCTTTTCTTTCAAGCCTCTTGCCATCCGTTTTGAATCAGGCTTTTCGTAACCGAGTCCACATACTCAAGCTGTAGCTCTCTAACCAAAGGGAGTTTATTGATTTTGGGGAAGGAGAACACCTCAGAGGTCTTCTGTGTAAATGATGCATGGGCTGGCGTCTTCGGTGGACTCCAGTCTGACCGTAGACACAAACCACCGCCGGCCGGCTGCGTTTCTGTTGCCGTTGTAATTCAGCGTGGTGCGGTAAGTGTTTCGGGTGTGTTTGGGGAACACGATGGCTGTGCTCTGGAAGTGTAGAGGCCTGTGGCGGGGCTGGAAGTGAACCTCTGACTTGTAGCTGCGCCATGTGCAGTTCTGGACGGCCACTATCGTCTCACTGAAGGATGTTGCGGTTGGGACCAGGGCGCAGTAAACCTGGTCACGAAAGTGTCTGTCTGATGCATACTTGACTGCAGAGTTGAACCTAGACAATCGAAATAGAGTTCATCAGTCAAACATCATGCACCTAAAACATAAGTACACTTATGTACTGATGACAACATTTATGTCACACACTATGGGCCCTATCATACACCCGGCGCAGTAAGGCGCAAGATGTGTTTTGCACGATTTGTTGCTATTTTCTGATCAAAAGCGCAACCCTAATTTACACGTTTTGCACCACATCGTTTAAATAGCTAATCTATTTGTGCCACTCATGGGCGTACTGGTGTAAAAAGGAGGTGTGTATTAAAGCGCATTGTTGGTGCGTTAGTATTTTGAGGAACTGAAATTGACTGCGCCATTGACCAACTTAAAGCTGGTCTAAAGTCCAGCGCAGAGCGTGTTAGTTATGTGTCTATAAACGCTTACACATTGCTTAATACACACAGGATGTAGACCAATACACAAATATCTTTACATACAGTATGAAAAAAATTAAAGGATTAAAACATTACAAAAAATATTATTTTCTATATAAATATGAAAACCACTGCCTCCATGCCTTCTTCACCTCAGGGTGCTTATTTCAGTTTATTCATGACAATTTGCACTTGTATAATGTTATTATTATTAGCAATATTGTTTATTATATGCATATTTATATTTGTTTTAATAAAAATAAGTTTAGATTTGTCCACTTGTTGGGTTTTGGAGACATCTGCATTACCCTATAGGGCAAGAATAGGACATGTGTTTGGATATAGCTCCATTTTTTTTTTTATAATAATAATAATAATAATAATTTTTTAGGGGTTTTCACCTTTAATAGACAGAACAACGGAGATTAACAGACAGGAAAGCGTGGGGAGCAGAGTTAGGGGAAGGATCGGCAAAGGACCCTGAGCCAGGAATCGAACTCGGGTCGCCGCAAGCACCCAGGTGTTGACGCACTAACCACTAGGCTATTGGCGCCGACATAGCTCAGTTTTTTGACCACACGTTGTTATTATTGTTCATTTATTCGTTTGCTGGAAATTAGAACTAAATTTAGAAATTTTTTTAAATTCAGGAATTCTTTGCGCTTAACAAACAAAACTAAATATGTAGGCTAATGGATGCCTTCAGTGGAGTGCACGAAAGTAAGGAATAAAGGAGTAAAGTAGCCTAAAGAGTAAAAGTAAAGTAAAGAGAAAGAAGCTGAATGGAGGAGGCTCATTCTTTATCCTCGCTGCAGATGGTCTGTTTAACTGTTTTCTCGCTAGGGAAGTGTTCATTTTTTCCACTTACAAAGTCCGCCATGTAAACAGCAAATGTACTATGGTACAACGCAACTGACTCTTAAAAAAATGTGAGATTTATTAAGAGAATAAGCACAACCCTGTTAGACCATGCACTGGGGTGCAGAGTGTATTCTTCCATCCTTAAAATAGCAAAAGTGGATTTGGACACCCCCTTAATGCTTTTGCGCCATGCGTTTTATACGTTGTGCATTGATCATTAAAATAGAGATTAAGATACTGGAAAATATATCAAGATTTGCTTCAAATAATAAAAAAAATAGGATTTTAAAGAAGTTTATACTGTAGAAATGACTCGAATTTACCATAAACTATTAGTGTGTACTGTTTCTGGGCCATTAGTCACAGAAATACATTTGTGATTGTTTGATGTTTGTACAGACTGTTAGATGTTATTTTAGGAAATCTCTTTGGATAATCTGAAATAATGCTGGAGAACATGATCATCAGCTTTGACACCAGTTTGTTCAGTTCATGCAGCTCAAGTGCTGCTGCTATTACAGCAAAACAGACAAACTAAGATCATATTTATCTACCACATTTAGAAATCTGATACATGGACTTATCTGCAAATTACATTACGAGTTCATTTTCATTACATAAAATATATGCAACATATATATAAAAATATAGCAAAAAAGGCCACTTTCTTATACAGTATTTTCCAACTATTAGAATGTAAAAATATTTTACATATATGTTGAAATATGGCCTATGATATCAAATATGTTCCTATATGGCCATATATGAACACAATACAGACATATGAATTATAGCTGAAATATTTGAACATGGGTGGCTCAGTGGTTAACACTGTCGCCTCACAGCAAGAAGGTCGCTGGTTCGAGTCCTGGCTGCTGTGTAAAGTTTGCATGTTCTCCCTGTGTTAATATGGGTTTCCTCCGGGTGCTCCGGTTTCCCCCACAGTCCAAAGATATGCGCTATAGGTGAATTGGGTAGGCTAAATTGGCCTTAGTGTATGAGTGTGTATAAAAGCGATTAAGAAGAATGAATGAATTACTATTTGACATGTATATATTTGTATATCCAATGATTGAAAAAATATACACGACAGTGGCCATTTGTGCAATATTTCGAAACATAAGTTGCAAATATGACATATTCATAATATGAAATCCAAATATGAACTTGTCAAGCATGTCATGTATGTAATTTGCATATTGCCACATATCAGATTTCTATGTGGGACCAATTGCATAAACACATTAGAGATGAAAAGGCCTGGACTTTTTTTGTGGCTGACTTTGTATTTGTAGATGTTTTGCTTCAGACTGCTGATGCTAAATTTACAGAAGAGTAGTGGTGTAACGGATCACAAATCTGCAGGATCACACTACGGATTTTTAGTCACGGATCGGACCATTTTTCGGATCAGCAAAAAAGTGAGGAGGCAAATGTCATTTGCTTTACATTTATATGAAAATATTACTTCAAAAAAGCATTGCTTTTAACAAACAGAACTTAGAATCTGTAATGTTAATAAAAATAAAAATCAAGAAAGAACCAGCTGAAAAAAGAAAAGTATTCAATATGAAATATGATCTTTGCTACTGTTGCTGATAATGCTAAATATAGAAATGCAACATCTTGTACAACAGATCAGATTTATCTTCAATTCATGATTCAACAATTCACACATAAAACATCATGTTTTATTATACTGTAGGTTTATTATTTTTTAAAACATTCAGTCACATAATTTTGATGGTTGTTTGTCGCCATCTGTTGGTTACACAATGTAATTGCTTTCACCAGCATCAAAAATTCACCTGCGTCATGTTTCATTAAACGGTGATCTTCACCATAAACATCAGTATTTATATCTGAACTATAAAATGGTCTCCCAGCACTTATGTGTTATTTAATTGTGCGGTGGACGGCAGAGGGGTGTCGCGGACGAAAGTGAAGAGGGTTGGGGAGTCGCGGAAGAAACTGAAAGTGAACAGCGGACGGGTGAGGAGGGGGATCGGTAATATGAGGTGCCGATTAGATTTCAGAGGTGCCGGATCCGGAGTGTTCCGGCACAAATTAAGCCCTGGGTAGGTCCCACCACAACTTTTCCCGTCCTCATCATATCTTACAGGGAAGCCAAAATGCTTTTATGCACGTGATTTAAATGACGCGTGAGGCGATCTCTCTGCAATGGTTATAAATGTTGGATTAACCGACAAATTCAAAATAAATTATTAATCCGCGGGTCACGTGCGTTCTGAACCTGAGTTGTGATCCGTAGGGATCACGGATCAACAGTGATCCGTTTCACCCCTACAGAAGAGTATTTTCCTAAATTGTGTAATGTTATTTACTAAGAGCTGCATTATTCAATTTACTGGTATTTGTGCCATTATTCCCAAAATGGCATGACTTAAACCTCACATTGCGTAATTTTAGCTATGATTTGGTCATCTAAGACTAATTTTGGAAAGACCTCTATAATACTAAACTAATGTCTGTGGTCTTTGTTTCTTGGTTTGACATGTTCACCGACAGCTGATTAATTGCTGTTGTGATCAATTGCTGCGTCCCAATCCGCATACTATCCGTCCTAAATAGTATGTGAAAATAGAATTAGTATGTCCCAAATCGTAGTATGTTGAAAAGAGTAAGCCGAAAATTCCCGGATGGTTTACTATTTCCGGTCAAAATTTTAAGTGTAGAAGCGTCCATACTCTATCCGCTGATATTGCCCACAGTACATTGCGCAGTGGACGTGAATCCGATTAGAACTACAAACGCAGGTGAAAAGTGTAAACAAACTACAAACATGATGGACGCGCGATACCAACAGTCAAGCAGAGAGGCTTCAGTAATGACTGTTAGTTAATATCTAGCCCACTGGAGAATACTTAAATGGTGTTGTCTGTGTTATATTTCATCTGCAACAACAATACTGCACTTATATAAAGACGTGTTTAGACATTACCGTCTAAAGGCAGAATTATCCAAAGCCCTGAGGAGATTTCTCTGCATGAAAGACTCTTGAATGGGAGATTATCCTGCTGCTGCTTCTCCAATAAGGTAGGAAATTAAATACGACAGAAATGTGGATGACAGGGCTCTTAACTAAGCAACACAACTGTTTAATGAGGAAGTAGTATGTCCCAAAGCTTGCATACTCTTCTGTTACACACTCAAAAGTATATACTTTTCCTTCACAAAAAAGTACATACTTTTAGGGCGTAGTATAAGTATGCAAATTGGGACGCAGCATATGTTTCCTTTTGGCGAACTTCTTGTAGTATCAGATTTCAGACACTGTTCTACATTGTGTCTTTTCTAATGACAAGCGTCAAACCAAGAACCAATAGGAGCACTGAACTTAATGACGCAATCAAGGTGACAACTTCAAACCACCATAGGGAAAAGTCAAAACAGTTTTGTGTTTGTGTTCTTTCATTTACTGCAATACGTTACACTCCCATCTGCACTTAAATGCCAAAGCATCTGTCTTGAATTCATTTGCTTTGTAAAGTAATCTAGAACTTAGGACATTTTGACTTTTAAGGTTTCAAAGTGACCACTTACTTGATCTCTTTTTCAGGTTTGGGGTTGACCTTGATGCTTTCTCCATAGAACACAGGGTACATGCGTGACTTTGCATCTGGACCTTGAGAGTTTAGGAGCAGGTATGGCAGCTACACACAGAGACATAAAAAACAAACACAAATGAGCTAATCTAGCAAAATACAACAACATAATTGTTAATGTAAAATCTTAGAAAAACATTTGATTTAGGCTGGTTTAATGGTAAAATACATAAATCAATACAGTTGAAGTCAGAATTATTAGCCCCCCTGTTTATTTTTTCCCCAATTTCTGCTTAACGGAGAGCAGATTTTCTCAACACATTTCTAAACATAATAGTTTTAATAACTCATCTCTAATAACTGATTTATTTTATCTTTGCCATGATGATAGTAAATAATATTTTACTAGATATTTTTCAAGACACTTCTATACAGCTTAAAGTGACATTTAAAGGCTTAACTAGGTTAACTAGGCAGATTAGGGTAATTAGGCAAGTTATTGTATAACGATGGTTTGTTCTGTAGACTATCTAAAAAATAAATAGCTTAAAGGGGCTAATAATTTTGGCCTTAAAATGGTTTTTAAAAAATGTAAAACTGCTTTTATTCTAGTCGAAATAAAAGAAATAAGACTTTCTCCAGAAGAAAAAATATTATCAGACATACTGTGAAAATTTCCTGAACCTGTTAAACATCACTGCGGAAATATTTGAAAAAGAGAAAAAAATTCAAAGGGGGGTAACAATTCTGACTTCAACTGTATATCATAAGCACATTTATTTGCATCCCTCACAAGGTGACCACTTCAAAGGGTGAACTCATGCTATAGTTTTAGTTGTGGTGCATTCATCATATATATTTTGGTTTATCCTTAAATTTAATTATTTTTAGATGTTAGTATCAGTATTATTCGTTTTTAGGATAAGCGAGTGTGCTCCAAAACACTGACAAAATTCACAATTTGAAGATATAAAACTGATATAAACATGTAAAGCTTGTAGTTGGTCACTTCCGCCCATACGAACCAACGGTTTTATTCACATGACATAAGATCACATCATAACCAATCAAATGCTCTCTAGTGTCTGACATGCCCTGCCCCCTTCAAGACGCTTCTCATTTGATGCACTTGAGGTCAACCACTCTCACTGGCAGAGCGGTGATAAAACAAAACACTATTAGCTGTTATTTAAAAAGGGGAGGAGGTACTCTATTTCCCGGGTTGAGATTGTGTTTCGGTTGAGATTACGTCAAACATCAAATAAAAATGCATATTTCAAGCACCTCACGGTAGGGATACACCGATACCAATTTTTTTAATCCGATCCCGATACCAAAATTCTGAGTATCAACCGATACAGATCAGATCCCAATACTGTTTTTTGTTTTTTAAGCATAGTTTGTATAGTTCTTGTGATAAACTCAAATAATATATCTTCTTTAGTAGACCTATAGACCTACTGAATATGACAGACGACACAATCTAGCTAAAAACCTGATGCTTGCCGTAAACTAGGCTGCATTATTTGAGCATTCGTTATGACATTGATCTGTTGTGGTCCAGCTTATGTTTCCTTTTTTAATATTAAGATTTTTCTTTGAAATATGTAATAGGCTACCACTATTGACCCTAATCAAAACACAAACTTGTCTGTTAAATAACATATTAATATAAATAAAATGACAGTGAAATATATATTAGGCTAAATAATTTTTACTTTTATTAATTTAATCAACAACTTTGACCACAATGAGCCAGGCTTTACAAACTATTCGCGGCACTGAAAGTATTCTCCTCGGAAGAATAAACTCAGTCGGAAGGATGAGAGGACAGAAACTTTTAATATTACAGAATAATTTTAAGGAGCAGCGCACATTGTGTCTGTGCAGCCGGATGCATGAATGAAGCACTTGATGCATCACTAAGACACAGCGCGCAGCCCTTCAGTATCTGTGGACACTTTCAAAACAGCAGCACAAAGGGAAGAAATCAGTGCGTTGAGGATCTGTCCAATGTATTATTGAGTCTTTTCTAATTAAACATTTCAGGTAGGCCTACTTTGTGTGTGAAGAGCAGGTAATAACCCGCTCTACTCCAGTGTTGCGAATGCGATCTGCTGATCTAACAGACACAGCGCAACATGATTTAGAGACAGCTGTGAACTCCTTGTTGCAGGTTAAAATGAACCCATTTAATGCAAAACTAAATGCATCCCTACTTCACGGGACCTTTAACAATTATAGTCAGTCCATTTAAATTTTGTATTAAGATGTGTTTCATAAGCATTACAAATTTCACGAGCAGAGTTTGATATTTGACATTTAGTATTTAATAAACTTTATGTTATACAGCATATGTCTGTTTGCTGTATGTATGTGGTCAGACAAATGGCAACAATGCAGCAATTTGTGTGTAGACAGAGCCGCCTGTGCCTCCACCTGCTCCAGCTATCAAAACACACACACTCACATACGCACAGCGTCCAGCACGTAGACGTTCTCATTCTCTATCTCTGACACCTCATAAAACTGAATTCCTCAGCAGTGGATCATTGAGCAAACGCTCTTCTGACGTGACAAACTGTAGGAAACGTGGGCTTTTACTGAGCTCATGCTGATTGTTTTTAACTCACACATCCAGTCAATCAAGAGACATTAGTCTCGCCTTCTATCAGATCACAATCTGGGGTGCGTTTCCCAAAACCATCGTTAGCCAACTAAGGTCGCAAGTTTCGTTGTTACAAACATAGTTCTTTGATTTGCTGTTTCCCAAATCCATCGCTCCAACGAACATTCGCAAACTGCGTCGCAAACTTGAGCACTTGAAACGACACCTCTGGAGCTGTAGTTAAAAGCATAATTCCTGGCTGTGTTCTATTCCCACTTATCCCCCCTATGCCCTATTCATTTAGAACATTCTAACATTCAAAGTTGGAATTATTAAAAATAAAAAAGCATTAAGGTCATCTCTCTTAGGTGTAATTTGCTTTCAAAGTATTTTTACAGTTCAGTTTTAGCGATCTTCATGTTTACAATTGTGCTCCCTTCGCAGTGCACTTTGAAAACATTGATATCATTTTGAACACAGCCTCATGGCGAAAGCTATAGGTATATTTAAAAGCGGAAATTATGTTACAGTACGTCTCCAAAGCTTGTGAAAATAAAAAACATAGCATACGTTAATTCTTTTATTTTATAGTGGGTTATTTATTAAGTTTCTCTGCTGTATATGACATGGGCCTGTTGGTTATAAATTTCTGCTGTGTATATAATACACATCTGTAAATAATAATAATAATGATATTAATAATAATAATAATCATCATCATCATCATCATCATCATTAATATTATTATTAAAGTAAATATATTTATAATAAATCGCCTCATTATTTATTTATTGATATGACTTATATATGATATTAGAATAGTGTTAGCTTTTGTAAGTGATTTTATGTTTTAGAATAGAATATGTAATGTTCAACTTTTCAATAATATTAGTAAAGCAAACATTGGCCCTATATGTGCCATTTACATTTATTTTACTTAATATGGATATATGTTTGGATATATGTTTTAACCAAAACTAATATTGGATTTTATTTTAAATGCGTGTTTGTGTAAAACAATATAGTTTGCACAAAGAAATGATGGGGTTGTTTTCTAAAGAAGTTACTCCCCCCGTTTAGAGCATCATTATGGGTGTCTTACGTTATAACTAACGTGGTTCAAACGATGGATCTGCGACAGAGAAACTATGGGTTTTGAAAACACTTGTCACTACATAGTTCTTTTGCCAAACGATGGATCGCACTATGATAGTTCAGCCGCGAGTTACGTCGTTGTTTGGGAAACGCACCCCTGGATTACCGCTTCAGTTCATTTAGCAAATGTAGTTCTCACTGGATCAGTTTGAAGAAATCAGAGAAATTGTGATGTCTTCGTGAGAGAATATCAAAGGACTCTGCAGGCTAGTACTTAAAGGTGCAGTAGGTGATCTGCCTAAATGCTAACTGGTGAGCATAATAAGTTTGAAACACAGTCCCTCCCCTGCTGTCCAAATCTACGCCTCCTAAAATCATGAGTGCGCATATTAAAGATGACAGAGACCCACCAGATCATATCATTCACCAGTTACAAAACTTTATAGTACTTTATAATACTACAGTTCTGAACGAAAAACTGTAATACTCTATACCTAGCATGTTTTTAGATGTGTAGTTAGCAAGCAAAACTTGTCACAATGTGCAATATTTCATGGATGCTTGCTTTACAAAAAACTAAAACAAATAAAAACACATCTTGAGATTACAAATGTATTCACAGTGTGCATCTCAATCAGTTCCCTAGCTCCTGAGGTCATGAATCAGCAGGTTGTGTACTGTACACATGTTTGGTTTTGTGAATTGTGGGGACATTTCATAGGTTTCCATTGTTTTTATACTGTATAAACTGTATTTTCTATTGTATTTTCCCTGTGTACAGTTTTACTTTCTGAAAAAATCTCATTTTGTGGGATTTATAAGCTTTTTGAGATATGAGGACATCAGCAATGTCCTCATAATTTACCACCTTCTTGTAATATCTGTGTCATACCTATGTCATTATACAGATGTGTGACACAAAAACACAAAATTTGGCCACTAGTAAGGACAGTAAGGACCTTGGTACAACATCAAAATTGGAATTCATGAACAACAGGAGAATCGATATTTTCCACATAACCATGGCCTAACGGTTATAAAATTGGGTTTGTCATCTTAAGGTTGCTGGTTCAAGTCCAAGCAAGAACTGTAGGTGGAAGGAGTGAATAACAAGCACTCCCTTCAGCCTTTAATACCACGGTAAGTTCCATAGGCTGCCCATTGCTCCTGCTCTGGGTGTGTGTTCACAGGTGTGAGTTACTTTAATTCTATAATGTTTTGTAAAGCACATTATAGATAAATACTTTGATTGTTTCATGTAACAGCAACATTTGAACCTTTAATGTTAGATTGTTCTGTATCTGTCTAACTATGTCCATTTATGGTTAAATCTAAAGGTAAATAACATAGTTAGTTGGTTCACAGACACTGTAAACCTCGCTGTTGTCATCACTAAAGATATTTAGTTAATATAACTTGACATTACTTAAAATACCAAGTTTTTGCATCAAAACTTAAACAGGTGTGTTTAACTTACTCATTAGGCAGCAAAAAACTTTTAATTAATATTTTATGTTCTCTGAACTTAACATTTTCATTTCTGTAAACGATTCACCATGTCTCTGTTTTAAATGATTAGTTGCGCTTGAAATTCTGCCTTGACAACCGCGCTGATTGGTCGATATGTTATATGACACAAGGTGGTCATTTTGTTTGTGATGCTGAATTTTGCTGAAGTGCAGCAGGACAAAGGCACTACCTGAACCCATCTAACGAAAGAGAAAAGTTAAATTAGTAAGTAGATATTTAAATGCTATTAATACACACAGGGGCAACACGGTGGCGCAGTGGGTAGCGCTGTTGCCTCACAGCAAGAAGGTCGCTGGTTCGAGTCCCGGCTGGGTCAGTTGTCATTTCTGTGTGGAGTTTGCATGCTCTCCCCTTGTTGGAGTGGTTTTCCCCCACAAGTCCAAAGACATGCGCTATAGGTGAATTGGGTGAGCTAAATTGTCTGTAGTGTATGTTCAGGTACACCAGGTTGGGGGTTGAGTGTTGGCCCATTAACGACCCGCCTCATAAAAATTATATGTTATGAAACACCAACATGGTGCGGCTAAATATTAACTTCAATATAAATGGCCCTTGGAGTAAGTAAAAAATATATATGGGCTGAAAAATTTGGAAGTTTAGTCTATAAGCCATTTTAAGTTATCTGCAATTAAACATTTAAGTTAGTTCAATGAAGAGACCACATTTGGTCAACTCAATTAATTGAGTTGTCGATTTCCTATTACTCAAACGCACTGAGGGAATCACTTTCCTCAAATCATTTGAGTAGTCTCAACTCATTAGGGTTTACAGTGAAGTTGATTGAAATGCAGCGCTGAATGAGACACATCCACTGTGTGATGAAGCCTTTTAAAATGCTGTGAGACTGATACTATAATAGTTCACTATAAAATTTATATTTAGCATTTTTTATAAGATATGACATATGATATGACACAAGATTGCTTTTCCAGAATCTCAGCATTTGAGCACAATCCCGAACGTGATATTGATTTTATAGAGCAGTTTAACGAACAAAAAGTCTATATAATTTTAATATATATAATATTAAGTTAACAGGGCATCTAGGCACCTACTTGTGATTTTAGTGTGTTTTTTTTTACTCAAAAACTGTCCCAACATAAACAAAAACCCATCTAATAAAATACTGTTCAACTGTCTTGTAACAAATCTTGAGAAGTATGGAAATACTATTTTTGCCAATAATAATCCCATTTCACCTTAACATCACAATCACATATCTCTATATACTTTCTTTTACCACAATAACCACAATCAGTCTTTATCTTTCAATAGAAATAAGGCATTTGCTTAGTGAACTGGCTCAGTTTAAGCAAGGAAAAGAACACATAATAATTTTTTTTAAAAATCCCTGTGCTGGCCATACCTGTCAACCCTCCCGTTTTTGCTGGGATTCTCCTGTATTTTACCATTCTATCCTGCTATCATCCCATTTAAATATTTTCCCGTATATCTCCCGTATTTTTAATCTTTCTATAAAAAGTAAAAGTAGCATCAAAAAAACAATCTCAAATGTGATATAATTGCAAGAGCTCTTCAAGAAAATTATGCTTTTGTTTAATTTTGTTTGAAATCACAGTGAAATTAATATAAAAATTCCCTTTTTTTCCATTAAAGCTATGGGTCGATCGTCGCCCTTCCTAGGCAACCTCTGAATCAGTCAACTCATGTATCAGTGCTGACTGACAGAGGCACTCCATATAAAGACAGAAGAGGAGCGAAAGTGGATCCTTTGGGATTTGGGTGTGTTTTTAAACAGACAAATACACTTAATAATATGTAAACAAATATTATTAATGTGGGTCTTTGTCTGTTATTTAACAAGATTTTATAACTTGATTTAATTTCTGTATAGACCATTAATTTGAATAGGCTAAACCTTTTATTTTATTAAATGTGGGGGGGAGGGTATCCTGTATTTTTACATCCCAATGCTGACAGGTTGGCATACAGTATGCTGTTTGTGCAGGTTGTGTTTATGGGGGGTTTCTGGCAACATGCTGTTGTCTCCTGGATGCGAGTCAGTAGGAGAAGAACCATGCCCTTGAGCATGTGCATCTGTGCTCATGAGCACATGAGAGAAAGTGTGTTAATTCCAGGACGGATACTGTGTCCACAGAGCTGTTACACAATGTGCCCCCTGTAGACACACCGTCACATGAGAGACAGAGCAGGGGACACACAGTACACTCCTTAATCAATGCTGCAAAGCTTTAAAGCAGAGGAGAGCTGTCATCACGATACTTACTGTACATCACTTTATTGACTGATTGTGTCAGGTAGTAGAAGTATTTAGTCAAAGAGCTCTACACACACTAGTCACTTTATTATGTGGGCCTGTTACACTGCTTGTTAATGCCAATATCTAATCGGCTAGTCACATGTAAGTAACTCGATTCATTCCTCTGCTGAAGTTCAAACCAGGTTTGGTGTCCTGATTGTTGGTGCCTGAGAGGCTGGTCTGACTATGTCAGAAACTGCTGACTCGCTGGGATTTTTGTGCACAACCATCTATAGGGTTTGAAAACAATAGTATAAAAAATATATCCAGTAAGTGGCAGTTCTGTGAGATAAATGAATGGCCAGACTGGTTTGTGAGCTACAGCACAGACCACACTGGTGTCACTTCTGTCAATAAAATAACAGCACACCAAGCCTACATAAGTACATGCTCACCAAAACCAGTCAACAGAAGACTGGAAAAAGGTTGCATTTAATCTTTTAATTTTCATCTTGATTTCTGCTACGACATTCAAATGAAAAGGTCAGAATGCAAGGATCCATCCTTCTTTGCTTCAGTGGTTTAGGCCGCTGGTGGTGTAATGGTGTGGCCGATATTTTCTTGGCACCACAACTGAGCATCAATTAACGCTCCTGTTGCCTTAGAATTCTGTATACACTGTTTGCCCTTTGGGTCAAAAATGACAAACCTTCACTAAATCTTTAAAATAAACCAGCTAAATTTAATTCCAATCCTCAAATCTATATTGCATAAAGAAACTACGTCATTTTCATCACAAACACTGTGAATGTCTAGGTTTTCCCTCATCAACTTGAAGTATTTATTTATATATTATTTTTATTTATTTACTTATTTAACCAATGTCCTATTGAGATATAATATCTCTTCTACCAGGGAGTCCTGGTCAAGACAGGCAGCATGACAGTTACAAAAATGACATATCACAAAAACATACCGAAAAAATAATATAAACCATAACCAATTATTAAAACATGTGCACTTTTCTAAATTGACAGACTTTAAATTTTTTTTTTTTAATATAGCGATAGATGGTACAGATTTCATAAGCTCATTCCATACATATAGAGCATATTTAGAGAATGCAGATCGACCTAACTCTGTGTGAAAAAATGGCACTTTAAGTAAGTATATATCTGCTGATCTAGTATTATAAGTATTTGAGCAGTACACCAACAAACTAGATATATACAGGTATTTCATCAATGTTTAATCACAGGACAACAATTGTTTTTGAACAAAGTAAAGGGAATTTTTTTGTAATTCCAAAAGTATAAAAGTAAAAATAAATAATCTTACGTGATGTTTAGTTCTTAGTTAATGGTTAATAATGCATTCAATTGTTTTATGAAATGAAATTCTGTATTTTTAAACTAAGTGTAACATAGTAAAAAGGTGGTTATTTCTCACTTTGGTTTTGTTAATAAGACTTTATTGTACTTTACTTTATTGAGTTACCTATACCTAAAGTAATACCTACTTTATAATCTTTTTGCAATTTTATTAGTGCAAATTTATAGCATGTCTATACTCTGAATATGTTTATATATTTTTTGTTATTATGCTTGTTTATAACCATTTTTGCAGCTTAGGTGAATATTATGAAAATGCTCTATATTGTGATAAAAGATTCAATTAGTTGCAGCAAGAAGGTTTGGTACAGTCAAGCCTACTTTCAACAGGATAACAGGCCATGCCACAAAACTCAAATCATCTCAAACTGGACTTTTGAACATGACAAAGCATTCAATATAAGCAAATACTATAATAAAGAATGATTCCTGTATGCCAACAAGGCTAAAAATCAATGGAAGTGAATGGGACTGGAAGTTATAATGCCATGTCTGCTCTTAATATGAAATGTAAGTTTAACACTAGATAGCAAACTACAGTCTAATGACAGTGGTGATGACAAATCCTATTGTGGGTCTTAACCTAGACACAAACCTAGAGCTGCACTAATGCCTGCTGTTTTGGACTCTACACTGATATCTAGAGGCATGAGTGAGGTCTTTTGATAGGTGATCTAAATATCTACGAGATGAAACTTGACAGGTCTGTACTCTGGATCAATGAAAGTTTTTCCCTCCAGGACTCTGTGCCAGTCATCTGACTGAATACTATGAACAGATTTGGCTGAAAGCACTACAAAAAACTGTATTTTTTTGATAGTAGATAGTATCAACCGTAGTGGTACTAGCTCCCAAAAAATTAAACTACTACTATAGCGATTTTGAATTATACTATAGTATAATACCTGAATTAGTCTGTTGTAGAAATTCTACAGTTGCTACGGATGGTGACCTAACAACTACTGTATATCACTATAGTACAACTAAATCATAGGTATTTACATTAGATGTCGCCTAC
This sequence comes from Danio kyathit, assembly GCA_903798195.1. Lineage (NCBI taxonomy): Eukaryota > Metazoa > Chordata > Actinopteri > Cypriniformes > Danionidae > Danio > Danio kyathit. The sequence continues at coordinate 44,163,946 of LR812526.1, forward strand.
CCTGTTGTTGTCTATTGAAAGGAATGCGTCAATAGAGCCGCCATTTTAGTACAGGGTAGCACTCCTTTGAAATGAATGTAGGACCAAGGTGTAGTGGAGGACTGGCCATCCAGAGCCAGAGATATATACACATATATCTATGATCGGGAGTTTCCCCGGTGGTCAGTACGCAAATGTTTTTTTTTTTATTACGAAAATTATAATTTTACATCACTTTTCTACATCGATGGATACGTGACCGCACGGGCATTGCCGACAAAGAGCGTGTGTTTGTGCGCATGGAATGTATTATCCACCCTCCCTGTTAAATCTGATCTAATCCGTGTGCTGAAACAGCCCCTCTCCTGTTTTTACTTCTCATTCTAACGAAGGGAGCGTTTCATTTGTGAATGAATCTCCGTTATGAACGACTCATTCACTTAGCCGACAATAATACCAATTTCTAGCACCGCAGCATCTTGTTGTCATATTTTATTTACATAGTTTTCTTATTTTATTCAACAAAACTAGCATATGCTGAGTATTTACTGCAAGTTGGTGCTATTTTGTCTTATGGTCAGTGCAGTAAATGACTGTATTACCATCACTAACGTGCTTGTTTAGCACAAAATTTCGTAACATACAAAAACGTAAAAAACGAAATCTTTCCTATGAAATGTTCTGCCTTTCTTCTTTGTTTTCTTTGTTTGCTCGTTACTACACCCGTACACAGCGCTAAAGTCCAGCATCTTCACATTAGCTTTGGTCTTGACTAGTGCGGCTGAATGACTTTCCTTGTACAAATGTGGCGGCGCTATTGACGCATGCTCAGGTTCCGTATTCGATTTCTATCGTACATATTTATGCTACTAAATGGTGGGTATAAAAAATCAGTATGGTTTTGTACAAGTTAAATAAAAATAAAGCATTAAAAACTGAAGTCAGAAGTTTCAGTATGTGTATTTATGCATCAGAAAATTGTAAAAAGTATAAAAAACGAGCAATCATCTGAGAATTGTTAATTTAACAATGTCATTACACTATTATTATGTTTTTAAAAGATTAACTGCTAGCACTTCATTTTGATGGTCCATTTGAGTATTAGTAGACTGACTGCTTAATATCTGTTGATACTACTGCTAAAAATTCCGCAAGCGGACCATCAAAATAAAGTGTGACCGATTAAATTACAGTAATTGTTAGATGATAATAAATGTAAGAACAATGAAAACAAGCCTGCACCGTTAGTTAAATATTCAATATTGACACTAATAAATAAAATAATCTCTAATTTCAGCAGATAACTCATGTTGCTGATATATATATATATATATATATAGCAGCATTAGACTATTCCAGAGGTGCCAGTGTCTGCAACCTTCCCTTCTTTTATTTCAGCAAACAGAGGTCATCAGTTTCTTATGTAACTGACTGCAACTGTTATGCCTGCCACACCAAAATAGATTGGAGAGAGTTTTATTAACATGTCATGCAAACACATGTCTCTCAAAACATACCGATTGCCACAAAATGAGAAAAAAGCCACACACATTGTGTGCAAACATTGATACACGCTATTATCGACACCCTCGCAAGGCAGGGTTGTTATGAATGGAAAAATTCAAAGTGTTGCAAACAATGATGGCTTTGTATGCCCACATTTTCTTTTCTGCTCAGCGAGAGCATTTGGTCCTCATATACTGCATGTTGCCTGCAGGCTTGACCACATTTGTATACATTTAAGTAATAGAATTTTGGAAAGAGCATATTCTGAGGAACGGCTACAGAGAGATGTTTTGTTGGTGATTGCACGAGAGCTTTTGTTAAAGACGTACTGCTAACAAGCATTAAAAATTCATGCTGCACAAATAAAGTCATGCTGCTTCATTCTACTTTACTGAGCGAGACGCTTTATTGGAGCGGTCTGCCAACAAGTGCATGCATGTTTCTCGAAGAGGAGTGTCTGAGTGATCATTTATACAGTATGCTCCAAAACGCCTTTAGAGAGTCGACATGCTTGGGCAAAGCATTTATACTGCATGTCAGAGACAAATAATACAGATTGATCATGTTAACAGTCTGTCAAGCAGCATTTCAGTTCTCGAGCTGCATACGGTTTAATAGAAGTAATAATTGTTGTTTTGTTAGTGCTTCAACACACAGTCTGCCTGTCATGAACTGAGCTTTGTTTCCTCAGGGAAAACTTCATTTCCTCCCCTACAAGACGCATTCAAATTGAAGTGTTGGAGGCGTCAGAAATCTGAAACTTGGAGTTGTGTGGTTAATCTAAAATTCTCAAATGCTGCCAGGAGGTTTTCATTAGGATAAAGTAGCCTTAGGGCACTTAGATTTGAATGAATGGTCATGTCAGATGTGGACACTGTTGGTTTAGTGTGCTATGTAACCTTTCAGAGGCAGAAATAAGACTCCGGGATATGCCGACGCACTTGTGGGGTGGTATACTGTAACGTGAATGCACTGTCGAGTAATACTGTACTGCTATGATCTATATATGTGTGTGTATGTCTCTGCATTGCTTGTTTGTTTGTGCATGTGTGTGTGTGTGCTGTAAATGGGTTGCTATGAGGAAGGAGGGACAGAGAGAGATCAGTTACTGTTACCACATTCACCAAACACAAGGTCAACTTGTTTACAGAAACTCTCTCTGTCTGTTTCTCTCTCTCTCTCTCTCTCTCTCTCTCTCTCTCTGGCCGCTCCTTGTCATCCTCACTTCATTAGAGTGAGTCTCGAGAGGCATGAGCACCTGAACCCCTTTCTATTTCAGGATTCTGTCCTATTACTTCTCATTATTTGTCCCTGGCTTCTATATCGCAACAGTGTCTGTCTGTGTTTACAAAAAATGCATATGTGCTTCAATATTTCAACATTTTGTTTGGACTGAACCTAATTTATTTCAATCAATGATTGCTCACTTTTAAACTGTGCTGCTCATATAGAATCAGCTATGATGAGTAACTGGTCAAACCTCTTTACAGTTTGCAAATATCATTTGTAGCCATAGTGACAATGACTAGAGCAAATATCACAAATGGTGACTTCCATATCGCAGCTGATATGACACTATTTAAAGTCCCCATCAATGCATAATATTGATCTTATTGTGAATTATTAATTCATGTCTATTTTTAATTTAATATGCGATCTTGTCATTTTAATTAAAGGGGCTGTATGTGGAATTCATAAACCTTTGTTATTAGTGACACTGTAGGGTCTGCAACAGTTCTAAATTTTGCAATGTTTATTTTGCTAGCACAGGTTGTTAATCTTAAAGTGACCAATTAATCTGTGCAGATTAAATCACAGAACAAAAATAATTAATTCAAATCTAACCATTTATTTCTGTTCTCCTTCTCTGATGATGTGAGTTTGATGACTTGGTTAAAATATATGCTTAGCCACGCCCCTCCAACTATTTGCAGTTTTTTATTTGTGCAAAAATAAAACCCCACCTACTCAATTTATGATAACGAATTTCTCAAAATACGTTATTGTACTGAAATAAAGGTCTGCAGTAGGCATGGGACGATAACCTTTTTCAAGATATACCGCGGTTTGGAAAAGTCAAGATTTTAAAACCGTCAACATTTTCTGCATTACCATTCCTGCGGTATGTGTACGATTTTTTATCTACGTTTTTTTTTTTTTTTTTTTTTTTTAGGACAACAGTATCTCCAGCAGAGAATATATCTAGTTTTAAATTGTAAAAAAAAATCTGTTTTAGAAACAAATGAAGAAAGCAGAAGTCAATAATTTATTTAGCCTGACATGTTTACTGCTCCAAAATATTTAAAATGTTTCTCAAAATAAAATATACTGTGTTCAAATGGGAAAAAAAATTGTTGTTTTTCATCCAGACATTTAAAAATAATATATTTTAGAGCATTAATCACAATACCGCGAAACCGTGATATTTTTATCCAAGGTATCATACCGTCAGAATCTTATACCGGCCCATACCTAATGTGCAGCAACTTTCGGTTCATGCTGACTTTGAGAGTTAAGGGAATTGCAGTCAGCAACTTATTTCTCATGCTCGCACTCATGCACACATAACAAACACAAGATCCAACATGATACAATGCTCTGATATTTTCACAGTGGATTTCATTATGATTTGTCTTATCATAACTTGATTAGAAGCTAAAAAGGAATTAGAAAAATATTTGCTGCAATATTCTAATAATGAACAGCCAGACACTTTCCAAGCAGAGAGTGACATTTACATAAATATGGTAATATTCATGCACAGAATAACTCTTTCAGCATTATTGTAAACATTGTATAAGCATTCGTTTCAGTTGTCATATGGATGAAAGTAGAGCTGGGCGAATTGGCCTAAAATCAAAATCTCGATTAATTGAACATTTTAACTCGATTACGAATAATGAACGATTATTTAATTAATTAATAATATTTTTTTGCCCTCTTAGTTCAATGACAAGTTTTGTACAGTAAATATGCTCCCATATTACAAGTGGGAGATTTTTGAATGATGGGTGCATTAATTGATTTTATAATATTTGAAGGAAACACACACATCTATCTATGATTATTTATTGAACATCAACATTGAACAACTGAAATTGAAGCACACATTGCCTAAATAACTTGCACTTTTGCAAAACAAAATTAATTATTTTTAATCTTTTTTCATATTAAAAGTAGAAAATAAGCAAATAATCTCTTTTAAATACATTAACTCTAGTTAATCCTGTAAATAATATTTTAAACAGTGCATTTCTTGCATTTCTGTAAACAAATATTTTAATGTAAATAATAACTTTAATGTAATGGAAAATATTCCATCTTAAGGCATCTCTGGCGCAGCTTACAATAATCATCAATGTAGTGCAAAGTAGAGCTCAAGAATAGGTCCATCGTCCTACTTGATCAGAGATCAGATGTGGCTGCAAAGTGGCCACAGAAGTATTAATCAGTCTCAGCCTTTAACAGAGCGGGGTCATGTGACTCCACACACGGTAGGGAAATTAATTGAAAAAATTGTCCTGGAAAAATTAAATCGATTATAGGTTCTGAATGTCGATTTCGAATACTATTCGATTAATCGCCCAGCCCTAGATGAAAGATTCTCACAAGAGTTAATATCTGAACTATTTTGATTTTCTCACAAAAAACATCCTGTTAGAAATCAGTCTACAAGCCTTTAAATACCTTGGAAGTTGAGAAAAAAAATCTCTTTTCTTAAGTTCTGTTACAAGCTTACAATTCAAGCAAGCATTCTTGAATAATGCCCTCTTACATTTTCATAAAAGGATCTTCTGGTATGACAGACTTGTCTCTGGTGTTTGCAGGACATATCAAAACATTTATTCTGCTTAAACCCTTTTGGTTTCTAACACACAACCTCAAGCTCACATTTAAGATCTGCATCCAATTAAAAAACGATGCACAGAACAGTAATTGTTTTCTTTTGTGAACTTTTGTTCCAAAAGATTGGGTGCATTAAGGGTGCAAGTTCATTTGATAATTCACAAAACTCATGTTAGACAACAACTGTATCTAAAAACTTTGGATGACACACAGCTCATTCTCCAAATCCTCATAAAGAAAGCACACTCAATTATAAAGTGCAGATGTCACGCATGTCTGTAACTGAAGTGTGTGAGTGTAACCATACTGAACACTGCCCTCAGTAATATCAGTGATGTGAATGTAGTCAATGAAAACTGAATGTAATAAAAATATGTCTAATGTGCAGCATAATTTAATCCCCCTTTAAAACTGATGTGTTCCTTTGAAACTTGAATCAGAAGTGATCTCTAAATACTGCACAGTATGATTTACCAAAGTAGGACATGTTCCTGCATCAACATCCTTTTCCTGGACAGCAAACGATACCCTACCCCTACCCCTAAAATCAGCACACTGATTTGCTGATAAGGAAATTGTTCCACTGCCTGCAAAGGATGTTGATCCAGGAACATGTCCTTCTTGGTTCTTCTCTAAAGCTCTGAGGCTTCATTAGATGAATGCATACCAGTTTGCCTTCCCGGCTCTCCTTTCTGCAGTATCCTTGCAGCTCGGTCGGGGTTGAACAGCTGGCGGAGCGCGACTCGAGAATCCCCGGCGACAGAGAGTAGAAGGGCGGACTGGGGCTTGGAGGGAGTCCCGAATCCGGACTATCGAGCAGTCCCTCTCGGTTCTTTCCTTTCAAACTCTCATCCATAGCTTGCAAATGTAAATGCCCCACCATTTCTGGAAGAGCGCAATTATAATTTTTTAAACTAGCCAAATTCACTCCAAGAAGAAAGATGATGCAAGATGTGTTTAAAGTTAAAGTCCCATCACAGAGCCACACAGGGAGTCCTGTTGTTTCCTTCAGAAGCCTGAAACAAAAGTAATAAAATATATGATTTATATGGAAGAACAGAGATAGTTGTCACAATTTATACACATTTTTTCCTTAGGTTTAAAGGCTTTTTTAAGAGTATTTTTTTAAACACAGATACATTCACATTGGAGTAGGTTGCAAAAAAACAATCAAAATATAATTCTAAATATAAAAATGTATCTAAATTGAAACAAAATTTCTGAAACAGCAAAATGTTACAACGTAATTACTACTTCAAACTGCTGATCTGACTTAAAACACTAAATATTGTTTAAGTATACCAATATAAGATGTAACAACTTCTATTGAACACCTAAAACCTTGCTTACTGAGGTATAAACCTTGTGACAACTAATCAGTTTGACAACTACAGTACATAGCCCTATACAGTAGTTTACTAATTGACTTGATTCGTTAAAAATCATATAGGCTACTAAATAATTACAATGTATAATGACTGTACTAAATCTAGCATGGTGCCAGTGTACATAGCGTGTTTTTGAAGAGAGATAAAACACTACCAGAACTTTTAAACGCACATATTTTGATGGCCAAATGCCGCCTAGGTAGGCAGCTCACTAGATTTGGAAACGCCGCCGAACATGTTTCCAAAAGTGCTCGTTACAGAATAATACGCAGACCAGTCACATGTATGTTTTTATTTAATTAAAAGATAAACAAATGTCACTCCTAATGCTTTGTAGTAGATTCAGCTTACGTATATGAAAGCGATAAATGTCTCTTAAAGAGATTATGTTACCTTTGAATTGTATAAATCCCGCCGTTTAAAACTCCGTGAATGAAGTTAACTTTAGTTCATGATCTCAAAGAGTAATATCCACAGCAGGCACGATTATATTCTCACAGACAGTTTAAAAAGTGAACAGCAGAACTCGCTGAAGTCTCACAAAAGTCCCCAGCTGATTACAGCCGGTGTCTTCTGTCCGTCTGTGGTCCTCCTGGAAGTGCAGAAGTATCTCCCAGCAGCGCTGCGCCAGTTTGTGAACGAGCAGAGAGCGCGCACTCTGACCGCCAGCCTTTATGCGCCTGGAGCCAATCCAGAGCCGCCGAGCAGATGATGTCAATACCAGCTCCGGCCAGCAGGGGGACCGACAGCTGCATTTGACAGCTCTGCCCTACATTTCAGCAGAAAGTTTGGCTTTTAGCAAATAATGTAGAGCAAACCGCGAAAATGTGTGTAAAGCATTAGTGTAAATCAATTTACACGTTTCAAAATGCTTTAGAATTGACCTCTGCTGCTAAAATAAAGAGAGAAATGCACTTCTACGATTTCTGAAGAACATTTGTGGCTTTAAATGGCCTTGATTTTTTGAGAAAGTGTCCTGGGTTACTGTGGGATTAGTGTGTCACGCTTCTGAAAATTGGGGTGATCTGTATCTTTGGCAGATACACAACTTTCCTTCTCTGCCCACATGAAAAAGTACTATAGTTGTTCATGGTAAATAGGCAAACTACTCCTTTTGAACCAAACTAGTCAAGTTTATTATAATGTATATATTACCTATTAGCAAATTGTACATAATTAGCATACTGTATTATTATCTATAATGAAGTGATAAACTGAAGTACTGTAGTATTTTTTTTTTTTTACAACAGTAAACTTTTGTATATTGTAGTGTGATATACCATAGTTGTAAAAAAAAAAAAAAAACTATAGTATTCAGTAATTTATGTATTACTATAATTGTTAGGTCACCATCCATAGCAACTGTATAATTTCTACAACAGATTAATTCAGGTATTTTACTATAGTATGGTTCAAAATCTCAATAGTATTTACTATAAATTCATATATCTTTTTGTGTGGGTGTAATCTAATTCTATGAAGGAGCAGGAGTTTATGTTATGATTGGAGGGTACTTCTTTTTATGTCAGTTAGAAAGAAAAACAGTGATACAGTACATCTCTTAAAGAAATTAACCATGATTTTACTACAAATAAAGAAGAAAATAAAATGAAAAGTGTAGTTACACCACGGTGACCACAAATTAAATAAAGTTTTGCTAAAAAAAAACAGATTTTAAAATATAGAGTAGCAGTAAAATATTAATGATGGTAATCGATGGCTACTACACATTCACTATAATAAAACCATGGTTAATTTTCATCACTAAAACCATATCCATGGTTAACCACCACTTCAGAGGATCTGTGCCACTTCTTAAAACCACATATGCCATGTTGATAAATGATAGACAGTTAGTAATAACTGATTATAAACAAAATATAAATGCTACTCGGTTAAATCCTGCCTGCTATAGCCTACTGTTTATAAAACAGGTGCTAAAATCCATTTAAGGTGATTAATTAAAAAGATTAAGAATAATTCAGAAAATATGAACCTCAGTTCATAAACGGGAAACACAAAATATGGAAACTTTTAATTAACAGATATTTTTTACAGTGTAATATTTGTGTTGTGGGATGGTTAGCTATACTCTACATTATGGTCACACTATTTACATGGTCAGAAACTATGCAGAAGTATAAACATAGCCAACTTTTACTTAAAGGTGCAGTATGTAAGTTTGACACCCAGTGGTTGAACTAGGTATTGCACTCCTGGATCATAATAAAAGTACGCTAGGATGCCAGATTGTGTACAGGAGCGAGCGATTTAAACTGTGTTCTAAATAAAAGCAACGACACGCGATAGAGGGAATATTTTCCATATTAAAAGGAGTTTTTGTCCTAACCAACACCTCGAATTGATATATTAGAAATGGCTTCTATTTCTCACAGCTGAACAACAGAAACCTATGACAGCTAGATCACCTCAGGTAAGCCTTGTGTGCTTTATTCTGTGCTAAATGCTAACAATGCGAGTTTGAAAGCATTTTACATGGCATTTGTTGCCATATACTGAAAGCAGAAAGTTCACCTCAGATCTTGAAAATACAATAAACCGTCTGAAATTGAACTTTAGAACTAAACACATATGAGTGATTCAGCATCTACATTGATGTTAAAGAGGGTTAACATGTATTAAATAGATTCTAAACCTTACCGTTTCGTGAGCGAGTGCATATTCTGTGCTTCTGAAAGGCTGTATTTAAATTTCTGCCGTGTTTCGTCTGGTGCAAACAGCCAAATAGCTGATCACCTCCTCTCTCGTCACAGCGTGTTGTTAGGACACGCGGTTACAATGTAACCTGCTCACTTAATGTTTACGTTCGTAATATTTATGTAATTTGCTAATTAATAACCTCATGTGGAACTGCATCTGTCCCCCATACTGTTCTTTTTGGTCACGGACGCATGCTTTCAGAGTCTTTCTGAATGAATGAATGAAATACGCTGTTTTCCAACAAGGCAACCCAGGGTGCTGACATATAATTGGCTAAACTGGCATCGTGCATATGAAATTTATATAAACAAAGACAGCGTTCCGGCACGGAAAACCCATTTTCAAAGCAGAATATCTGACTTCAGCATTGTTTTTCAGTTAAACAAGTATGTTCACTTGGGATGTTTCTTAAATATCTGCACACATATTATGGTATTTTTATGCTTTAGAAGAGTCAAAAACTTACATACAGCACCTTTAAGTCGTTTAAGTATAGGAGCATGTTTTTAAAACTCTGGCTGTTCTGTAGTTGAATTTCAGGCCCGGGTGGAGTAAGGGTGGGCATTTCCACTCTTCTGCAAGACATCAGCACCACCCAACTTTACTCCATGTCAGACAGGAAAGCAAAGAAAAAGATAGCAGTGCTGGCAGTAAGACCGTCTGAAAGCAAGCAGAGGATCTGGCAGGCATGCATGTTTGTTTCAGCCTGAAGAAGAGTTATTTGCAGAGCTCTGCTGATTCTGGGAAAAGATACATAACTGGTTTAAACGCAGAAACACGTGTGTACATGCATACAATCATGAAACACATCCAGAGAACTGATTGAGGCTTTGATGGTTCAGCAGTTTTCTGACTTCAACTCGGCAGGTTGCCAGGAATCACAGCAAAGCATTTATTGTTTGAATGGGATTTTGCCAAACAAAGGTGCCTTCATGGAACATAAGTGTTGAGTGTTTGAACACACTCCCCAGAAAACCCAGAACTCTTGCTGTTATTTATACACGTGGCTGCTTGTATGAATGTAGATTTCCAATGTAGCCGGAAATGGCAATTATGAGGATACAGGCTCATTGGGAATAGGAAAAAATGGCCCTGTTTACTCTTGCTATTAAGATGCATTTTTGATCAAAGGTACCAGCGGGCTCCTTGATTAAATTTATTGCCAAAACCTGAATGTCCAAATGACCACCACCAACTAAAAAAAATAAATAAAAAAACGCACAAAAGGATTACAATGTAATATTATGTATAATGTACAGATGACAAATTCACACAGAATTTTGTATCCCTACAATGCATGTAAACTACCTTGATGTCAAAACAATGTCAAATTGACATCTAAAATGAATGTCGAAAACAGTACTGTCCTATTAATCACAGTTCTGTCCTATTTAACATGTTTTTTGATGCCAATGTCAATTGCAGATGCCCATTTGATGTTGTTTTGACATTAATGTAGTCAATTGAAATCAAATCGATTTGCATCTCTTGTGTGTTTTTATGTAATTTTGACATCAAGGTGCTTGCTGAATTAGATAAAGAAGGCATATTTTCTCTTACATATGGTGTTTTAATTTTTATTCATCTGTTACACTTTCACTTTTTCTATGTTTGAGTGTATGTTTGGGCTTTTTCTTCTATCAATCTAATACTGTTAAGTAAGCTTACACAATTTAAACAAAAGTAGACAAAAGAAAAAAATACATAGATCAGAAGCTTTAATTTCTTCTCTGGAATCAGCAAAACTACACCAATCTCAATCTCTGTGGTTGTGTTCGAATCTGATAGGAGAAGATTTGCTTTTTTTACAATTGTCACCTTCAAAGTTTATATCGTCTCTGGCTTGTTTGCTTCTAGACCAGAGGTGCCCAAACATTTTCTTACGAAGGGCCAAAAACCAAACTTGACTGAGGGTTGTGGGCCGAAGGTAAATATAGAAAACTGTTTTCATTAAATTTCCATTTGTAATTTCCTAATTTATTTTCTGATATTTACAAATAAATAGCAAAAATTACTTTAATCATATTACTTAATGCATTATATCTTTTTTACACCTTATAATGAATTTATTATTACAATACAATACAATAAAAACAAATAATTTATGTTAACACTATGGAGTTAAATGCTGTATACACTAGTCAAGTTGCTGATGTCGATGTTGTGCATCTGTCAAGTGACAGTATTTACAAAAAATCTAATGCATTTACAACATTAAGTTCATTCATTCATTCGTTTTCCTTCGACTTAGTCTTTATTTCAGAGGTCGCCAAAGCGGAATGAACCGCCAACTATTCAAGCGTATGTTTTACGTAGTGGATGTCCTTCCAACCACAACCCAGTACTGAGAAAACAACATCTAAATGAAACATTTAATTTCAGTTTGCTTTTTTGTAGCTTAACAATAAAACAAACTAAATGTTAATTAGTTAAATCTATTTAAACAAATACCTGTCATTCTCTCTCTCTTCTCAGATGGGATTATGGGCCAAATCAAAGGTTTCCATGGGCCAACTTTGGCCAGCTGGTCCTAGTTTGGGCATGTTCTAGACATGGGGTTCCCAAACTTTTCAGCCCATGACACGCAAAATAGCAATGCCTAGCGACCCCCACGTTCCTGGTAAGTGGTTATAAATATACAAATGTTGCACACACAACAATAGGCCTATATAAACTCGAGCATATTGACACAAAACAACACAACAAAACACAAAAAAGTGCAACAGTCTAACAAGTCATTTATTAATTTGCTCAATTTAATATTAACCTGGGGCGTCATGGTAGCGCAGATGGTAGCACAATCGCCTCACAGCAAGAAGGTCGCTGGTTCGAGTCAGTTGGCATTTCTGTGTGGAGTTTACGTGTTGTCCCCATGTTTGTGTGGGTTTCCTCAGGTGCTCTGGTTTCCCCCACAGTCCAAAGACATGCGCTATAGGTGAATTGAATAAACTGTGTGTGTGAATGTGAGAGAGTGTATGGGTATTTCCCAGTACTGGGTTGCGGCTGGAAGGGCATCCACTGCGTAAAACATATGCTGGATAAGTTAGCAGTTCATTTCTCTGTGGCAATTTATTCATTTTCTTTTTACCTTGGTCCCTTTATTAATCCGGGGTCGCCACAGCGGAATGAACCGCCAACTTATCCAGCACATGTTTTATGCAGCTGATGCCCTTCCAGCCACAACCCATCTCTGGGAAACATCCATGCACACTCATACCCTACGGACAATTTAGCCTACCCAATTTACCTGTACCGCATGCCTTTGGACTGTGGGGGAAACGGAGCACCCGGAGGAAACCCACGCGAACGCAGGGAGAACATGCAAACTCCACACAGAAACGCCAACTGACCCAGCCGAGGCTCGAACCAGCGATCTTCTTGCTGTGAGGCGACAGCACTACCTACTGCGCCACTGCATCGCCGATTTAGTATTCAAAAATGTTTTATTTTGATTATGTTTTTAAATAAATTGGTCTTACACTTCATCTATTTATAAACCAACATATCAACCATTTGGTTGACGCTGATATTTTAGAAATTATGGGATGTGTTGAAAAAAAAAATGAATTGAGTGTGTTAGCTATAGTGACATTAGGAGTTAAGGAAATGCTATCCAAAATGTTGTTTCTCGGTGGGGCAGTTAAAGGGTTAAGGTAAGTTTCTGAGAGTTAAAGGATAAACTTAAAGTATATATTCTAAAAATACTGGGTTGTTGTAACCTAACAGTTGTCCATATTTAACCCAATGTTGGGTTACAACACCCCAGCATTTTTAGAGTACTTTTTTAGTTTAAAATATGTACTGTATATTTTTTTTACAATATATAAATATTGTATGTTTTCTCTGACACAAAAAAAAGTGTGTGTTTTGCACAGAGGATCTTCATTCACTCTGTTTTTCTCCATTACACAAAGAGTCTACTGTACGAGCAGTGATCTCTCTCTCTCTCTCCCTCTTCCTTCACACACACACACACGCACACACACACGCACACGCACACACAAACTCATGCATTTGTCATACGTTGCACTGACTCAATGTAGTGATTCATATTCCCTGTCTAAAGTGATGTGTTTGTAAATAGTTTTAAGTGATTACCCTTTCAGACATCGTGCGGTTTTACTCTCCCACCTCAAAACCAGACAGACAGTCAATGTGTAGTGTGTGTGTGTGTGTGTGTGTGTGTGTGTGTGTGTGTGTGTGTGTGTGTGTGTGTGTGTGTGTGTGTGTGTGTGTGTGTGTGTGTGTGTGTGTGTGTGTGTGTGTGTGTGTGTGTGTGTGCTTGTACCGGAAAGAAAAAAGTTTACTGCATTAGATTTGAGTGTGTTAGGGAGTGAAATGAGATGTTTTGAGTATATATGCACACACATGCGGTACACACTTGTCATTGTACAAAGTAATCACAACACGCACATCCTCTTCCAGCCTTAACACCTGTTGGCACTGATAATACTGTAGTGAAACCTGGCAACTCTAATGCGTTCACACACTCACACATATGTACACTGCCAAACCAGCTGTGAAGAGGATGGTCCAAGTCCAGGTGTGTGTGTGTGTGTGTGTGTGTGTGCGTGCGTTCATGTACAATGCATCTTTCTAAACTTCATGTTTGGTTTACACTCCCAGAGGAAAATGCGCTCACCTGTGCTTCACCTTCAGTCAATCATACACACAAATAAACCTCAGTTTTCTGGAAAAGTTCACTACATAAACAAGTCATAATTAGGCCAGGGTGTCCCGCTGAGAGAAACAGACTATAACACACATGCACATACACACACTCTCTCTCTCTTTCTCTCTGTGGGGCAGATACTAACACTCACTGAGAGGCCACAACGCTTCCATTCTAATGCTCTGCAACCATAGAATATCATTTATAATGGGCACAGATGTTTTTCTAACAGACCATGTTTGTCATAAATGAAATTTTGACAGCTTCATTGATCATAATGGTTGATTATAATTGATTGACCATAATTAACACCAGATTTCACCTATTATTTTATTTTTTCCTGGTACTGTTCAGGTTTTCCCCTGTCATGTACATTGTATATTATTTGTGGCCAGTAAAGTAAACAACATAATTAGATGAGCCTCCTTTTTATAAGCCATTTACCAAAAAACAGCAGTTAAATATGGTAAATAAGCCTAATAATACAGGTACCCTAAAATAAATCATTACTATCCTTTTCCATTTTTATCATTACTATACAGTTTGAGGCGGCATGGTGGCTCAGTGGTTAGCACTGTCACCTTACAGCAAGAAGATCGCTGGTTCGAGTCTCGGCTGGACCAGTTGGCCTTTTTGTGTAGAGTTTGCATGTTCTCCCCGTGCTGGTGTGGGTTTCCTCCGGGTGCTCCGGTTTCCCCCACAGTCCAAAGACATGCACTACAGGTGAATTGAATAAGCTCAATTGGCCGTGTATGAGAAATTTGAAGTGTATGAGTGTGAATGAGTGTGTATGGGTGTTTCCCAGTACTGGGTTCCGTCTGGAAGGGCATCCGCTGCGTAAAACATATGCCGGAATAGTTGTTGGTTCATTCCACTGTGGCAACCTCTGAAATAGAAACTAAGCCAAAGGAAAATGAATGAATGTTCAGTCTGGAAAAAATGGATGACTTAAGCGCCGATCACACCGAATGCGATTTTTGCATTGAAAGTCACCTTTTTTATTTACTAACGGCTGCGAGTGTTGTGCGCGGTGCTTATGTGCCCTGTGCACCTCGCGTTTTAACCACCTGCTGCACCTTGCATTTTTACCCTTGCCCGTCGTGTGATCGCAGTTGAAAAAAGTCAACTCTGAGCGGAAAAAGCACATTACGTCACTCGCGTCTTTTTCATTCTCCAATCAAATTAAAGCAGAGCCGGGGTTTTCGTGCTCAACACTCGTGGCCGTTAGTAAACTATTCAAAAAAGGGGCTCTCAACGCAAAAAGCACGTCAGGTGGGATCGACCCCTTAGAGAACATTTACATCAATACCAACTGAAAACTGAACCTTTTTACAATTTGTTTTGAAATTTAGAAAATTAATTAGCATGTTTTGAAAACAAAATATTCCTGTATCTATGTAAACTACACACACACACACACACACACACACACACACACACACACACACACACACACACACACACACACACACACACATGTTTGTTTTTGTGAAAAGTGGGTACATTACATAGGCTTCCATTCATTTTATACAGATCAAACCGTATATTATATTGCCCTCACCCCACCCTACCCCTAAACCCAACCATCACAGGAGACAGTGTACAGCTTTACTCCCTGAACAAACTCATCCTGTGTGATTTATAAGCTTTTTGAGAAGTGAGGACGTCACCAATGTCCTCATATTTCACCTGCTTTTTGTAATACCTGTGTCATACCTATGTCATTATACAGATTTGTGTCCTGATATGTCACAAAAACACGTACACACACACACACACACACACACACATAAGATGATTTTGAAAAAAAAAAATGACGATGAACCCTATTCACATTTCTAGGTTTCTCAGTAGCGGAAGGCGTCAAAGCTGAGTAAACTTAGAGCGCAGTGAATTGGAGAGTACGACAAATTTTTTTTTTTACAATCCTATTTGCTGAAATAATACTCCATGATGGTGTTATAAAGACTTTCAAATAAAGGAAAAAAATAGTGTGAGACTGATGACGGCAGCAGCCAGAGGAGAGAATAACGCCACAATTACTCTAAGCCCCATAGACGCTGCATTAGAAACACCTCACATTAGCGGTAAGTTTTTTGTAATTTGACACAAAGATAATATAACACGTTGATAAACACATATAAATGTTCATATGTTTTAAAAAAAAATCTAAATTTTAAAAACATTCAAGGATTTAAGATTATGATGACCGTTAAACGCGTCTTGTGAAAAGGATCCATGATCAGTCTATAGGCAAGTACTTAACAAACAAATCCAAGGTTGGACTGACTGTACATCTGTTTAGGTTTATTTGACAGAAAAAATGCACATTAATAATACAGAAATATACAATGTGCCAAAATTAATCAAAAGACAATTTTTGAATCTGCAGTCCCTGGACTGATGGTAAACAAACTGACTGATATAAAACAATTAATCACTACATTAAAAAATACACATTTCGAAAGACATGTAAAATGTATTGCATCTCTAAAAATAAACAAACCAACCAAGAAATGAAACTACACTCATAGTTATAAAACTGGCTCAGTGGTTAGCACTGTCACCTCACAGCAAGAAGGTCAATGCTTCGAGTCCAGCCTGTTGTCCCACCACAGTTCAAAGACATGCGCTGTAGGTGAATTGAATAAACTGAATTGGCTGTAGTGTATGTGTGTGAATGAGTGTGCATGGATGTTTCCCAGTACTGGGTTGCAGCTGGAAGAGCATCCGCTGCGAAAAACATATGCTGGAATAGTTGGCGGTTCATTCCGCTGTGGCGACCCCTGATGAATAAAGGGACTAAGCTGAAGGAAAATGAATGAATGAATGAAAGGTGGCCATAGTGTATGAGCGTGTGTGTTTGTGAATGCAAGAGTGTATGGGTGTTTCCCAGTACTGGGTTGCAGCTGGAAGGGCATCCACTGTGTAAAACATATTCCAGAATAGTTGGCGGTTCATTCCGCTGTGGCGACCGCTGATGAATAAGGGACTAAGCCGAAGGAAAATGAAAGAACCAAAAGAAAACGGTCACACTCATTTCATTCAAAGACAAATACAACTGTCAGACAAAATGACCAATAATCACATAACCAAAAGACACATTATGTTAGTGTCAGTCAATTATGATTACCAAGATGCACAACACCTCAGATTTTAATCTGATCACAATGAACAACTATCACCATAGTGCTTCATATTGGGGTAATGATCGTTCAGTTGCTTCTGTTATACGTTGTTAAATCATCATGAAAAGCTGATTTAGTTTTGTCTCTGTAAGTTTTCGAAGAGTTTTAGTCATGCTCCTGCTCCCCGTTTTGATGCAGTGTGAGTTGAACGCAGCAGATCTTTTAGGTGTTTGTTTTTCTCATAAAGGCTATTTCCAGCAGACAGTGTCCTGACAGAGCGGTCCAGAGCTCGTCCCAGACAGGGGGAGTTTTCTCAGCTCACTGTGACTGTGTGCGGTAGAGAGAGCCAAACAGACACACTGAGGCCGAGAGAGAGGAAAGCTGGAGCAGGCCCCAATGTAAAGTTACATCAAGTGCTTAATCTGAAGCTGTCTGTTTGATGGATGAAGTTTGGGCTTTCTAAATATATCTCCGGCGACCCCTTTGAGTGCACACACACACACACGCACACACACACACACACGCACACACACACGCACACACACACACACACACACACACACACACACACACACACACACACACACACACACACACACACACACACACACACACACACACACACACACACACACACACACACACACATTCAAGCACATGACTGCACAAGTGCATCTGGTTTCAATGTCTGTAGACCCTCTGCAGAGATATGGGGTCTCCTCTCACATCAAAACACCCTCAGTCTCTCTCTTTAACCCGCTCCCCTTTTCTTCATCTGTTTTCCTCCTTTTTATATTTCAGGAACACGTCTTTCAGTGATTATGCCAGAGAGAGAAGAAATATCTGTGACACTTCTTGGTCTTTGCTCAAAACATCTTTGACATATTACATTACACGTTCGCCCAAAATGAAGGAAGATTGAGTGTATAGAGCAAATGTTATTGTTATATTTATATTATATAGGACATTACAATAGTGTTACCAAATTAAGACCACGCAACTAACATGTAAAAAAACAGTTCTAAACCTTTTTGCTGAGTTTAAGTGTTAGCATTGCACTGTAAATGCACTCTACACTGGCATCAGTCAGTCATCACTCTCACGCTTACAGATAGTCCAAAATGACAAAAAAAGAGAGAACATATTTCTCCCATCCAGGCCTCTCTTTACTGGCTCCCTGTGAAACAGAGAATTGATTTAAAAGAGCCCCTATTGTGGGTTTTTGAAAATGACAGCTCTAAGTGAAGTGAAATATCCAGCTTAAATCTTTAAGATTTAAACAAAGGCTTAAATCTGAAAGTTTAAAACTATTGATTCATCTATTAAAGAATCGACTCAGTGTGGTTCAAATGAATTGTCGGGGTAACAAGTCTTTAGCCGTGTCATCGTGACGTCGATACGGAACTCAAGTCCCACCCATTTGTTGCATGCGCAGACCCGGGAAAATTTAAACCCCTGGCCCCACCCACACACACTGTAGAAAGAAAAAGAGGAAGGCAAACACTGTAGCAGATCCCGGTTGAGTCATGTCACGAAGACGCTGTGCATTGAAGTGTGAGGGAAAGTTAGTGTTATTTTCCCTACCCAAAGATGAGGTTGTGAAGAGTCAGTGGATGAAGTTTATTTTCGCAAAAATACTTCAGCATTATAGCTCCAGCCTTGTGCTGTGCTCCCGTCATTTTTCTGACGAGTGCTTCAGCAATCTGCACGCTTACAACGGGGCATTCGTCGGCCGTTTGTTAAAGGAAGGATCAGAAAAGAATATTGATGTATGGGACTTTGTCAGAGCTTGACAGGAACTTTACAGTACACAGTTCATGGATCAGTTTCTTCCTCCATTTTACAAGTGTAAGTAACTTAAGTGCCATTAAAATGGCTGCCACTTTGTGTTCTCTAGCTTGCAAATTATGTAATTGTGTTCTGTTACTTGTAACCGCACCACGTGGCTTGTACTGTATCTGGTTAACTCTTTATATTCTCATATCACGTCTAAAACCACGTTGAAAACGCGGCACGTTCCGCTTTCTTTACGGATTTAAATGCGTTTGTGAGCTCGAGATCTACTGTCGTTTGTCGTTGCTATGGCCACTGTCAGCTGTTCCTACACACGTGCGGCAGTCAAGTTTCAAAATAGTTCAGCGTTTGCCACTGTGTGGATTAATACTGAATGTGTGTCATGGTTAAGAATAGAGCAGTATGCTGGTGTTTAACTGCATTGCTTTAACGCACTCCTTCATTGGGCTCGCACATACACTCTACACTCTGACTACTTTAAAATTGTTGATAAGCCGTGGTGGGCATTTCTCTCTGTTTCACGCTGAACGCAGTAGACCAATCGCAACAGACTAGGTCATTGGACCAATCAGCGCAGATTAGCATCGTGCTAAGGAGGACTTTGGTAAATTGCTGAATATATATATTATTATATATACATATTGTCCTGTCTTTCTAATTGTTTATTGTTGTTGCCTTGTTTGTGAAGCACTTTGGTCAACATTCATGTTGTTTTAAGGTGCTATATAAATAATGTTGACCTTGACCTTGACTATTAATGCTTTTATGTACAGTTTCAAATAAAATAGCACAAATACACAACGAAGACATTTGTATTTCAGGCCTGTAGCCAGCCTGGTGAAAGGGGTGTATTTTTTTTCTTAAAATGTGCACCTTTTTGCAGGTATTTTCCTAATTTTATATTTAATTCTGAGATTTAAATACTGCATTTTAGTGCTGGTTTAAGCACCAATTTTAGCTGATTAGCTTGTCGGATGTTCATCATAACTGCATTTTTTAATGTACCAAAATATTTCCTAAAGGTTTAGAATAAAGAAATATGAATAAATACTTATTTTTAAAATATAAATTTATTACATCATATATATCATCAGAAAAGTTTTAAATTAAAAACTGTAGCCTATTGTTATTTAATAAGCAAATAAGAAAATAACTGGCCACATTCAAATATCCTCAGTCAGAATTTGGCTATTTGAATAATAGAAAATTAAAGCATAATAATAATAATAATAATAATAATAATAATAATAATAATAATAATAATAATAATAATAATAATAAAAATAAAAGAGCTTCATGATTTGTCTAGCCTCTTTTGTACAAAGGTACTGTTACACATATAATGATTAGCTGGGAGTGTTAATTCATTTTTTAATAAATACAATGAACATATCAGAACATTATCAAAATGACACCTTTACAAAAAAATAAAAATAAATAAATGTAATGTTAAATGTTAAATAAATGTGATGTTATCTGTAAAATTATGTGGAATTACCAAGTTATTGCTATCAGTCTGGGACATTCTTCGTTATTTTGTTACATTAGTGGGACATACTGACAACCTTGTGATTTCGTATTGGGATCATAATGGAATCACCAGCATACGACGTTGTGGTTAAGTTGTCTGTTGGTAAGTCACAAAATTACCAAAAATTACCAATATGTTACATAACTGTTATGTCGTGTGCTAGCTGGGACGCTTGATAGTCAACAATAGATAAATTAATTAGTATTCATTTAATCTATTTAATTAGTATTCATTAATTCATTTTAATATGGTCCGCTTTTGGTGCTTTTTTTGGTTATTTTTTGCTTCAAGAATAAAGATTTAGAATAAAAGTTACTTTTAAAATGTTTTCGCTATTTAAAAATCACAGTAGCTAAAATTGACCACTTACGTCTGATTGTATGTTTTCTTGCACAGCTGGATGTTGGACAAAATAATAGTTTGCATTGGCCAAAACTGATTAGCTGAAGTCACACTGATGTGACAGGTCAACAGAGGATTCGGCTTGATCTTAAAACCTTTTTCAATGGGTTATTTTCACAATTTACGATGGTATAGCAGTCAAAATAGGACAAATAAGCGCATGTACGGGACAAATTCTGGAGCTTTGTCATTGAGGGGTGGGTCTTTCGATCCACCCGAACCACCCCTGGCTACGGGCCTGTATTCAACTGTAATATATATATATATTTTTTTTATTATTACTGTATATATCCATAATGACGGTGACGCGGTGGCGCAGTAGGTAGTGCTGTCGCCTCACAGCAAGATGGTTGCTGGTTCTAGCCTCAGTTGGGTCAGTTGGCATTTCTGTGTGGAGTTTGCATGTTCTCCCCGCTTTCGTGTGGGTTTCTTCGGGTGCTCCAATTTCCCCCACAGTCCAAAGACATGAGGTACAGGTGAATTGGGTAGGCTAAAATTGTCCGTAGTGTATGTATGTGAACTAGAGTGTGTTTCCTAGTGATGGGTTGCAGCTGGAAGGGCATCCGCTGCGTAAAACATATGCTGGATAAGTTTACGGTTCATTCCGCTGTGGTGACCCCAGATTAATAAAGGGATTAAGCCGAAAAGAAAATTAATAAATGAATATATCCTTGAGTGCATTAACATATTTGAATATATTGTGCACATACTGTATATAAGTACACTGTACTTTTAATTTAACATGCATGTTATTTTATCTTGATATATTTATGAATTTCTGTAGTTACATCAAGAATTACTATTTTTAAAATCTACACAACAGTAAGCCTGTCACTTCCTTTAACCGTTCTCTATCAGTTTTGCAATAAGTATACTGTTCCTACCAAATTACTTTTTTTGCAGTAAAGTATATGCTCTATGTAAACTGGGACTGAATTCTCTTATCTACCCTACATTTAAATTTGATGAATCGACCACTTTTAACGACAAGCTCTTACTCAGTGATACTGGGCAAACACACATCGCCTTGGGGAAAATGACACATCTGTGCATGTGTGTGTGTGTGTGTGTGTGTGTGTGTGTGTGCACGACAGTGAGGATTGCATGCTACCAAGTCATCTAGACAGATCTGTAATCAGCTCGCTCTCCTGTTGTCCTCTTCTCTGCCGATTACTTCTTCTGTGGCATTCAAATAGCATGCAAGCCTTTTCACATCCTGACTTGTATACAAACCACATTGCAATTTTAAAGTACGAAGTGTGTAACAAAGTGCTAACAGAGGTCAGAGAAGCTGAAGAAGCAGGACAGATTTTACTGGCTCCTCCAGTTTGTTTCTATGGGTGTTTATAGGTCCGGGATCAGCTCTATCTCCACTGGTGTCCATCAGGGGTCAGTTTTAGGTGCTCTACTTTTATAATATTTTTTAGGGGTTTTACACCTTAATTTGGATAGGACAGTGGAGGTTACAGACAGGAAAGTATTTGGAGCAGAGAGAGGGGAAGAGTGATGTTAAAGGACCTTGAGCTGGGAATCAACCTCGGGTCACTGTAAGCAACATACAGTTGTAGTCAGAATTATTAGCCCCCCTGAATTATTAGCCCCCCTGTTTATTTTTCCCCCAATTTCTGTTTATCAGAGAGATTTTTTAAACACATTTCTAATCATAATAGTTTTAATAACTCATCTCTAATAACTGATTTATTTTATCTTTGTCATGATGACAGTAAATAATATTTTACTTGATATTTTCAAGAAAACTTCTATACAGCTTAAAGTGACATTTAAAGGCTTAACTAGGTTAATTAGGTTAACTAGGCAGGTTTGGGTAATTAGGCAAGTTATTGTATAGTGATGATTTGTTTTGTAGACTATCGAAAAAACAATAGCTTACAGGGGCTAATAATTTTATCCTTAAAATGGCTTTTAAAAATTAAAAACTGCTTTTATTCTAGCTGAAATAAAACAAATAAGACTTTCTCCAGAAGAAAAAAACATTATCAGACATACTGTGAAAATTTCCCTGCTCTGTTAAACATAATTTGGGAAATATTTAAAAAATCAAAAAATCAAAAGGGGGCTAATAATTCTGACTTCAACTGTAAGTTGGCACAGTTAACTATTAGGTTATTGGCGCCAACGGTTCTCTACTTTTAACATTTACTTGTCTCCTTTGTGCTACTTACTGAGATTTCTCAGGCCTCATTATCATCTGTATGCCAGCAATCCACCAATTTGACCTAATGAGCACCTCAATAGGGAGCAATAGGATAATTCACCAACATGAATTAGGAGAAGGATGCAAAAAGCTGTCAAATAGGTTTAAAGTCTCTATCTCCACAGTCAGAAATATAGTAAGAAAATGGAAGGCCACAGGAACAGTTCTTGTGAAGGAAAGATGTGCCTAAATCATTTTGGAAAAATATACTGTGGACAGATGCCACAACTATAGGCGCTTTGCATTGCGCTTTGAAAAAGAACACAGCATTCCAGGAGAAGAACATGCTCCCTACTGTAAAATATGGTGGAGGGTCCATCATGCTGTGGGGATGCATGGCGAGCACAGGTACTGGAAACCTTGTCAGAGTTGAAGTTCACATGGATTCCACCCAGTATAAGCAGATTCTTAAGAACAATGTTTAGGAATCAGTCAAGAGGCTGAAGTTATGACAGGGTTGGATGTTTCAGCGGGACAATGACCCAAAGTACAGTTCCAGATCTACTATGGAATTTATGCTCAGACATGATACAATGTTCTAGAATGGCCCTCCCAGTCCCCAGACTTGAACATCTTCGAAAATCGATGGATTGATTTGAAAAAAGCGTTCATGCTCGGCACCCATCAGACCTGACTGAACTGGAGAAATTTTGCAAGGAAGAACGGCCCAAAATGCCTTCAGCAAGAATTCAGGGACTTATCCTTGACTAAAAGAAGCATCTATTTCAGCAAAAGGTGGCTGTACAAAAAATATAGATGTCATTATTCTGTTGGGGTGCCAAACTTTTTGCACCTGTCTGTTTTTGTAAGACTTAAATTGCATTGCATCTGTTGATTAAATAAGTGTTATGTCAGAACTAAAAGGTTGCTTTTTCCCTAGAGTATAAAATATATCCAAATGAAACCGCTGATTTAAAAGACCAGCAGGCTATGGCTTGCAATTATGAAAATTGCCCAATCTTTCGCATAAAACTGTAAACTCATGTTTTTTTCTTGCTTCCAACTTAAAAATGGAAAATTGGAATCAGCAAATCATCAACCGGAATCAGTTTATCACTATTTAAAATCAACTGAAAATGTATTGTCTGTCATAACATAAAACACATATTTCTCAAGTCTAGGATTTTGCAAGGAAAGAGAGAGAGAAAAGAACAGGTTGGCGTTATTGATAAGGTGGGAAGTGCGTCAGTGGCCTGAGTGTCATTTAAATATAGGAGGATGGTGTGAGGATAGGAACAAACAAACTGTGGGAGTGTAAGCGAAGAGAGAGACCAAAGCCTTTGTGTACAGGCGTAGCGAGAGGAAGATAAGAGCAGCCTGGTTTGTTTGAGTTTCCCCTCTTCAAATCTCTTTTCACCTACATCAGTACACTTCTCTCTCTCTTACACACACAGCTGTCATTAAACAATAAGGACAGCGCTGTCGTAAATGTTGTGTGAGAAGTTTTATCTGTTGTGTTCAAAACGTACTGTTGTTCCACAAATATCTCCCACTCAAAGACGCTGTTTGACATGTCAAGGTTATGCAATGCATTGTCATGCCCCATTCTTTCATTAATTTTCCTTCAGCTTAACCTCTATTTCATAGGTCGCCGCAATAGAATGAACTGCCAATTCCAGCATGTTTTACACAGCGAATGTTCTTCCAACCGCAACCAAGTATTGGGATACACCCATACACACTCATTCACTCATGCACTACGGACAATTTAGTTCACCTATACCACATGTCTTTGGACTGTGGGGGAAACCAAAGCACCCGGAGGAAACTCACATGAACACGGGGAGAACATGCAAACTCCACACAGAAAACTCCAGCACAGGTGCTACTGTGCCACCTGCCCCATTCATAAATATCTTAAATCTTAATAGGAATAAATAGTTTAGAATTGACTACCAGTCCTATTAAATAATGCTAAAATAAAAATTTGGAACAATGGCTTTGCAGTTAGTGCTTTGAGTCTGACACACTGATCATAATGGCAAAAGCAGATCATGGCATTTGCTATATTTGATCTTTGTTTTTTAATGCAAAAGGGTTCATATAAACAGACCACATCGCCACAGAAATAATTTTATATAATTTTACTTTTAGATAAACTATTGGAAAATGGAGTGCACCAAGGCTCAGTAAAAGGACCATTTCTTTTACTATAATTTACCATTATTTACACTGCTATATCTGTGTCTAAATCATTCATTCATTCATTCATTCATTCATTCATTCATTCATTCATTCATTCATTTTCCATTAACTTAGTCCCTTTATTCATCAGGGGTGACCACAGCGGAATGAACCGCCAATTTGTCTGGATTCAGTGCTGTTGGATGTGTTTAGTCTCTTTTCTCTCTAAATTAATGCAACAGCATGAAGGAACAGAGTGACAAGTGCAGGCCACCCATGTTTACAGTGGACTGCTTTATCTCCATCTGTGGGAGGAATTCCCCTCTGTGTGTATGTGTGTGTGGCGTGTGGAGTGGAGTGGAGTGGAGGTGAGGTTAAGGTCAGGTGAAGCACATTCCTCTGAGAAAGTAAAGGAGGAAAAAGACGACAGGAGGGAAGTAAACAACATTTGAGAGAAACGTTTGAGTATTTAAGTGCACAGAGTAAAGCAGAAGCTGATTTGTTTACTCCCATTTCAACTCTTTAACCTGGAAACGAGGTGCAAATTTGCAATGTGTGCAGTGTGTTAATAACAGGATGTTATTGCTGCATTGCAGCCTGCAACACCCAAACGGATGTTCTGGCTTCTGTCCTTGCTTTTTAATTTCTAAAACAAATGAGGGAAAGATGTAAACTATATAGTGGTTGTGGTGTTTAGCCATTTAATGTGTTTGTCAATGGACTTTATGGCTTTTCACATTTGAAATAGTTAATCCTGGGTCAGCCTATACATTGTCAAGGTGTCATAAACATTTCTTAATAAACTATGCAAGTTAAAATATTGCAGTACAAGTATACAGTAGTAGTATCACTAAGATTGCAGTATTGTGTTAATTCGTAATTCAAATGAACAAACACTTCATAAATAAACTGATATAATCTATAACTAGATTTAATCTGGATAGTTCAATAATGAAAATGAATAGCTGTTGTTATCAATCAAATGGAATTTGTGTAAAATGAGTGGTAGAAGTTCTGAAGTGGCAGAGAAATAACGTCTGACTATTACAGTGCTCAGTGTGTAAAAGTACGCCCCTCACAAATCTCTCTTTTAAATTCATATTTTTAATAGGAAGCTATACAATATTATATTGGTGCATATAGATTAGCAGTACTGAAGCCAAATCTGGAGCTTATCTAACAAAATAACTTACGATAACGATCCAAAAACTAATACACCCAAATTGACATTTTATAGACAAATATAAAATACAAATTTAAAAAGAGGAAAAATCAAGAGAAGCAAAAATTTTTAAAAGTTTAGTTGAAATTTTGTAGATTGTAATTTATTTTGCAATATTTTGCTTGAATTTAATTGTTTATCTTTCAATTTCTAAATATGTTTGGTGACTAAAGTATTATTTTAATAAATATATCTGTGTAATAAATCTGTTTTATTTAAATGCACCAAAATACATTGCCTATATTCACTAAGAAATGGATGAAAATATTCATTTTCAAAATGGCTGTACTCAATTACGCTGAGCACTGTAGATATTTTTGAAGCATTTGTTTTCAATCCTGCTCCTGGGATCCACTGCTTTATATTTGATATGTATTTATATGTTTGTTTCAGTATTTCCCAATATTTGTAAATATGAAAATATGTTTCAGTATTTTCAATATTAACAGTACCAGTAAACTGTGCAACCTAGGGTATATTGTGTTAATTTTTACACTGCTCATAAATAACCTGGGGCAACATTTAATCTTGAGTATTCATTAACCCTAGGTTAACTGTATTATTTGCATATTTGCACTGTCAGTGTGACTGACTATTGGACACAACATGCAGACTGTTTACACAATGGCTCTGGCTTTCTGTATCTTTATATTATTGCCTACTACAAGTGGTGGAAAGAGTACTAAAAAACATACTTAAGTAAAAGTATCATTACTTGCCTAAAAATGTAGTTCAACTAAAAGTATCTGTTGTAAATATTACTCAAAGTATGAGTAAAAAGTAGACCTTTCAAAAGTACTCAAGAGTAGTGAGTATTCCGTTGTGAAAAGGTGATGTGTTTACATGTAATTTGTGGATGTGTGTAAACGTAACATTCTGTAGTGCATTTAGTTATTATCCAGCAGGCACATAATGTCATAAGACGTTAATATTAGGTTAGATTTAGGTGTGACGTCAGGTGACCAAAATTTAACGTCTAGTCAACGTCTATAGACAACGTTATTTTGATGTCCAATAACAACATCAAATTATGTTGATATTTGGTTGACTTCAGGTTGTGTTGGAAAGTAACCAAAATGTCGAGCCAACATCTTCAACCAACGTCATATTGATGTTAAATACTGACATTTATTCATCAGGTACGGCAACCAAAATCCAACGTCTGATAGACGTCATAGTGGTAACGTCCACACAAAGTCCAGCTGTAACATCATTAGATGTTGATATTTGGTTGATTTTAGCTTGGATGTTGGACATTGATGGTGGCCTGACGTTGAGTTCTGACGTCAACCCGATTTTTATTTCCAAACAAAATGCAATTTGCATTGGGGTACAACTGCAATCTGACGTCATGTTGATGTCTTGCGCCTGCTGGGTGTTTAAGGCCATTTCGGTCTTCATATAGTAAACACCCGTCATTTTGTCATCAGTGACATGCATCTAAACAGTCTCTGGGTCAATGCGTGTAAAGATTTTAGACATCTTCTTGGACACTTTTAATGCTTCCAAACAATTATAAATCGCCCATTTCTTGAGGTAGTTCATCATGATGTGATTTACCTCTTTACTTCTATATGCGATTTGATTGGGCAGGAATCATTGATTTTTTTTAATCCCCATAGACAGGAAATAATAAAGTAGTGACTGCAGGTTGAAAGAAAGTAGTGGAGTAAAAGTACCGATACTGCACTAAAAATGTACTCAAGGAAAGTAAAAGTACACATTTTAAACTACTTAGTAAATTGCAATTCTTGAAAAAACTACTCAATTACAGTAGTTTGAGTATTTGTAATTTGTTACTTTACACCACTGCCTACTACTATCTGTAAAAAAAAAAAAACATATAACCCAGGGTTAAGCTCAATGTGAAAAAGACTTTTGTGGCAGTGATTCTTAGCTTCAGTTTTGGAGAGGTTGTTCCTCTGGTTTTCTCTGGGTAATTTTGCCGTGTTCTAACATGAAGCAAAAGCACATTCCCAAAATATTATTCCTGTCTTAGAGAGGATGAACGTTGAACCTGGCTGTCCACATTCACTTAACACGTTCTCTGGGTTCATCTCAGTTTAACTTCCAACAATGTCCGTTTTTTTTTTTTTTTTTTTTTTTTGTGATGCAAAGCTGAATTTTCTGCAGTCATTAGTTTAGAAAGCTGATTTGCTCCTCAAGAAACATTGATGAACCACATTTAAACTGTAGTGTATACTTAAAAGTTGTTTTAACATGAGATTGCATGTAGACTTTGTATCAAAACTTTTTATCAGCACAAATAGAATATAAAGAGAATTGTATTCATATTTAAGCTTGTACTCTATACAGTGCATCTATCTATCTATCTATCTATCTATCTATCTATCTATCTATCTATCTATCTATCTATCTATCTATCTATCTATCTATCTATCTATCTATCTATCTATCTATCTATCTATCTATCTGTGTAAGTTTATCTCTGTCCATCCATATATACAGTACATCATTCTACCCATCCGTCCATCCTTCTAGTCCATCCATCCGTCCGTCCGTCCGTCCGTCCGTCCATCCGTCCATCCATCCATCCATCCATCCATCTCATTTTAATCTGATTTAATCAGATTTCTAACATTAGAACATCATTGTATCCTTATAGAAGTGGTTTAGAATATTTTTGTAGCAAACTTGTAAATCATTATGAGATTTAAGGAAATTCAACTACAAATGGGCAGTATTAATTTAATACTATTACTACATACACTATTTTATATTTAGCTAAACTTCATATTTGAAGAAACATCATACAGTATAGCATGCATTTCATGCTAACTCTTAAACCATTAAACCCCAAAATATGTGTTTTAATTCATGGTTTCTAGTGCTCTTATTACTACATATATTTAGTAATAGAGAAAGTACAAGTTGAGTTGACTAAATGTTGTTATCTGAGAGATGAGCTGGCTTTCCGTTTGCTGGTTCAGGTTGTTCTTTAACTGGAATAGCTAATCCATGATTCGCTCTTTTTCCCTCTGTTTGAACGATTGGGTGGAGGTGCGGGAAGTGTTTATGTCAGTCTTCACCCGCAGGCCAAGGAAAAGACAGAGACACAGAGAAGTTAGAAAAAAAGCAAAAAACAAACCCCTGTAAATGTGCAGACGTGTTATTGCTCAACACCAGCGACTCACACAAACACAAACAGGTTGCTTAGATGGCGCTTTGCGCTGTAGGCGGATGCAGACTTGCACAAACCTGCAATAAGAGCCTTTCTGTTAAAACACATGTTCACAAAGAAGGAAATTAACACATAGGCTTCGTTTCTGCATCTGCATTCTATCCGTTTTATCGTTTGAACACAGAAACAGATTTTATTTGAAGTGCAACATACTCCTGAATCAATATCTCTAAAGACACTAAGAACATTTTTATCAACTAATCCAATTGGATGGACAAGTTTACAATTCATGCCAAGTTTATATTTAAAAACCAGGGTACTTCCATATCATTCAGTACATTTACTTGGAAAACAATATTCAGATATTAACTAAATTAAGAGAATACATATGGTGGCTGAGAGAGAGCTTAAAGTGCTGCAGTTTAAGAAAGCACATGCAATTACAAAAAAACACCAGCAAATTAAGAGAAGATCTTCATCTGTTTGATAGCACACTTACTGCAAATCTAGAAATGCAAACACATTTAAAAAAAAAAAAAAACATGCTGCATTTTCTCACAACGCAAACAAATGACAAAAATGCCTACAATTTCTCACAACACTTTCAAATAGCACGAACACAACTGAAATGTTTCAAGGGGAGCCTAAAATGGGACGAACCGGCTATTTAGGTTATGGTTATTTAGGCTAATAAAATACAAAGACAAGGGAATCAGGATGTTAAAATAAACAAACAAAAAACTCACCCTTCAAGGATTTTATTAATTTGTTGCAGCGTGTTTTTTATGCAACGCAATCTGACGGCCATTCGTAACTTTTTGATTTAGTGGCTAATTCGTATGAATTCGTACGATCTAATTCGTGCAAATTAGTACAATTTGCTCATCACCCAATGACGGTTAGTTTAGGGGTGGTGTTAGGTTAGGTGCCACGCCTCCTTTTTAAAATCATACATTTTTGCACGACTGAACTCTTACGAATTCGTACGAGTTAGCCACTAAACTGACAAAAGTAAAATACTTGCGTTTCCTCGTGAGATCAGGCTGTTTTTATGTGTACGGTATGCATTGTGAGGATTTACAGCACATATGCTATCAAACAGATGAAGATCTTATCTTAATTTGTTGGTGTTTTTGTAATTGCATATGTTTTCTTGAAATGCAGCACGTTAAGCTCTCTCAAACACCGTACAACACTCTAATTAGCTTGTACACAGATTTTCTAAAATCACAACAACACAAATCAAAGATATATTGTTTGGGTAGGCCTATTCCTTTTTTGGTCACAATATAAATGCAGAATTTAACTTACTTAAGTACAGAACACATCTTAATCAATCTATAATACTATCTTATATAGGAGTGTTTGTAACATTTTGTGACAGGAAAACACACACAAAAGCACTCAAGTAAAGGACTTGATAAAGGTTTTGTATTAGTCATGTCTTTTTGCACTTTTGACAAATAATTGTCAAA
Source organism: Danio kyathit (assembly GCA_903798195.1). Lineage (NCBI taxonomy): Eukaryota > Metazoa > Chordata > Actinopteri > Cypriniformes > Danionidae > Danio > Danio kyathit. The sequence continues at coordinate 44,195,091 of LR812526.1, forward strand.
TAATTAACTGCACTTTTGTTAAATTAAAGCTTTTTTGTAAAATTAAAAATGAAATACCTCAAATTGTATTTGCTACCCTATTGAAGACAAAATGTATGTTGATAAGCCTGCCATTAACTAACATATGGACTATAACATTTAAAACGAGGACATGAAAGTAATATTCTAAAAACCAATTCTTTAACCAGTGTTGGGGAAAGAAATATATCTAAAAAAATAAATAAATATTACAATCTTTTAAAAAGTACCTAAGTTTGTTAGTTACTTTTTAGGGAAAATGAGTATAAACCCCAAGCTGAAAATGTTTATACTTGAGAGTGCAGCTCAAACTAACTTTATGCTGTGCTGCCTCTTTGGTATTAGATATTTTATTTGGAAATTAAAAGGTAATGTGCTACCTTACTAGTTACTTGAAAAAAGTAATCAGATTACATAACTTGCATGTCCTGTGATGTGTTGCTGCCAGCACTGTCCTTAAATTCAGTTCAATTAATCTTTATTTCTATAGCGCTTTTACAATGTAGATTGTGTCAAAGCAGCTTAACATGAAAGTTCTAGTAAATGAAAACTGTGTCAGTCCAGTTTTCAGAGTTGAAGTTCAGTTTAGTTCAGTTCAGTGTGGTTTAAATTTCCCTGCTGAAAGTCCAAACACTGAAGAGCAAATCCGCGATTCTCAGCTCCACAAGTCCCAAACCAAGCAAGACGTAGTTTACCCAAAAATGAAAATTATGTTATTAATTACTCACTCTTGTCTCAAATCCCAGAGACCTCCAGTGATCTTCATAACATAAATTAAAATATTTTGGATTACACCCGAGAGCTCCTTGATTCTCCATAGACAGCAATGGTCTCAACTATGTGAAAGTCCAGAAAGACACAAAAAAACTTCCTCAAAATGCTCCACATGCCTTCAGTGGATCAATCAGAAAAGGATCAAGCTATAAAAATACTTTATTTTGTGAATTTAAAACGAAACTTGTAGCTTTAACAAGCATGGTGGACTGGTGTATGCCCTTGATGCCTGTGTGCTTCTTCATCTGTTTAAAACAAAGCACAGACGCATCCAAGGTAAACATAGACAGCACAACCATGCACATAAAGAAATAATGTGCACCCTATACTGACACTGAGGAGGAGAAATGGTTGAAAAAAGTCCTTATTTTTAGTTTATGTGCACACAAATGTATTCTCATAGCTTTAATAATATTTGGATTGAAGCACTGGAGGCTGGTATGGTCTTTTTTGAGGATGCTTTTTGGTACCTTTCTAGACTTTGAACAAGTCAGGACTGTTGCTGTCTATTAGATTGCATGTGAATTATTTTAATTTGTGTTTCAGGGAACACTGAAAAAAAATATTCAAAGATGATTCCTTGGATTTACAATTTTTTTAAAGTTAAATGGTTGCAAACTATTTATTTAGGGCTGAATTTAAACTAAAAAATGAAGTTGAACATTACTAAATTTAACTGTATGTTTAAATTCAACCCATTTAAATTGTTTGCAACAATTTTGCAGAACCACATGAGGCTATTAATAACAGATTTTTACATAAAAAAATGTTATCACCTTAACACCTAAATCATGATATTGCCATAAAAACATCTTTAACACCTTAATCATAATATTGTCTTATTCAGAATAAGGTAAAAAAAAAACAAGATTATTGATGTCCGTGTTAACGTTTCCATGTTTTTTCACCACATAATTTCCTTGGGGATTGGGTTTAAATAACATAAAATGATTTGTTGTATATGAGTTAGAAGTTTATGTTGACCCAGTAAAACATCTAATAATGTCCCATTTGAACAGCGAGTTGTTTCTGATCTGAAGTGTGGAGCTGGAGTTTCAGTGAGGCCGTTGTTAATTAAAGGCTGTGTAACTGTATCGGGTGTGTGCAGCTAAACCGGGGACTGACTGTAGGGGACTTTCAGACAACTCCATAAACAATGTGTGCTTGCTGAGAGATCTCGCTCCTAATTTTAGTGTGGAGCGGTTCAGTGGTGTTTTGTTTGTGTCGGGTGAGTCAGACGAGACTTTAATGCTTTAGTAAGTCAGAGCAGTCAGCCTCACACTGTTTTTCTCTTCTCATCCCGGTCACTAGATTAGGGGGTGAAAAAAAAAGCCTCTTGCCCAATTGTGAAGGCAGTTTATAGACAGATTCAAAAGCTTACAGAGCCTTAAACATTGCAAAGAATGTCTTTTGTTTCATTTTTAATTCTGTGCTTTCTGTTTTCCAGTTAACATGTCTAAATTTTAAAAAAAGATTTAAGAATTTTCATGTAATAATAATATTTTTATTGCCAATGTATGACTTGTAATCTTAACAAAAATAAGACCTTCCTAACTTCCTATTGTTTCATTTATTCTTTTATTTTATTCCTATTAAAATATCAGGAGAGCTTCATGCTACTGCAGCAGATAAATATATATGTCCTGTCCCTAAGATATAGTGACGGGCAAAACATTCACGTATTTAAGGATTCAATTAAATTGAATTTAAATAAACTTCTCTTTAAATTAAAAGTGCAAAACATACAACATACAGCAAACACAAAACACATAAACAGCAATAGAACAGAAACTAAACAGAAATCTATAAATAACAATGGGTACTATTTAATATTTAGCATTTATAGTCATAATAATGATACAAATAATAATAATAATAAATATTAATAGCAATAATAATATTGAATTTGGTGATGATAAAGGTAATATTTTGTTATGACGTCAACACTGATATTAATAACAATAATAATATTAATAAAAATTATAATAATAATATTCATTATCCAGGTTTGTAGATCACTGGGAATCATTCAATTTTTACTCAGGACTACAAATCTGTCACCATATGGACTACAAATTCTGTTATGCACCACACACTCACACCTGCTCCGGTTTTCCGCTGATTGCAAACACACACAGATGAAGCTGTTCAGAACTGATTACATTTAAAAGCAGCACAGACACACACTAGTTGCTGAGTCTTGTTTCCTGTATTTGGGACATTACAACGTGTTTCCTTTGCCTTGCCGTGTTAAACCATTGCCTTGTTTCATTGTTTATTTCTGTCTGCTGCCTGCCTGTACTGACCATTCGCCTGTTTATTAACTGTTGTCAGTGTCCCGTCATATTACAATATATATATAAAATAATATATCATTTGAATAAAAATTCGAATATTATTAACATAAGACCAGACCTTCTTTGGAATCTCTTACCTTTCTGTAAAAAATATATTTTGCAGATGTTGTGTTATTTAAACCTGAAGTAATCTTTTATACTTGTGAATAGAAATAAAGAACAAAAACCAGAATTCTGTACAGTTAGCCTAAAGGTCGGCTCACGCTGTGCATTTTTTTTTTTTTTATAATCCTGAACGATTGCAGCAGGTCAGACTGCACGAATATGGCTCCAATGTCACACTGAAAGATCTCAGCTGTCATAATGTCAGACTGAACGACAATGAAGATGCGCCAAACACGGAAGAAAACTCCCCCAGAGTTTGAGGTTATCCACCGGTGACACTTTCACTATCCCGCGTTCTGAAATGATTCCTCACAGTAAACATAAACAATCTGTAGTGGCAATTTTGCACACAGCGTGTGTCTCAATAATAAAACCAGGAAGAAAAAAAAACGTTTTGACATTTCCCCGTGGTCATTTGAATTGTCGCATGGATTGCGTCATCAGATTCTGCGCTCCTATTGGTTCTTGGATTGACGCTCATTGCAGCTGTTGTCACACTGCAGGAAAGTGTCTGAAATCTTCTGACACTGCCAGAACTTCATTGGAGGCAAAATCTGATCGCAACGGGCTTTAAGCGGCTGTCAGTGAACATGTCAAACCAACGATCAAAGATCACCGATTTAGCCTTGGATTTCAGGAATCTTGTAGGATTTCCCAAACTTGTCTCAGATGACAAAATCGTGGCTGAAATCTCACAGTGTGAGCAGGGCTTAAGATAGATTATTTTAAGTTATTTGAACACATCTGCCTTCATAAACACATCCAAACTCATAAATATAAACTTCTCAAGAGCACTTAATTGCACGTAAAGATTGGTTACAATAATTTAACGGGTTAGACTGAATTGTAATCCATTTTTCATTGTGGTGATTTCCATCAAGGTCAGTGACATGCTAAATACAGTATTTATGGTCAGTTGTGTTCCTAATTAAGTGGAACATCCAAATTTAGATTATTAGTTTCCTAAGTTGTGGGCTGTTATTAAATAGCCTTCATAAAATGGACATTGCATGCCCAATTTCCAGCATGCACAGTTTACAATTGGCGTGGCCCGTTTGGATAACAAGAGGTGAAATGGTAAAATGCGCAGACCAATATTTTTCTTGGTGAAAGTGATTATAGTTTATGCACAAAACAGAACGTAATGGTTTATGTAATTGTCCCATTGCAACTTTGTATGATAGATTAGCTGTAAAGGGCAATTAGCTGAGATTACAACAGCATTTTCTGGGAATTAAAGAACATGGGACACATCTTTTTGTGCTTTTGTACATGTTTCTATTTTGTTTGCTGATTGGTTAACCAGAATGATGGATCGGCTCATTTATGTTAGCAGGACTTATTGAATGAGCCAATTTTGATCACTGACTTTTTTGCATTTTAGTATTGGAAGTTACTTTCGTGACCTTGTAACAACACCACTCTTATGTTGTGGCCATATTTTTGCTTTATAAAAGCTATAAATAGATTGTATGGGTCAAAATTATCATTTTATATGCCAAATATCATTAGGATATTAAGTAAAGATTATGTTCAACGAAGATTTTGTGTATACTTCTTAGTAAATATGGCAAATCTTAATTTAACATCATAACAAGCAATACATCAATGGAAAGCTTATTCAGTTTTCAAGCTGTGTATATTGCTCAATTTCGGAAAACCGATCATTCTGAATGGTTTTGTGGTCCATAGTCACATTTCTGATCAGTGTTCAGTGGTGATCAGTGGTCAAATATATCAAACCTTTATTTTTGATTGGTAATATATTTTGCCATATACTAAATTAGGAAATTTTCAAAGGAATTTTTTTAATATTTAATTTTTTTTGAACCCTCAGATTCCAGATTTTTAAATAATTGTATCTCAGCAAAATATTGTCATGTCATAACAAGCCATACACCAATATAAAAGCTTATTCATTAATATTTCAGGTTGTGTATAATGCTCAATTTCAGAAAACTGATCATTCTGAGTGGTTTTGTAATCTAGAGTCACATTGCTTATCAGTGATCAATGGTGATCAGGGGTCAAATATATCAAATCTTAATGTTTGATTGGTAATATGTCTTGCTAAGTACTAAATTTGGACACTTTTAAAGGCAGTTTTCTCAATATTTAAAATTTATTGAACCCTCAGATTACAGCTTTTCAAATAATTGTATCTCAGCCAAATATTGACCCATCACATCAAGCCATATAATGGAAAGCTTACTTATTCCGCTTTCAGGTTGTGTATACTGCTCAATTTTAAAAAACTGATCATTCTGAGGGGTTTTGTTGTCCAGAGTCACATTTCAGATCAGTAATCAACGGTGATCATTGGTCAAATATATAAAACCTAAATTATTGGTAATATGTCTTGCTAAGTATAAATATGGACATTTTTAAAGGCAATTTTCTCAACATTACATTTTTTTTAAACCCTCAGATTCCAGCTTTTTAAATAGTTGTATCTTGGGTAAATAATGTCCCTTCATAACAAGCCATACATCAATGGAAAGCTTATTTATTCAGTTTTCAGGTTGTGTATATTGCATTTTCAGAAAACCGACCATTATGATTGCTTTTGTGGTCCAGAGTCATATTTTTTGATAAGTGGTCAATGGTGTAGGTAAAAATTGCTGTGCTAACCACAAGCCAATTGCCATTTTTTTTAAAGCTGAAAGTAATATAAAACATCAGCCAATCATTGAATAGCATACAGCAATAAATCAATTTGCAAACATTTAGAAAATAATTACAAACATTTAAATCTCTTGCAAAACTGCAGCAACACTGAAAGTGATTTCCTGAATGTGTTTTCCTCAACGCCAAAATACTTGTCTGCGGATTACTGGAATGTTTAAACAGAGAAAGAAGACTTCTGAGAAGATTCTTGAGGGCTCTATGCCTGTTCATTTAGCACTTTTATGATAATATATTTTTTAATGTAATCACATATATGTAGATGGGCCCTCCGGGTAACAAGTAGAAGAAGAGCATAATAGCAGCAAGGCATATGCTTGCAATAAAGTTTGCCAGCATACAGTATATAGCATCGCGTACGCTCTCTCCGCCTTTGAACTTCAGCCCTGTTTGAGTTGGAGAGTAGTTTTTAATTTATTTTCCTATTCTTTTACCCTCTGTTCTCTGCCAGTCACTCCATTTTCAAGATTCATTTTCATAGCTATTTATTATCCCTCACAAAAGCAAAGAAAGAAAGGAAGGGAGAGAGGATGGAAAGAGAAGAAAAGAGAGTTGAAATGGCATCAGAAAAAGAGGGAGGGGAGGAGATTGTGTGTTGCTTCCCAAGTTTTATGTTCGGCAGAATTAAAGTTGACTGTTTAAATGCAGCTAGCCACGAGCGTCTCCTCTCTAAGACTTTGTGTTAATGAATCTAGCATGCAAGTTTTGGCAGTGCACTTCAGTGTACACTGTATGAGTTTTTGGTTCTTTTTGGCTGATAAAGGCCTGAGACTTTGAGGGTTTTAGCAGTCATCTCTCTAATCCATCTCAAGATCAACAAGCCCTGTTTCCAGTGGAAAAACAATAATAGAAAAAAAGACACTTCACATTTGCTACAAGTGAATGAGTAACCAAACAAGATGAATAGTTGCAACATAGGCTCATTCTGAAAACGTAGCCCTATATACATTTCTGGAGATCGTGAATTATGTAGCCAAACCTACGTATGGCTGCATTTCGTCTTTAAAAATGAACGCTACAGAGTGGTGTGATGCAGTTTTAATATTTTATGATTAGCCTTTTAGCGCTACCAGCTGACTGCTTACCTCCGTATGGATGGATTTCCGCTATTACCAGTTTATCCAGTGGCTCACATACATCGGCGGACTTGTGACATGCAGTTGACCGTGACGATGGGGTTTGAGGTGAAGAACGGTTCCAGAACGTAGGTAAGACAACAACAAAAGCCAAAAAATAAAATAATCAAGTAAATAATAGGGTGAGAATGTGGTAAAATCTGAAAATGTGGTAAAAATCAGGCTGCTACGAGGGCTTTCCGTTTTCTGGATTGCTTTTGAAAACACTGTCATTTGGGTTTAGGGAATTGGGTGCACGCTGGTCAATTGGTGCTTTTGAAAACACTATTGGCTGGGTTTGGGGAAGGAGGAGGGTGGTGATCAGTCAGTCAATTAGTCAGTCGTCATCAACCTCTGGTGGATTTACGCAAGAAAAGCAGGCACAAATGGCACTCACGAGAGGAATTTAAGATCTCAAAAAGCGTACACAGCATCCTCTGATGGATTCTCAGTAACAACAACTGCGAAAAAAGTATCCCCTGGGACGTACTTGGTGTTCTCCAGAAATTTATATAGGTATACGTATTCAGAATGAGCCTGGGTTAAATATTTCGATTAATTTTTTTGGAATATTTCTTGAATTGCTTTATTAAATTTTAATTAATAAAATAATAAATTCTAAATAAAACATAAGAAGTTCTTCAACTATTTTTAAGTGCTGTTTAAGAGACGTTTTTACTACACATTTTTAAACAAAATAGTTTAAATAACTAATTTATTTTGTCTTTGCCATGATGATAGTACATAAAATTATGATATGTTATTTTAATAGTATTCAGCATTTAACTACACTGTAAAACCTAACAGTGAAAATCCCTAAATGAAATAAATCAGTTTTAGTCCAATAAATTAGTTTAACTCCCAAAAAGCGTACACAGCGGCCTCTGGTGAATTCGCAAAAACAAAAACGTACCTTCTGGGATGTAATTGGCACACTCCAAAAATGTATATGGGGGTACGTATCAATAATGAGCTTGGGTTGAATATTTCAATAAATTATTTTGAATTTACCTTGAATTGCTATATTAATTCTTAATAAATAATAAAAAAAAATTCTAAATAAAACTTAATAAATTCATCAAATATTTTTAAGTGCTGTTTAACAGATGATTTTACAACACATTTTTAAACAAAATAGTCTTTGCCATAATGACAGTACATATGTTACAAGTTATTTTACCAGTATTCAGCATTCAACTACACTGTTATGAAATAAGTTAGTCTAACTCATAATTTAAAAAAAGTTACTTTGTCTTAATAAAAAAGAGTTTTATTCATTCATTCATTTTCTTGTCGGCTTTGTCCCTTGCGGGGTCGCCACAGCGGAAATGAACCGCCAACTTATCCAGCACGATTTTACGCAGCGGATGCCCTTCCAGCCGCAACCCATCTCTGGGAACTTCCACACACTCATTCACACTCATACACTATGGACAATTTAGCTTACCCAATTCACCTGAACTGCATGTCTTTGGACTGTGGGGGAAACCGGAGCACCCGGAGGAAACCCACGCGAACCCAGGGAGAACATGCAAACTCCACACAGAAACGCCAACTGACCCAGCCCAGCCGAGGTTCGAACCTGCGACTCAGCAACGTTCTTGCTGTGAGGCAACAGCACTACCTACTGCGCCACTGGGTTGCCCAAAAAAGAGTTTTAATAACTGATAAATAAAACTGATAATAAGCAGAACTCAAACCGAATGAGTTATGAATGAATGAATTATATATTTTTTGTGTTAACTCTAATGCTTTAATTTAGTTTATTTATTCTAGTTGTTGTCTATAGTGTACAACAAAATAATATTTAAAGAAGATTACAAAGAAGTACACTTAAAAATAAAGATTCTTTATTGATATCAGTGGTTAAAAACAATTAACTCCGTGGAAAAGTTAATATCTGTATCTGAGATACCCTGAGCACACTGAAAAACATGATTTCTGCAAAATTGTTGCAAACAATTTATATGTGTTGAATTTAAACAAACTAATTAAATTTAGTAAGGTTCAACTTAATTCATTTGTTTAAATTGTAACCCACTTAATGTAAAAAAAAAAAAAAAAAAAGAGTAAATCCAAGGAATCATCTTTGAATCATTTTTTTTCCAGTGCAGGACCTGCATGGCATGTACCGTTGTGGCAGTGCAGAAGGAGAGTCAGACAGAAGAGAGAATCAACGGCTAACACACATTGTGTTCTCCATATCAGTGCGACATATATGTGATATGTAATAATTATTGGCAAAACATTTAAGCAATTAAGTGTTCAATAAAATTAAAATAAAATACTTTTTTTTTTTATTAAGAGCACAAAACATACAAGATATGTAAACACAAACAGTAATAAAACAGAAATGGAAATAAAAGAAAAGTGTGAACAGCAATGATAATCGGAATAATATGGATACTATTTAAACAGTATTTAGCATTTATAGTCATGATGATACATATTATTTTATTAGTTATTTTGTAAGACACTAGTATTCAGCTTAAAGTGCGATATAAAGGCTTAACAAGGTTATATGGCTTAACTAGGCAAGTACAGTTAAATAGGCAAGTCATTGGACAACAGTGGAGCTAATAACAAAAAATCTTAAAAAATAAATTCTTAAAACGAAAAAAAAAAGTGATAGGAAATATCACAAAAACATCATTCATCTGTCAAACGGTTTTTTATATATACAGTATGTTTGAAAAGTAATTAAAATTTTACAGGAATACTAATAATTTAGTCTGTACAACTGTACATCAATCATTGAAACAGCTAATCTTTAAAGCTGAATTTGGCATGAATTTAGCATTGAAATATCTCAAATGAATCATAAATGTTGTTTAGAACCATGAATTGTTTAGAATTTTTATAAGATTGCTTTAATAATGACCTCAATCCATTGCAATACACTTTTTTTTTACTACATTTACAAGTTAAGTGATTGTAAGCAGTTGCTGTACTGGGGGGGAGGGGGTGCCTCCGTGTCGACAAGCTACAAGATAACATTTAGTTTTTAGTCACGTTGAAAGTAATATTCAACTTGTTTAGTTTTGCCTTCATTTGTTTTTGATGTCGTGACAATGCACAAGTCTTCATGACAAGAGTTTTTTACAACACGTTTTTAAATAATAGTTTAACTAATTTGTGATAACTACTTTTTTTATCTTTCCCATGGTGACAGTCAGTGCAGAATATTTTACTAGTTATTTTGCAAGATAGGTGTATTCAGATTAAAGTGTAATTTAAAGACTTAACTAGGTTATGTTAACTAGAGCAGGGATTCTCAACCTTTTTTACTTTGGGGGCCCACCTCCTTTGAAAATGTTTTGAAGGCGCGCGTCTGACATTTTTTCTTAAACTGTCTAGAGAAAATGCTTATTTTAAACCTTTATTTATTAGCAAAACATTTCTTTTGCTTATACCATTATTATCTTATTTTTCTACAGCATTTTATATAAAAAACTAAACTATATATATCTATGTATACATACAAATACTGTATATATATATATATATATATATATATATATATATATATATATATATATATATATATATATATATATATATATATATATATATATATATATATAATGTATTTTCATATTTTATGTTATTTTCATTTGCCCACGTAGGACCCACCTGGGATTGCCCATGTGGGACACACCTGGGATTGCCCCATGTGGGGCCCACCTGGGTTGGCCCATGTGGGGCCAACCTGGGATCACCAATGTGGGGCCCACCTGGGATTGCCCATGTGGGGCCCACCTGGTTTGGCCCATGTGGGGCCCACCTGGGATGGCCCATGTGTGGCCCACCTGGGTTGGCCCATGTGGGGCCCACCTGTGTGTGCCCATGTTGGGCCCATCTGGGTTGGCCCATGTGGGGCCCACCTGGGATTGCCCATGTAGGGCCCACCTGGGACTGCCCATGTGGGGCCCACCTGGGTTTGTCTAGACATCTACTTGTGACCCTCATAAGCAACCTATATGGGATTTTTGTTTGTCCAGGTTTAATATGTTTAATTGCGATGCTTATACAGAATCCGCTTGGGTTTGCCCATGAGGCATCTAAAACCATGGTAGAACCATGTTTTTTGTTAACAGTTTTGAATTATCAAGTAAAAATGTATAAAACTGTCTATACTGTATATGGTCTATATTTATATAGACATAATATTTATTTATATATTTACTGTTAAAGCATGTTGTATTGTCTTCGTTTAAAGTGTGTGTTACACACTATTGAAAATATTGAGCTGTTTACTAAATTAAAATCGCAAATGGAATCAAAATCACAATTTCAGAAAAATCACAATTAGATTTTACACTCCTTGGACAGCCCTATTATAAATGCATCATTTTTATTACAAAAAAAGAGTCAAGAAAAATAATGTGTATGAGGCATAATGTAAAGCTGTATTTGAGCATCTATATATTGTGAGTCTATATATTAGACCAGGGGTTCTCAACCTTTTTTTTTTTTATTTCAGGGCCCACCTCCTTTGAAATTTTTTGAAGGCGCACCGCGCACGTCTGACATTTTTTTAAAAACTGATTGTTTAGAGAAAATGTTTATTTTAAACCTTTATTTATTAGTAAAACATTTCTTTTGCTTATACTATTATTATCTTATTTTTCTACAGCATTTTATAAAAAAACTAAACTAAACTAGTTTATTTACAGTATATATTATATATACAGTAGTATTTGGGCCTTTTCTTTAATAAATGATACTTTACACACAAAGATTACAAAAAAAGCTGCTGCTTTGAATTGGACTGACTACTATTCATCTATTGTTCGTATCCAATAAAATAAACATAAAAATGTTAAATACAGTAAAAACACTAAGTCTGTTGAAACACATCGATCTGACCACCAAGTCTTGCTAGATCCTCCTGTATGGATGCGTGTCCATTATAAAACACTAGCACTCACGTTATAAAACAATAATTTGCACAACTATGCTGAAATTCTAAAAAGTTCACACAAAGAGAGCACGCATAGTTTGTGAATCAATGGAGATGTGCGACTCTGATACAAGTCGCAGATGTTAGGCATGAGCAAACTGGTTATAACTGTAACTGTAATTCAACTGTATCTGTTAAAGTTTACAGGTGTAAAAATGTGCCTTGAGGTACTTGAATGTTAGAAATGTGTTATCCTACAATACAAGGTGACTTGTCAAATAAATTAACAAGGAAGATTATTTTGAGTTTAAGTTATTTAATTAGCTTGTTTATGAAGACTGCAAAGTGATGCATGAAAAAAATGACCTTGAATAATTGTTTAAGTAGTTTGTGATGTATGTTAAAGTGTGCCCCCTAAAAGTACAAATATATATATAAATTGTTTGCAACACCTGCATTTTGCAGACATCATTTTTTTTAGTGTACCGTTGAAAATCAGACTTCAGATTTAGTCCAAAAATATTTGACACCTTAATCTGACAGAAACTCATAAAACAGACCAATAAAAACAGAGTAGGTGAAAAAGAAACCAGACTGATGTGAAAGTGTCATCTGTTCTCAAACAAGACATGTGCGTCATCAAACTTATTATCAATATTTATGACACATCTGTATATCTCATCCAAAGTCACGTTTCCGCTGTCGTGACATCAATCGGAACTTACACACACAGTTAGTCACAGTGTTTTGTGTGTATATTGAGAGTTAGATGACAGATTTACCCTCTGCAGTGTCAGCAGTCTGTTAACCATTAATTATCAAGAGAACATTATAATCATCTTTGCCCTGCTTATGGAGTTCAGCGTCAACCATGAGTCTTTCTCCCCATGTACTGTACCCCGTCTCAAACAATTGCTAAACCGCACGCAGATCATTTTCATTATGAATGTCTAATCTGTTTTGTGTTTGATTTAGGACTCGGTTTTCCCCCGTGAACTTAATGTGGATCGTTCGAGTTGCAGTGTCTGCTTTGCTCTCAGCCTGTCAAGCATTAATTATGATAGTTAAGCTGTTGATTATCTGTTTAAAGTTTCATTATCAGATATTCAGGATTTGATTTATCTTTTTCACCCAGAGAAACGTTTTAGAGGTTGCTCTTTCATAACTCGGGACTTAATTAAGGCCTCAGTTATGTTTTAAATGGCTTATCCCAGATGTTTCTACTTGAGGGATGTAAAAATAGACCCAAATGAAATAATTGTTGACATGCATATAGAGAATAGTGCTATAAAATTAATATGGAAAGCTCAGAATTGGGTCTGTGCAGAATTTGATGAGAATGTTTAAAGCGTATATTGAGATTTGTTGAATGCAGTCTTGAGTTTGTTATTTACAGTTGGTACTGTAGGAAGTGCACTACAATAACACATTCAATAGAGTGTTTTCTATATGTGTCATCAATCAGCTTTATTGGAGGCACAGAATGTAAACAATGCCACTGAATAAAACAAAACTCATATGTTGCTGATTATTGCTGCTAAAAATAATAAATTATTGTCATGTTAAAAAATCGTCAGAGAATGTCAACCCAGGTTCATTCAGAAAATGTACCGCTATATACATTTCTGGAGAGCGCCAAATTTGTCCTAGAAGCGACGTTTTTTTTGCAGTATTTGTTTTTGTGAATCTGCCAAAGGCCACTGTGTATGCTTTTTGAGATCTCAAATTTCTTGTGTGCCATTTGCACCTGCCGTTCTTGTGTAAATCCACCAGAGACCGCTGTCGACTGACTGACTGACTGACTAACTGACTGACCGATTGACTGACCCACCTTCCTCCTTCCCTAACCCCAACCAATAGTGTTTTAAAAAAGCACTGATTGACTGGCCCACACGCTTCCCTAAACCCAAACGACAGTTTTAAAAAGCAATACAGATAAAGAAAAGCTCTTGCCTCATTTTTACCATGTTTTCAGTTTTTACCACATTCTCACCATGTTCTTTTTATTGTTTATTTTATTTTTTGGATTCTGTTTTTGTCTTACACGATTTCTGGAACCATTCTTCACCGCACTCAAACCCCATTGTTGTGGTCAATTCCTCTTTGCATCTCAAGTCCGCCGTCGTACATGGCGAGCTACTGGACAAACTGGTAACAGTGGGAAAGCCGTCCATATGAAGGTAAGCGGTCAGCTGGTAAGCGCAAAAAGAAACAGCGTCATACCGCCCGTATCATTCATTTTAAAGACAAAATGCAGCCATACGTACTTCTGGCTACATAATTCCTGATCTCCAGAATTGTATATAGGGCTACGTTTTCACAATGAGCCTATGTTGGAGAATGTGTTGTGTTTGGGCAGACTGAACCAGAACTTTCAGGGCAAAAATCCTGACAAAAGCCATGCTTGTTCTTATAATATCCAGTCAAAGTAAATGAAATATTAGAGTAATATCCTATTTAATAATCCCTTATTATGTTTTAGCACCTTATAAATGCAGTGTGTCAAACTATTACAGCTTCCACATAATTTAGACAGCATAAATAAGACAATGTATTCAGTAATACAGGGGTTTGAAAAAGAATCTGAAACACTGGCCAATTTAGTGTTTAGAGGAGATTTCATGGTAAATTTCGAGCAGCCTGGTGGCCAATCTTCATTGGTCTTCATTCCACCAGTATGAGCAGATTGTGAATGTTTATTTAGCAGAGTAATAGCAGTTTTGCTTAAAATATTGCAACGCACACAACACTATGAGTGACATATCAGAGTTCAAAAGAGGACAAATAGTTGGTGCGACCATCTGTGACCAAGACAGCAAGTCTTTCTGTATCCAGGGTAATGTCAGCATACCACCAAGAAGGACAAACCACTTCCAGCAAGAGTAACTGTGGCCGCAAGAGGAATCTGACTGAAAGGGATGTCCAGTTGCTAACCCTGATTGTATCCAAAAAAAAAAAAAAAACCCATAAAAGCACAGCTGTCCAACTCACTGCAGAATTGAATGTGCACCTCAATTCTGGTGCCAATGCCAAAGGTCAATTTCAATAGTGCCAGCACCAAAAATCTTGGGCTGTGGACAATGTGAAACATGTATTGTTCTCTGATGTATTGTTCCACCTTCACTGTCTTTCCCACATCTAGGAGAGTTACGGTGTGGAGAAGCCCCAGAGAAGTGTACTGATATTGTGGTCTAAAACCAGGCATTTATGTTTTATTGTTCAACCCCTGTACTTTAACCATGCAATTCATGCTGTTGTTTACATATGAGTATCCGCAGTATGACAACTAATACGTGCAACTGACCAAATCTTGACATACAGTAAGTGTAAACCCTCTTTCCAAGTAGATGAACATATTTTTTTCCCCAACAGTTATGAAAGGACTGGTTCTCAGAAAGAAAAAATCAAAGATCTATAAATCTCATAATGGGAGTACAATTGGAAAGGCTGTTTTTCAGATTCTTTAGCCTGCCAGTCCTTAAATGGCTGACTTTTACAATACCATTTAACCAATGACAGAGTAAAACAATAGTGATTTACTGGAGATCTCATGTCATTACCTTTAATCACCTCAGTCCTTGTATTCCCATTCGGATGTTTGACAGTAGAGTTTCAGGGCCTAAGATAACACACTTGCACTGTGTTTCAGTATTTCTGAAAGACACACATGCTGGGTGGATGTTTGTAAGGCCCTCCTTAAAGGTGGCCTCTGCTGTTCTCTAAATGTAGGATCAACTCTGTGTGCGCTGGAGATGTTTTCTCTTGAAGCCCGAGACCGTCTGCTTTTCTCCTTTAGGCATGCTCTACTCTGTCATCTGGATCCAGAGCAGGCATTTTTGTGGATGGTGGCATGAGATCCGCTGGTTTTACCCAAAGCGCTCCAAACCCTGAGTGGTAGCATTTATCTCGTGAGGTGGTCCGGCTCTGGTGCGCTCCAGAGTTTTGTGGCCTTCTTAACCGTGATGGAGGTGTTTTATTGAAGCCTTTGTGGATGGGCATGAAAATGAAAAGCAGGTCAATAGTTTAAGTTTTTTTTTCTGTTCTTCTCTGTGAAATGTGTTTTGCATTTTTATATTTTTAACCATTTGGCAGACACTTTTAACACTGGAACTACCAGAATTCTGTAACTACTAGTATGACCATAGCAGTCCTTCAAGTAAAACACAACTGAATTGAATTATTGTCACATTTTATTTAATTCAAAGCTTTTACTGGGATTTTTGATTAGAGTTTTGAATGTCTATCATCATATTTAATGAAATCCCGACCTTAAATATACAACCTTTTTTGTAATACAGCCTGTACAGTTGTACACTAAAATTAATGTAATATGGAAGTTTACTGTAGAATTAAACATTTCGTTTATGGTTTATGCTGAATTTTTAACAGTAAATTCCTGGCAACCACAGCTGCTGTTTCCTTATTGTAAATTGTATGGGTTTCTTTTACAATCTCAAATCAGAAAAAGTTGGGACATTAGGGAAAACGCAAAAAAAAAAGAAACTAAGGATTTAAAAATTTACTTGTATTTTATTGCAGACAACACAACAAACATTACCTAATCTGTTCCTCATGATTTTATTGTTTTTTTTTCTTTCAAAATAAACATGGATTCCAATTTTGGTTCTTGCAACACATTTAAAAAATATATTTGAACCGTAAAGCAATTACCACTTTGTAATGTTGCCATTCCTTTTCATAACACTTCAAAGATGTTTAGTGACTGAAGACATCAAGTGATGCAGTGTTTCAGATGTCATTTTGTCACATTCTTCCTGCAAACAAGTCCTAAGGTGGGCAACAATTCAGCAGGGCGGTGCCCCCGTGTCAATAAGCGTGGCCCCCCCTCTGGTCCCCCTAAATTTCAGAAGCGGGATCAGCCATCGGTGGTAGTCAGTCTACGGAGATATGACTGAGGCCAGTGTTGCCAGATGTAGCTGACTGATTTCAGCCCAAAAACTATCCAAAACCCACCGAAATCCACGTACATGCATGTAATCGACGTCAAAACCGCCCAATCTGGCAACACTGACTAAGGCGTCTCTCGCGCGCTCTCAGTGTCGCGCGCACTCGCTCTCTCTGTCAGTGACGGTGCTGCACGCATCAGTTCCCCGCATTCATCAAAAGTTAACCCCCTAAATTGACACAGGCAAAAAAAAAAGATTCAGTCATGTTCATGTTGTGAAAAACTATCAAAATGTCCACTGTTGATTATATTAGACTTCTTTTTTCAAAAGCGATTTTAACACTTTTAATATAGGAAGTCCTGTGCTATGCAGAGGCTAATTAATCAGAAATTGAGTGTACATAGTTTTATGTTAGGAAATGCAGTCTTGAATTTCGGCATTTGCCGGAGAACAGATGTAACACATTGATCAAATTTAGTTTTCAGTCACGCTCATGTAAAGGTATAATATTCAACTCGTTTAGTTTTGCCTTCATTCATTTTTGTTTTCAGTTGTGACATCAAGCACGAGTCTTCAAACACATGATTATTTACAACACGTTTTTAAACATAATAGTTTAATTTCCAATAACTTTTTTTATCTTTCCCATGGTGACAGTCAGTGCATAATATTTTAGTTATTTTGCAAGATTTTGCAAGTTTTATTCAGACAAAGTCCTTTAAGTATTCTGTAGTCTTTAATTTAGATAAAAAAATATACAGTAAATATTTCTTAAGGAGGCTAATAATACTGACCCTAAATTTTTTTTTAAAATAAAAAACTGCTTTTATTCAAGAAATAAAATAAAGAAATAAGCCTTATTATGACTCCATAATTTTTTTTGTTTTATAGTGAATACTGTGAAAATCTCCTTAGTTTGTTAAAGATCACTTGGAAAACATTATTTTAAGTTAACGGGAGGGCAAAAAAATTGACTTCAACTGTGTCTGTTAGCTATTATCTGTTAGTACTGTGTTAAAGTTTACAGGTGCAAAAATGTGCCTTGATGTACTTGAATGTTGGAAATGTCTTATCCTGCTACAATACAAAGTTACTTGTCAAATAAATGAACATGGAAGATTATTTTGAGTTTAAGTTATTTAATTAGCTTGTTTATGAAGACTGCAAAGTGATACATGAAAAGAATTACTCAGAATAATTGTTTAAGTAGTTTGTGATGTATGTTAAAGTGTGCCCCCTAAAAGTACAAGTGGCCCCTGCATCTAGAACCGCCACTGCATCTGACCACAGTACATGTTTCCACTGTGTAATGGTCCATCCCAGATGCCTTCGAGCCCAGTGAAGTTGAGAATGCTTCTGGACACTGTTAACATAGGGTTTCCATTTGGCACAGTACAGTTTTAACTGGCATTTGTGGATGTAACTACGTATTGTGGTACTTGACAAAGGTTTACCAATGTAGTCCTGAGTCCATGTGGTGATATCGCTTATTGATGAATGACGATTCTTGATGCAGTGCCGCCTGGGGGATCGAAGATCACCGTTGTTCTGCTTATGCTTTCAAGTTGCGCCCTTGTCCCTTATGCAGTAAAATTCCTACAGATTCCTTGAATCTTTTTATTATGTTATGCACTGTTGAAGGAGAAATATCCAAATGTCTTCTTATCTTTCTTTAAACTTTTTTTTAAACATTTCAATGATTTTTTTCATGTATTTGTTGGCAAACTGCCAATCCTCAGCCCATCTTTACTCCTAAAGACCTCTTGGATGCTGCTTTTGTACCAAATCATAATTACAATCATCTGTTGACATCACCTGTTTCAAATCACATCATTATTTAATCAATGAATTGTTCCTGTCCCAACTTTATTTTAAATGTGTTACAGGTCTAAATGACAGGAAAGGATGTATATTTACAAATGAAATAAAGTTGACCAGACAAAACATGGAATATTTTGTGTTCATATTGTCTGCAATGAAATACAAGTCAAAGTAAATTTGGAAATGACTACTTTCTTTTTTTCATACTGTCCCAACTTTTTCTGATTTGGGGTTGTACAGTGTACAGTTATAAATACTTGAAATTAATCAATTATGCACAATCAATTTAGAAATGGCCAGAAACTAAGTGTACAGATATCTATCAGAATTTGCACATGTGAGTGTGTTTGAGTCTGTTGACTTGGGTTCATTTCACTAGGCGGCTCAGATGAAATTACCAGCACACAAGCTCAGACATGGTGAAGCGTGTTGGAGAACAATAACTCCAAAATAGGAAAGTGACTCCAGAAATGAAAATACAAGTGAAATTCTTTCCAGTCTCAGATGAGGCAGTTTGTTATATGAAATCGTAAAGAAATAGATCTATGCATTGTGTTTCAGAGTTTGCTGACGGATATATCCGCAGCCACTGAGATCCTCCTCGCCAGGTCTTTTTGGATGAGCAACAACCCTGATTTACACAACACTAAATCACCACTTGATAACTGATGAATATCTCAAGTGAACAAGAAAAAGATACACTCTGAATTGGAAAAGCAGAAGCCGGTGTGTTTTCTGCTCCTTCTTTATCTGATTGGAAACACTACTGACAATCTTTGAAATAACCTCAGGCTGAGGTGTGGGTATCTCAAGTTTTATTTATAGGGGAAGCACAAAGTTACAAGTCTTTGACTACGTGCATGTCAAGGCCATGATGATTTACCGATATGACTACTGTAGACTGCAAATGCATAATATTACAATACATATCACGGTTCATTGCAAGTATCTGCACTCTTCTTCATGCTCCTGATCAAATCAAACCAGAATAGTGCTTCAACCCACTACTCAATCTCATCCACCATGACCAACCAGTTTCTTTTCGGTGTATTATGTTTTAAACAAATCACATACTGTCTGAGGCAGACCATAATTCAAAGTAAGCCAACATTTCCTCTGGCCACCGCCTGTTCATCTATATGTACTGAAAGAGTTGTGAGCGCTCATAAATCCTCACTTCGCAGTCAATAAGTCAAACTTTGGAAAAATGGACATTGAGCCGACTAAGTCCAAATAAAGCAATCTGAAATGAAACTAATCTTTTCAATCCCTCAAAGAAAAACAGTGCACAGGCTGTATGTTAGTGTACACTATGTGTTTGGTGGATGGGTCGAGACTGGGCCGTTCGCCTAAGAAAATGTCTTGTCAGAGAAGATTGAACTGTGGAGCGGCGGAGCGTTAGTTTAAGGTTGGGGTGTCGACATGAGGCCAAGTACTACGAGGGACAGACGTTAGGCAGAGACATATGTCATGCTTCTATATGTAAAGGGTGGGTTACCACAATTCTCTAGATGCTTAGATTTCAGCAATATACAATATACAGTAGTAAAAATACCTTTAACAAAACTGTTATCTGAGATCATGAAATTTTTTTATTGGTATATATCTTGAGGTTGTAGTACTCTATGGTATATTCTTACTGTTATTTTATTTTTGTTGGTTATAGCGTTGGCTGTTTGGGTGTGTTCATACTAGAGGTGTGAACCTACACTGGTCTCACGGTTCGATTCGGTTACGATTATCATGCCATCGATTCGGTTCAATTCGATATCTCGGTGCATCACGGTGCATTGACGATGCTTTCCAAACCCAATTTTATATTTTCTTCACAGCACAGCAATTCTTGTATTAAAATGTATAAATATATTTATATTGTAATAGTATTTGTAATACAATTTTGTCCTTTAATGCAAACAGTCAGATATATGAACTGTACCTTTAAAAACTCAAGTACATGCACAGAACAACCCGAGCATTTATAGCAAATAAACAAATATAAATATGCTGCTCGCTTTCTGAGCCTCGTCTGGCGATTTCTTTCTTACACCCCTTTGTTTTAAATACTCGCGCTCGCTACAGAGACATAGCGCATATGAGATAAATGACGTCAGTACATAATAACCGGTTTTGATTATTACTGAACCGATACCGAATTGTCCGCGTCTGCATCGCGGTGCACCGAAGAAACAGTTAATTTTGACACCCCTAGTTCATACAGTAATTGCAGATCAACAGTAAAACAATTTTAATAATGAAAATGATTATTTGTTATTATTAATTATTAATTGATACAAAAACAAAAAACAAAAAAATGATATATTTATGCAGTGGTGTAAAGTAACGAATTAAAAATCTCAGATTACTGTAACTGCTGTATATGCTGTATCTGTATTTTTCTGCTATATTTTCCTTCAACTTGTAGTCACTACTTCATGTTTGTTTTATCTCATCTATTTGCTAAAGAGAATATTCAATACTTTGATTCCCATCCAATCAAATCTCATAAAAAATAAAAATAAAAATCTCATCCGACAGACTGACCTCAAGACACAGAAACTTCATAAATGCTGGAAATAATTACAGGACGGAAGCATTAAAAGTTCTCAAGAAGACACAAAATCATTACACACAACGACCAAGAGACTAAACAATAGAACAGAATGTTACATATGTAAATACGTTCACAATTTGAATGTATTAGGGCTTACTCACACTGTGCAATCCGAACCGTGGCCAGGCCCGTTTCCCGGATTGTTTGAGAAGTGTGAGGGAATGTTTGATATGGATTAATTAATCATTCGTGCTGTTCAATGAACGCAAACGGTCACAGTTTATTAAAGACGCAAACCCCTCACTGCATGACAGCTGCACCTTCAGCAAATCTCCTAATTCCTGCAGCACGAGGACTTTATGAGCGTCAAAAGTGGCTGATCTGTTCGGCGAAATATTTGACTGCGTGTCACTGCATATCAAACGACTTTAACGATATAACTAAAGAAATCTCCACTGTGCTGAGCGAGAGCGATTCTCTTGCTAAACTGAACAGTGCATCATCGATGACGTAAGAGCGCCCAGGCCCGAATGTAATGTGAGTGCGGGCCATCGGGGAAGACGGGAGGGGGGACAAGCGTGCTTTGGCCCGGTTCGAGGCAACTGTACATAGTGTGAGTACGCCCTTAAAGGTTGTTTGTGGTGCCAACCACTGATCAGGGTTCAAAATCTTTGACTGTAAATGCGTCATCCTGCTATTTGTCAGCTTATTATAAGTCCATTTATTAATGGAATGTGTTCTTACATTAAATTAATCTCACATTTTAAATGAATAGTCCATGAATGGCCAATCGTTTAGATTATAAGTACTTAAAAGTTTAAGAGAAAATAAGCTACATTTCAATTTGCAGGTAGAATCATTTTCACAGCTTAACCCTTATAGTACTACTCACTACTCCGAGTATGATTTTTAGTACTCTTTACCACTGTATTTATGACATATATTTTGCAGTGGAGGGCGATGCGGTGGGGCAGTGGGTAGCACTTTCGCCTCACAGCAAGAAGGTCGCTGGTTCGAGCGTCGGCTGGGTCAACTGGTGTTTCTTTGTGGAGTTTGCATGTTCTTCCCGTGTTTGCGTGGGTTTCCTCCGGGTGCTGCGGTTTCACCCACAGTCCAAAGACATGTGATACAGTTGAATTGGGTATGCTAAAATTGACCGTAGTGTATGAGTGTGTGTGAATGAGTGTATGGATGTTTCCCAGTGATGGGTTGCGTAAAAAATGTGCTGGATAAGTTGGCGGTTCATTCCGCTGTGGCGATCCCAGATTAATAAAGGGGCTAGGCTGAAAAGAAAATGAATGAATGAATGAATGAATGAATGAATGAATGAATTTTGCAGTGGAACATCAAAAACCATGCTGATTGCTGGACTAAATGTGCTTGTTATTTGTGTGTACATATAATGGTATGAAGAGCTTATCATTTTTTTAAGGTATCAAAATGTTCACAAATGAAGATCTGCTGAAGGTAGACATGTGTCTGATACCTGTGCTGAACTACTGTAAATGTGAAAAGTAAGCTACAAGTGTGAACACATCCTCAACTTTCTTCTTTTGTTCCATTAGTATGCAACAGACGGTAGTTTTCAATCAAAATTACTCAAACTACACTAGAACAATTGCAACAAATTCTTAGTCATCTTATGCTATCACTGCGACATGATTATAATGTCTACACCACTTCAGTGGTTTCTGTTCTCTTTCATTCTGTTTAGGTTAACCAGGAAGATTTTCTTTACATTAGAAGAACATTCCCTCGAGGTAAAGAGAACAATCCCAAAACAATCTCCTTTAGGTTTTAAGTTGTTTCAAAAAGCCTCCCTGCAATGTTCTGGGATGGTTAGTTTTTGTTTACCCCAAATATGTAGTTTATTAATAATAAAATAAAAATACAGAAAATTCTCCCAAAACATTCTAATTTGGTTCCCTAAAATTTGAGAACCAAATATACGACATACTGTAAATTTAAGATAAAATCTATAAAACTGAAAATGTTACTGCTGTAATTTGTAAAGTTGTGATAACCACAGCTGCTGGTATAACCTGACAAATGTTTTGCTGGACTATCCTGTCTAAAACGTTGAGAACAAATGTTTCCAGAACATTCTGGTAACAAAATTGTTAGCTGTAAGATACAATCTGAATATAACAGTGACAGTGACAAAACAATGAATAATTGTGTTACCAAGAGGAGTCAGGTGACATTGGAATGAGGATGCACGTGCAGCTTTATTAAGAGATGCCAGACAGGCAATAAACATTGGATACAAACAGGAGCATGAGGACAATTCAGAGGCAAATGGTCGATATAAGCAGCAAACAACAAAAAAAGGAACAAGGCAAGTGTCTAGGGATGGCTGATGTGAACTGAGTTTCGACACATTGTTGAGATCCCGATGCTCAAGTGTTTCGAAACACTGCACCGAAGCATGATCCGTAACAGCCAGGTCATGTGACTAAAGTGTTTCGAAACACCAGATCACGTGACTACAGCGATACAAAGCATCAGGCATTTAAGAAGCGTTTCGAGACCTGGCAAATCTGCATTTGACTGACAGGGTCGGAAAAACATTTCTATCTCTTGTAGCCTAGTAACTATGCTGCAAATGGCCTGAGTTCAAATCCCGACTTGCACAAATACTCTGAAATTATGACTTGATGTATTTTATTAATGTCTCTTTTATGACCAAAACAAGACATATTTATTCACAAAGTGTTCAATCGGATTTCAGACCAATGTTAAAACAAAACACGTTACAGGAACAGAGCATTTAAAAACTAACATCTATAGCTGCATCACCCTATATTCAAACCATTATCACACAGAACATGGAAAGACTAAACACAAGAAACGCTTTGTACTGTACAGGGATAAACCAACAACAAGACTCAGCCATGAGTGTGGGTGTAAGAGGTGAATATATGGTCCATGTAATCAGTCTATGACTTGTTTCCAGCTGTGTGTGTGCAATTAGGGAGAGAACTGGAACTGGTTTAAGGTGCATGATGGGATTTGAAGTACAGTTCCGTGACAGATTTGTAGTTCTCCAGCGATCTGCCAAGGCTAGATTACTGGTGATTGTGACAAATTGCATGATGACTCAAAATTTACCACAAGGAAGCAAATACTATCATATAGAAAGTGCACAGTCACACAACTACTAAATGTGATCCTCATATTAACAAACCATCAACAAATATGGTCTATTAAATATGATTTGGAGATTGCAGTTTTGCAGCTTTTCAATCTAATCAATAAATTATTTGCTTTTTTTCATTTTCAAAAATTTTCAGACTTTAAATTCCACAGTATTTTACTGTAAAATGACATTAAATAATTCAGTCATGCAACTATCTACTTTAAGGTCATCTAATATATAGGTGACTTTTTCTTCAGTGTAACATTAACCCTCAGGGGTCGAAGACTGCATATATCCGGTTTGAGGTGTCTTCTAATAATGCTGAAAAGAACTTAAACGACACTTTCAGTTTTGATCGTACAGATAAGATCAATACATCTATCGAATCTGTTAGGTATCTACCTTTTTTGTGTACACTCACAATAACGACAAAAGTGTGTGCTTTTGCAAAATAAGGAAAATAAACAGTGTACGCATTCTTTCTTTTCTCTCTTAACGAACTGTTTTTAGAAACGCCTCACTAAAATGAACTGAAACTCCACGAAACAAAATACACAGACATGAGACATATATCTATATAAAGCTTGAAGTGTCTACTTTTAACAGCTGCAATTGCATGTTAAAAAACAAATATTGTTTGATAAAGTAATCAGTATGAAACCAACCTTATATGTAGTTTCTCAGTTTGAGCTCATTATTTTTAATGTGTTTACATAATACAGCAAGCAATACAACAAGCATTTAGTTTGGGCTAGCTTTGCACCTGGACATTGCTTTACAATGCCCTTGATGGGTGAACATTAGCCAATGGGGAAGTGTCTTTTGTCTCTCCAACTGTGAATTATTCATGACCATTTTCACTCCTACGCATACATCTGAGATGACCCAAAATAGACTTCACACAATGTAAATCATTGTAATGTTTTCTTTGAATGAGAGAACAAAATATTTTTTACATAATGGTGAGGTAAATATTCTAGCCTACAAGACTGCTTACTCAAAAGTCTTGTTCAGGCCCATTTAGTGTGATTTTTTAAGCCTTATTTTAGCTACATTTTCTTTTCCCAAAAATCTACAAACCACGCATAACATTCTTTGTTTTCTAAAAAATGCAAGCATTTACATCAATATTTCTCACATACTATTGTAGCACAGTTTGTGCTGAATACAAAAAAAATACATGATGGTCAGTACTCTGTAATAAGTAGCTGAAATAAGCACAAATGTCAGGGCATGTCAAGACATCTTAGGGGGCCCTAAAAACCTCTCAGACCCCTGAGATTGATGTTTTTTTTTGTTTTTTTTTTGGATAAATTATAGTTTTGGTGATTCATATAATGCAGATTAACAAAACAAATGTATTACTGTACCTATGGCTCCTGATGACACATTGAGGTATTATAAGGCAAAATGAATGCTCTGTGCAAAAACTGAACATTATTTACAGAATTATTGAGCCTGAGCTTAATAACACATGTTTTTTTTTTTACAACTCACTTAATTTTTGATTTATTTGTTAACTGTGTATCAAAAGTACTTTCCATTGTTTTAGTAGCTGCTTGAATTTCCTGCACGTTTCCTTCAGCTTTCATCTGCCCTTTTGCTGAGGTTATAAGAGATCATTGTTTTTGACATTTTGAAGAATGTGTTTTGGAAAACTGACTGAAACGATTCTGCCAGCTATTGTTGACTTCCACTTAATCTTTGCCATAATGGACATGTAGGTGTTCAGCAAGTCAGCACAGGTATGCAGTGTGTGTGTTTGTGTTTGAGGGTGTGCATTCACATTTGGGTGTGAGTGTGTGTGTGTTGGCAGTGCAGTCTGAGTTAATGGTTTTATAGAGGGAAACACACAAATGATGGGTGGGGAAGGTGCTGCACAGAACAGGTTTATTAATGACTAATGACTTTAATGCGCGTCTTTGCTGTGTCGCCATACTTTAACTTTACCAGACATTCTTTCTTATATGTGTCACGCTGACAATGGAGATTGATAACTCACTCTGTGACTCATTCAATTTCATGTACGGTTACAAAAAAACATAAACAAAAAATATGACTACTTTTTCAAGGCATATACAGTTGAAGTCAGAATTATTAGCCCTTTTGTTTAATTTTAATTCTTCTAAATTTCTTTTCCTCATTTCTGTTTAATGAAGATCTGCTTTTTTTCAACATATTTCTAAACAAAATAGTTTTAATAACTAATTTCTAATAATGATTTCTTTTACCTTTGCCATGATGACAGTAAATAATAGTGTACTAGACATTTTACAAAATTGTATTCAGCTTAAAGTGCAATTTAAAGACTTAACTAGGTTAATTAGGTTAACTAAGTTACGGTAATTAGGCAAGTCATGGTATAATGATGGTTTGTTCTGTAGACCTTTGAAAAAATGATTGCTTAACCCTTGTGCACTGTTCTAATTTACTACCCTTTTGTTATGTTCGGGAGGAAAACATCCACTGAATCTACTAAAAATACATCAGGTAAATATGTTTTACAATTTTTTTCTGTTAATCAACCTTAGTCCTAATCAAAACTACTAAATTGTTAGAAAACGTACAGGATTTTAACTATTTAATTGCCAAATTTATAAATGACTTCACTGATTTGGTGAAAAACACACAACTTATTTTTAATATAAAAAGTAATTGTGGACTGGATTTTTTAAAACCTTTTTATCGCAGTCTTGGACATGTGAATGATAAGTAACAACATTGATGCATTGATGCATTGATGCATTGTTAATTTTTGTGCAGCATAAGATTTTCATTTTTTCTTCCTAATTTCCTGTTGGTGGCTGTTTTTGCCCCATTGACTTCCATTATAACCACATTTTTTGATCGCAAAACCATAACACCATATAATCATGCAATTTTGATTGGTGGAGGTTTTCCTTGTTAGGAAGATGTCAAATTTGTCATTTCTACTTTTGATCATCACTGATTGGCATTATTAACCCTTTAGACCTGTGCAAATAAAGATTAGATTCTGGATTTTATATAGAGTATAACAGCAAATGAAAGCGTGTGTATGTGTGTCTGTAAGTGTGTGTGAATGTGTGAGTGACCTTTGCTCACTTATCTTGATGTGTCTGAGAAAATCAAAATATGCATCCCAGCTCTCAGAACTACATGGAGTAAACAAAAACAAAGATTGTGTATTTATGCACCGGCTGCCTTTTGATGTTGAGGAATTTTTATTGACTTAGATGGCTGAATAATATGAATGCAAGCCACACTTTTTAGATTTTTGTAAAAACTATAATTGTTTATAATTTTCTTTTAATTTTACACTTATGTTTTTGTTGGTCTAACTAAAAAAAATCTCAATAAAACACACTTATGCTTTTTGTAATGTGACACAATGTGGAAAAGTCCAGAATATATATACAGGGCAGTCCTAATTATTTTGAATATTAATATATTATATTATATATATTGTGGTTATTGCAATAGTGGTATATTATCACACCCTAAATTAACATGATATTGGTATTTCATGCTTTCACATGGTCGCCCACTGACTGCGCCCGGTCAGTACCTGGATGGGAGACCACATGGGAAAGCTAGGTTGCTGCCGGAAGTGGTGTTAGTGAGGCCAGCAGGGGGCGCCCAACCTCTGCCCTGTGTGGGTCCTAATGCCCCAGTATAGTGACGGGGACTCTATATTGCTCAGTGAGTGCCGTCTTTCGGATGAGACGTTAAACCGAGGTCCTGACTCTCTGTGGTCATTAAAAATCCCAGGATGTCCTTCGAGAAAGAGTAGGGGTTTAACCCCGGCATCCTGGCCAAATCTGCCCACTGGCCTCTGTCCATCATGGCCTCCGAATCCTCCCCATATCATAACTGGCTTCATCACTCTGTCTCCTCTCCACCAATCAGCTGGTGTGTGGTGTGCGGTCTGGCGCAAAATGGCTGCCGTCGCGTCATCCAGGTGGATGCTGCACTCTGGTGGGGGATGAGGAGATTCCCCCCTTATGTGTAAAGCGCTTTGAGTGCCCAGAAAAGCGCTATATAAATGAAAGGAATTATTATTATTCCAATTAAAAATGCTAAATTTATTTAGTACATAATAGATTTAATGATAGAAAATACAGTTTTAAAAGTGCAATTACATTAATTGTACCCTTCAGACAGCAAAATATATTTCAACATACATTTCAGATTTAAAGATAAGAACAGAATATGGATGGAGGTCAAACCATTATTTAAAAATAAAAAAATTAAGAAACATTACACTCTAAAATAGCTTCTAGTAACAGAAATATATCTTGTCTTGAAATTATGTACAAATTGTGTACAGCTAAAGACATTTAGCATGCTTGCCTGTGACAGTGGCAGTGAAAAAAAGGTTTTTTTGTTACGTAGAAAATAATGAGTACTGTGCTAGCACCCTCTCCCCCCCCCCCCCCCATCAACTTGGTTAAGACCATTTATAGAAAACATTTATTTTTGAAAAACATATGTACGTAAATATATTTTAGCAAATTCATTTTATCAAAAAATGTATTTGAAAATATGT
Organism: Danio kyathit; assembly: GCA_903798195.1. Classification (NCBI taxonomy): domain Eukaryota; kingdom Metazoa; phylum Chordata; class Actinopteri; order Cypriniformes; family Danionidae; genus Danio; species Danio kyathit. The sequence goes on from LR812526.1 coordinate 44,223,994, forward strand.
TTTTACTGTATAGATTATTATTAATTTTATGTGAACATTTAATCACAGACATATGGAAGTCTGTCATTTGACATTGAAATGTCATACTGCCTATAACACTGAGCAAGCTCACACAAGCCATCGTGATTTTGAGGTTTCCAAATCCGCTTGGCAGACTAATCCTGTTCAGAATGCACAAGGAGACTTTCGACAATCCAATCTCCTGTCTGTGGACTGATCTGATAATCTGATGAATGTATGGCACAAACACGAGTCAGTGTGACTCATTTTATGGCTGTGAAATGAATTCTGAACCCTCTGATATACAATACAATAATCCCCAAATGTAAATTACATACAGTCTTGCAGGACCACGGTGGTACATAAAGATAATTATGAATGCAACACTGCACATAAGAGCTATTTTTTACACAAATACATAGCTAGCTTACTGGTAATCCAACTATGTATATACTATATATAGTTGACCATACACATAACTTACTACAGACCATATAAAGTGCTTTATGTAGTACTGTACAACATTGTGCAAAGTCTGTTTAAGGATAGAAAGCAAGGAGTGTAACATGATTTATAATGCATGCACAAGAAAACATTTGTTTTATCTTATTGACTCCATAACATGGAGTTTATATGAAACTGTAATAACATGGAGTTTATATGTCTGGTGCATATCGAGATAAGGCAGTTTCTTGCATCTAAATAAAATTTTGACCCAGCTATACAGTTTGAGTACACTACCTGAAAAAAGTCATTTTGCCTATCCAAGTTTTAGGAAGAACAAATAATAACTTGACTTCAGGTTGATCATTTGGTATCAGAATGGCTTGTATGAAAGGCAAAGGCCTCTAGATTACACTTATTTTACCAAAAAAAAAAAGATCATGCCTTGATTTTTAATTATTTAATTAGGACAGTAAAGTCTGACTTTGCTTAGACAAAGTGAAGTTTATTTATAAACTAATTTCGAGAGGATCACGTGATTATGATTGAACATGGCTGGTTCTGCATTAACTACGTATGATCCACCAATCAGATGATTCCTAACCCGCTATAAAGAGCCAGGCTTTCTCATTACAGTCATCTTCGATTTGAAGAATTCCCCCTTCCACCCCTACTTCCCCACCTTTCCCTTCATAGAGTGGCACTGTGGCCCAGTGTTTAACACTGTTGCCTCAAAGCAAGAACGTCACCGGTTCTAGTCCTTTAACAGGCCGGCTGTCGTTTCTGTGCGAAGTTAGCATATTCTTCCCGTGCTTGCGTGGGTTTTCCCCGGGTTCTCCGATTTCCTCCCACAGTCTAAAAACATGCACTACAAGTTAATTGATCAATCTAAATTTAGCACTACAGTCAAACTCTCATCCAACAGCATATCTCTTCATAGCCATCATTTTTTGTGATCAGCTCTTATCAAAAAGGGGGAGTTCTCGAGATCTACCTGAGCTCAAAGCTCCCCTCTCGCCCTGCAAACGGGAAGGAGCCCAGGGCTCGAGGATCTTATGAGCTCAGGGCTCTCTCCCGGGACAGCATGCCAAACTTGCTTTATAATCAATTATCAGCTAAGTGTGAACTCTTGAAAGTCTTGTCACTTAACAAAAATAATGTATCGTATAGATTATAAAGTCATGGTGCAGTGAAAAATAATTAATATTGTGTATGACTCCCATGAGCTTGGAGGACTGCATCCATACATCTCTGCAGTGACTCAAATAACTTATTAATAAAGTCATCTGGATTGGCAAAGAAAGCGTTCTTGCAGGACTCCCAGAGTTCATCAAGATTCTTTGGTTTCATCTTCAATGCCTCCTCCTTCATCTTACCCCAGACATGCTTAATAATGTTCATGCCTGGTGACTGGACTGGCCAATCCTGGAGCATATTGACCTACTTTCCTTTTAGGAACTTTGATGTGGAGACGGCGACGCAGTGGCACAGTAGGTAGTGCTGTCGCCTCACAGCAGGAAGGTCGCTGGTTCGAGCTTCGGCTGGGTCAGTTGCCGTTTCAGTGTAGAGTTTGCATGTTCTCCATGCGTTCACGTGGCTTTCCTCTGGGTGCTCCGATTTCCCCCACAGTCCAAAGACATGCGGTACAAGTGAATTGGGTAGGCTAAATTGTCCGTAGTGTATGAGTGTGAAGGTGTGTGTATGGGTGTTTCCCAGATATGGGTTGCGGCTGGAAGGGCATCCGCTACGTAAAACATGTGCTGGATAAGTTGGCGGTTCATTCCCGGATTAATAAAGGGACTAAGACGAAAAGAAAATGAATGAATGAATGATGTGGAGACTGAAGTATGAGAAGTTGCACTATAATGCTGAAGAATTTGCCCTCTCCTGTGGTTTGTAATGTAATGGGCAGCACAAATGTCTTGATACCTCAGGCTGTTGATGTTGCAATCCACTCTGCAGAGCTCTCGCACGCCCCTATGCTGAGTGTAACTTCAAGCCATGATATTTCCTTCACCAAACTTGACTCATTTCTGTAAGAATCTTTGGTCTATGCGGGTTCCAATAGGTCTTCTGCAGTATTTGTGATGATTGGGATGCAGTTCAACAGATGATTCATCAGAAAAATCTACCTTCACCACTTTTCCAAATGATCAACTAGAAGTCAAGTTATTGTTTGTTGCTCTTACAACTGGCATTGACAACAAGACTTTTATCAGGTAGTGTACACTATTAAATCTGAATGTTAAATAATTAAATATCTATAAAAATAATAATCTTTGTTACCTTTAACTTACAGTATATGTGAATACACAGTACTTATTTTCAGAGAGAATTATCAACACAAGTGGAAAAAGGTAACCTACAAGCAAGTAAGCAAGCAAAAACTTAGGAGCCCATGAGGAACTAATAAACAAGCAAAAAAGTCACAGCTAACAAATTTATTTGTATTTATTTATTTGGTTGCTTATTTTGTCTGTTTGCTAGTTTAATTGTCCATGTGTGTATTTATCTATATATATGTCATTTGTTGGTAGGTTATTTTGTATTCATTGATTGATTGATTGATCAGGTGACGCAGTGGCGCAGTAGGTAGTGCTGTCGCCTCACAGCAAGAAGGTCGCTGGTTTGAGCCTCGGCTGGGTCGTAAGTTGCCGTTTCCGTGTGGAGTTTGCATGTTCTCCCTGCGTTCGTGTGGGTTTCCTCCAGGTGCTCCAGTTTCCTCCACAGTCCAAAGACATGTGGTATATGCAGGTGAATTGGGTAGGCTAAATTGTTCGTGGTGTATGTATGTGAATGAGTGTGTATGGATGTTTCCCAGAGATGGGTTGTGGTTGGAAGGGCATCCGCTGCGTAAAACATGTGCTGGATAAGTTGGCGGTTCATTCCGCTGTGGCGACCCCAGATTAATAAAGGGACTAAGCTGAAAAGAAAATGAATGAATGAATGAATGAATGATTGATTGATCAATTAAATAACAAATTGTTTGCTTGCTTGATTATTGGTCACTTACGTTTTTTGTGTTCCCAGCAAGCGTTTTTTGTTTTTAAATGTCTAATAGACATTTAATAGACGTCTAAACATAGTCGTCTTGGCTAATACAAGGCCAAATTGAAAAGTGAAAATCTAATAATAGGTCAAAACTAGAGTAGTCATCAAATAAACAGAAATGAATGATTGCACATATAAAGTCTGTCTAATCTGTCTATTTGACAACTAGTCTAGTTTTGGCTTAATCTTAGATGTCTATTGGATTATCACAGACAGCCCGTTTAGCTTTATTCAAGTTTAGATGTCTATTATAGGTCTTTTAAACAAAATGGTTTGCTGGGTTGTTTGTTTTTGCTTGCTTCTTTATTTATTGCTTTATATTTTACATATTTTTTTAATTTATTTTTGAGCAGGTCATTTAGGGAATAAAGTTTGGGTGTGTAAAAATCTGTCTCTGTCTGTCTGTCTGTCTGTCTGTCTGTCTGTCTGTCTGTCTGTCTGTCTGTCTGTCTGTCTGTCTGTCTGTCTGTCTGTCTATCTGTTGTATACAGTATACAGTGTATGGGTTTCAGATCTTCTTTTTATTAAACTTCTTCATGGTGGTCCTTCTTGTGATTTAAATATCCACAAATTTGTAAACTTGAGACCACCACAGTAAACATTAGTCTCATAGTTGCTCTGACGCAGACACGCATTCATGCTGAGGTCTCAGTTTCGCAAATAACACGAATAGCACTCTATTCATAACACTAATGATGAAGCTGCAGACATCGAGAAGACCAAAATACAACAGCTCTTCTCATCTCTTCTCCTCTGTCACCAAAAGTCTGGAATATCAAACTGAAGATCATGTGATTCAAAAGAACCAACCTGCAGGAACTCAAAACAGGCTTAAATCATCTATCAGCATTATCTGAACTTACTGAAAGTTTTTTTTTTCATACATCAAGTTGGTGAAGAGTTGTTCGTTGAAGTGCTGGAGGGGGCAATGAACCTTTGGGGCAGCGCTGAAAGAGGGCAGAAAAGGTTTTCGGATGATGGTTCTTTGATGTGGTGTACTTAAGATAGCCTGTTTAATGTGACCTGTCCAAACTTTGCGATGAACTTTTCCTGACATGTCAAAAAAGAGCTGAGGGGAACCTCAGAGAAGAGCCTGCAGACAAACCACACGCAAACCTGGACAAACTCGCTCTAGTCTGAGCAGACCTGACTCTCCTTTGAGGATCAGATGCCCACTGATTGGGGGACTGCTTACAAATTGTAGGTCATTAGTGAAAACTGTTACATTGTTCACAGAGGAAAGCCTTCACTGAGTTTATGGATGACTTACAGCTTTTCTCAGTCACGTTGGTCCATTTCTCAGATCAGAATTGAAATTCTCAAAACTACCTGTTTGATCTTTACATCATTGTGTTTCTCATTTCTTTGAACAAGTTGCAAATGCTTGCATACATCCATGCAAATGATTGTGCAATTTTCTGCTGTCTTGAGCATTTTCAGGAAGTGTCACCAAAATCTGACTGTTTTGCATTTGAAAAAAAATAGAGTAAACTGTCATAATGAAAACATTACAAAGCCATTTGACTGTCTTGTTCATAAACAATGTTGTCAGGACTTTTCATTTTGATGACCCTGACACTTTCATTGACATGAATACTTGCTTTTGAGGAATGAGCTCTCCATATTGAGCAAGTGTCACGCTTTTGCAGGTTATCAACTAGGTTTTGCAGTTTGTACTAATTGTTTGGAGAAATGCATTAACTGTTGTGCAAATGTAAATAGTGTTGTGAGAAATGCACCAAAGTGACTGACAAAAACGGTATTAGGACTATACAATTAGGTTGTACAGTGATAAACTTGATGCATCACCATGTAAACTTTACTGCAATGCTCTCTAAATAATGGTCACATTAAAAAACTCATGCAAGATGGCAAGCGAGAGTATTTAGCATGTACCTAAATATTAGCTGTTGAAGATAAAGGTTTCCTCAGATTGTTTGAGTTTCCTTAACTTATTGGGTTTTACAGTGTAACAAAATATTAACTCTCGTCACTTTGTAAGTTTACAAACTATTAAAATAAACATTTAAAGCTTAATCCAGCTGCATTTACAGTTTTTCCTATAATTGCTGACACCATTGTTTATGAACAAGATAGTCAAATGGCTTTGTCATGTTTTCATTATGACACTACTCTGTACTTTTTTTCCAATGCAAAACAGTGAGATTTTGGTGACACTTCCTGAAAATGCTCAAGACAGCACTTTATACTATTGGCACAGCCATTTGAAAACTAGGGTAAAGTTAGACATCACTGCATTTAGTGAGGTATCTGAGTACGAGACACTGAATATGTATGTTTCACATTTTTATTGTATTTGCTCTTTGCAATTCTAATATATTCACAGCATTGTGCAAAAGAATAAATACACCCTTATTTACACAAACATACAGATATGGCTACTGAGAATGCGCGAGTGATTTAAACAAATCTCGTGCATGTCCGCAGTAATGCGCGGCAATACGCAACATGGTCTAACACAAGCAGTACATGGCCAGCAGGGGGCAGTTATGTAACATAGTGAGCACACTGAACAGATATACTGTAGCAGCCAGAGCACGTGAGCTCCATAACAACAGACATTAAATTACTGTTATGTTTTTTTAAACGATTTAAATTTAATGGCCCAGTTTCAGTGTGTTTCATGTTTTTAATTTAGTTTTGTTTTTTTAAATGTGCGTGTGAAATATGTACTGTACACATGGCAGCACAACCGGGTTTGTTCTCCAAAATAAATAAATAAAGAATCCCAGCCGCTGGAGGCATTGAGGGAGCTGAATCGAGCGCTCTTGTATACAAATAGTGTCCATGCACCCATGACTACTACTGTAAGTCAATGGAAAAGCGGTTGTTCCTTGCGCCACCTGGTGGCTATTGCGTAAAGCACAGAAATGTTTTTTTTTTGAAAATGAAAATGTGGCCTTTACAGCTGCGGTACGCTGTGTGACTACGAATCACAAACTGCAGTACTGCGCAGGAAGAAACGCGCGTTCTTAGTAGCCATATCTGTATTAGCTCCCTTTAGGTAGAGCTGTGCACAACTGTAAACAATATTGCAGTACATATTAGAACTGAACCTACAACATACACAGATCTGTAAATCATTCATCAAATTGTTCAATTTAGAAGACATTTTCAGAAAAAAAAAAAAAAATTTAATCAAATTTGTTTGACAGATTTTGACAACTAGTTCAACATTTTTGTATGTAATGACTCAAGAAATAAAATGAGGACTACTAGTTTTATATGGAATGACTATTCTGCATTTACAAGTTTAGTTAATTTTGACTGACATGACATAAGCAAATGATAATTTTACAAACAGCAGAGAGTTGTATGAAAGCAATTGATGCATGTCCAAAAGCATTTGCAATTTGTTGAAAGGAATGAGAAACTGCTACTATGATGTGCACAAATGACTAATTGTTTGGAGAAATGCATTAACTGTTGTGCAAATGTAAATAGTGCTGTGAGAAATGCACCAAAGTGACTGAAAAAAACTAATTTATTTTGCTCAAGTTACAGGACTGTATTACCGTTCTCGTGAGGTGTTCCCAGGTGCTGGTGTTTGATTCCCAGCTGTGGCTTACATAAGTTGCTCCTGCTGGTTTAGAGAGACTAAATGGAGCCCAGTGCCTCCATCACTACAGGAAACAAGTGTGGTGGCATTTTTCTACAAGACAGCTGAGGGCCAGGTGAAAGATAAAACCAAACACTGAGATGGCACGCTAATGAATTCAGGCTCTCATTAAGGGGCCCAAACTCAGTCATCTGCGGGCTGGGGTCTTATCGCTCTGATTGCTGTAAACTTGACCGAGAGACGCCTATAATAACTGCCACATTGTTTGGCTATGCTGACTAAGAGGCATATACAGAGGAAAAGTGGTGAAAGACTCAAGGAAACAAACTCAAGCACCAGCAGATCTAGAGAGATTGTCTGTAGCTGTGTTGCACAAAGCTGTATTGTAAACTGAGCCAGAGACAGTAAACTGTACAGTGTGCGCACAGTGAATGCAGGGTGTTAAAGTATGAAAGTCCCTTTATAGAAAAACATTTGATGACTAATCAGGCATTTGATGACTGAGGCAACAAGAATTAGCCCTTATTTACTTTCCCAATGCATGTTCAATAGTCTTATTGGGATTTTGTAGCAGTTTAGTGCAAAGTAATCTTTGTAATCTTTCATCACTATGTAAATAACTGGACTTCCCCTGAAACAGCTGTGCGGGTTATTGGCTAATACTTTAACAGACACATAGTTACGTTTTAGCCAACCCAGGCTCATGGAATATATTTGCCATTGAAACACATTGAAAAAACATAACAAAAAAACAACTAATATATATATATATATATATATATATATATATATATATATATATATATATATATATATATATATATATATATATGACAACTATGTGTGTGTGTGTGTGTGTGTGTGTGTGTGTGTGTGTGTGTGTGTGTATATATATATATATATATATATATATATATGATGTTTAACAGAGCAAGGAAATTTTCACAGTATGTCTGATAATATTTTTTCTTCTGGAGAAAGTCTTATTTGTTTTATTTCAGCTAGAATAAAAGCAGTTTTTAATAATAAAAAAAAAACATTTTAAGGTCACAATTATTAGCCCCTTTAAGCTATATATTTTTTGAAAGTCTACAGAACAAACCATCGTTATACAATAACTTGCCCAATTACCCTAACCTGCGTAGTTAATGTAATTAACCTAGTTAAGCCTTTAAATGTCTTAAAATATCTAGTAAAATATTATTTACTGTCATCATGGCAAAGATAAAATAAATCAGTTATTAGAGATGAGTTATTAAAACTATTATGTTTAGAAATGTGTTGAAAAAATCTTCTCTCCGTTAAACAAAAATTGGGGAAAAAATAAACAGGGGGCTAATAATTCAGGGGGTTTAATAATTCACACAAGTAGAAGTGCGATATGGCTGTATATTGGCACTTGTGGCTTGGCACTGTGTTAGCTCAAGGCCACAGGCGTGTCCCCACAGGTGTCCCCCCCAGTGATGATATACAGCCATATCACACTGCTACTAGTGTGACATTGTGTTTATACAACAGTTTGACGGCATAATCGTGCATTAAAAAAGAAAATCATGGAGAGTCTCAAAAATCCTTTTCTATGAGGAACTACTTTCTTCCGCCATTCATTCACACCTGCAACTGACCGTCAGAACAGAAGAAACCATTGCTCATTCATCAGGGTCACTTTAGAGCTAGTATTTGAATAATTCTTTAGCGTAATGTCTAAAGTGATGACAAAACAGCTGATTTTGCTGACATTTTAAGATTATAAGGCTGAATGGCATGAAATGCCATCAGTCTATAGAGATTTCTCATTATTTCTGTGTTGCAATCGGGAGATTACAATAATTAACCACAAAATAGCCAAAGAAAAGCAAACACTAGCAGATTACTATAGTATAAATGCATAACTATAACATGCAAAAGAGAGAGATCGATTTAGAATGACACTTACCTGTTTTATAATGATTTGATCAGCTGTAGTTTAAAATACGAAAAGAAAACGCTGTGTTTTTCTCCCCAAGGACTTATTATGCAGTTTCTGTCGCCATCTCGTGGCGCAACCCTCTTTGCTCTGCTCAATATGACAGGCTGATGGCTGCAGACACGCTATATTTTTGAAATGATAACTGTTTAAAATAGGCCCTATACTTATAAATAAACTGCATAGTTACAATCTAAACTACATTCTCACCTAAAAAAAGCTTCGAAAGTACATTATTTTGTCCAACAGCTACAATATTTGTCAAACTGTGATGATTTTATTGATCTCTCTCTCTATGTGGGCGGAGTAATACACAAGAGTAAAAAGGCTGTACAGTGCTGTTATTGCAGAATATTGCAGGGCTATCAGCCAATCAGATTACAGATCCAGACAGAACTGTATATATATATATTATCAAGGCTGCATCCAGATACTATTGGATGGTTTAGGTGGTCCACTACTGGTGTGGTTGGTATGTGATTTCTGAAAAGTAATTAGTCAGACTTGTAATGAAAGCTAAAATATGACAGAGCAATAACATAAACAGTAGAAGTAACAGAAGCATGTGCAAGACGTTTTATCGGGTGTAATTTATGTGTGAATGAGAAAAATCTATTTGTATACCAGGTTCAGCTGAAAATTGGTCTGATTTGTATATTAACCCACATAGCAAAATTTCTCTGGCCCAGCTCTGGCCCACACAACCAGCTGTGTGGTCCAAACATGGACCATATCTGGGCCAAGTCTCAGCCAACTTAATAGCCTATAACTGGGCCAGATATGTTGGTGTGTGATGACTGCAATGAATTTGATAAACCCATGAAGCATTTCGCTTTTTAGCCAAGCTTTTTTTAAAAAGTGACCTAATTGGTAGAATTTTTTCTTTACTCCAAAATTATATAAATGTATTTTAAATGTGGGTCAAGACAGGCCAAACCTACGTGGCCCACATATAAATTTTTAACATCTGGGCCAAATACTACATTTGATATCTGGCCCAAGTCTTGTGTGCCGCCTTAAAGACGGTGCCACCTATGCCAAACCCGGGCCATTTTTGGCCCACATGTTGCATGCCAGTGCCAGATGAATGCCTGCTGTGTCAACTTTGTGCCAAATCTGGGCCAGAATTCTTTGCTACCTGGGAACTGTTGGTAGAGCTATTTTCCCCCCAGTTAATCTGTGTAAACATACTTGTTGTTTGCTGCCATTCTGGGATGTATCATACACTTTTTATACATAATTTTACTCAGAAATAGTCAATCCATTAAAGTTTGCAATGGCAATTCATGACTATGAAATGTCTCAGATAATGCAAGCTGAAATCAACAGCATTTTAAGCCAATTATAGCTCATACTTGTAAAATTAGATTGAACAATGTATGTACACTGTCAATATGCAGTATAAAATATAGAAGGAAACTTAAACATTAAGTGTCACAAATCAAAATGTCTTACAGGGTAATAAAGGGCTCTCATTCTTGACACACATTTTTCAGCCTTATTTATGGCCACACACTCTGACTGTTGAACAATGTTTGCATTGTAGCTCTTATTCACTTCTCCCAGCCCTCAGGACGTGGCATTTGAGGCTCACTAACAGATTTGTTTGAACATTTCTTTCTTATTTATTTATATCGTTTCTTCTGCATTTTTTAGAGCAGGCTGTTTATTTTGTGGTTGGAAAATCTCATTCTGTCCCTGGAAAGCTGAAGCTATTGTGATGCTAATTTTTGCCTTAAAACTTGAGGCTTGTCAGAAAGCCATCAAGATTGTATTTCAACTCTAAAAAATGGCACGCTTCACCTTTAACTATAAAAAAGAGATGATGTGAATTATATTAACCCGTTATCGAACAAAACACGTTAAAGGTTGGAACTAGAACTCCAGAAATACCGGGAATTCATAAATCAAGCAAGTATTGTTGTACGCTTTAAATATGTGGATGGTTAGCCAGTATATTTTGGCTGGCAGGAGCAGCAAATGATCCCTTCACGTCTTATCTGTCTCTCTAATAGCTCTTGTTCTTTGTAAGGCTGGGAGGATTTGGCACAAGAGCCTTTTTCAACACCTTCACACTCTCTGTCGTGTCCCAGATGCACCTCTGGCTTTATGAGATGCTCCTTAGTCCATGTGCTCCTTCAAAAGTTTGAGAAAGCATCCTCAGTTGTGGGCGGTCTGGCAAGAAATCTTATATGTTTTGGTGAAATATGGATTGATGAAAAAAAGGATTAAAGGCACAATATGTCAGATTTTTTTTTCATCAACATATCCAAAACCACTAAAACAGTGTTATATATTTTGCTGACTTATGCACTTACATTATCCTAAATGTTTTGAAGTACAGTATGTTCAAATACAGAGAAATAAGCAATTTTATGCATTATAATAAGCATTATAAAAGAACCCTATGTGTATTTAGTATGATAAAAAAAGCACTGCTTCTTTCCCCAGTGATCATAACCAGAGGCTGTCTACTGTGGCATAATAAAAGCTCTCCTCTTTTTCCTGCCGTGTCATGCTCGTCTCTCATCAGCAATTGCCAGCCGATTTGAATGTTATTACTCGATTCAATGGGCATTATCAGTGTCAGCTGATAGATATGGGCCAGTAAGAGCCTTCTTTTATCATCCATCCACATGTTTAATCAGCTATAACAAATGGCTGCAGCCGGAAGTTGACAATAATTATTTATATTGTTTATTAAATGTGGCGGCTCGGTTGCGCAGTGGGTAGCGCTGTCGCCTCATGGCAAGAAGGTTGCTGGCTCGAGCCTCGGCTGGGTCAATTGGCATTTCTGTGTGGAGTCTGCATGTTCTCCCCGTGTTCGCATGGGTTTCCTCTGGGTGCTCCGGTTTCCCCCACAGTCCAAACACATGCACTATAAGTGAATTGGGTAGACTAAATTTTCCGTAGTGAATGAGAGTGTATAGGTATTTCCCAGTGATGGGTTGCAGCTGGAAGGGCATCCACTGTGTAAAACATATGCTAGATAAGTTGGTGGTTCATCCAACTGTGGCAACCCCTGATTAATGAAGAGACTAAGCCGAAAAGAAAATGAATAAATGAATGAATGAATTTATTAAATTTCCCATTTATTGTTAATATTAACGTTTACCCTTACCCCAACCCTAAACCCAACCGTCACAGTAATGTGAAAACAGATCTGAATCTGGAGTCTTCTATATTAGTATAGCAGATTAACCATGTGGAGGGATGATAACAGCCTTTTGAGACTACCAGTAGGTGCAGAAGTCCCCTACTGGCCCATATCTATCAGCTGATAACCACTGACAACGCCCATTTAATCGAGTGATAACATTCGAAACGGGTGCAATTACTTCAGCATTCTAATTTCTCATTGATGGCCTTCAGCCTTTTTCTCCTTCATACTACCATGAAAATACGTTTTCAATACTTTCAATAGTATCTGGATGCAGCCTTTACGATGCAAGCTGAGATTGCATCACTCAGCGATGCAATGTCAGACACAATGCACTCAAATGGAGCGAGTGACGTCACTGTGAGGGGTAGGGTTAGGGGTGGGGTTAGATGAGCCCATTAAAAAGCATTGGATGCAGCTCAGATTGCACTGCACCAGGTCTGCATCCAGACCCCTCTCAATACTTTAGCTATTCATGATTTCTGTCCCACTGGATGTAATGAAGATGACAATTCCACACTCAGTCACAGCATAGTCAAACTATGCCTTTGTTTATTGTGAATATGCACCCTCTAGTGGTGAAAATTACATACGGTTCCTTAAATGGAAAAGACAATACATTATGTACATTAGAAAATTTTAATTGAAGTGATGCTACAGAATAACAATCACTGGTTCCCCAAAGACCATTTTAGTGATCTGTTTTTAATATAAAAACAATCTCACACACTGTCAATTTTTGCTAGAATTTTTTAATGCAATATTTCAGTCTACTGACCTTCATCAGGCATGTATAAAGTACATCTACTGTACATGTTATTTTACTTTCAAGGGAAGGGAAATAACCTATTGTTTGCCATAAACAATATGAAAATATTGAAGTTTTACAAACATTTCAGAAGCCATTTAAAACATTCAAAGTGCATTTCTACCAAGTATTGACAGTGTGCAGTAGTTTTGTGTATTTTTTGTTTATCAAGTTTGTGCTGATTGATTATTAGTCATCATTTCTTAAAATAAACTTGTAAGGAACATTTTCATATTACAAATAACCCTTTTACACTTCAAATAACCTTTTGTGGAATGGAAAAGTTTTATGAATATTAAAATGTTCTTCAAAGAACCATCAATGGCAACAAAAACATTAAAGTTCAAGTAAAACAAAAAATCAAGTAGAAGTTGTAATGCACGTATCAAGTTCTCTATATCAATATTATTTATTGTTTTTTTTAAATGTGAACATTTTTCATTCTATCAAGGATTTTAATAAAAAAAAACAAGTTCTGCTCTCCAATAAGCCATTTTTGTTCATTTAAAACAAGCAACATATGTCATGTCATTGCATTATCATGGTCACAAGCCTTTTTAACCACTCTTAAAGCCTATTGATTCGATATATAAACAAGCCATTAAAACGATGGACTTAAAGCCTATGTGATGGCATCGTTGTGAGGTTTTATGTAAACATAACCTTTTTAGTTTTAATAAATTTAATTATCTTAAATTGTTTAAATAATCTTGTTCCTATGCTGTTTTCAGATCTAATCAGTAGGCATTAAACCTCTCACAGAGTCACACGAGCAACTGCTAACCGCTAATTGTGGAATTATGTACCTGTTAACCTAAAATTTGAAAGTAATAAACATTTTTTAAGTAGTAAAAGTGGTCAAAAACTAAACAGCAGTGTTTACACAAATAGTTTACTATTTGTTTGACCATTTGTTTGATCATGCCGCCTTTGCTTTTGCCTTATAGCAATTTTATGTAAAGAATTATAATGTTTATGTGTTTATAATTTGTTTTAATGTTTATAATAGTGTATATGTATCCATTTTATTTTCATTTTATGTCAAGCCTCTTGTGGACAGGTGTTGAGAATTAGCAAGTCTGCTAAAACACTTAAACAAATGCATTTGGTTGTCCAGTGTAATTGCCCTGCAGGTACATGACGTCAGACTGACGTTGTACCCCAACGTCGTCAGGACGTTGAATTTTGGTTGGAAATGAAGATTGGCTTGATGTCAGAACCCAACGTCAGACAGAAGTCAACGTCCAATGTCAGGCAAACGTTGGATTTTGGTTTGTTAATGCCACAAATTTAAACAATTTTTTTTCACAATTTTTTATGTCCATGTCTAAATAAATAAATAAATAAATAAATAAATAAATAAATAAATAAATAAATAAATAAATTAATTAATAAATAAATAAATAAATAAATAAATAAATAAATAAATAAATAAATAAATAAATAAATAAATTAATTAATTAATAAATAACTTTTTATTGTAGCATATTATGGGAGTGTTATTCAAATGGTTGAACTTAAGTACCAATTTTGTAATTTTAGTTTTTTATTTTTTTAAGTTTTGCTACACTCTTAAATCAAAGGCTCCAACAGTGCATTTCTGCAGTGATGCCATTGAAGAACCATTTCTAGTTTCCCGAAAACTTTCAGTAATTCAATTCAATCCAATTCAATCCAGTGTAAAGAACATTGTATTAATCCAAAGAACCCCTTTACACCATAAATTACCTTTGATGGAATGGTTCTCTAAATGCTAAAGGTTTTTTGTGAAACCATCATAATCTAAAAAATAATCTTTATGTTTAACAGTACGAGTTCAAGTAAAACTCAAATTCAATTATAACCTATACAGTATATCAAATTTAAGAATCTGTACATCAATAATAATTAATGATTCGTTTAGAAGTACAACTGTTTCCCCAAACTGCTCAAAATTGTAAACAGATGAAAAGTAAAAAAATAAAAAGCTTTCCTCACAATATGCCTCACAGTTTGTTCTGAGTTTGTTCACAGTTTGGCAGCACATTCAGGAAATCTTTTTCAAAGGTAGATCTTTTGCAAAATACATGAGAAAGTTACAGATGTTACGGCAGGTTAGTCGGTTATAGATTCTAAAAATGACTCCCCGGTGAACAGAAAAGCCAAAGGTGGCCAAGAAATGTCATGATCAGCGGCGAGTGGGAAACCTTCACTGTGTTGTAACTCATTCTGAATCTGCTTTGCATGGTCAGGAGCTGTTCTGCTATAATGTGCTACTGGTGTGGATGGACAACAGTAAAGACATATGGCATGTTTTGGACTGGAATGAGAGTTTATTGCCAGCTGGCTGAATCTACAGTGTGTGTGTGTGTTCACTGTCCAACTTCAATGAACACGAACATCTCTGACTGCTTAGAGTCTGTAAACCAAGCTGTCAAGGAGCGGAAACAGTGATCATCTATTCTCCTCTACTGTGTCATAAATCTGAGTGAAAACAGCTTCTTGAAAAAGAAACAAATTGTAGGTTGGGACATACTGTATTTGGTGTTTTCTTTGTTTTAACCAATTTGTGCATAGGGCATTTTAGTGGATGTGTAAATGTGGCAGGAGAGACATTTAAAGGCTATACTGTATGTAAACTTTTCATGTATCTGCACCGTAAAAAAACAAAACAAAGAGAAATTAATTGAAAAATGGATTATGTCCTTGCAGAAATTACAGGAATGTGTTGTAACAATGCAATGCATTCTGGGTGTTTAGGACAAGGGAGCCTGATTGATCTCTATTGACGTACCACTATATACATTTCTGAAGAGCGTCAAATACGTCCCAGGAGCTAGTTTTTTTTTTGCAGGTTTTGCGAATCCACCAGAGGCCGCTGTGTACACTTTTTCAGATTTCAAATTTCTCTTGCGAGTGCTATTCGCACCTGCTGTTCTCTTGTAAATCCACCAGAGGCGGCTGTCGACTCACTGAATGACTGACTGACCGATCGACTGACCCACCCCCCTCCTTTCCTAAACCCAACCAATAGTGTTTTCAAAATAACCGATTGACACGCCCACTCACTTCTTTTCATTTTATAAAGCAATACAGAAAAATAAAAGCCCTCACCTGATTTTTACCATGTTTTTAGATTTTACCACATTCTCACCCTGTTATTTACTTGTTTATTTTATGTTTTGGCTTCTGTTTTTCTTACCCACTTTCTGGAACCGTTCTTTGCCAGACTTGAACCCGGTCATCGTTGTCAACTCCTCTTAGCGTCTCAAGTCTGTCAATGTACATAGCGAGCTACTGGACAAACTGGTAACAGCGGGAAAGCCGTCCATACAGAGGTAAGTGGTCAGCTGGTAAGCGTGAAAAGGAACTGCGACATACCGCATTTGTAGCATTTGTTTTTAAAGACGAAATACAGCCAAATGTACCTCTGGCTACATAATTCACGATCTCCAGAAATGTATATAGGGGAATATTTTTAGAATGAGCCTATTTGGCTCCATTATTTGGAGTGTCTGTGAGATGTTTTTCAAAAGTTAGCACTATAAAATGGTTGTTTTTCTCTGCTGTAAATTCCATTGTTTTAACATTGACCACTCCTGCGTTTGTTCACAAACATGGCTGACCCCAATTCACCGGGATGTAAATTCCTGACCTCTATTCTGCATATATACTGTTACATTCCATGGTTCTTTGTTTATTTACAAATTATTGTTGCTTGCTCAACAAGTGCCCAAAGATTTTATATTATCATGGTTCCTAGCTATGACTTTTTTCTCAGTTAATTGGATTTAGGTATTGGGTTGGATTAAGGATGTAGAATAAGTTCATGCAGAATATTCATTCATTCATTTTCCTTTGGCTTAGTCTCTACTTTAGAGGTTACCACAGTGGAATGAACTGCCAACTATTCCAGCATATGTTTTACGCAGCGCATACCATTCCATCTGCAACCCAATATTGGGAAAAACCAATACACACTCATTCACTATGGCCAATATAGTTTATTCAATTCACCTACAGTATACCACATGTGTTTAGACTGTGGAGGAAACCAGAGCACCCGGAGGAAACCCACGCCAACACAGGGAGAACATGCAAACTCTACACAGAAATACCAACTGGCCCAGCCGGGACTCGAACCAGTGACCTTCTTGCTGTGAGGCAACAGTGCTATCCACTGAGCCACCATGATTCACATAGGCTAACACATATGAATAAAAGCACATAGTAATATATTTCTCTTACATAATTTAAAGAGAATAGTAAACAGTATCGAGTTTCGATCACTTTTTGTGATGCACTGCATAAACAAGTTAAACAATAATATTTTATAAATCCAAAACGATTAATTTTTATTTACACATGATCGCTCAGAATTATTTCTGTTGGGTAAGTATACGCCTTTAAAATCATTTTTTACACACCCACGGTACTTTATAATGTTAACTCAGCAATTAAAAGCACATGTTTTGCTACGTTAGTGTTAACAGATTCGTCTACAGGAACTTTCTTTAACGTAACGTTAGCATACACACCAATTCGTTTCAGTCATGTTTCTTTAAAATAATTAAATTAGTTTTCAATTACTAAACACTGTTACAATCTAACATTGTGTAAAAGGAACAGGAACTTTAAGATGTGTTTGTAACGTTAGCATACACATCAATTAGCTTCAGTCGTGTTTCTTTAAAACAAGTTGCATTTTCTATCAAAGTGTTTTAAATTACTAAACACTGTTACAACCTAACACTGTGAAAAGAGTTTTGAGCACAAAATTTGCATAGTATACAGTATACAAACAGTAAAAACCTTACCTTTGTGATCCACCATAGATATATACACTAGATATCGCATAGGGACCCTGAAGATGCGTCAATAGCGCCGCCACATTGGTACAGTGCTCCTAGGACAAACGTCATTCAACCGCACTAGTCAAGACAGTGTGACAATGTGAAGATGCTGGACTTTAGCGCTGTGTACGGGTGTAGTAACGAGCAAACAAAGAAAACAAAGCACAAAGGCAGAACATTTCATAGGTAAGATTTCGTTTTTTATGTTTTTGTATGTTATGAACTTTTGTGCTTAACAAGTCACGTTATTGATGATAATACAGTCTCTTACTGCACTGACCATAAGGCAAAGTAGCATCAACTCGCGCTAAATTCTAAGCTTATGCTAGTTTTGTTGAATAAAATAAGCAAACAATGTTATGAAATATGACAAGAAGACGCTGCGGTGCCAGAAACTTGTATTATTGTCGGCTAGGTGAACGAGTCGTTCATAACGGAGATTCATTCACAAACGGATCGCTCCCTCCGTCAGAATGAGAAGTGAAAGCAGGAGAGAGGGTGTGTTTCAGGACATGGATTAGATCAAATTAAACAGGGAATGAGGGTAATGCATTTCCATGCACACAAACATTTACTTTTTGCCAGGAATGCCCGTGCGGTCACATCAATCAATGTAGAAAAGTGATGTAAAATTATAATATTTCGTAATTTAAAAAAAATATTTGCATACGGACCACCAGGGAAAACTCCCGATCATAGATATATGTGTATATGTGTATTTCTCTGGCTTTGGATGGCCACAGTCCTCCACTTCACCTTGGTCCCGCATTCATTTCAAACGACCGATACCCTGTACCAAGATGGCGGCTCTATTGACGCATTCCTTCCAATAGACAACAATAGCCCAGACGACATCTAGTGTATATATCTATGGTGATCCACGAGTTCCAAAGCTTCTTTTTCTTCTTGTGATCTTTATGGCGGTTGCCAACCAGCTTTTTGGAGCATTACCGCCACCATCTGGACAAAAGTTAAACAAGCCGAGTCTTTGCCAGAAACGGCCCGGACTCTACAGACAGACTCGGGCCAGATATGTTTAACAGGAATCGGGCCAGGGCTTTATAGCCTCATCACAAACACATGTGCGAGAGCGAGCTGCGGGCCATAGTCGGCCCAGATAACACTCGCCGATGCCGAGTTGGAGCCGGATGCCCCGAAGGGAAGCCGAGCTCGGGCTGATTACTGCCTGCTATCTGGGACCCCTCATGCAAAATATGTAATTTATAAACACTAATAAAAAGCCAAAATCTTAATAATAGGCAGGTACTTAGCCAAAGGTTATTAAGAAAAATTGGTACTTAAACTAAAGTGCTACTTTTAAAATATTAAAATGGGGGGAGATATGATGATGATATGATTTTGAAAATTGCTGTTCAAAAGTACATCTGATTAAAAAAAAAAGTGCAGCCTTGGCAAACAAAATATACTTTCAAAGACCAGAAACTGTTACTATATTTTTGTTTTAGTTAGGGATGCAGTGATACCAATACTGGTATCGGCATCAGACCCTATATAAAGCTCTGGCAGCAGCAACAGAATGTCAGCAGTGTGGAAATATTTCACAATTAATGATGACAACCCACGTATGGCAGACTGCAAACTTTGCTTTGTGAAAATATCAAAAGGAGGGTTAAAAAGAAGTGCTTACGATACAATTAACATGATAAAACATCTGTAAGTTAAACACAAGACAAGGGTTAAGCCGTGAGCTAAACAAATAACAGAGGTGCTTACCCAATTCATTGTTCTTGACGATTAACCACTTTCAGTTGTAGATAACGCGGGATTTCGCCGCTGCCTTAATGTTTTGGAGCCGAAATACGAGATTCCCAGGCGCCGTCATTTCACAGATGTTGTGACAAATACGTGGCACAGTAAAAAACCACGTTGCGAGCATGTCGCATGACATAAAAGCAATTAGCTTTACCACTGACATTTGGAGCTGTAGTGTAAATCCAGTATTTCTTATCAACTTAACGGCGCAATGGATACATGACAATTTCAATCAACAACAAATCATGCTTTATGCAAAGCATTTTCATTGCTCACATACGGGTCAAGCGATAGTGAGCATCTTCCAGAAAATGCTTGCAACTTAAGCAATACCTAAATGTTATGTCCATGTTGTGGTCTGTGACAATGGCAAAAACATAGTAAAGGGCATGAAGGAGGCCGGGGTTTCTAGTCTTTCGTGTGTGGCAGATACTGTATGCTGCAGCTGGTTTTTACAGAGGGTCTGCTGTCACAGTGCAGCGTTACGAAGGCACTCACATTCTGACTGACAACAGAAACAGGCTTGCCGCTGAAAATGCAGAGATGCTTCTGTTTCTTAAAAAAACCTGCCACTTACTTTTGAAAAATAATCAGAACTGATTGACTGACTTTGGTACTTTTTATCTTGCAAAAAGTTTTGCAAAAGCAAAATCAAATTGTACAAAAGCTCCGAGGAACATTCTTAACTAGCAGTTTATAAATGCTTATAATCATTTTTTTAAAGTAAAAGAACGTTTAAAGCTTTTTGACAGCTTTAATTAAGTTTTATTATTATTATTTTGTTATGCTCTTGGTTTGGTTGTGGAAAATATTTGATACTATGGAAAAAGAAAGAAATAAAAAAAGAAAAAGAAAGAAAAAATATTTTGAGTTACGCTTGTTCATAAATACAGAGAAGCTGTCCTAAAATTATTAGTCTCACTGTGTCTTTATTTAAAAAAAAATGCCACACCACCTAAAAACAGGTATCGGTATTGGCGAGCACCTGGAAAAAAGTATCGGTACTCATACTCGGTCTTTAAAAAATGGTATCAATGCAACCCTGGATTTAATATTGAATAATACATCAGTTGTTTCGTTTAAAGATCTTAAAAACTTATTTAGTTAGAAGTTTTGCTTGAAAAGTTGTCAGTGAATGCATTGAATTTCACACATTTTAAGTGTGAATGAAGTGAGTGTCCTAACACCCTTTGAAGTTATACTGTGCTGGAAGCAGAGAGGGCTTCATGTGTGGTCTGAGTGTGTGTTGTGTGTGTGTGTCTCAGGTTCACTGCTGCTGTCTTCTGCATGGTCAGCAAACCCCATATGTAACAAACCCTTGGCGACTGTGGGAATCTCTATTTTTCTCTCTCTTTTTACTATTATGCTATTTTTCAGCACTCTAATTATAAGATAATTTACACCAATTCATGCAGGTGTGTTGATTTAAAGCTGAAGTCTGCAAATTTGCTGACTGAGAAAATGTTTTTGGGTAGCACATCAGAAAATTATTTTACAGAAAATTAGCTTTTAATTGTCTCTCTGTGTACAAAACTGTATTAAAAAATAAATGATTTTTTTTGTATAAACAGATGTGTACATGTCATTCAAAAGGTCACACTCAAATTTAAAAGTGACTGTTCAACCTTAAGATGAAAAAGAGATTAAAATAAAATGTTTAGCTGAGCTCAAGGACCTTAGTGGTTTGTAAAATGCCAGTCAACAGCATTTTGAGAGCGAAAAAACATATACAGACAAAACAAAATGAATGCCTGTGATTTGGAGGATGTGGTTTGATTGACCGGGGCTGTTCTCTCATCCACAATCATCGATAAACCAATCAGATTAATCCAAACCTACAATAAATAGCCATTTCACGCTACTTTACTTATTTTCGTCTTGGAAGAATCCCCCCATCCACTCCTTCCCCACTTCTCATCTTTCTTATCAAGAGCGCTCTTGAGAATTAAGCCGCGGTCACACTGGACTTTCCTCCCCATAGATTTCCATTCATATGCACGCGAATGCGTCAGACCGGAAACGCAGGGTCATGCGTCGAGTTTCGCAGGTTGCTGCAGTGCAAAGTTCTAGCTTGGTGAACTCTGACCTGCGAAATCACATCACTTGACTGCGTGAAACCAATCCAGGATCAAAACATGACCTCTCTGAACAGAAATGTTTCTTGTTTAATCCCGCCCCTTTTCGCAGCGCCGTGCAACAGAATTTCGCAAGCTCAAACTCTAGTGTGACCGCGGCTTTAGCTGACCCCCTTACATGCTAATTGGCCAGGTGGGAGCCCTGGGCTCAATTATCTCCGACCTCAGTGTTTTCTGCTGGGACAGCATGCCAAACCTGCTAACAGTATCAAGCAATATCTAAGTGTGAACTCTTGAGTCAAAGAGAACAAAATCATTACTTGGGCCTTTTTTTCTTATATAATGACTTACACATTAGAAAACGAAATGCAATGAACGCACAATGGCCTTTGGGGAAGGTCTTCGGAAGAGCAGCCATTAACAACAGTTCTGGGAGGTAATACTGTAATACTGAACCACTGTGATGACACACTTTGGCTATGAAATTTTAGAATGAGCAAAACAACATTTCAGATGTTTTATAATGCGGTCATCCCATTAATGATACTTTTAAACTAAATCACATGACTCATTTATTCAGGAAATGTGTTTCCATTGTGGTTTGTGCACCTTTTTTCTTATGGGATAAAAAGTGTATCCTATTCAGTCGTGCGCATATGTTTTTTATGTGCATTTTCAAAATGTATGTTCATCTTGGTGTTTGCATTAAGCATATATATGCAATACTCCAAAATTAGCATAAAAAGTGTGGATGGAATCATAGCTAGTGACTCCTGATATTACATTGAGGTTTTATAAAGCTATCAATCTGCGTGTGAAATAAACTGGACATTATTTACAACATTAATCAGCAAATGTATCATCAGCAGTATTAATATTGTTTGGCCTGTATGTTTTTTTTTACTCTCAAAGTGCCAGTAGTTGTTGACTTGTTGACGGGAATATAAAATCATATCGACATTCTTGGGATAACTAATTTAACAGGAGGATCTGGAGAGTAAAAGGCATAAATTGTGAGTCTGCATTATTTCAGTGAGCGAAAGCAGACAGCTCGCTTGTATTCAGAATTAGAATCAGAAAGAGCTTTATTGCCAGGTATGTTCACACATACGATAAATTTGTTTTTGTGACAAAGCTTCTACAGTGCAACATAATTACAGAGACAGTACTAAAAAAACAGATAATAAATATATTTTAAAAAGTAGTGAATGCAAATATACAAATTGACAAGTGTATGTACAGGTATATTACTATATACAACATTATATGTGCAGCTGTTATGTGCAAATTGGCATGTAAAGTGTGTTGTTAAATAAGTGTATATGTGTACAAAAAGTGTATAGCAAGTAGTGATGTTGGTTCCACAATTACTATCATCAAGTGTTCATGAGATGGATTGCCTGAGGGATGAAACTGTTTCTGTGTCGGGCTGTTCTGGTGCGCAGTGCTCTGTAGCGTCGACCAGAAGGTAAAATTAAAACAGGCAGTGTGCTGGGTGTGAGCGGTCCAGAGTGATTTTTGGCAGCCCTTCTGCTCGCTCTGGAAAAGTACAGTTCTTGGGGTTTAAGAAGGGTTGTACCAATGATTCGCTCAGCAGTCCGAACTATTCGACGTAGTCTTCGGAGGTCAGATTTGGTAGCTGAGCTAAACCAGACAGTTATTGATGTGCAGATGACTGATTCAATGATGGAGGTGTAGAACTGTTTCAGCAGCTCCTTTGGGAGGTTGAACTTCCTCAACTGACCAATAAAGCACAGCCTCTGTTGAGCTTTTTTGACAATGGAGTCAATGTGAGTGTCCCACTTCAGGTCCTGAGAGATGGTGGTGCCCAGGAACCTGAATGAAATGACATGTATTAATGAGTATCGAATGAGTATTACATGAATGTGCTCTCGACTTGTAATGCTACGCTCACAACATTTGTCATTGAAATAACGCTGCATAGACTGCAGCTCTGCACAAGAAGTTTGGCCAGAATAAAAATGGTTGTGCCCAACTCAGCCTGGTTTCTCACAAGGTTTTTTCCTTCACTTTCGACAATTGGTGAAGTTTGTTCCTCGCCACTGTCGCCACTTGGTTGCTTGGTTTTTGGGACTTTTAGGACTTGGAGCTGTGCATCGATGGATTCGCTCTTCAGTGTTTGGACTTTCAGCAGTGAAAATTAAACCACACTGAACTGAACTAAACTGAACTTCAACTCTGAAAACTGGACTGACAGTTTCAATTTACTAGAACTTCTATGTTAAGCTGCTTTGACACAATCTACATTGTAAAAGTGCTTTAGAAATGAACATGAATTGAATTGAATTGAAAAGAATCAACAAAGGCCGCAGTTTCAGCTAAAAATCTTCCGTTCTACTAAAGAACAAAAATCACCATTTCGAATGGCTTGAAATTTTCACTTTTGGGTGAACTATCTCAAACTAGGTCAACTCTGATAACCACAGATGTATTATATTTTACAGTTATTTTTATCTAGAGATTTCATACTACCTCCTGTCCTTGATTTTGACTTCTTTACACAAACTCGTTTACTTTTTCCTTTTCTTCTCCTTCCATATTTCCTCTCTCCTTCTTTCCTTCTGTCTCCACCTCATGGATCTCCGGGAATGGAAACCTCAGAACTGAAGAGTGCTGACAGGAGCAACCAGGTCTGGATTCTGTGTGTGTGTGTGTGTGTGTGTGTGTGTGTGTGTGTGTGTGTGTGTGTGTGTGTGTAACTCTAACATACTAAAAGCACACTTGGAATATGCAGCATAGCAATGCATGGCTTACAGTCCACCAATGGCCACCCAATACTGCCTTCTTTGACCTGAGGTGGATTTGTTGAATAGATGGCTAGATTCAAAGCAAGTATTCCTGACACACATACTGTACAGTACAGAAGTGAAATCTTGTCATTGAGGCCTTGACAGAGACTGACAGGACTGTGACTGTGTGTTGTGTTGAATTTGAGCTCATGAGATCCACATGCATGTCCATATTTACTGCCAGCTGCCACCATAACACACATTCCAGCTGCCTGCAGTCAAATACTTAAGCCTAGAGGTAGACACTTAAAGAGCTGAAAACCTTTTTACACACTACCCTTTTCCATACATCATTCACATACAGTATAGTGACAACCATGAAGATGTATGTATATACAATGCACAAAATCATAAGTGAAAATGTATGTACAGTTGTGGTCAGAAGAAGGCTGTAAAATAAATATGAGTTGTTTCTCCTTTTAAAATATGGAGAGGAAAGAGACCACTTACAAGTGGTCAGCACTCACCATGTGTGAATTGTGCTCAGGATTGGACAATATTTTTTCCAGAACCATGGAGATTTTATAAGTAAGTGTCTGGAGCACATGGAGAAGAATACAGTGTCAAACTCAAAAAACTATTTTTGCTGTTGTTTGAACTACAGAGGTCCCTCGTTATTTGCGGGAGTTATGTCTTAAAAATAACCCGCAATAGGCAAAATCCACAAAGTAGTCAGCTTTATTTTTTTACAATTATTATAGATGTTTAAAAGCTGTAATACCCCTCACTACACAATTTATACACACTTTTCAGACAGGCTTTAGCATTTTCACACGTTTCTCTCGTTTAAACACTCTCAAAGTTAAAAAATTTGTAGAAAAGTCCAGTATTATAGAATGAAACCAAAGATCAAAACCTGTTGTCAGGCGCAAACATTCATCGCTGTCAGCAAAAGGTTCATAAAGTGTTTCAGCTATTGAGCGGATAATGTTGGCATCCAGCATGATGTTTTTTCTTTTCTGAAGTCTCTGATCCACAAAACTATCAGACTCCATCCTTAAGGAGGTCGCACACCGAATGCACTGCACACATGACAGTTGGAAGTAACAAACACCGAACACACACATTTGCATGTTATTTAAAAGTCGTAGCTGGGCACTGCAGATAGCTGCTGACTTGCGGTGCTGGTGTGCGTACCCTGATAGAAACATATATTTGCAAATTTTTAAATGCGTGGCACTGCTTGGTACGTCGTGGCGGTGCACATCCGGTGTGCAACCCCCTTTACCATGGTCTTGCTGTGGACAGTTACAACCCTTTTTGCATCCTTGCTGGAAATTACACTGCTGGTGATTGAAGATTTATGTAAGTTTGGCATGCTGATCGAATTCTGTACTGTACAGGAGACATGGAGGAGATTGATTGACAATGCTCTACAGCCAGTCAGGATGCAAAACACAATGTGCTGTAAAAAAAAGCATGTCAAATTACACAAAAAAAATCTTCGAAACTGCGAGGCTGTGAAAGGTGAACCGCGTTATAGTGAGGGACCACTGTACTTTTTGATTTTTTTTAAAGATTTATTTTTGGCCTTTTTTTATTAGATAGGTATTGAGACAGGAAGCAAAGTTGGAGAGAGAGAGAGAGAGAGAGAGAGGGGGTAGGGAAATGTCCTTGAGCCAGGATTCGAACTTGGGATGCTCTGACGTGCTACTGCACCATATGTCGGCGTGCTAAGCACTAGGCTACTGCGCCGATGCACTGCACTTATTTAAAATGAGCTGAAATAA
Organism: Danio kyathit; assembly: GCA_903798195.1. Classification (NCBI taxonomy): domain Eukaryota; kingdom Metazoa; phylum Chordata; class Actinopteri; order Cypriniformes; family Danionidae; genus Danio; species Danio kyathit. Next base: position 44,250,223 of record LR812526.1, read on the forward strand.
CACAATTCTTGAGACAACTTATTTTTTATGTTCAATCCACTTAAATTTGTTGCGGTAACTTGATCACATTGTGTTGGGGCAACATGAATGAATTGTGTGAAACCCTGCTTTTTTTACAGTGTATGTCAAGCCCATTCACCTGCTTAAAGCACACTCAGAATTGCACACTGTATTCCCAGAAACATAGACTGTTTATAAGAAAGTGTCTGGTGAAAATAAATAGGGAGTTTTATTGTTGGACAATTGAAAAAAATATTAATGAAACAGATGAGTCTTCAGATGTCTCTTAAAATGAGACTCGGAGACAGAGTTTGGAAATTCATTTCACCAGGATGGAACATTGGAGGTGAAGGTCATTGCAAATTGCTTTTAATTTTTGACTTTGGAAGGGTATCGCAAAGCAACATTTGGTAGAAGAGCACAGGGTCCTGCCAGGTACATAAGTCTGAAGTAGTGGCAGCCAACAGTTTTGTCACTGAGTGACAGTGTCCTAAACTTGATGCAAGCGGCAATTGTTAGCTAGTGTAGCCGGATAAATAAGGTGTGACATGTTAAAGATCAGTCTCACTGCTTCATTCTGGTTCAGCTGCAATTGGTGGATGTGTTGGTTGGGAGGCCTGCCCAGAGAGAATTTCAGAAGTCCAGCCTGGACGTAACAAAAGTTAGGACAAGCAGTTTAACAGCAAGCTTTGACGCTCATGGTCTAATCTTCCTATATAGAGAAAATCTGCATTAATGGGCAGTTGTAGCAACATGGTTTGCACTTTGCAGCTAGTCATCAAGAACCACTATGGTGACATTGTGTTTAATGGGCTGGCCAGGATTACCAGCAGTTCAGTTGAAGATTCTTCATACAGCAGAAAATATTTGTCAGGCATGCTGATATCCGGGTAGTAATTGATCATTCAGATCAATAGATCATTCAGTTGGAATGAGAAGAGTTGATGCCATGTAAATGGAGAAGACAGAAAACTGTCCAAGAACAGAGCCCTGAGGTACTCCAGTAGCAAGACGGTGCAGGGCTTACTTCACCCTTCCAAGAAACCCAGAATGACCAAAGAAATTGACGATTCACTGTGTCAAAAGCCACAGACAAATCCAGACAGACATTTTTTAATTCACTGTGGCGAGTGCTCCTTTCTGATGTCGCCAGAGAGCAATATCCCCGTCACCTGGACTCACCCCACCAGCACTCATCACCAGCAAATCTCCCAGATTCATGCTATTGATCATGGCATCCACAACACTCACCACACTGTACCCAGCACAACCCCGGAGAACACCCTATTCACCATCCAGAAGCCTTTCCCGGAGCACTACTTACCTTTCATCTGCATTTGACTTCTGGAACTGTTGTAAATAAATCACCCTCTGGGCCTTTGCTTGAATATCTGCAGTCTTGTGTTGTTTGATTCCTCTTCCTGCCACATCACTCTAAAATAACTAGGTTGTTTAAATCTAAATTTGGGCAAATCATGGACAAAGTCAATCAATGGGTAATTTCGAGTTATATTTTTATTGAACAAAATAAGCCAGCAGTTGTGTTTGTTCATACACTATTATTTCCCCCAGAAATTCCTAAATAAATATAACTTTTAAAAAATTGTTTTAAGCAATCATTAATATACACTCGTAAAGTCTGCAAATGAGTGTGAAAGTATTCTTTTAAAAACAATAAAACATCTTAATTACTCTACATTTGAATTACTTTTATATAGCTTTTTTTGATGTTATTTTCAAACAATGTTATTTTCAAACAATGTTTGTCAGTATGCCACAAATCATAGATTTAGAGAGTTTAGAGAATAAAGAGTGTGAGTTACCTAGATTTTCCATACAATACATAGTTCCACATAACTTTAACAAGATTTAATTTTGGCTCTTGGTTAACCTCAATCACTCAATCGACAGTTATGAGAAAAATAGAGTCAAGTTTGAAAGCTGAGTTCATTATTTTTGCAGCTCAGTGAGACGGAAATTGCAAACTCAAAATTGGAAGTATTAGTCTAACAGCTCACTGCACAAAATAAAAGATAGATTATTGGTGCTAAAGATGACGTCATATAGTCTTTTTATACAATGTTTAATTTGTGTATTGTGCTTTTGAATTATATGTATTGCTCTCTCTCTCTCTCTCTCTCTAAGTTTTGTGAGTGAATGAGACAGAGAGATAAAGAAGCAGAATGTGAGTGAGAGTGCAAGTGTTTGTAAAAGAGATATAGTGCTATGGAAGACATATGGGTTCGTGGAGAGTGTTTACAAACTCCAGACCTTATCAGCAGGTCATGGGTGGGAAACACACAAACTATATTTCACCTTAACCTTGACTCTTCATGAAAGGTTATACCAACACATAAACAGTAAGAAATAAAAAGCTGCTTTTCAAGTGGGAAAAAAAAGAGAAAAAAATGTCTGATTGTATTTCTTTTTTTGGATAGTTAAATTTCAGTAACATATACTTTGTCATTTGAAGCTTACTTTACTCTGTTTTAAGTACACTCATAGCACTCATTATGTATTTGTAAATATACTCAAAAAATACGGCACTGAATTAAGTAATGCATTAAAAGTAAATGCACTCTAAAAAATTTAAAATTCAATTGTTTGTTAAACTAAATTTTAACATTTGTTTTGTTCAATAAATATATAAATAAATACAGAAATAAATTTTAAACATTTAACTGTTGGATTATTATGATTTTTTTTTTTACATACAATTAAAATATATGATTTTTTTTTTACATAAATTGCCACTATTTATTTAATATTATATGTTTTCAAAATGATTGCACTACTTTTTAGAGCCCAAAATTGTTCAGATAAATTCTGATTTAAGTTTACTTTTATTCAACCAGCAAGTTTTTTTTTTTTTTTCTTTTACTGGAAATGACACATTCCTAATGACACATTCTTATTCTACATTCCTAATTCTAAACCCAACTACTACCTTATCAACCATCAATAAGCAGCTAATCAGTAGTTTATTGAGCAAACAGTCGTAGTATATTTGTTTTTGGTTTGTTAACAGCATGAATTGTACATTGAAATAAATTGTTACTGAAAACTGTTTACATTTTAAATAATATTTCACAATATTTTCTCATTTTACTGTATTTTTATACAAAGATATTGATGGCTTGTGAGCAAAAACTCACCTGAGCGTAATAGTGACTGACCAGTCCTGCATATTGTAACTATTATGGTGTTTTTTTTTTTTTAACTCTTTTAACATTCACAGCTTGTCAGTTACTAACAAAATATTGAAAACTGTTTTTCTTTTGTGAAATGGACATCTATCTGGCTTTGGGGGGAGGTTTGCAGCTCATTCCACCAGAGGGGAACAAAGAGGGTGAAGTTTTTGGAGGGTGGTGTTGGGCCTCATTTTGAAGCTTCTGGCAGGAAAACATTTAGTCAATTTAACACTAGAACCACTCTTTGTTTTAAAATGTTGTAATTTAATAACTTTAAAAATAAAACTAACTATAATTATAAAAATATAATTTTTTTCTAATATAATTTTTTTAATTAAAATTACAAAACACAGTAGAGTTCTGAGTATTTATATCTTGAATGGCCATAATGGAGAAATTGACCACATGCAGTTCAGCACCTACTACTTTTTCCATTGCATTTGAATATGCATGCTTCAACCTCCTGTTTAAAAAAGTAAATAATAATATTTCTGATAGCAAAAACATAACTTCAAAAACATATTTAGTGCAGCAAAAAAAAAAAAACCTTGCTCTCCTGCGCATCTTCATGGGCGGTCTAATAATTCAATTACAAAAAAATTTATAGATACCAAAAAGTATAATATTTTTATGGTGATGACTTCATGAAATATAATGACAGACAGGGGCGGACTGGGACCAAAATTCAGCCCTGGCAGTTGATCACCAGTGTTGGTCCCGGTTTTCACGAAAAGTCGGGAGTTGACCGGCCCAAAGAGTACGTCGGCCCACTGGGTAACTGCCCGGTCTGCCAGATGGCCATTCCGCCCCTGATGACAGACATTTATTCTAATATCTCTGTAGAAGCTTTGAATGTAAACATTACGTCTAACACAAGAAATGGCCATTCTAGTAGTTGTAATTATACCACAGTATACCATAGTTCTACCACAACACTGGCATGATTCAATTATCATTTATTACTCTGTTTATGGAAAGATATAGTCAGATATTCATAAACTATTGCATGCATCTGCTGAGGTAAGGTTTATGAGGTATTGTTCTCTTTTTACGTCTTTTAGTGTGACTTGTATCAGTGTTGTGATGTCTGTGAGAAGTGAGATTGTGGCTGTTGAGAGCAGCTATCGCATGGAGAGATAAAGCCAGTGTGGACATGTACAGTGTGTGGGTGTGCTTTGTGCTTGAGAATACAGACAAAACCTCTTGACAGGTCAGCGGGGTCAACGACATTAGCATGTATACACATGGCTTTGGATACCTGCATGCATGTGTGAGAGTTCATGTGAGGGCAGAAGCTATGAATGAGCTCTCAAACTGATTTATGTTTTGCATAAATGCAGCTGTTTGAATGCTAATTGAGGTTGAGCGGAGGTCAGTCCTTCAGCTTTGAGACAGGGAGAGAGATTAGTTGGAGAGTGTGTTTGCATATGTATGCTTGATAGCATAGACGTGGAGCTCAGTAAGCGTCAGGTTTGTTTTTATGTGTAGTATTAGCTTGTAATCAAGCCAGTGCTTCTCATTTATGTCTCTTTGATCTTCGGTAGATTAATAAAGAAGAGGTTTGGAAACTGTAGTTCTTGGGGATTCCAAAAAAGTCAATGGTTTAATGGACTTTTAGAGTAAAAAGATAACACACTTGCAGGGGAAAAAAAAATACATTTCCAACACACATTGTAAAAAATAGCAATAAATTAGCAGCTTTTCATATTTTGTGAGTCATGTTTTTATTTTTCATTCATTCATTCATTTTCTTTTCGGCTTAGACCTTTTATTAATCTGGGGTCGCCACAACGGAATGAACCGCCAACTTCTCCAGCACATGTTTTACGCAGTGGATGCCCTTCCAGCCACAATCAATCTCTGGGAAACATCCATACACACTCATTCACTACGGACAATTAAGCCTACCCAATTTACCCATACCACATGTCTTTGGACTGTGGGGGAAACTGGAGCACCCGGAGGAAACCCACGAGACACGGGGAGAACATGCAAACTCCACACAGAAACGCCAACTGACCCAGCCGAAGCTCGAACCAGCGACCTTCTTGCTGTGAGGCGACAGCACTACCTACTGCGCCACCGCGTCGCCATTTTGATTTTTCATCATTTATTCAAGCTTTTGATTTTCATTCATTATGAGACCTTGATCTTTCTTTCAACAACTTTTAACCTTGACAAGTTTAAAAAAGTTACTTATATCAACATTTTTAATAGTTTAAAGTGATATATTGTCTGGGATGGTGTTGTATATTATGGTGCACCTTGCAATAAACTACCAGTATGTTTTCTGTTATTTAACAGATTTATTTGTTATTTATCATATATTATTTCTTATACATTATATTGTTTCAAACTACTAAAATGTCAATAAAAGTTACTTTGTTAAACTCTAGAGTTGAATTTTCAACATCAAAAGTCGTCAGACCAGATATCAAGGTCCCATAATGCAATTCATTCATTTTCTTGTCGGCTTAGTCCCTTTATTAATCTGGGGTCGCCACAGCGGAATGAACCGCCAACTTATCCAGCACAATTTTACACAGCGGATGCCCTTCCAGCCGCAACCCATCTCTGGGAAACATCCACACACTCATTCACACTCATACACTACGGACAATTTTAGCTTACCCAATTCACCTGTACCGCATGTCTTTGGACTGTGGGGGAAACCAGAGCACCTGGAGGAAACCCACGCGAACGCAGGGAGAACATGCAAACTCCACATAGAAATGCCAACTGACCCAGCCGAGGTTCGAACCTGCGACCCAGCGACCTTCTTGCTGTGAGGCGACAGCACTATCTACTGCGTCGCCTATAATGCAATTCACAACTGTAAATAAACGGAAAACACTTGTGAATCACAAAATATGGAAACTGTTAATCAGCAGATATTTTTTTACAGTGTAGCTTTGTACTGTAACATCCTTGCTATACCAAAAAATAAAAACAATATAATCTGTATAAACTAAATGGGAAGTTCACCCAACATTTGATGTTAATTTACTCACCCACAGGAAATCCAATACTGTATGTATGTGACTTTTTTCTACACACTGCAAAAATGATTTGTTACTTTATATGGAAAACAGGAGTAAACCTGTTGCTTTAAAAGTGACAAGATGACTTCACTTTAAAAACTAAGCAGACCTGTTGTAACTTGGAACTGTTATGCTGACTTTTCCTGACATAGTGTCCGAGGACAGACAACAAATGGAACAATGCTTAGAAGGCATGAAGCTGTGGTGCTTCTTTTCCAGTGTTTGACCCCTATGTGTCTAACAACAAGATTGTAGAGGTGCGGATACATCTGTACCAGGACTGATACTCAAATTTCCGGTGTATTCATGTTGATTACTTGGAGTTGCTGTATTGGATGTCGTTCAGTGGATATGAGATACAAATTAAATGCACATCAAAGAAGGCGAAGTTCCAGAACACACCGATATTGCGTAAATGTCATGAACCAATGGTAGCTCACAGGTGTTTAGCAGCTAAAAACCTCCTGCAAAAAGTTCATGAACTGCCATAACAAACTTAAAATGAACTTTGTGATTTTGATTTTGTTCGAAATTATGTCATTTATGTTATTTCAATTCGTTCTTAAATTTTGTTGAAACATTGGCTCACAGCAAGAAGGTCGCTGGTTCGAGCTCCGGCTGGGTCAGTTGGCGTTTCTGTGTGGCGTTTCTGTGTGGAGTGCATGTTCTCCCCATGTTTGCGTGGGTTTTCTCCAGGTGCTCCGGTTTCCCCCACAGTCCAAAGACATGTGGTATAGGTTAATTGGATAAGCTAAATTGGCCATAATGTATGTGAGCATGTGCAAGAATATGTGGTGTTTCCCAGTGTTGGGTTGCGGCTGGAAGGGCATCCGCTGCGTAAAACATGTGCTTGATAAGTTGGTGGTTCAAGCCGCTGTGGCGACCCCTGATTAAAAAAGGAACTAAGCCGAAAAGAAAATGAATAAATTAATATAGAAACATAGACACTCACTGGCCACTTTATTAGGTACACCAGTCCAACTGCTCATTGATGCAAATTTCTAATCAGACAGTCACAACAACTCAATGCATTTAGGCATGTAGACATGGTCAAGATGATCTGCTGCATCAGAATGAGAAAGAAAGGTGATTTAAGTGACTTTGAACGTGGCATGTTTGCTGGTGCCAGACGGGCTGGTCTGAGTGTTTCAGAAACTGCTGATCTACTGGGATTTTCACAACCATCTCTAGGGTTTACAGAGAATGGTTCGACAAAGAGAAAATATCCAGTGAGTGGCAGTATTGTGAGTGCAAATCCCTTGTTGATGCCGGAGGGTAGAAGTGAATGGACAGACTGGTTTGAGCTGATAGAAAGGCAACAGTAACTCAAATATCCACTTGTTACAAACAAGGTATGCAGAAGAGCATCTCTGAAAGCATGAATTAGAAAGCATCTAAGTCATGCAGTACATATTACAGTGAAATACCTCATGAAATACTTGTTTAATAGGAAATATTTCCTACATCCTGAGCAAAAGCCAAGAGGCAGTGATTGTTTAGCACTCCTAAAGATGTTTCTAATGTGTGTCTCTGTTTGCAAAGTGAACATTCCCTCGTAATCACTTCCACATATCTTTCCTAAACAGTACAAATACACCTTTCCCCTTGTGCCATGTAAACACAGCATTGTTGTAAGCAACCCATATGCTCTTTAACCCAGCAATAACCAAACTTTAACCCACAAAAGCTCCAACTTTGCTCACACAACACCACCGTGACAGTTTGTCCATATGGCTTGTGGTGGAGGAGCGTTTCTGACTCTCTACTACAGGTCAGTTACACTCACAGTCTAGACTTTGGGTTTGCTGTTGTGTTTAAATACTTATGTTCATTATCTGCTGAATGAAATGCCATTCAGCATGACCTAGATGCTTTCATATTAACAGAGCGGGGATGGCTTGAGTCAGAAGCTGTAGACGGAGATGAGATGGAGAGACTGTTTGCAGTCTTTGCTCTCTAATTAGGCTCATGTGATAAGAAACAGATGTCTATTAATAAATTGATGGTGTGCTTCGTGTTCCCTCAAAATGCCTGTGTTCCAGGAGCAAAGCAAGGACATAAAAGCATTCCTGCCAATTCCTCTGTGGGACGCCGGGCTCAGCACACATATGCACATAGTTCACAATCCTGAGTTCAACTAGACCTGCGAACAGCTGTATTTAGCTTACGGTTCTTGCAGGCAAACAAGTCCAAGCAAAAGACAGGAGCGCACTGCATTTCCATTCGGCCTAGAAGCTACTTATATAGGATAAATTAATACATTAACAAATAAATATAATAAATGAGTAAATAATTGTAAAAAGTGTATGAATATTGTATTGCAAATACAATATTCTTAATATTTTAAGGCTACATAAATTATGTTTTTATATATACTCTGTTATATTTTCAGTGTTACAGTCTTTTACAATCGTTTTGCCACAAATTTCAGAACCCTGATGTCAATTTTTAAAACTCTAGACACAAAATTCACAACCATTGCCAAAATTGCACATTTTTGCAAAGCTCTTAACTCTTTTTTTTTAAAGGCTTGGATACAATACAGATAAGTCACAATACTTTGTTCATTGAACTAAAGCACATTTTCAATATAATACAATTAAACATCAAATTGATCCCATTTCAAGATGCAACTCACACATTATTTGACATAACTGAGTATTCTTTTGATTAACATGATGTAACTATCAACTGATACCAGAGATGGGAAGTATTTCTGATACATGTATTTTAAATACATATTTCAAATACGTATTTCAAATACAAAATAGTGTTTTGTAATTTGTATTTTATGGGGTTTATGAAAATGGGTTTATATTTTGTATAAAATACTTTCAGTGTCTTGTATTTTTAAAATACTGTAAAATGCTTTGTAAGAAGTCTACATGATGACATTTTAAAAATGCGGCCTCAGATTGATGCTTTCTCAGTTATTTGCCTAGGCTTGAGACTAGAACAGAAAATTGATTAAGAAGGTGGTCAATGATTGGAGTAGGCATGGGCCGGTATAAGACTCTGACGGTATGATAACCTAGGATAAAAATATCACGGTTTCATGGTATCACGGTATTGTGATTACTGCTCTAAAATATATTCTTTTTAAATGGCTGTGTAAAAAACTAAAAGTTTTTATCCTTTGAACACAATTTATTTTATTTTGAGAAACATTTATAATATTTTGGAGCAGTAAACGTGGCAGGCCAAATAATGAAAATGAATCATTGACGTCTGCTGTCTTCATTAGTTTCAAAAACACAGATTTATTTACAATTTAAAATGGCATCTTTGGATATCTTTTCTGCTGGAAATGCTGTTGTTAAAAAAATGTAAATAAAAAAATCTTACACATACTTTAGGATCGGTATTAGAGAAAATGTTGGCGGTATGAAAACCTTGACTTTTTCAAACCTCGGTATACCTTGAAAACGGTTATCGTCCCATGCCTAGATTGGAGTATGGCTGGGAATTATGCAACAAGCATAACAGAAAATAACAGACAAATGGCAACAAAAGTCAACAACCATTAAAAATAGTACTGCACTAGACTAGTAATATATAATGACAGTATAGTGTAAAATTTGCCATCAGCATCTTTGCTTAAGAAATGAGATGGAATAAAATATCAGTCCTTAAGAACAGGATGTGGAGCCTTGAGCACATAATCATTCTCAGTCTCAGTGCTGCAGGTGGAAATGCAGACAAACTTTAGAATAATAAAACACCTAAAGATTGTGTACTGGTGTTCACTAAGGGAGCAAACTGAGACTCTTCCAGCTAAAGAAAGAAGAACTGAAAAAATCTTGGAAGAATGAGTATACTGCACAAATAATAGTAGTTTTGGATGGATTGCTGATGTACTGTAGATGCCCAGAAAATAAGACAAACAACATACAAATAAGTCCTACAGTGGTGACACCTACAATACTTCATTGGTTGTTTCAAATGCCAGTAGCTGATCTGCAGATGCAGTATACAGTTAATGAAGAGATATCAAAGTGGTACAATATAGTTTATGAGACACAAATATTTAATAATACTCCAGTCTATACAGACTGGTCAAAAACTCCAGACTCCCGTTACAAGCAGGGTGTACATGAAGTTTATTTGCAAAAAGAGATAACTCAATTTTTTAGACACATCATGTTTTATACTCAATATGCATTGAAGAGTACAATTGCAAAACACATAATTTATGGAAATGATGGAGATTTTAGTACTTTTTAGAAATCATGTTTTTACATTAGGTATTGAAGATTTCATTCATTCATTCATTCATTCATTCATTCATTCATTCATTCATTCATTCATTCATTCATTCATTTTCTTTTTGGCTTAGTCCCTTTATTAATCTGGGGTCTCCACAGCAGAATGAACCGCCAACATATCCAGCATATGTTTTAGGCAGCGGATGCCCTTCCAGCTGCAACCCATTTCTGGGAAACATCTATACACACTCATTCACACTCATACATTACGGACAATTTAGCCTACCCAATTCACCTGTACCGCATGTCTTTGGACTGTGGGGGAAACCGCAGCACCCGGAGGAAACCCACACGAACGCAGGGAGAACATGCAAACGCCACACAGAAATGCCAACTGATCCAGCCGAGGCTCGAACCAGCGACCTTCTTGCTGTGAGGCGACAGCACTACCTACTGCGCCACTGCGTCACCCTTGAAGATTTTAATTGCAAAAAAAAAAAAAGACATTTATTGAACAATAAAATAACCTCTTCATATATCACTCTTTTAAAATATAAGACTCTGTTAAGAGATTGTTGCAATTTCACTGGCCACGCAATGGATAGAATCACAACTCATTATCTGCATTAAATGGTTTTTACATAAAGAGATCATTCTCAAGATAGGACATTCTTTATGAAATTTGTGCTAGAATTAAAGGGAAAGTCAGTTTAATAGTGAAGGGATTGGTCAAATATGCCTATTGATTGAAGGTTTATGAAGAAATGTCATGCTCCCTTATCAAATATTTTGTAGCATTTTCAAAATACAAAATACAGTATTTTATTTTGATACTTGTTATGGCTGTTGTAGTTTGTAGTTTATTTTACTACATGTAAAATTGAGTTATTTTGTATTTTATTTTAAAATACATTTCAATGTATTTTTAGCCCATCCCTGACTGATACAAGCACTCAAAATAATAAATAACTGTTGCATTACTCTGGATGCATGGAAACTGATGTACAATATTACATATTTAGATGATGAAAGTTTCAGGATAGATCAAATGACATCAGTTACCACAGAAGATGACCCAACTGGACTACATTGTCTATAGATTTCATCTTTATTCATGCTTATTTCATATTTATGGTTTATGTTCCATGTACCACTTTTACAGACAATATTTTCAAACTTGATATTACTGTATGTAAGAAAGCGTAATCACAGCACCACAGCAGACCAATGCCAGGCCTGGATTCACATAGACAGAAAGTTCTTTCTGAGATTCTTGACTAATGCATCCACAAAACCAGACTGATGAATACACAGTTCCCAAAATATAAATCTGATATATGGAAATATATGCAAATTACATACTAGTTCATATGGATTTCACATACTGTATATAAAATATATGTCATACATGTCAAAATATTTGATGATATGGTTGAAAAATGTAAACTGTGATTATTTTCCACTAGTTTGACCATTTATTGACCTTTATGGCATTTTATATACAGTAATTGAAATCCAACTGTAATTTGCATTTGAGGCGTCATGGTGGCGCAGTGGGTAGCACGATCACCTTACAGCAAGAAGGTCGCTGCTTCGAGACTCGGCTGGGTCAGTTGGCCTTTCTGCATGGAGTTTGCATGTTCTCCTCGTGTTCGTGTGGGTTTCCTCCAGGTGCTCCGGTTTCCTCCACAGTCCAAAGACATGCGCCATATGTGAATTGGGTAAGCTAAAATTGTCTGTAGTGTATGTGTGTGAATCAGAAATGTGTGGTCAGGGGAGGCAGTGCCTCACCTGTCATCATCCTCACCTGCCATAATAAGATATATACTAATGATAAAATAAATATTTGTTCATTGATCTGTGCTATAAATGCATTTTCTGTATGAATCAAATAATTTCAATCATTTTAATGATCAAAATCGCTCTATTTTGTATATTTCTTGTTCAATTACAGCATAAAGTAGGAAGCGAGGTGAGGCAGCACCGAGCTGTGCCTCATGTCAGATTGTGCAACCCCCTGCACAATGGCTTGAGCGCGCACCTTTTGCTCACTCAGTGTATGCTACCAACGTAATGCTTTATTAAAATGTTTTTATACATTCTAGACATTTTATTTTATGTCCTCACTTTCCACATAATAGGTAATGTATTTCACGTATGTCTATCACTTGTTTAGTGTTAGGACCTGACATAAAGCAGCACTGAAAAGACATGAGGTGAGGCAGGCAGTAGCTCTGCCTCAATGAAGAGGGTGCGCATGAGCTCAGGTTATTCTTGTTCAGTGGTTGCTTTCAATTGGACTTTCAATCAAAACGTGAATAAATAATGGATGACCAATTCTGGAGCTAAAGGACTTGCTTAAAAGGACGGGATAGAGGATAACGCGATCATTTAAAAGTAATTCAAGTCATGTCAAGACTTCTTTACAAGTACTGTAAAGGTTAGACCAGTGTACAAATCCTGTTTGTGTGTGTGAATGAGAGAGAGAGAGAGAGAGAGAGAGAGAGAGTGAGAGCGAGCAAGAGAGAGAGAGAGCGCGCAGCTGTCGTGGTGCTGTGTGTGTGTGTGTGTGTGTGTGTGTGTGTGAGTGTGTGTGAGTGTGTGTGTGTGTGTGAGAATGAGAGAGAGAGTGCATCTGCCGTGGTGCTGGGTGTTTATATACATCGCATATTTATTATTTATTCATTGCATATACATTTAACATTCTTCCTTGGCCCAATATGTACCTGCTATGTGTATAGAAAGAATTCTGATATGATAAATGAAACACAATCGGTAGTTGGCAAATATACTTTTGAAAAAGTCAGTGCCTCACCAGCCACAAACCTCACAGCACGTTACTGGTGTAAATGAGTGTGTATGGATGTTTCCCAGTGATGAGTTGCAGCTGGAAGGGCATTCGCTACGTATAACATATGGTGGATAAGTTGGCGGTTCATTCCGCTGTGACAACCCCTGATTAATAAAGGGATTAAGCCGAAAAGAAAAAGATTGAATGAATGAATGGAATGAATGAATGAATTTCCATATGTTGCCATATATATCATGCCATATATCAGCTTTCGATATGGGGGCGTGCAGTAAGAAACACTTTTGTTAACCTTACTATTCTGTTTTTTTTTTTTAAACTACATTTCAATAGTTCACACTTAGCTGATGATCAATAAAGCGTAATTGGCATGCTGTCCCGGGAGAAAGCCCTGAGCTCGTATATCCTCGAGCCCGGGGCTCCCTCCCATTAGAAGGGCGAGAGGGAAGTTCGAGCTCAGGAAGGTCTCGAGAACTCCCCCGCTTATCGCCGTGTGAAAAGTGTAAACTAAAGTTGTCTTAGGCAATAATTTGGTTTAGTCGATTGACTATGGTGTATGTTTTTGGACGGTGGGAGGAATCCGGGGAACCCGGGGGAAACCCACGCGAACACGGGGAGAACATGAAAACTCCGCACAGAAACGCCAACCGGCTCAATGGGAGGTTGAACTGGTGGCGTTCTTGCTGTGAAGCAACAGTGCTATTCACTGGGCCGCTGTGTCGCCCTATAGGAAAGGGTGGAAGTAAGGGTGGAAGGAGGGGGGAACTTCGAGACGAAGATAACTGAAGTGAAATCTCTGGTTATTTATAGTGTGTCCGTAATCATCTAATAGGCAGATTACGGAGCTGATAAGGTGCCAGCCGTGTTGATCATAAGCACGTGATCCTCTCGAAATTAGTTTATAAATAAACCACACTATGATTAAATAAATAAAACTTTAGTTCAGTGTTTCCACTGTCTGTACTATTCCCTCTACTCTCTATGTATAAACCATAATGAAACCTTATCATTATATTTTAAACATCAATATTTAATGATTGTTAATAATTGTTTATTGAAATGATGTGCATCTTGTGTCCTGGTGATCTAAAGTAATGTTTCTGTGGCATTTGTATGATAAAAGGATTATATGAACCAATAATCCTGCAAATTCAGGACTTCTTTCAGGAAATGAGCGCAGAGTTTTGAACACTGGAGAGCCCGTGTTAAAAGTAGACTATTTAGTTTTGAAAGTTGAGATCAGGTTCTGAAATTTGTGGCAATACCCGATAAATGAAGAGAACTCAAACCAACTGAGTACTGTAAAACCAGATAAGACCAAGTAAAAAAGTTAAGACAACTCAAACTTTTTGAGGAAACAGATTGCAACAAACCATTTGAGTTAGAAAACTAATCTGAGTACTGTGAACGTACTTCATTTAAGTTGAAGTAATAAGGTATTTAATTAACTCATTACCTTCAACACTGAGTTCAAACTCTTTTCAAATGAGTAGAATTAACTTTCAGTCAATTTTGAGTTAACTACACTCATTTCATTTGATAAAGTTGACTGTTGGGTTTTACAGTAATTTCTGAAAGCTAACAGTACTTTTATTTTTGTTCGTTATGATTCAGAGAAAAAAACAAAAAAAAAAAAACTTGGAAATTGTGAGGAAACTTCAAAGTCAAATATTGTAGTTTAGACTTTTATTCTCAGAATTATGACTTTAAATATCACAAGTCTGATCTCTTAATTATAACCTTTTTTACAGAGGATTCTGATTTATTTTTCCACAAGTTCTTTATTTTTGGCAGTCCTAAGTTTACATCTCACTTTTTTTTTTTCCTCAGAATTCTGATTTTATATCTCACAATTGTTGCCATGCGTTGCAATTTAAATACTTTTCTTGCAATTGTGAGTTTATTTACTCTTAATTTTGACTCATTAATCTCATTGACCCTAGTTGACACCCTAAGTCCTCTTGATGCATATGTAATCATCAGTAATGGGAATAATGGCGCTATGAATAAACGGCGTTACTAACAGTGACACTTTTTTCAGTAATGAGTAATCAAATGAATTTCTGTTTCCCCCATTACAAAGCAGTTACCGTTACTGACAATAAAATGCACATTGCTATAATTGAGAACACTGAAGCGGTTTTATTGCAAGCAGAATCTCAGCCATAGGACCTCTCTACCCTGGAGTGTGTGTGTTGTGTGTGTGTGACTTACACTTTTCGTTGAAAATCTCTTTATGTCCTTTTTTGCTGCCGCCATCCTCACCTGTGTGTGTCACAGACCTCACACACCTCGTTCTTTCACGGGGAATTCACCTGTGCTGTTTTCTCACATGACAGGAAGGAAAGGCACAGCCTTTCTATGTTAACATGTCTAGGTTAATATTGACAGCGTGATTTTTTTTTAAGTGAATTAAATTATTGGTGGGGACATTTCAATAATTGGTCCTCCTCCGCGTCCCCTCCGTGCATGCTGAATCTACGCCCCTGCCTTTTAGCAAGACGCTCCTCATGTAGCCGTTCACGCTTTCCTGTTTGTTATTGTGGGCGTTTTGCATAGTTCGGTTGCACAATTCTGATTGGGCAGTACGAAAGTGTGCTCACTCGATTGGCTAGTAAGACTGTCACACACAGACGACTGTCACACAGACGGCAGTCATGCATTTGCTCTGAGTGTGGGAAGTTAAATAATACATATGTCATATCGCATCCTCTTGTGATTAACTAATCGCAATGTTCCAAATCGCGATTCAATTTCGATTAATTGCACAGCCCTAGTGTGGACCACTATTTTCTTTTAGATCCTCACAATTTTGCAATCCAGTCGCACTTGCGGGCCGGATTGAACGGCTCAGCGGGTCGGACTCGGCCCGCGGACCGCCAGTTGATGATCAGTGACGTAAGCTCTGCTACCAAAGGAGGAGATGAAGCCACAACAAACATTTAGTTTTCCAATTAACCATGGTTGCAAACTTTGAAAGAAAGTGTCGTGAGTCACCCGAGCTTTTGCAGTCAAAGGAATCCCTGTGTGTCATAACTTTTTCCTTTTCAGTAATCCTCATGCTTTCACATACTATTCTGCATTTACGAGTTCAAAAGGTAACATCTGAAGGTTAAAATATTAAGTGAACCAGTGTGGAATGCATCGTTCCTGGCCTTGATGCTTCCAGATGTCTCCTGTCTTTTGTTTGGACTTGTTTACAATGTCAAAAAGAATTTAGTTTCTTTCCAATCACAACCAATTAAATTTTACTTCCTGTTTCTTCGATCCAGTCAGTTGTGTAGAAAAGAACAGAACAGTCCCTGCCCGAGGCTCGCTGCCTGCTTATTGTTACGGTGCTTTCTTCCCTTGTAGAAAAGGTTCATTGACTTTTTCCATTGCTCTTTATGCTTTCTTCACGTGCATGCAAAGTCAAATCCATCTTTTTATCTGAGGCTTTCTTTCTTAATGTGGCACACTTCATATCCCCAATACTCACAGTGTTCAGCTCAGATTCACCCATCTAAACATGAATGGAATAAAACAAAAGTATATTCTCTTACTCTTTTTGCTAGATTAAAGAAAGAAATACTGAGCTTCCTCGAGCCTTTCTGGGGTTAAAAGTGTATTTGACACCCTGTACACAATGGGAGGAAGTGAAGTTTGTTTTTGCGCCTTCCCTCAGGCCAGAATCACACTACACAAATATACATGAACCCCAGAGCCTCAGAGCTCTCCCTTTCCCTTTCCTTCTTTCTTTCACTGTGTGTATGTGTGCATTAGTGGCCTCCTGGGCCCCTTGCGGTTCCCCCTGATGCCTGCTGGCACTTTGACAGAGGTCAGAATAATAAACAGCATGCCGATGGACCTTGACCTGAGAAAGACCACGCTTCTCCTGAGAGAGCTGAACACTGGAAAATGTTTAGATAGGTAACGTGAAAAGTACTTGATGTGGTAATTTCTCAGTTAACTGATTAAAAGCAGCAAGTGTTATTTAATTTGACTACATGAATCTAACTTGTAGAGCTGGGTAAAAATATCTGAATATATTTGAGGCAAGGTTTGAACTCACGGGAAGAAGGAGTCGGGAAACCGGTGAACATTCAAATACTTTAAAAATAAAAATAAACTTAAAACAAATGCGGTCTCTTGGAGTGATTTTGTTGAATTTTCACTCACAGCTTTTTGCCCTGCTCCACTTGCTACAGTATTTTAAACATGCTGTATGCAATGTCAAAAAGTACAAAATTTGTCACAGGGGCGGTACCTTTTTAAGTACTAATATTTACATTAAGGGTGCTTTCACATCAGTGGTTCGGTTCATTTGGTCCGGACCAAGGACAACAAATGATACATTGCCATTTTGGGTCCTTTTCACACCCCACTGATTGCTTTGGTTCGAACCAGTTGAAAAGAACCAAAATGCAGTCATGTGACAAAATCCACATCACTCATTGGCCAGAAGATATTAAACATATTTCCTAAACTGCTTTTTTGATTGGTCAGAATTAGTGTGCAGGAAAATGCCAATGGAACTCCGCGAGTAAACAGACACAAAATGTCGCTTTTTACTATGGATGGACGACTGCGCTGGCTGATTGAATCCCTGGTCATAGTATACTATATAGTTTGTATACATCACTTTAGACAAACTATACATTTCGAAAATGAAGCGCAGCTGTGGCTGGAAAACAATGTTTTAATACATTGCAAATGGCAAAGGTGCAACACAAGTCACTTTAGTAGGAGGCGTGAATTAATTTAGCTAAACTGTGACATGGTCATCTTCTGGAAATATTACATCAGGTACGCTTTTTTGGTCCGCTTTTTGTGCCTACTTGAGTACAATTGCTATATTCACACCTGCCCAAATGAACCGCACCAAGAGGCAAAATGAACTCTAGTGCGATTTAACCTAACTAAATAAGGCAGGTGTGAAAGCACCCATAGGATACCAATATAAACCCTTTAAGTGCAAAGGTTTACCTTTTGTAAAGGCATTCCCCCAGTGACAGCATTTGTACCTTTATTTGTGCAACACAATCTCATGACAATTGATAACTATTTTACTTTTGAGTGAATTGGTTGATAATTTGTATGATGGCATTTGTGTGTTTTTATATTATATTCTCACACTCCAGTGACAGGAGAGAACATTCATGCTTGCTTGTTTACTATGTATTTTTGTATGATTCGCATGGTTGTCAAGGTTTATTTCTGTTTTGAGGACTTTTAACCTCCTAGGCCATATACGTGGACAGCACTTTTTAGTTTATGTGTTATGTTTTATATTTTGTTACAGACATACATTGTCAACTGTTTTGTAGCATATAAAATGTCCCAAACACTATTTTAACTGTACAAAATGGGCAAAAAAATGATGTTTTTACTAAAAGTCAAAACATGTTCAAAAAAAGATGTGTGTGTGTGTTATTAATGCATTAAAAAACAGTCAGGAAAAAAATGTTCAAGGCAGAAATAAAGAGTTTTTCATTCTATTACACAAAGGTTACTTTATTGTGTTTTATGTAAATTTGGACGACGAGTCCACATATATGGACATCATTTTTCTCTAAAAGTACATCATATCAAAAGATGATACTTAGGTTTTATTCTAATTAGGTTCCAATGAGCCCAAATAGCAAAGAGAAATAAAAAAATGCATGTAAAAAACAGCTTGGGCCGTAAGAGGTTAAGTTGAAATATTTTTGTTATTTATTTAGTTTTCTTGGTTCCTCTGTTTATTCCCTATATATAGTTCATATTTTCATATAGTTCATATTTGTGCATAGTTATGCTATTTGCCCTATTACCATGATAACTCATTAATTTGAAATTGGCATGTTTAGTTTGTTCACTTTCCTAATCATATACTATGTACATCGTGTATATTGCATTGTATGTGAAACTATCTTGCCATTCACCACTTTTTTCCAAATATGCATGTACATATGTTGTTCGAACTACATTGATTAGAACTCAGCAGGCACACAACACCATAAGACGTTAATATTAGGTTAGATTTAGGTCATGACATCAGGTGACCAAAATTCAATGTCTAGCCAGTGTCTAAGGACAACGTTATTTTGACGTCTAATAACAGTGTCAAATTACGTTGATATTTGGTTGATTTTAGGTTGTGTTGGAAAGTGATCAAAATCCAACGTCTGACAGATGTCATAGTGGTACATCCACACACTGTCAAGGTGTAATATGATTACATGTTGATATTTGGTTGATTTTGGGCTGATTTTAGGTTGGACGTTGGACATTGACATTGGCCTGACGGTTTCTGACATCAGCCCGATTTTCATTTCCAAACAAAATTCAACACCCCCACGATGTTGGGGTACAACATCAATATGACATCATGTTGACCTCCTGTGCCTGCAGGGAACTAGCAATAGTTGGTTTAGCATAGTGATGAGAAGTTCAGATCATTTTAAGGAATCTTAAGCTTTGAATCTCATTCTCAACTGTCTTTTTTGTCATTTTGTTAATTTTGCTGAGAATTTGGTTAATTCCATCAGAATATTTAAAATTAAAATGTTACATTTGAGTCGACGTGTTGGCTCAGTGGTTAGCACTGTTGCCTCACAGCAAGAAGGTTGCTGGTTTGAGTCCCAGCTGGGTCAAGTCTCTGCTGGGCCAGTTGGCATTTCTGTGTGGAGTGTGCATGTTCTCCCCGTGTTCGCGTGGGTTTTCTTCGAGTGCTCAGGTCTCCCCCATAGTCAAAAGACATGTGATATAGATGAATTGAATAAACTAAATTGCCTGTAGTGTATGTGTGTGAATGAGTGTATATGGATGTTTCCCAGTACTAGGTTGCAGCTGAAAGGGCATCCGCTGTGTAAAACAGATGCTGGATAAGTTGGTGGTTCATTCTCCTGTGGCGACCCCTAATAAATAAAAGGACTAAGCCGAATGAAAATGAATGAACGTTACATTTGAACAGTCAAATTCTTCAACACAACACAAATGTTGATCCCATTTTTAATAAGATTATAGGGCAGACAAGCCCAAATTATTAGAAACAAAATACAAAATCATCACCACATTAAACCCATTTTTGTATTAGTGATTAAATGATCATGAATCAAGAATGGTTTGATTTTTTTCATCTCAGAGTGATAGTTTTTTGGTGGTATTAATGTTCGTTAAATCTAAGTGAACAATCTATTTTTTTTCAGTTAATGGTTAATGATCAGCTAATTAGCGTCAGTTGTTATTCAAGTAAAAAACAAAATTAACAACTCTAACTTTTTAGCTCATCCTCACTTTTTAGCAGCCCCAGAAGGCAATCCCACTAGCATGAGTTGCAGGAACATCAGATGGGAGCTCAATAATATTTATGACCCTTCCAAATATGGTCAACACATATTTAATATTTTTTTTTTGCATTAAGCTAAGCCACATACCTTCTATATAGATAACTGAGAACAATTTATTATATTGTATCAATTGCACCTTTACATTTTTTTTTGCATAATTACCTTTGTTCAAATGCATATATATCTCATTTCTTTGTAAAATTCAGATTACAGAAAATTCAAATTAAACTTCACAATATTTATCTTCCCCATCTGTTCTTTTTGAAAATTGAACTACGCAAGTTAGGTTCTTTTGCATTTGCTAAATTGGATCAAAATCAGAATCTAAGTGAACTGATACCCAACCCTACTTGCTTAATTTGGTTAGGCCAGTCAGAACAATTTGAAAGTGTTTGATCAGGTATAAAAACACAGAAAAGAGATGGAAAAGTTAGCCTAGAGAGAAAAAGATCAAAGAAAAGGTGAGCAATAGCGATGAAATAAACTTCAGAGGACAAAAATGAATCGAGGTGGCAAAACTCCATCAAACACCCCACCAGAAAGGATGAAAAATGGAGCAAGTGAAAGAAAGAAAATTCCAATTCCAAGCCCACACATAATTGGCCAGTGGAGAGAAGGGTGGAAAGAAAAGAGCGAGTGTGTGAGTGAAGGAGAAAGGCAGGGAATGTCATGCATGAGCTCCATGCCAAGCTTTAGGGGAATGAGCAGTTTAAGTGGCATTTGAGTCCAGCCTGACTGACTTAAGCATTGATGTATGTGTTCATTCTTTAGTACTGCGGGATGAATTCGAAACAGTCCTGTCGACTTCCCACTGTTTACATTCGTAGAGAGACTTTTATCTCTGTTGTTATTTCCTGCCGCCTCAGTGTTGTTTTGTCTAATAACGCCAGAAAGCTTTAATAATCTCATTGTATATAGTTTTAAACTATGTATACAAATTATACATGCTAATAGGTTCTTAGATTGTGCTGTCAACATGACTTGCTGTGCAATTCTCTTTATCCTTCTTTGTTCTGCGTCCAACCTCTAATTTTTGGCAGGAGATCTGCGTCCACTTCATCAGTGATGACTGTTTTTGGCTTAGGACCTCAGTTAAAGATTTGCAGCATATATTTAGTATGAAAATAGATTTACAGAGCCATTCAAAAACACTACAGATTAATACGGCTTGCTGTTAAGGTTGACACTTTTGGCTGGAGTGCGAGGCTTTATGGGAGTCCCTATTAACGTCTGGCTCAACACCCTTCAATCATGTTCGGCCAAGGAGGAAACGCTGGAGCTGTAGAGAACTGCTGAGAGAGAGTGCTGATAGCTCAACTGAACAGCGGCTACCAGTCGGTGAAGCAGAGAGAGCGAGGGCCGTGGCTCCAGCTGGTGTGTTTTATCGAAGTAATTAGCTGTAATCAGTCCTCTCAGCTCTCTGGGTGTTCCAGAGCCTTATTTTCACACGCTGACACACACACACACAGGCACAGCAAAAAGGCAGTTAACCCTACTTTAACATGCAATGGAATCACAAAATTTCACAATTATTTTACACTGCACAAGATTTATGACAAGCTGTGACAACACGGTTGACAAATAAACTGGAAAAAGCACACTTTTTGTAATGAATGTTTGTCGTTGTACAGTACAGAACCTACAGAAAAGTAAATCTAAATGCATTAAATTAGTTTAAAATCTGCATAAACTGGAAGTTGGCGACACTTATTTCAGAGATTGTCGATGTACTTCTAGCTGAAACAGAATTTACTTTTGTGTATTCCCATGTAGCAAACTAATGGTTATAAACTTCAAGCACTGTGTTGATAAATCTTTAACATCCTTTTTATTACTGAAAAATGTTCTTTCGTCTATGAAAATTCATTCATTCATTTTCTTTTCGGCTTAGTCCCTTTATTAATCTGGGGTCGCCACAGCGGAATGAACCGCCAACTTATCCAGCACATGTTTTACGCAGAGGATGCCCTTCCAGCTGCAACCCATCTCTGGGAAACATCCATACACACTCATTCACACTCATACACTACGGACAATTTAGCCTACCCAATTCACCTGTACCGCATGTCTTTGGCCTGTAGGGGGAAACCGGAGCACCCGGAGGAAACCCATGCAAACGCAGGGAGAACATGCAAACTCCACACAGAAACGCCAACTGACCCAGCCGAGGCTCGAACCAGCGACCTTCTTGCTGTGAGGCGACAGCAATACCTACTGCGCCACCGCGTCGGCGTTTATGAAAATATTCTTCACATTACTGTGAAAAGCAACCATTATTTTTAAGATTGTAGCATTAAAACAAAACACTTTTGCTAGAGGTGGTTGTCCATACATATAAACTTCAATAGTTTAGGGTAAGATAAGTAATTTTTACTTACTGTTTATTAAAAAATTAATAATACTCATCAACGAATCCTGAAAAAAAAAACAATGGTTACAGCTAATGTTAAACAGCTGCAGCATATTAAAATAAATATGATAATTAGCAATTTAAAATTAGTTCTGAAGGATCATGTGACATTGACAGTAGGAATGATGCTGAGCATTCAGATTTACCTTAACAGAACAAAGAACATTTTGAAATAAAAAAAGATAAAAAGAAAAAAGCTATCATAATATTGTATTACCTAGTATTATTATGTTTAGTTTATTTTTTATCAACCTTACACTTAAGAAAAAAAGACTTAGGTTGCTGATATCGATGAACTTCCAGCTGAAACAAAATTAATTTTTGTGCATCATTACCTCGCAGCAAATTAATGATAATAATGAAATACAATTTAATAAAACACTTCTAAAACAGTTGTTGATAAAATTGATAAATATGAAATACAATTCAATAAAACACTTCTAAAACAGTTGTTGGTCAAAATACGCCCCCCCCCCCCCCACCTTTCAAAAAAATAAACAACAACAACAACAAAACCCACAAAGAACAACACTTTTATAGTTACTGACAAATAAAACTGAATCATAAAGTAATACTATACACTGTAAAAAATATGCAGGATTCCACATAATTCCTTTATGTTGTCCCAAAACAAATCGATTAGGTTAACTTTAAGTGCATTGAACATAAAACAATTAAGTTGTCCTCCCAAAAATCTCAAGAATTGTGTTACTTTAGCTCATTTCAAAATCATCTTTTTGAAGTTGTTTAAACAGATCTGTGTGTATTTATAGTGTGTCCACAGTCATATTGGGGGTGATATAAAGACAATAAGTCTCTTTTTTTAATTTCCTGAGCAATCCAAATACCTCCCATTTTGAGGCCCACCGCAACTTGACGTAGGAGTGTGGTATTCCCCGCCCACTGATTTGATTGACAGTCACGTATTTACATGTCTCCGTAGTAACGCGTATAATCATATCAACATGACAGGACGTGTGCAAAGCAACTGGGATTAAAAGATCTGTTCGGCTCGCTGTGATCATCAATCATCATCAAATCTAATCAAGAATGAGTTTTACAAGTTTAAAATGCTTTTAACACTAGAACCGCCATGGGGTCAATTGTACCCATCACTGTTATTTAAATGTACATAAAAGACCTTCAATGAAACATTCAAGCCTCCCAGTCATTGACTTTTACTAAAAAACCTTATTTACAATTCCTAGATATTAAAAATTGTTTAGATAAAAATAGATTAAAAAGGGGGACATTTATACCTATAAGCGCCAGTATGGGTCAAATTTACCCACTATAAAAAAATGATTGTATGTATGCACTGCTTATGTTTGAAATTACTCACCAATGATTTTTACTTTCAATTTCACTCACTAAATTAGTGGTTATAACAAATAAATAGTCACAATGACTAAAATAAGGCGATTTGTAGAGCTATTATAAACACAAAATGCAATGAATGATTGAGAGTCTGGAGAAATAAGTTATGCATCAGAGTATGATGGCTCAAATTTAGATATTTTAACCTACTCATAACCTACTCCTAAAATAATCTTGTTATCCAGAAAGAATCATTTCATGAGTCTAGACACTTTTTGGTAACAGTAGTGAAAAACAGTGAAATATTATGTTTTTTTTTTTTTTTAGCAATTTCTAAACAACATTTGTGCTGGGTAAAATTTACCCGCACTGGTGATTTTAGGTATACAGCGACCTCCGGTTCTAGTGTTAAAACAAAGTGATTTTATCGTCTTTATCACCACAGCTTTATAGTGTCAGTACAATTATAAAAAAAGATGCTTCAATCCCGGTTTGTGGACAATAAATCAGGTTTATTTTGTACATTAACATAACGGATATCCATACAGCAGAGTATATTAACATGTATCCTGTCACATTTGCCGTGCAAAAACAGTGCAAAGTTAAACGCACAACCTGTGTGTTTGTGTGTGTGCGTGCGTGAACTTTGTAACAACACTGTGTGTGACTTATCATTGTAGAAAGGCTTGAATTAAATCCACAATAAATACATCAAATAATCATTGTGAAAGTTCTCACTGTAGCATTTCTCACAAACATCACATGAGATCTCCTTCCTTCATGTCTGTCACTGTGCTGTTTATCGGGCATAGCAGAGGTGGAGATTGAGGCACAGTCTGACAGGCACGTAGGAACGGTGGGTGGGCAGAACTAGCATTAAAGGCACAGGCAACCAAAACAGCTACATTGTGTTCAGAGCAGAAAATCCAACATTCTCAAAGCTGTAAATAATCTGATGGGCGTTTGAGCTGAAAACTTTACAGACACATTCTAGAGACACAAAAGACTTATCTTAAATCTTGAAGAAGGGGTAAAATAGGTGCCCTTTAAATAAATAGTTTGAACAACCATCAATATTCACTTTTTGTGTTACTTTTTTTTGTTAATTTAAAGCCACAAAATAGTCTCCAAAATAGCTTTAGAACATAAATAAAAGCTGACCTATTTTGCTTTAATCAGTAACTGATACATTTCTTCCTGCTTGTTTGGAGTCCCCTAAAGAGTTGCTTGTTTGTACGTTCCGGTCTTAATATAAAAGGTCTCTCTCTCATAAAGTGGTTTGAGTGTTTGTGTGTGTGTCTGTTTCCTCATATGTTTGGCACATGTTGGCTCAGTGTTCATTCTGTCTTTCTGTAATGGCTGGTATTCCTCACAGCGGTTACTGTGCCTCCTCTACTGACCCATATGCACACACACACACCAACCCGATTAGAAGGGTTAAACTGCATTAGAGCATAATGAAACAATCTAACTGCCATATCCTCAAGTCTGACAGCTGTAGTTAAATCACAGAACCTGTGCAGGAACATTTAGCAATTCATCAAATTGAATGAATGTGGCGTTCAAACCATTTGAAGAATTCAGCAAGCCCATATTTGATTCAAACAAACAGTTTCACTATTAAGTTTTTCCCAACAACTGACTCAACTTTAAATAAAGCTGTTGCCCATTTGACCGTCTGTCGTCTGTTTCCCAGAAGCTTGCGGTGATGTCAGGTAATGTATGTGTGTGTGTGTATGTACACCTGCTTTAAAGCACATTAAAAGCTATAAATCTGAGATGACTTTCCATCCCAAGCTGCATTTGTACCTACAGAAGTTATTGAGGTTATATTTAGGTTGTATTTCTATGAATGTTTCATAATATTCCCGACATGTATTCCATTATGACAATACTGCTGCCAGGAAATACTGTGGAAACTGAGCAAGGTGGCTACTCAGATGTTTTGTTTCATCAAATAAATACTTGGTTAAGTCACAAGAAATATTTTAATCTCAATAAGTAATTAATATTTGTACACTGTAAAACCCAACAGTCAACTTTATCCAATAAAGTGATGTTTTATAAACAAATTTCGGGAGGAGCACGGCCAGTCTTTGACGAGGCTTATTCATCACACATAATCATTCTATTATCCAATCAGCACACGACCAAACCCCTATAAATAATCAAACACGTCATACCTCCGTTTTCTCTTGACTTCAGCATCCCTCCACCACCCCATCTCCACACTATTAAACCAGATACTTAAGTCCGAAGGGGGAGCGTTCTGGAGCCGGGCTAGACACTGCGCTCGGACCCTATCTCTCTATCCTGATAAGGGGAATAACACGAGTTAGGGTGTCTTTCCGAGCTAAGAGCCCTCTCCCCGGACAGCACGCCAAATACGCATATTTTATTCAGTCAAATATCTGTAAGTGTGAAATGAGAGTCGTTAACTCAAAATTGACTGAAAGTTAATTCTACTTACTGTATTTGAAAAGAGTTTTGAACCCAGTGTTGAAGGTAATAAGTTAATTAAATACCTCATTACTTCAATTTAAATGGAATAAGTTCACTCTTAAATGGTTTGTTGCAATTGGTTTCATCAAACAGTTTGAGCTGCCTTAACTTATTGGTGTCACACAGGCGCAAGAGACCCAAATGCAAGTGAATGCAAGATGATTTATTAAACAGGGATAACAGGAAATAAAGCTGGTCAGGATATCACCAGATATCAAGGGAAGGGGTAGAGCAATGATGCATCTCTCAAGGAAACTGACAACGCATAACAGCGGGTAATAAAGTTCTTCAGAGCAACAGTTCCAGAGGGAATCTCTCATGAATATCAACCATGCCAAACAGCAGTAGCAGTTCTTCAGAGCAGCAATTCAAAGTGAATATCTTGTGAGTGTCATCAGTGCAAAGCGGTAACAATGCTTCAATGAAACCAAGCCGTGCTGACAAGTCCAAAAAAACAACAGTCTCTATGATCACTCACCACCAGCGGATTCAGCGGGAAAAGCCTAAAAGGAACAGACACAGAAGTGAACAACAACGAACTGACAATACGAGATACAAACACTGAACAGATACAGGTGCAGTAACGCACTGCACCTGTGGTATTGATTAACAGCTGAGTGATGCTGAGCAACAGCAAGGCACGTGACCGTTCAGCTGACGACATGTAAACACATACAGCCACACAAACACACTCAAACCCACACACACACAGGGGCGATTTTAGGATTTTCATTTTAGGGGGGCTCAGCTCCTTATAAGGTAAAAAAATTTATATATATATATATATATATATATATATATATATATATATATATATATATATATATATATATATATATATAAAGCCTAATATTACATTTATAAGTAGTAATTTAATAGTAATACACTTAAAAATGTTTGTTTAATATGGGTTGTATACTAGTATTCCACTGTATTACATAGACAGGTATAACCATTTGAGTTCTGAATAGGCTAAATAGGCTCAACTCACCTGTTTACTGTAGTAAAAAACACTTTCTATATTCAACTGGATTTTTTGTTTCTATGTATTAAATACATAAACTGCCACTTTTCTAATTAAATATAAATATATATTTCTAAACTTACAGGCTAATTCACATATTTCACGATCTGAATGATAATTTAAATAAAAAAGTAACACAACACTTGATGTTTATATCTCTGTCAGAGACTCAGTGACTGTTAAAACGAGTACATTCACTTAGTGGTTCAGTCACTGTGTTTAATTTTCTGTGCAAGACTTTCTGTGTATAGTATAGTTAATGTCACACGAACTGTAAAGTGTTTAATATTGGTAGTTCATTTTGAAATAAAAATAGCGAAATGTTCATAAAGAGTTATATTTTTCGCTGGAGGAAACAGCTGTGCTGATGAGGTGAACACAGAAAACACGACTGCTCCTCTGTGACATTGGGATACAGGTGATAAAAGGTTATCTGTATCAAAAAACTGCAAATAAGCAGATATTATAACAATTTATCAACACACACCTCATTCCCTCGCTGTCCACAGCTGGGGTTTGCTGATCAAAAACAAAAGTCGGGGAGGAGACGAATTCTGCCACCGTCGTCTTATCAAATTTAAAGGGGACTGAGGCGATAATTTAGTGTACAATTTATGAGCTAATCTCAAAAGTTTTAGGGGGGCTGAGTAGAAATATAGGGGGGCTACAGCCCCCCTAAAATGGGCCTAGCAACGCCCATGCACACACATACAAGAGAAACAGACAGATCCACAACCATGACAATTGGGTTTTACAGTGTATAATGGATTTACACTAGTGCGCTTAGGTAAAAAGATACTCACTATGTACTTTTCCTCAAGTGGTTTCAAACCATTTTGACTTTCTTTCTGAACATGAAAAAAGATATTTTGAAGAAAGCTGAAAACCTGTAACCATTGACTTCCATTGTAGGAAAAACAAATACCATGGAAGTCAATGGTTGCAGATTTCACCTTTCTTCAAAATAATCTTCTTTTGTGTTCAGCAGAAGAAAGAAACTCATAAGGATTTGTCATTTTTGGGTGCTATTGATTTGAAAACATAGGTTCTTTATTTTCATTTAAGGTTGATAAATCTTAAACATCCATCAAAACGTTTTATTAAGGGCTAAGCACCGAAAGTGCGTAGACACTGATTGTATCTGTTCTTATTATTATACTTTCTTTTTCTTCTTCTTCTTCTTCTTTCACTTTTTCTTCTTCAATTATGCCATAATCTGCCAAACATCCTGTCTGCCATTTTGATTTTGTTCAAACTATTTTTTTTTACCTTTTTTTTTATCTTCACCAAATTTGACTCGGAACATCTTCAGACCATGTAGACCAAAAGTTGTGGAATGCATGTCGATAGACAAAACTGTTGTCATTTAGCACATGAGCAAACTTGATGTAATGCTGCCAGATGACATTACAGACTGAATCACTGCAAAGGCTTGAAGTATTGAAACCAAACTTAATGTGTGTGATCTAAACCTGACATTGACCAAACTACAACAGTTTGCACCACCTTCTGAGTAAAATTGACAAACAATTAAATCATACAAAATTTATCAAATGACTTTTGAATAGATTTATCTATTGTCATGAGACTGGTCTTGCAGATTCCTTGTATCATACAGAGAACATTGATATAATTTATTGCCTAATTGACGTGACCTCCTGTCCACCATATTGAATTAGTTTGAAAATCTGTTGTTTTGAACTCTCCATAGATCGTTAGTCCAATTTTCACCAGTTGGCAAGTTGGCTCAGAACATGCTGCCAAAAAGTTATAGAATTTTCGAGTTGCTCTGTAGCTTGTTGCCTTGCGTGTTTATGATGTGGCCACTGGGCTGCTTGGCCCCGATAATTTCTGCTTGCAGCTTATTTATTATATTTACTGTGTTTTTTATCAAACAAACACAACCTTGCACTCTTAAAATGTAAAAAATGAAAAGTAGGTTGTTTCAATCCAAATATGGGTAAAATATTCAACCACTACACTGTAAACAATATCCGTAAATTTGCAGTTTTCCGTATTTTGTGATTTAGGTTTTTCCTCATTTATTTATGGTTTTGAATTGCATTATGGGACCTTGATCTTTCTTCCAATAACTTTTAATCTTAAAAAGTTCAAAAAAGTGACTTTTATTTTAAAAATAATAATAAAGTGATATATTGTCAGGGTTGGTGTTGTATATTACAGTACAAAAAACTTTGTAATAAACTGCCAGTACATTTTCTGTTATTTAACAGATTTGTTTCTCTATGTATCTTATTACTTATACATTATATTACTTAAAACTATTAAATATCAATAAAAGTCACTTTATTAAACTGTAAAGTTTAATTTTCAACATCAAAAGTCGACAGAGCAGATATTGAGGTTCTATAATGCAATTCACAATCGCAAATAAACATGAAACAGTTGTGAATGACAAAATATGTAAACTGTTCATTTAAATGCTTAAATAAAAATTTAAACAGATTGGTCAGGATTATTCATACTTTACCCAAATTTGAGTTAAAACAACCCAGTATTTTTGAGTGTGGTGAGAATAAGATAAAAAGACAGACCCCAAATATTTGAACAACAATATTCAATCAGTTTGAACTAAATATTTGTAACTAACAAGCAATAAATTATAACCTTGTAAGGTTATTTTTTACACATACTTGTTGTGTGTAGCTGTTTATGTAGAAAGTTTGCCTACTGTCTACATGTCTCTTGTGTTTAATGTGGGAATGCACGTGTCTTCCTCACTCTCAAACCTGTGCATCTGCGTGTGCATGTTTGTGAATGGGCCATGATTCACATGTCAGGGGCCCGGTGTCCATCTTCTGCCAGCCCTGCATATTTTCAGAGTCAAAACGTGAAAATGTCTGAGACTCAGCCCACTCCTGTGTGTGTGTGTGTGTGTGTGTGTGTGTGTGTGTGTGTGTGTGTGTGTGTGTGTGTGTGTGTGTGTGTGTGTGTGTGTGTGTGTGTGTGTGTGTGTGTGTGTGTGTGTGTGTGTGAAGGGCCTTGCCCAGTATGGTTTAAATAGACACAGGAGAACAGCCAAAGCAGACAACCGGACAACTGTGAAAAGGCAAGGCACTGTGGCAAGTGACTGGGAGCAGTTTCAGATTTGCTATATAGGTCATTTAAAAGTGTAAATGCTTTGTGATTAATTGTCTCTTGAAGCAATTAAGGAACATCAACAAACAAGATTGTTGACATTGATTTATAATAGTATAAACACAAGACTTGTATATTGTGTCAGACTCGCTTTTAGACACGTATTGCAGAAAGAAAAATAATCCTTGCACAGTAGTTTTGTTATGTTTTGAGTCAAAATGTGATAGATAGTCATTTTTATACTACATGGCTTTTTAATGCTTGGTTCTGATTGGCTGATAAATGTTTTAAGGTGTGCAGTTATCTTAAGGGAACAGTGTGGCTAAAGTAGTCCTCCAGGCAGGTCTTGACCACATTACACATCACTACACTGAATGATTTCAGTCCCTTCACTGCCTACAACTGTCAAAAATCAAAACAAAACACATCAGAGGCTTTGGAAGAGACAAAGGCTGCGTCTGAAACTGCCTACTACTCAGTAGGTACTGCATTTGAATTTAAACGTACTACTCGGTCGTTAGAAAAGTACCTTCTATACAGAATGAATGAAATGTAATGATTTTTTAATTCTATGACTTCGGACATACTACTCGGCTCGCATACTGAGTTTAGCGTACTGTATAGTATGGAAGTATGGAAGTATGCGGATTCGGCGCAGCCAAAGACTGTGTCTCATTTCAGAGGCTGCATCCTCTGTAGGATGCATTCGAAGTGCACTGCGTCATAGCGGCGTGACGAAGGTTGTCTCTTTTAAATAAATTCGAAGGCTCCTTCAAACGCAGCCTCCAAATGCGTCCTTCTGTTGCCAGGTGATGAAGGACACAACTGGTGGATCCTTCGTGCAACGTCCCAAGATTCATTGCGCACTGATAACAACAGGACGTTTTTAAAAGAAAACTCTGGTTTAAATGTATGAATTAAGTTTATTTTACTTGGATATCTAAAAAAAAAAAAAAAAAGTATGACATGTATTACGATTTTATAGACAGTTTACATTTTTATGTCTACATGTATGGATCAAAGAAAATATATTTCCAGCGTCTGTATACCTTGTTTTGCCTTCAGATTGTTTAAAGTAAGTTGTAAAATCACTTTGAAAAAAGTCATTACAAATGTTATCAGTGCTTATTAACAGCCGCTGTTACGAAGGACTCACCTTTGAAGTCTGCATCCTTCGGAGGATGCAGCCCCTGAAATGAGACAACTAAAGACTATTGAATACACAAGACATGGCATTTGTATCTTTTTGAATGGGGAAAAGTGTAACTGTCATGGTGGTGAATAAAGCCCCACCTATTAGTACAGGAGCCAATCATCGATCGCTATATGGTGAAAAAAGCCCACCTCCTAGTACAGGAGCCAATCATCGATTGCTATAGACTGACGATACTCTGGGGGAGGGGCTTGGACCCTATTTGAGTTTCTGCAGATTTTGTGTAATTTGAACATTTAGAAATTAAACTAAAGGGACGGTTGTTGTTTAATTTTATTGGTGATTCCGAATATGAAATTCAATCGTAAGCAGACAATTTTGGAGAATTTGATGTTTCCACATTCAAACAGAATGCCCGAGCATACTGCCCGAGAGGCATTTCAAAGATGGCCGCAGAGTGAAATGACTTGCCTTAAAGGGACTTTGAATGAGATGCGCAATAAACTAGTTTTACACATAGGAAATCTGAGAAATGAACAGTCTAAACAGTGTCTTTAGTTGTGGTAATTGTCGTATAAGCTGAATAATTGACTTCGATCAATTGAATTTTAGAAAATGAAGGACACCTGTATCACGGGTTGATCACAGGAATTATCAAAAAACATGTATTTAATTACAAAAACACACACAACCGGCACTGGAACGTCAACATGCAGCTAGGACAAGAAGATGGTGACAATACAATACCGGACAAAGGAATAAACTGAACTCAGGGGTACAAATACCATACCTGTCAACATTGGGATGTTGAACCCCCCAATAAAAAATTAAATATGTTTATCTGGAGCTGTTTCATTGTAAGTTATCAGTTGACTCAGTCAGTAATATGTTTTTTATTATTATTATTATTACTGTTATTTATAAAGGATAGGATAAATAGTGTACAGTATATTAGAAAAAGCTGCAAATAAATTAGCAAACAGTTTTGCCTATTAAAATGAGTAGCTATTATAAAGAAATTGAATCAAGTTATCAAATCTCATTAACCTTTTCTTCACTGCATAATTTAAACATTCTGATTAAAGAGCCGCGAATGAACCTATCGTTAAGATTTTTCGTTTGATTACATTAAGAGGTGCACTTTAAAAATGCACAAATCTATAATGAAAGGATTCGATTTCCTTCCTAACTTTTTATGCTCATTTAAGACAAAATTTGTTGTGTTTAAAAGAAAACCCACTAAGATCGACATGTTTAGATATTATTGTTATGTGTATATGTCTATTCAACCACGCACCCAAAACCCAGTCAGTGTCCACTTTTGCTCCACTTCAAATCGCGTGTTCAGAATCTGTTTAGGAAACAGTGTCTATTTATCACTATGGAGCGCTACGTATACTGACTGTTTTGAAGATTGCATAGGAGGGGCAGCGGTAATGGAAAGGAGGGGAATCCTGCCGATTTTAAATTTTTATTTTAAAGTTTTTTCATGCCTAAATAAAATAAAAGAACAGATTCACATTTAAGAGCAAGGGGCGTCCTCTGGTGATTCGGCGGGTTGATCGGCTCTTTAATCTGTATTGCTACCCTTCATAGAAACATTACAAATACGGGGGAAATATGGGAAAATATCTTTACAGGATGATAGCGGGATAGAGTTGTAAAATACGGGAGAATCTCGGGAAAAACTAGAAGGTTGACAGGTATGACAAACACACAAGACATGATTAAACAGGTTACAAACAGGGGTGTGACCCAGGTGGAACTACTGAAACCAATGAATGGTGGGAAAACTGAACAAAAGAATCACATGACGTAAACAGAAAGCACATGGAACAGCATTTGGGGAATCACATGACATAAACACACAATGACAAAAGGTGCGTTCGACTTCATGCAGCGCTGCGCAGATCGATCGAAATCTATCTTAAAGCGGTGCATGCTGGTTAGAAATGTTGTCCGGATAGATGCTGCGCCAACACCACCTGACTGTCACATGTGGCATCAAAGTACTGCGATAGCGCTCCGAGATCAGATGACTGATTCAGGCCGTGCAGCATCTGAAGAGTGACTGCTGGAGCTGCGATGATGGCACTGATATTACACGATTGTTCACCGCATGACAACAACCATGTGTGTTTCGGGTTTATTACTGGACAAATTCCGATTCACAAATTTCAAAACACACAATTAACTTTTCATACCCTCTCTATCTTGTACACATCATGCTTATTAAAATACTACAAATATTTTATTGCAGTAATCATGTTTTGTTAAATAATCTGGTAATAAAGGCTAGATTGTTTGCACAGGTTTATTTTCAACCTTTTTTATACAGACTATTTACTGTATTCAATTTAAATTATATATTTTAATAAATAACCTAAATATTATCTCAAATAAGTATTACAGACTTGTAATAAAGTGCCACCCTAAAGATTTCTTAACAAATTAAGTTAAATAACTACTTTATTAACTAATTATAAAATGATTTATATGATTATAAAATATATATTTTATTTCCTGTCTAGCCGTTTATACACAAGTTTTAAAAGTGACATTGATGTACCTGCTCTTTCTGGGAAACTTTTTTTAAAGTGTAGCTCACTTATTTTAGGAATGTTTCCTTTTGTTCAATCTTTAGGATTAAAGTGCTTTTTTGAAAATGCTTTCATTATCCAAAATAATCTTAATCATTGTTTAAGACAATCAAAACACCTTGTTTTGGGTTTTACATTATTATATATTGGAAGGTTTTATATATATATAAATGTAAATAAATGTAAACCCTTTTTAGCATATTCAAACAAGAAGTATTAGCCTAAAGAGTGATGTTTAAGCTCCTAAAATTTGTGCTTATTGCTTTGTATTTAATAGGCCTATTCATTTTTATGTTTATATTGCCCTCTCGTTTGCCCTTATTTTTCTCATACTATATTGAATTCATGATTCCCTTATTGTTTAAAAATGAACTATAGTTTGCAGAGACTATATTCTGTTTTATTTGTACTGTAAATCTTTTGTTGTTATAAATAAAAACAATTAAAAATGATGATGACGCTATGTGATCGGTCATCATGACTGCTGCAACTTTGAGCCCCGAAGTGTCTGGCTGTCCGGCTTGACGGCTCAGTTTTCAACTCCACCCCCGCCTGCACTCGGCTAATCTCGTTGATCACCGGCTGCAGCCATGGTTCAAGTCGAACGCACCTAACATCTAGAACACCCAAATCGTGACAACCACACATGTAACTATCACCACTTCAGCTGTGCATTATTTTTTATAGATTTATCAGGGGCTGCCACAGTGAAATGAACCGCCAACTATTCCAGCATGTTTTATGCAGGGCATGCAGTTCCAGCTGGGAAACACCTACGCATTCTCTCATTTTCACACACACTCATAGCGGATGTCTTTGGACTTTGAAACCGGAGCACCTGGAGGAAACCCACGCGAACACGAGGAGAACATGCAAACTCAACACAGAAATGGCATTCAAACTTGCGACTTTCTTGCTGTGAGGCAACAGTTTCAACCACTGAGCCCCAAAACAGTTTTGATTTATTTACAGTAAAAAAAAATACAAAATGTCTTCACGGAGCATGCATCTTTGTTTGATATTACATATCATTTTGATAACATCAAACATATCATTTTGACTCATATAATGTATTTTGGTTAGGGCTGGGTGGTTTGATGGTAAGTATCATTACTGTGGATTGAAATGATTGTGAATGATTTATTGTGTGTATAGGGAAAATTTGGCACGGTGGCACAGTGGGTAGTTGCTGGTTCGAGCCCCGGCTGGGTCAGTTGGAATTGTGCTCCGGTTTCCCCCACAAGTTCAAAGATAAGCGCTATAGGTGAATTGGGTTAGCTAAATTGTCTGTAGTGTTTGTGTTGAGGGTTAAGCGTTGGGCTAACGACCCACCTCGTAAAAATGAGATGTTACAAAACACCGACATGGTACAGCTCAATATCAACTTCGATATACAGTAAACGGCCCTTGGAGTAAGTAAGTATACGCAAAATATACAAAAGAGGGCATGGCCAAATCACATGCTGCATGCGTGAGGGTGAGGCTGAAAAAGATGCTCCATGAAAGACTGGCAGTTGTAACGTCAACTACTATGTGTATGTACCACATTATGTATGTGTGTTGCCCTTTAAGAGCTGCACCCCAACCCCCCAGCGTGTGCGCTGCGGCAGTCAGTCTGCGTGTGTGAGGAGAGGGAGAAACGCGCTGCTCGTCCCCTCCAAATGCTACACTTTTACATATTGTTTACTTTTATTTTGTGTTTTGAAATGTAATTCTTGTGACGCTGAAGGAGGCTGACTATAAAGGTTTGAGTCTGAAATAATATTTTCGTCTTGAAGCTCTTTTTTTCCCACTGGCTATCCGGCGCAAGCGTCACACAGTGTAGCCATTTGTTATATATTTTTAACAAAAAGTTATCACTTTATTGTTTCAATAATTATAATTTTCTATATTTTGAATTTTTTAAAGGAAAAAAACAGCTTTATATATATATATATATATATATATATATATATATATATATATATATATATATATATATATATATATATATATATATATATATATTTTTTTTTTTTTTTTTCCAGTAACTTAATTGGGTTATATTTTATATCTGAGTTATTTGAGATTTTTTTTTAATAATGTCTGTCCACATAAAACCGTGAAATGTGGAATTTGTTGTTCATCTTAAGTCATATTTTGTTTACTACATTCACTTAAAAATATCTTTTGCTGCTTGTTTGTTTAAACTACAATTGTTAGTTTTTTGGAGGACAACTTAATTGTTTTATGTTCAATCCACTTACATTGTAAAAACGATGAAGTTAACATAATTGATTTAAGTTGGGACAACATGAAGGAATTGTGTGGAACCCAGAATTGTTAGTGTTTATAAGGTTAAAAATAAAATACAAAAGATCAAGATAAGATCAGGATCCTTTCTTTTCTCAAGCTCATTTATTAAATTACATACATACAGTCATGTTTGCTCGCTCTACAAATGCACGAAAACTCTGAAATTATCAAAAGACAACGTATTTTTATTAACAAAAACACTCACTACAGGCACTGGAACATCAACACGCAGAAATGACAAGGCGATATAGACATGTCATGACAATTTAATACCAGATGAAGACTGAACTGAAAACGGTTTTAAATACACAAGGCACGATTACACAAATTACCAACAGGGACACTAATAATTATGAAGAAACAGCCGGAAATAGAACAAAGGAATCACATGATACAAACAGAAAGCACATGGAACAACAACATCACATGACAAAACCACAACAGAGACACGAGACTGTGACACATACATACATACATACATACATACATATACATACATACATACATACATACATACATATACATACATTCATACATACATACATCATTTATATAATATTTATTTATAAAATAATAATTCAGTTCTAAAATAATTAGAGCAGTGATTTGGAAGATGTGCGTTATGTAATCATATCTGTCTTAAAGTTTTTATAGTAAACAGCAAGCTTCAAAACTAATGTAAATTCAGCACAGGAGCGGAATTTGATTTGTTCCAGAAATGTAAAGCAGTGGGTCTGTTGTGAGGTACATTTTCATTACAGCTCACATATCAGTGTGCATAACAGCATATGGACCGTCTGTGTGTTTCCATCGGCAGGCACAATTATCTCTCACATGATGGAAAACCGGTGCTCTTTCCTTCTCTCTACCCTTCGTTACCACTGATTCAACCTTTTCCTTTTCTACTTGGCCTCTACCCGCCTCCCCATATGAAAAAAAACTTGCATGATCCATATACAGCAACCATGTATCTTCCTTATAAACCACTCAGAATTTCCTTATATGTTTCATGCAAGTTCATTACATGTTCTATAAAAAATCAGACCAATTATGGCCACTTTCATACTAAAAAGCACACGTAAAATTTGTAAGGGAATTTTGCGCCATATATTAATATTATATAAAGTCTTATATGAGTTTTAAATGACAACAGTGTGTTAACACATATGGCATTAGTAAAAAAAAAATTTAATTACTGATATTCATATAGAATTCATATAAGTTTTTATATTATATCTTATCAAAATAACATAGAATTTACTTACATTTTGTGACTTTTATATGTATTACATATTGTTTTAGTGGGGAAATTATGTGCAAGCTTTATTATTTTTTCATCTAATTCCTTATATTACAGCAAAACAAATGTACATATAATTTTCATATGTGAACTCAGTCAATATTAAGATATTTCTGCATCTATTAATCAAATATGATTTCAGTCAATGATACACAAATTTGCAATGGGACAATTTTAATTCTATGACAATGAAATTATTTTCCACATGGAGTTATTTAGAATGATAGCAAACCAATGAACAATTTCTTTGCATAAGCAATACACAAAGCAAAAAGAATATATGGTCATTACCATCAATCATCAAAGAGCATTAGGGTTTCTGGATGTTTTTGTGTTTTCTTTTTCCCTCTAATTTCAGTAAGTTTGATGGCTGCACCAATGCTGGAGGGCGCCACATGAATGACAAATGAATGAAGAACAAAAGATTGCTCTTGTTAGAAAACAAGATGGCCCACATTTAATCACTACATATTAAGTTAGACCACTCAACATCAGTGGAAACCAAAATTAATATTTAATTATAAGTACCATGTTCCAGTGGTTTGAAACTTACTGTAGATGGCATCAACTTTGCTTTTGTCAAGAGCTTGACGTGTGTGCATTCTGAGCCACAGCCCATGCCGGTTTGTCGATGAATACATTTGATCCCGGAGAAATTTCAACCTGTTTTTAAGAAAAGTACAAAAAGTATTTATTATGCAGTGTTGCCAAGGCCTGTAATAGCTTTATATAGCTGATAACCAAATGGTTCATTTATAAGTGCAGTATTCACTGACTAAATATAGTACACTACCTGTTCAGTGGATAGTGCTTTCGTTGAAGGGAGGGTTGTGGGGCAGGGCTTTGGCAAACCTGGTCCACCTTCAGTCAAAGCTGACCGATGATGTTGATGAAAAGGGAGAACTCAGAGCCACCTTCACTTCAGTGATCAGATTTGGTAGCTCTAGGAACAAAATAAGATACAATTAAACAATCCTATAACAACTTACATACACAACCACCTCCTGCATGCAAACTGATAAATTTGGCACCAGTGGTGAATTAAAAAAAAAGCCTTGTAATAAAAAAGTTGGGTAAGTTTAAGGTTTATTGTCATATACTTGATAAAAATATCTTACTGGTGTATTCTCAACATCAGTTTCATCGAAATCTGTGTATCTTGATGGGGCGATTGAGGGCCTTTTCTTTGGGAGTGGCTTGTTCCTTTCATTAGACTCCACCCCCAGAAGTTCCTTAATCTTAGCATTAGTATGAAATCGATTGTCTGAAAAGTAGTTCATATTGAGAGAAGAGATCAGATTAAATGTATGGTTTACCCAAAAATGAAAATTTACTCACTATCTTTACTCCTTCTCAAGTGGTTCCAAACATTGAGTTTCATTATTCTGTTGAATTAAAAAAGAAAATGAAACTATCTTTAAATAATGTTGGAAACCTGTCACCCTTAGCTTCTGTCTAAAAAACAAATATTATCAAAGTGAGTGGTTAGAGGTTTCTAACATTTTTCAAAATATCTTATTTTGTGTTAAACAAAAGAAAAACTCTCAAAATAGGTAGGAAACAAGTAAATGATGAGTAAATGATGACAATTTTCATTTTTGGGCAAACTATAGAATATATATAGTGTGTAGGTTGTATCATGTGTGCATATGTATAGAATGTATATGTACAATGGTTGAATTTATCAACTTCCAGTAGCTCAGTGGTTACGTGACTCACCTCTCACGCCAGAGACCCAGGTTCTATCCCAGACCATGACAGGAATGTATAATGTGTGCATATGTATGGATTGTGTCATGTGTGCATATGAATGGATTGTGTTGTAAATGTATGGAGTGTATCATGAGTCCATATGTATAGAGTGTATATGTAAAAAGTGTATCATGTGTGTATGTATCTATTGTGTCATTTGTGCATATGTATAGAGTGTATCATTTGTGCACATGTATAGAGTGTATCATGTGTGCATTTTTATAGTGTATCATAACAGGATGACAGGAGGTCACATCATGTATGTACAATATTTGGTCTGATTTGTTAACTTCCAGTAGCTCAGTGGTTACGTGACTCACCTCTCACGCCACGTTTGTTTATATCTATAGAGTGTATCATGTTTGCATATGTATGAAGTGTATCATGTTTGTATTTATATCGTTGTTCGGTTTCATCCACTTCAAGTAGCTTTGTGATTACGTTACTCGCCTCTCACGCCAAAGACCCAGGTTCTATCCCAGACCTCCTGACAGGAGTGTATGTGTGCATATGTATGTGCATATGTTGCATATAAGGAAAATATATGGAAAATATAAATTTTCTGCATATAATTTTCCTGTGTGTATTATTGTAATTACACAACTGTGATAATAACCTAAATTAAACATCTTATCACATTATTTCAGACACTGTAAAAATGCAATATATAGGTCTACTTACTGCTCACAAATTTAACAGAGGCCATGTATACTGGCCAGCCATGTTTTGGCTTCTTTCCTTTTTGCCAGTCAACCGAAGCTGTATAGTCAGTTTAAGGATATCCATCGTCATCCATCTTGGTGTTGTCATATTTACGTACAGTATAGCATCAGTTTTCACCTTGTTATACATCCCAGCATCCTCCCCACTGACCCACTGCAATCTTTGTCATCACATCTTGGGAATAAATAGTTAACTTAAATTTATATTGCAGTGTTTATGTGCTGTCTTTATTTACTGCATACAAGGCATTAATGCCAGTTCAGCTAAAATGTCACATGCATGCAAGTTAGCTGCAGATTTTTTGGACGACCCAAAACAAAAACAACATAAGCCTAAAATAAATCAATCCCACTTAATGTTACTCTGCGTTAGCGCACACAAAGCCACACCTAACCCTTCGTACTGTAACTTTTAGACCAACTAATTTGCTAATAAATTGCTAAATGCAAAGAAATATGAACGCAACAAAGTTGCCAGGGTAATAATTGGAACAAATTAAAATTATTCATACCTTAGGCTCCTCGTGATATTCCTTAAGATGAAGTAAAACCCGCGAATCTTCTGTAAACTAAATATATATATATACACACACGATACAGCCTATACATATGCACACAATACACCCAATAGAAATACACACAATACACTCTATACATATAGACACATGATGCACTCTACATATGCACACATGATACATTATATATATATATATATATATTATAGGTGGGCATAGATTAATTTTTTTAATCTAGATTAATCTAGATTAATTTCAAAATTAATCTAGATTAATCTAGATTAAAATGGCTCATTTGAATTCTGCCGAAGGTATTCAGAATATGTGTGCTACCCAAATAAT
Source organism: Danio kyathit (assembly GCA_903798195.1). NCBI lineage: Eukaryota > Metazoa > Chordata > Actinopteri > Cypriniformes > Danionidae > Danio > Danio kyathit. Next base: position 44,291,810 of record LR812526.1, read on the forward strand.
AAGTCTTTGAGAACGGGTTTCTCAAGCCGGGTGTCGCATTAGACCAGTGTCTCATCTCCAAAATGTTTCCAAAATGCATCACAAACTGCTTGAGAAACTGTTCTACTATGATAATTGGTGATGAAAATAAATGATGTTTAATAAGATGTGTTTACTTACTTGTGTTTACTAACTGTTTATTCAGTTAAACGTGAATGTTGAACTGTAGGCCTACATAAGCTCCAAACAGCGAATTCTGATGAGCTTAATCAGACTAAAGTCAGCACTGAACTAAACAGAAATGGAATTAAGATGTGGATTATGCAGATATTAGTGGCATTATTGAAGTAAACACCGCGGTCTTTAGGACCTTTCGCCATATTTTCCGACAAGGTCCACACGCGGCTGTCAGAAAGGACTGCACACACACATACACAAACACACACACATCGCGAAATGCGGAAGTTTTTTTTTTTCTTACCATTTGACATGCGTTATTAAACTCCATAACTCTCTCACCTATCCTTACTCCGTATTTGCGTCTATATTACCCCAGTTTGTCACGAAGGAATAAATGAAAAGTGAAACTGCAGTTAGAGTCAGGCATCCTGCTGATTTGATTCAATAGAGCAGACGGCTCACCGGTCAGGTATACATCCGCGGTAATATATCAAGGTGAAAGTCATCATTGCTTGCGTAGAATAGACCCAGCTCCCAACCCAACTTTGAGAATAGATTAACGGCGATATTTTTTTTATCGCGCGATAAGAGTCTCACGTTAACGCAGCACGTTAACGCCGTTAACGGCCCAGCACTAATATATATATATATATATATATATATATATATATATATATATATATATATATATATATATATATACATGTATGATACACTCCATACATATACACTCTATACATATGCACACTCCATACAAATACACATGATACACTCCATACAGTACATGCACACGTGATACATTCCATACAAATGCACACATGATACACTATACACATGACACATTCCATACAAATACACTTCATACGTATGCACACAATACACTCCATACAAATACACACATGACACACTCCATACATATGCACACATACACTCCTGTCAGGAGGTCTGGGATAGAACCTGGGTCTTTGGCGTGAGAGGCGAATAACGTAATCACAAAGCTACTTGAAGTGGATGAAGTGATATAAATACAAACATGACACACTTCATACATATGCAAACATGATACACTCTATAGATATAAACAAACGTGGCGTGAGAGGTGAGTCACGTAACCACTGAGCTACTGGAAGTTAACAAATCAGACCAAATATTGTACATACATGACGTGACCTCCTGTCATCCTGTTATGATACACTATAAAAATGCACACATGATACACTCTATACATGTGCACACATGACACAATACATACATATGCACACATTATATATTCCTGTCACGGTCTGGGATAGAACCTGGGTCTCTGGCGTGAGAGGTGAGTCACGTAACCACTGAGCTACTGGAAGTTGATAATTCGACCATTGTACATATACACTCTATACATATGAACACATGATATACTCTATACATATACACACACATGATACATTCTATACATATGCACACAAGATACACTCTTTACATATACACTCCATACATATGGACACATGATACACTCCATACATATACACACATGATACATTCCATAAATGATACACTCTATGCATATACTCACAGGATACACTCTTTACATATACACACACAATACTCATGATACATCCCATACATAAAAACTCTATGCACACATTATACAATCCATACACAAACACATGATACACTCCAGTCAGGGTCTGGGATAGAACCTGTGTCTCTGGCATGAGAGGTGAGTCATGTAACCACGGAGCTACTGGAAGGTGATAAATCTGACCACTCCATGATAAACTTCATACATGATATATTCAATATATAGGCATACATGATACATTCCATACATATGCACACATGATACAACCTACACACTATATACATACCATACACATGACATATTCTATACATATGCACAGATGATACACTCTATACATATGCACACGTGATATACTCCATACATAGACACATGACACAATCCATACAGATGACATATTGTATACATATGCGCACATGATACATTCTATACATACACACAACACAATCCATTCCATACATGTACACATTATATACTCCTGGGTCTCTGGCGGGAGAGGTGAGTCACGTAACCACTGAGCCACTGGAAGTTGAAAAATCTGACCAACGATTGTAAATACACTCTATACACATGATAAACTCTTTACATGTACATTCCATACATATACAGTCTATGGACACATTATACAATCCTGTCAGGGTCTGGGATAGATCCTGGGTCTCTGGCATGACATATTGTATACATCTGAACAAATGATACACCCTGTACATATGAATTCATGACACACACACACACACACACACACACACACACACACACACACACACACACACACACACACACACACACACACACACACACACACACACACACACACACACACGATACACTCCTGTCAGGGTCTGGGATAGAACCTGGGTCTCTGTGCATGAGAGGTGAGTCACGTAACCACTGAGCTACTGGAGGGTGATAAATGTAACTCTATACATATACACACATGATACATTCTATACATATGCACACAAGATACACTCTTTACATATACACTCCATACATATGGACACATCATACACTCCATACATATACACACATGATACATTCCATAAATGATACACTCTATGCATATACTCACATGATACACTCTTTACATATACACACATGATACACTCCATACATATACACACGCAATACTCATAATGAATTCCATACATATGCACACATTATACAGTCCATACATATACACACATGATACACTCCAAACATATGCACACACGACACAATCCACACATGATACACTCCATATATATACACATATGATACACTCCAAACATATGCACACATGATACATTCCATAAATTACACACTCTTAGCATATACTCACATGATACACTCTTTACATATACACACACAATACTCATAATGAATTCCATACATATGCACACATTATACAATCCATACATATACACATGATACACTCTTGTCAGGGTTTGGGATAGAACCTGGGTCTCTGGCGTGAGAGGTGAGCCACGTAACCACTGAGCTACTGGAAGTTGATAAATCCAACCAATGATTGTACATACACACATAATACACTCTATATATATGCACACATGATACACTCTATACATATGCACACATGATACATTCCATGCATATGCACACATGACAAAATCCATTCAAATGCTCAATGATACATTCTATACATACAGTATACACACATGATACACTTTTTACATATACATTCCATACATATACAGTCTATGCACACATTATACAATCCTGTCAAGGTCTGGGATAGAACCTCGGTCTATGGCATGACATATTCTATACATATGCACAGATGATACTCTCTATACATTTGCACACATGATAGACTCTATAAATATGAACACGTGATACATTACATACATGATACACTCTATACATATGCACACGATACATTCTATACGTGATACACTTTATACATCTGAACAAATGATACACCCTATACATATGCACACATGATACACTCTACATATACAGACGATACACTCCAAACATATGCACACATGATACATTCTACACATCTGAACAAATTATACATTTCATACAGATGCACACATGATACACTCCATATATTTACTTTTTTATATTTTACATATATTTCTATGCACTCATTATACAACCCATACATATACACATGATACACTCTTGTCAGGGTCTGGAATAGAACCTGGGTCTCTGGCATGAGAGGTAGGTCACGCTACCAGTGAGCTACTCAAAGTTGAAAAATCAGACCAACGTTTGTACATATACACTCTATACATATGAACACATGATACATTCTATACATATGCGCACAACATACACTCTTTACATATACACTCCATACATATGGACACATGATACACTCCATACATATACACACATAATACATTCCATAAATGATACACTCTATGCATATACTCACATGATACACTCTTTACATATACACACATAATACACTCCATATATACACACACACAATGCTCATGATGAATTCCATACATATGCACACATGCTACACTCCATACATATACACACATGATACACTCCAAACATATGCACCCATGATACATTCCATAAATTATACACTCTATGCATATACTCACATGATACACTCCATACATATACACAAACAATGCTCATAATGAATTCCATACATATGCAGACATTATACAATCCAAACATATACACGATAGATTCTTGTCAGGGTTTGGGATAGAACCTGAGTCTCTGGCATGAGAGGTGAGTCACGTAACCACTGCGCTACTGGAAGTTGAAAAATCCAGCCAACGATTGTATATAAACACATTATACACTCTATACATATCCATTCAAATGCTCACATGATACATTCTATACATCTAACCAAATGATACATTTCATACAGATGCACACATGATACACTCCAAACACATGCACACACGACACAATCCACACATGCACACATGATACACTCAATACATATACACATGATACACTCCATACATATACACATATGATACACTCCAAACATATGCACACATGATACATTCCATAAATTATACACTCTTAGCATATACTCACATGATACACTCTTTACATATACACACATAAGACACTCCATACATATACACACACAATACTCATAATGAATTCCATATATATGCACACATTAAACAATCCATACATATACACATGATACATTCTTGTCAGGGTTTGGGATAGAACCTGGGTCTCTGGCGTGAGAGGTGAGTTACGTAACCACTGAGCTACTGGAATACACTCTATACATATGCACACATGATACACTCTATACAGTACATATGCACACATGATACATTCCATACATATGCACACATGATACACTCTATACATATGCACACATGATACACTCCATACATATACACTCCATCCATATAAACTCTATGCACACATGATACATTCCATACACATACACACACAGTACTTATTATACACTCCATACATATGCACACATGATACAATCCATACACTCTAAACATTCCATACACATGACATATTATATACATATGAACATGTGATACACTCCATACATACACACACGACACAATCCATACATATGCACACATGATCTACTCTTTATATATGCACACCATACATATGCACACACAATACAATCCATACAGATGATATATTCTATACATATGCATACATGATACACTCCATACATATACACACATGATACAATCCATACACTATACACATGACATATTAAATACATATGCACACATGATACACTATACATATGAACACATGATATACTCTATACATATACACACACATGATACATTCTATACATATGCACACAATATACTCTTTACATATACACTCCATACATATGGGCACATGATACACTCCATACATATACACACATGATACATTCCATAAATGATACACTCGATGCATATACTCACATGATACACTCTTTACATATACACACATAATACTCATGATGAATTCCATACATATGCACACATGCTACACTCCTGTCAGGGTTTAGGATAGAACCTGGGTCTCTAGCATAAGAGGTGAATCGCGTAACCACCAAGTGGCAACCTCCCGCTCTCCCTCGGGAAGCCAATACGGATGTAACTAAAATTGCAATTCATCGACTCGCCTTGGGGGGCTGGCTCCAGGAAGTCCAAGTGTTTTCTGACTGCATTGGAATATTGACCATTTTTACAGCTGATAAAAACATGTTTACAGCCTGGTACAAAAGATGGCTTTGGTGCATATAGCTATGATTACTCTTCATGACAACTGTGAGGAGGGTGAATATTTTTTATAACTAATTCGTTTTGTTTTTATTAAGTTATATTAAGTCTGTATAATTAAGGGCGTGGCCACTTGAGTGACAGCTAGCTCTCGCTGCTCGCTGTCTCGTCACCTCAGCTGCTTCTGGCTAATTAGCCGCTGAGCTCGGCATATACATCGTATTTTTGTTTTGGTTAATGTTTCTTTACATAGTCACTTGCCTTTTGGAATTATTTCCTGCAATTATCAGATACTATAGCATGCTCTGTGCACTTAATTGCGCTTACAAACTGTTCAAGTTGCCTCCATTTCCCAGGTGAGTGGAATTATATACTTATATACCATATCTGTAAATGTATTTGTTTTATTTAAGATCATTTATCATTAATAATGTTCTTTAGACCTGTAATGCACTCCAGAATCTGACAGATTGATTAGCTGTAGGCTATAAAACAGTCATCTGAAGCGTTGTCATATAGTGTTATGCCTGGAGTTTATAAATAGCCTTGCATTTACTAACACAGACTATATTTGAAGTGTGTGGAAGTAATTCGTGTTTTCCTCCTGTCAAAAAACGCCATAAGAACAATGTTTAGTGGCTCAATGTGTTACAGCAGTGTTTTTAAAAGACTAAACACTTTATTGATATAGTGTACAACCAAGCACGTGTGGTCAGAACACAAACGAGTCACAGGTAATGAAGTATTAAACGTTCTCACAAAGTAAAAAGTCTGTTTTAAGCCAGGTCTAAGCAAAATGCTGAGAATTAAGCATGCGTCTGTAGCTTCGCTCACTCTCCGCCTCTTTGCCCTTGTTTGGTATTCCGGGATTGGTGCGATGACACACAGACAAAATGGTGACGCGTCATCTTCTTGTAGCTTCTTTTGCAGTGTTCAGAAACCTATGGGTGACATCACGGATACTATGTCCATATTTTTTACAGTCTATGGTAACCACTGAGCTACTGGCACACATAGGCACACATGCTACATTCCATACATGATACACTCTACATATGCACACACATGACATATTCTATACATATGCAGACATGCTACACTCTATACATATAAACAAGTGATACACTCTATACATACACAAAACACAATCCATACATATGCACGCATGACACAATCCATACATATGCACACAAGATAATTTCTATTGATATATATACACATGATTCATTCCATACACACATTATACATTCTATACTGTACATGTAAGGGTCTGGGATAGAACCTGGATCTCTGGCGTGAGAGGTGAGTCACGTTACCACTGAGCTACTGGAAATTGATGAATTTGATCAACGATTGTACATACACACAAGGTACACTCCATACATGATGCATTCTATACGTATGAACACATGATATACTCTATACATATACACACACTTGATACATTCTATTCATATGCACACAAGATACACTCTTTACATATACACTAGATACATATGGACACATGATACACTCTTTACATATACACACATGATACACTCCATACATACACACACACACACACACACACACACACACACACACACACACACACACACACACACACACACACACACACACACACACACACACACACACACACACACAATACATTCCATACATATGTACACATGCTACATGCCATGCACACATTATACAATCCATACATACACACATGATACACTCCTGTCAGTGTCTGGGATAGAACCTGGGTCTCTGGCATGAGAGGTGAGTCACCTGATGCATGATACATTCCATACATATACTCACATGATACACTCTTTACATATACACGCATGATACACTCTATACATATGCACACATGATACACTCCAAACATATACACACATATATGCACACTGTATACATATACTCACATGATACACTCTTTACATATAAACACACACACATGATATACTCATTACATATACACTCCATACATATGGACGCATGATACACTCCATACAAATACACATGATACACTCTTTACATATACACACATGCTACATTCCATACACATGAAACACTCCTGTCAGGGTCCAACGATTGTACATACACACTCCATAAATATGCACACATGATACACTCCATACATATGGACACATGATAAATTCTATACATGGGCACACATGATACATTCTATGCATATGCACACTCCATACATATGGACACATGATACACTCCATACATTTACACACATGATACATTATATACATATGCACACCCCATACATATGGACACATGATACACTCCATACATATACACACATGCTACACTCCTGTCAGGGTCCAACGATTGTACATACACACTCCATAAACATGCACACTTTACACACTCCATACATATGGACACATGATACATTTCATTCATAGGCACACATGATGCATTCTATACATATGCACAATCTATACACACATTATACATTTTTGTCTGGAATAGAACCTGGGTCTCTGGCGTGAGAGGTCACATAACCACTGAGCTACTGGAAGTTGATAAATCTGACTAACGATTGGACATACACACATGATACAATCCAGACATATGCACACATGATACATTCTTTACATAAAGACTCCATTTATATGGACACATGTTACACTCCATACATATGCACACATGATACATTTTATACTCTATACATAGGTACACATGATACATTCCATACATATCCATACATCCATTCACTCCATATATATGGACACATGATACACTCCTGTCAGGGTCTGGGATAGAACCTGGGTCTCTGGCGTGAGAGGTGAGTCACGTAACCACTGAGCTACTGGAAGTTGATTAATCCAACCAACAATTGGACATACACACATGATACAGTCCATGCATGATACATTCCATACATATGCAAACATTTTACACCAGGGGTGCTCAACCCTATTCCTGGCGATCGACCGTCCTGCAGTTTTCAGTTGCAGCCCTTATCAAACACACCTGCCTGTAATTATCAAGTGCTCCTCACGTTCTAAATAATTGGTTCAGGTGTGTTTGATCAGGGTTGGAGCTGAAATCAGCTGGAAGGTCGATCGCCAGGAACAGGGTTAAGCACCCCTGTTTTACACTCTATACATAGGCACACATGATAAATTCTATACATGTGCACACATAATACATTTTATACTATATACATATTCACACATGATACACACTATGCATAAGGACTCCATACATGATACACTCCATACATGATACACTCCATACATATGCACACATGATACACTCCATACATATTGACACATGATACACTCCAAACATGATACACTCCATACATATGCTCACATGATACACTTTATACATATACTCACATGATACACTCCATAAATATGCACTTATGATACTATCTTTACATATACACTATATATATATACATCATACACTCCATACATATGGACACATGATACACTACATACACATGAAACACTCCTGTTAGGGTCCAACGATTGTACATACACACTCCATAAATATCCACACATGATACACTCCATACATATGGAGACATGATACACTCCATAAATGATATACTCCATACATATGCACACTCTATACATATAGACACAATATACACTTCTGTTAGGGTCTGGGATAGAACATGGGTCTCTGGTGTGAGAGGTGAGTCACGTAACCACTGAGCTACTGGAAGCTGATAAATCCAACCAACAATTGGACATACACACATGATACAGTCCATGCATGATACATTCCATACATATGCACACATTTTACACTCTATACATAGGCACACATGATACATTCTATACATATGCACACATAATACATTTTATACTATATACATATTCACACATGATACACACTATGCATAAGGACTCATGATACACTCTATACATGATACACTCCATACATGATACAGTCCATACATATGGACACTGGCTACACTACATACACATGAAACACTACTTTCAGGGTCCAACAATTGTACATACACACTTGACAAACTCCTTACATATGGACACATGATACACTCCATACATAGGCACACATGATACATTCTATACATATGCACAATCCATACACACGTTATACACTCCTGTCAGGGATAGAACATGGGTCTCTGGCGTGAGAGGTGAGTCACATAACCACTGAGCTACTGGAAGTTGATATATCCGACCGACGATTGGACATACACACATGATACAATCCATACATATTCACACATGATACACTCTTTACATATACACTCCATATATATGGACACATGATACACTCTTTACATATAGACTCCATATATATGGACACATGATACACTCTTTACATATACACTCCATATACATGGACACATCATACACTCTTTACATATACACTCCATATATATGGACACATGATACACTCTTTACATATACACTCCATATATATGGACACATCATACACTCTTTACATATACACTCCATATATATGGACACATGATACACTCTTTACATATACACTCCATATACATGTACTCATGATACACTCCTGTCAGGGTCTGGGATAGAACCTGGGTCTCCGGCGTGAGAGGTGAGTCACGTAACCACTGAGCTACTGGAAGGTGATAAATGTTACTCTATACATATACACACATGATACATTCTATACATATGCTCACATGATACACTTTTTACATATACTCACATGATACACTCCATAAACACATGATACTCTTTACATATACATTATATATATATATATGGACACATGGTACACTCCATACATGATACATAGGCACACATGATACATTCCATACATATGCACACATGATACATTTTATACTCTATACATAGGCACACATGATACACTCCATACATATGCACACATGCTACACTACATACACATGAAACACTCCTGTTAGGGTCCAACGATTGTACATACACACTCCATAAATATCCACACATGATACACTCCATTCATATGGAGACATGATACACTCCATAAATGATATACTCCATACATATGCACACTCTATACATATAGACACAATATACACTTCTGTCATGGTCTGGGATAGAACATGGGTCTTTGGTGTGAGAGGTGAGTCACGTAACCACTGAGTTACTGGAAGTTGATAAATCCAGCCAACAGTTGTACATACACAACTGATACACTTCATACATGATACATTCTATACATACGCACACTCTATATATATGCACACATAATACATTCCATACACACATTATACACTCCTGTCAGGGTCTGGGATAAAACCTGGGTCTCTGGCGTGAGAGGTGAGTCACGTAACCACTGAGCTACTGGAAGTTGATAAATTCGACCAACGGTTGTACATACACACATGATACACTCCATGCATGATACATTCCATACATATGCACACATGATACATTCTATATATATATACTCACATGATACACTCCATAAATATGCACACATGATACACTGTAGGGATGCAACGATTAACCGGTTTCACTATTAACCGCGCTTTAATTTGTCACGGTTAGTTAATCGTAAAGGCTTCTCAACACCGCGTTTCTGCACAGAACTGCAAAACTGCAGCAACCAAACAAAGTTATGCCAACTTTGCGCTAGTTTGTACACCGAGACTAATAACCACGCACACTGGATTAACTATGAATAAGGCTATTAACTGTTACTAAGGCAAGCTCGTGTAAATTGGTTATTTCCAATGGAGGGACGCGCACGCGACGCAACGCGCTCACGCTTTTTAGCCGCGCCTAGTTGAGATGACAGGCAGATGTGTGACTACGAGAACTGCAAACGGCTGAAGTTTGGGGAAGAAGCAATGAAAAGTACACAGGTTTGCAAACCCATTTAAAGGTACAAATAATGGCGCTGATGAGCGCATGTTAATACGAGAGAATGTTAATCCACCAGCCGAGATCAATCGAATGATTTCGGAGAGTGCTGAAAAACTCGGAGTGGATCAGCTGTTTAATGGCCCGAATCTCAATGCGTTGCATTCACTGCGTGTTCAGCGCAAATAAACGCTAAATGTAAAATCTAGCACAGTATAGTCTATACAATATTGACTATACAATAGGGACTTTGGTATAGTATATACCTGTAAAAACAACAGTGCAAAATGTGTATTTCTAACTGCAATGCTTCATTTTTGCTTGAGGCAAACCATACATTTACGTCAGTGTAACAGTTGGACTTTTTATAGCAGATAACTCACATTTAAGCATATTCAAGGCAGCATGAAAATGAGAAATAATACATTGTTAGTATTTTTGTCATCATAGTCATCATTAATATTTTATAATTATTAGAAATTTTGGAATTATTGCACAAATATCAATAAGTCATAATAGAATTACTTGGTTTCTGTTTTTTGTTAGTCCTGATTGATGTTCTTTTCAAATACGTAAATCTGTTAATATTTAATATTCAGTGGTGCTCATTCATTTTTGGTGGGTGCTCCTAAATTTTTTCTGGTGCTCTTAAATGTTTGAAGTTGGGTGCACCTGTGCTACCAAGTAAAAAAGTTAATTTCGAGCCTTGCATTAAACAAATGCTGTTTTTTTTTATTATCATTTTTATTTATTTACACATTGTTCTGTCATTTATTTACAGCGTGAAATTTGTTTAAAGTTTTATTTTTTAAGCACAAAGGGAAAAATTGGACTATTGTTTGTTTTTAATATTAGTATGTGCTGTATTATTTGGTTACTGAGCAGCAATAAACAACACTTAAAAATATAAGGGGTTTTCATGTGCTTTTCTAAACTAGTCATGTTTTGAAATTAATAAATGCATAATAATCGTGATAACCGTGAAACCGTGATTATTTGTCAGACTATAATCGTACAACCAAAATCTATAATCGTTGCATCCCTAATACACTCTATACATATACTCACATGATACACAATTTAAATATACATGATACATTCTATACATAGGCACACATGATACATTCCATACACATGCACACATGATACATTTTATACTCACTACATAGGCATACATGTACTCATGATACACTCCTGTCATGGTCTTGGATAAAACCTATGTCTCTGGCATGAGAGGTGAGTCACATAACCTCTGAGCTACTGGAAGTTGATAAATCCGACCAACGATTATACATACACACGATACACTCCATACATATGCACATATCATACATTCTATACATATGCACACTCTACATATGTTCACGCACACATGATATACTCATTACATATACACACACATGATACATTCTATACATATGCGCACAAGATACACTCTTTACATATACACTCCATACATATGGACGCATGATACACTCCATAAATATACACACATGCTACATTCCATACACATAAAACACTCCTGTCAGGGTCCAACGATTGTACATACACACTCCATAAATATGCACACATGATACACTCCATACATATGAACACATGATACACTCCATACATAAGGACACATGGTACATTCTATACGTATAGACACATTATACACTCCTGTCAGGGTCTGGGATAGAACCTAGGTCTCTGGTGTGAGAGGTGAGTCACGTAACCACTGAGCTACTGGAAGTTGATAAATCCGACCAACGATTGTACATACACACCATACATGATACATTCTATACATATATACACATGATACACTCTTTACATGTACACACATATGGACACATGATATACTCCATACATAGGCACACATGATACATTCCATACATATGCACAAGCTATACATATAGACACATTATACATTCCTGTCAGGGTCTGGGATAGAACCTGGGTCTCTGGTGTGAGAGGTGAGTCACGTAACCACTGAGCTATTGGAAGTTGATAAAGCCGACCAACAATTGTACATACACACAAGATACATTCCATACATGATACATTCTATACATATATTCACACGATACACTCCATATATATATGGACACATGATACACTCTTTACATATACACACATGATACATTCTATACATATGGACACATGATACACTCCATACATATACACACATAATACATTCAGACACATTGTACATTTCTGTCAGGTTCTGGGATAGAACCTGGATCTCTGGTGTGAGAGGTGAGTCACGTAACCACTGAGCTACTGGAAGTTGATAACTCCGACCAACAATTGGACATACATGCAACACAAGATGCACTCCATACATGATACATTCTATATATATGCATACTCCATACATGTACACACATGATACATTCTATACATAGGCACACTCCATACATAAACACATTATGCACTCTTTACACATATGATACATTCTATACATATGCACACTCCATACATAAACACATTATGCACTCTTTACATATACACACAATACATTCTATACATAGGCACACATGATACATTCCATACATATGCACACTCCATACATATACACACATTATGCACTCTTTACATATAGACACATGATACATAGGCATGATACAAACATGATACATTTTATACTCTATACATAGGCACACATGATACATTCCCGTCAGGGTCTGGGATAGAACCTGGGTCTCTGGCATGAGAGGTGAGGCACGTAACCACTGAGCTACTGGAAGGTGATAAATCCAACGATTGTGGACACATGATGCACTCCATACATATACACACATGATACATTCTATACATAGGCACACATGATACATTCCATTTAACGATCCATACATTCCACATATACAATCCGAACAACGATATACATAAATCACTCCATAGATATGCACACATGATACATTCTGTACATATGCACACGATACACTCCATATATATGCACACATGATACACTCTATGCATATACTCACATGATTCAACCATGTACATTTGTAATTATGTACACACCCACTGTACATATACATTTGTAATTATGTTTATCTATCTGCACTCTTCTGATTATTAATAGCAAACTGTACATATATTGATTGATTATAAATCTCTGTTCATAGCTAAAACAACCTGTTTATAATGTTCATAGTACATCCATTTGTAAATATCACCATAGTTTTTTTTTTCTATAAACTGCACTTTATAACTTATACCTGTATCCTGCACTTGCTGCTATTGGACTCCTGGTTAGACCTAAACTGTATTTCGTTTCCTTGTACTTGCACATGTGTAACGACAATAAAGTTGAATCTAACCTAATGATTCACTCCATACTGACTGGAAGTTGATAAATCCGACAAACGATTTACATACACACACACACGATACACTCCATACATACAAATTCTATGCACACATGATACACTACTTTCAGGGTCTGGGATAGAACCTGGGTCTCTGGAGTGAGAGGTGAGTCACGTAACCATTGAGCTACTGGAATTTGATGAATCCGATTGTACTTACACACATGACACACTCCATACATGATACCTTCCATACAAATGCACACATGATACATTCTATACATATGAACACACAATACTCATGCTACACTCCATACATTCCATACATATACACTCCTGTCAGGGTCTGGGATAGAACCTGGATCCCTGGCGTGAGAGGTGAGTCACGTAACCACAGAGCTACTGGAAATTGATGAATTCGACCAACTATTGTACATACACACATGCAAGGCAAGGCAAGGCAAGTTTATTTATATAGCACATTTCATACACAGTGGCAATTCAAAGTGCTTTACATAAACAGGAATAAAAGAAACAAGAATAAGAAAAAAAAATAAATAGAAACAGATAATAAAAAAAAAACAGATAAAAACATATAAAAACGTGTTAAAACAGGTTAAAAAAGAATGAAAAAAAAAAAGAGAAAAACATAATAGTGCGATCTGTCGGACGTAGCACAGTGCTCATTTAGTAAAGGCACAGCTAAACAGATGTGTTTTCAGTCTGGATTTGAATGTGCCTAATGTTGGAGCACATCTGATCATTTCTGGAAGCTGATTCCAGCAGCGAGGGGCGTAGTAGCTGAAAGCTGATTCACCTTGCTTTGACTGAACTCTTGGAATTTCTAGTTTATATGATCCTAAAGATCTGAGTGATCTGTTAGGCTTGTATTCAGTAAGCATATCTGTAATGTATTGAGGTCCTAGGCCATTTAGTGATTTATAGACAAGTAATAATACTTTAAAATCTATTCTGAATGTAACTGGGAGCCAGTGTAAAGACCTGAGGACAGGTGTGATGTGCTCTGATCTCCTGGTTCTGGTCAGAATCCTGGCCGCAGCGTTCTGGATGAGCTGCAACTGTCTGACTGTCTTTTTGGGAAGGCCCGTGAGGAGGCCGTTACAGTAATCCACCCTGCTGCTGATAAAAGCATGAACAAGTTTCTCTAAGTCTTCACTGGAAACAAAGCATCTGATTCTTGCAATGTTTTTGAGATGATAGTATGCTGATTTACTAACTGCTTTGACATGACTACTGAAACTCAGATCTGACTCCAGAGTCACACCAAGATTCTTGACCTTATTTTTTGTTGTTTGACCCTTAGTGCCAAGGTACGCATTCACCTTGAGAACCTCATCTCTGTTCCCAAATGCAATGACTTCAGTTTTCTCTTTGTTTAACTGAAGAAAGTTTTGGCACATCCAACTGTTCATTTCATCAATTCATTGGCAGAGGGTGTCAATAGGGCTGTAGTCATTAGGCGTTAAGGCTAAGTAGATCTGAGTGTCATCAGCATAGCTGTGGTAGGAAATTTGGTTCTTTCTCATTATTTGGCTCAGAGGGAGCATATAAAGGTTGAACAGGAGAGGTGCCAGAATCGAGCCTTGTGGGACACCACATGTCATCGGTGTCCACCTCGACCTATGGTCACCTATACTGACATAGTAACCTCTCCCTTCAAGGTAAGATCTGAACCACTTGAGGACCGTCCCAGACAGCCCAACCCAATTTTCCAGCCTATCCAGAAGTATGCTGTGATCGACAGTGTCAAATGCAGCACTAAGATCGAGCAAAACCAGCACTGTTAGTTTACCTGAATCTGTATTTAGGCGGATATCATTGATTATCTTTATAAGAGCGCTCTCTGTACTGTGATGTGCTCTGAAACCAGATTGAAAATTGTCTAAACACATGATACATTCTATGAGCATGCACACAATACACACACACACACACACACACACACACACATGGTACCGCATGTCTTTGGACTGTGGGGGAAACCGGAGCACCTGGAGGAAACCCACACGAACGCAGGGAGAACATGCAAACTCCACACAGAAACGCCAACTGACCCAGCCGAGGCTCGAATCAGCGACCTTCTTGCTGTGAGGCGACAGCACTACCTACTGCGCCACTGCGTCGCCCGCTATTTGCCTTAATAGACAATAATATAATTAAGGTGTTTACTTGAAGTGCTTTCATGTAAGAGTATCCTGTAATTTTGGGTGACTTTAACTGCAGTTCGGCAGTTCACTTTCACTCATGAACATTTCATTCATGCCCCCGTGACAAACTGAAGTATTAGACGCGAATAAGGAGTAAGGACTGGTAAGAGTGTTATGGAATTTAATACCGCACGGCAAATGGAAAGAAAAAAACTTTCGCATTTCGCAATTTGTGTGTGTGTGTGTGTGTGTGTGCGGTACTTTACTGACAGCTACGTGTGTGGATCTTGTCGGAAAATATGGCAAAATGTCCTACATGACGGTAATAGTTTTATTGCGCTGTTTACTTCAATAATGCCACTAATATCTGCATACTCCACGTCTTAATTCCATTTCTGTTTAGTTCAGTTATGACTTTAGTCGAATTAAGGTAATCAAAAATCGCTGTTTCGAGATGTACTTATTTTGGCCTACAGTTCAACATTCATGCTAACTGAATAAACAGTTAGTAAACACAAGTACATCTTATTGAACATCATTTATTTTCATCACTAATTATGATAGTAGAACAGTTTGTCAAGCAGTTTGTGATGCATTTTGGAAACAGGAGATAAGCCCCTAGTCTAATGCGCCACCTGGCTTGAGAAACCTGTTCTCAAAGACTTACTTTGTCATTATTTGGGTAGCACACATATTCTGAATGCCTTCGGCAGAATTCAAATGAACCCTTTTAATGTAGATTCATTTCAAGATTACAGTGAGATTAATCTAGATTTTTTTTTATATATACATTGGTACATCTGATTAGTCCATTATGAGCTTCTAGCTGTGTGTGTAATTAGGGGCAATCAGGAACTGGTGTGTGATGAGAGTTGTAGTTCATTAAATTGGCATCATTAAACTGCTAGATCGCTGGTGATTGTGACAATCTGTCACCTGTAAGTAACAGGATATAAATAAGTATTAATAAATAAAAAAAAATTATATTTAACATCAAAGTTTGTCTGAGCAGAAATAATATGAATCCATAACATAAGTTAAAAGCATAATAGATGTGAAAAACTATAACACAAAAAAATCATGCTTAATTACACACTCACAAATGAACTGAAATGTAATTGTTTTTAATATTATAAATTGCTAATTGCTAATCAGTCTAAAAATCTAATAATTTATGCGAGAGAGCTAGAGAAATAGCTTTAAAGCAAAGTGTGTACTTATTCATGGGTGTGTGTGTTTTAAAGATTGTAAAGCTTTTCCTAGTTAGTTCATATGCAGAGTCCTGCACACATACACACACAGCTGAATTTAATTCCCTTGTTCCTCTTAAAATGTAGCTAAGCCAAGCTCTCTCACTCTGAGTGTGAGTGTGAGTGTGTGTGTGTGTGTGTGTGTGTGTGTGTGTGTGTGTGTGTGTGTGTGTGTGAGTGTGAGTGTGTGTGTGTGTGTGTGTGTGTGTGTGTGTGTGTGTGTGTGTGTGTGTGCATGCAGGTGCGTGTGTGTGTGTCTGGTCTAGCTCCAGTCTACAGTATCTCTCCACTGATAAACAGATGCACAGCAGGAATTCTGCCGTTCTCTCAATTTGTATGTGTCTGTACTCTTCAAGCTGTCTTACTTTTCACTTTGATCTGCATTTTCTCAGTGGGACGCGTGATGAAAATCTACCTTACTTTCATCTTGTGCCTTCATCTTTCACATACTCCATTTGTATCCGAGACAGGTTGGGTGCGGTTTCATTTTGAACACTTGGCAGAAGTGAATGTTGAAATAGAGGAAGAAGATGCTTTGCTTTTTAAATCCCTTATATTGCCAAGATGATATAAAATAACAGAAAGGAGAAATAATTAATACAGTTACTATATCCTCTTTGTATATTTATCATTTTCTATCTCAAGCACACTCACACTCACATACACACATACATTTCCCATAGATGTAATGCTTTTTAAACTGTACTGTACACACCGATCTATCCTCCTACCAAGCGCAACCCTCACAGAAACGTTTTACTTTTTACAAATGTTTAACATTTTCAAGATACTTCATTCTGTACATCTTGTGAGACAAGTTTCTCATAGGGTGTTACGATCTCTACTTAAATATAACTTGTGATCCTAAGACAACGTAACATAAATAAATAACAGCCAATGTGCTCCAGCCAATGTGCTTCTAAATGATTTATTAACATAAAGTAATCAGCAAAACAATCCAAAATGACAAGAGATGGAGAGCTCAACAACATAACAGATAACAACCAAACAAACCTAAAGCAGGTTGGGACTCCAAACTAATATCAAAAGGAAAGTATAAAGGAGAACACAACAATAAAGCCGTCAGAAACTGTGGTGGCGTGGAGGAATGAGCGAGAGCTTCTGCTCATTTTAAAAGCCTGACGTCACCAAATCAACCAATAGAAAACTGAAAAGGGAAAAGGACAAAAAAAGATCAAGTAATAAAAATGAGCTGGAGTGAACACCACATGTAACATAGGGGATCAAAAAATTTCCCCACAATGTCAAAATTTACTAGTACTGCTAAACTTGTGCGGACATTTGTCGCTGAACAACAGGGTAAAGATCTGTATCTCGATATACACAGTGTCTAGACATTTAAGAGAATTTGGACTAAAAACTTCACATCAGCATCATCATGACAGAAATTTAGCAGACAAAACGACATATTCTGAAAAAACACAACAGACAAAAATACTGTAGTCTGATTGCGCACTTAAAGTGATAGTTCACCCAAAAATGGTTTTAAACTTTTATGAATTTTCCTCTACTATTAAACACAAAAGAAGATATTCTGAAGAATGTTGGAAAAAAGCAACCATTAGCTATGTTTCCATCCACCTATTTTTATGGGCACATAAAAAAAAATGGCATAAGTTTTGAAAATGCGCATAAAAAAACATATGCGCATAACTGAGCAGGATAAACTTTTTATTCGATAAGAAAATATGCACATAAACTACAATGGAAACACTTTTACCGAACAAATTCCAGTATGTGCATTAAAAAAGGTCATGTGATTTTGTTATAAGAGATCATGTGATGATAAAATTGTGTGTGAATAGACAAACTAGCAGACTGAGCACACTGTAAAACATCTGAAATGTTGTTTTGGTTATTTTAAAATGCCTTCACCATTTCAGTATTAGTGTTATTATATTATTTATTACCTTGAGAATTGTCAAGAGCGTCTGTGCTCCGTCTGATGCCTTCATACGCCACCACACATTCATTGTGTGTCGGCATTTGTCTTATGAGATGCAAGTCATTTATTAAATGAAGAAAAGATTGAAGCAGCAAATTCTGTTTTTACTGTTGATATCTGGTGCTAGTTAATCAGGAAGTGACGATTTTGTTCTCTTTGACTGGATGGAAACGCTTTATTTGCACGTCTTTTATGCGATATTCAACTTTTGTGCATAAATTTAATTCACATCTTTGGATGGAAACAAAGCTACTGATTGTACAAACAAAATATTCAATATAAGTCAAAAGCTACTGCTTTCCCAAATCTTAAATTTTTACATTTACAATTATTTATTTTGCGACAATGCGCTTTACAAATGAGGATAAAATAAGCACTTCAAATCATCAGAGAGTCATCAGAGTATGTTTTGCTACGGTTACACCATCCAACCACATAACCCCAGAGAATGCGAGCCCCGAAAACAGAGCATTTTGGTCTTGGTTCGTGTCAGTGTGGATGGGGGAAAACAGAGACATCTGAAAACAGAGGTGTGGCTGCCGACAGTCGTGCTTTTTCTCAATATCAAGTACCCTACACAAAGTTCAGACTTGCATCCTTTCCTTGTAAGTTCAGACTTCGCAAGTTGATAACAAATATCAGGTAAACCTTTAAATGTAACGGCAGTGTACTTTTATAATGTCGTTCACCCTGGCTACAGTTCACTATCTTAACAATAAAATGAAAACATGCCATAAAGCAATGTCTCTTTTAATTTTTTATTTTAACAGCTTAAACGTAACAGACACCACAAATGTTAAGGCATCATGTACATATTTATATGACTGTCATCTTCACTGTATGCAAATTTTTAACAAAACGGAACCTAACAACTGCCTCCTTTAATTTTTATTGAAAAATATGAAACATGAGGAAATGCATGGTGAAATACAAACTAGCCATCTATTTTGCTGAATATAATAATCAGTAGTAATCAATAATTATAAAAGTATAAAGTACAATAAGTTTACACAATATAGGAAATAAAGGCAAGCAATCAGTCAAACATGCGGAATCAGTGTATGTGGTTAAATTAGTAAATATATTAACTTATCTTTGCGCTCGGCCAAAACACGTTACCTGAGAACAAGTAGGCTAATAGATTCAAAAGACTGACTCATTAGATAGAGGTCTAGACAAGATTTAAAGAATTATAGATCACGTTTAACATCTACAGAGAGATGAGATCCAGCAGCAGAGTTGGGATGGACTGGCCGACGTTCGGCTGCTCTCAGCCGGGCAGGTTTGCTCAGAGATCCCGCTGACTGCCTGGAGCTCAGACACGAGATTACGCTGAAGCAGCTTTCAGCGCATGCCAGAGTGCATGTATGGTCATGTGATGTTTGTTTTCAGCAGTGTAGTGTGGACGGAGAGCTTTTCAGAAACGCTAGGTGAAACGCCAATGTGGACGTGGATCGTTTTCGTTCTAAAACGCCATTTTAAAACGAAATCGTATTAGTGTAAATGGGGCCTAAGAGGAGAGAGTGTGTCAGATTCTCAAACGAAACTCAAACAAGTGCAGGGCAAGTAAACGATGACAGAATTTTCATTTTTGGGAGAACTATCCCTTTAAGCTGCACAATATAATGTTAAACACTATAGCCATTTTGCTATTGCTTCTTTAGCAAACTAAAATCAGGTTTTAATTTTGCCATTAAACACCCTCTTTTCAGTTGCCAAAGTCATTGTGCAATATCAATTTTGGAATATTGAGAGCAGGATGTAATGATATTTTCTGACTTTCAGGGACATTCAAATGGTAATTACTGTGTTTTGCTAAAATGTTTCCGGCGTAACATTAAACTGCTGTTTTATGTAGTTTAACCCATATTTAAAATAAAGAAATGAATAAAATAAAATACATAAAGAATCATAAGTAGCCTAATATAAAAGCTTTATTATAAACATATTAAGCAGCTGTTGTAATTTTGCTATACACTGGTTCTCTGGAGGTTTCCTTCTCTTGCGCACACTTTCTCTCCATCATTCATGTGTCCTGCTCTGTAGATTTTACCCTCTAAAAGTAATTCTCTGCTATAAAGCTCTCCATGAAGTGCTGGAGCGAACGCTGCCTCACTGGACTGCCAACTGTGCCTGAAACCCAGATTAAAATCACTGTTTGACAAATATTTCCATCATAATGTGGCAAAGGAAGCAATAATGTCTTTTCTTTTAAGTCTTGCCATATAGGGCTTGGAAACGGGTTGTTTGGTTGGTACAGAGCTGGCTGAATTCACAACATCCTCACATAGAGCGCTAATACCAACCGCTGGCTGTATAAATGTCTTGAAGTACTGTACAAATAGTCAAAGAGACAGGCAGTGACTGTAAACTTTCTTGCTTCTGCGCCTGAGCCGTTCAGACAGAAAGGCTCAACATCTGTTCCTTAACCCCATATATTTACCTGTCCAGAGGAGGGGGGGGAATAGTTATACTTTAGTCATAACTTTAGAACATGTAAAGATATATAGGTGATGTCAGAAAATTGGGAATTCAAAATCTAATTTAAATATGGAAAATAATTTTGAAAAATGGACAGAAGAAGCATTGCTGTACACATTCTGATTGTGCACAATGTGTAGATCATTATAAAGAAAAGTATGATGATATAGTAAATGCTAAAGTCACCTAAATCCCCTTTATTCCACATTATGATGCTCGGTTTAAACTGCAGCAGATCGTCCATTGAGTTGCTGCCATGTGATTGGCTGATTAGAAATTTGTGTTAACGAGCAGTTGGACAGGTGTACTTAATAAAGTGGCTGGATAGTCTATTTATATAATTTCAAGAGTTCACACTTAGCTGATGATTGATTATAAACAAGTTTGGCATGCTGTCCCAGGTGAGAGCCCTGGGCTCCCTCCCAATTGCAGGGTGAGAGGGGAGCTCTGAGCTCAGGTAGGTCTTGAGAACTCCCTCTTTTTTTAAAAAGAGCTGATGACAGAAAATGATTGTTATGAAGAGATATGCTGCTGGATGAGAGTTTGACTGTAGTGCTAAATTTAGATTGATCAATTCACTTATGGCGCATGTTTTTTGGAATGTGGGAGGAAACCGAGAACCCGGGGGGAAGCCACGCGAGCACAGGAAGAACATGCTAACTTTGTACAGAAATGACAACCAGCCTGTTTATGGACTAGAACCGGTGACGTTCTTGCTGTGAGGCTATGGTGTTAATCACTGGGCCACCGTGCTGCCCTATGAAGGGAAAAGTGGATGAGTAGGGGTGGAAGGGGGGGGATTCTTCAAATCGAAGATGACTGTATTGAGAAACCCTGGCTCTTTATAGTGGGTTAGGAATCTTCTGATTGGTGAATCATACATTAGTTAATGCAGAGCCAGCCGTGTTCAATCATAATCACGTGATCCTCTCAAAATTAGTTTATAAATAAACTTCACTTGTTTTTCCACTTATGCGTTTGAATTGTTAGTGCATAGCAGAAAATAAGTACTAATGCACATTGTGTGTGTGTGTGTGTGTGTGTATACATGCATTTTTCTAATGTGCACTTTTTCTATCATATTATCCTTATTATAAATGTTTTTTAACCAAACCATAACTGTAATTTGGATATAAAAAGTAAACCTTTTTATTCATTTATTTTATTTGGTACAACGTATAATTTTTTCAGTTTAAATGTTTATTTTCTTTCAAATGATTTTCAAAGTCAAGGTGGAGAAATGTTGGGTTTGTGACGTCTGTCATCTAGCCATGAATCGTTATGACTAATGTAATTGCGTTTGTGTGTATGTGTGTGTCTTTTGGTCAAATTGACCTTCATGCCAAGCTAAAGAAGTGGGTCGGTGTGCACTCATTCTCTTGCCTTCTGTCACACACACACACGCACACACAGCCAGCACTGAGAGCCCACATTACTACAACACCTGTACAAACACACATAGAAAGCCAAGCTGGCATTACTGCTGGTAAAGAGAAAGAGAAGGTGCTCAAATACTCCAGCATTCACAATTTCACATTGAAGAAATAACATTTGCAGCAACCAACTTGAAGTAATTGCAATAGATTAAAGTTTAGGATGAAAAAGAAAGTTTTTTTTTTCTTTCTGTTTTTAACATGCATATAAATATTCTTTAATAGCAAATATATTGTTTTAAAAAATCTATAGAAAAAGTGTTCCTGTTCGTGCTACACACCTGTTTAACAGTAACGAACTGTTTAAAATTCTTGTTAAAGTCTTGTAAAACTTTTATTGTATTTTATGAAGTACAGTACTTTCTTAAATTAGTTAATTCAGTAATTATTACAGAGTAATGATAATAATGTATTAATTAATCGTGTTAACTATTTATTAATAAATTATTAATTCTATTAATTAAATTGTACTTTTATTGATATTTCATTATACTCTTTCTGTTATTTTATACATTTTATTTTTAGAGCACAGTGTAACATGCTTTAAAATATAGTGTTTTCTTGTAGTGTTTCTTTATAAGATGTATATGATTAAATTCACATTAAATCTGCTTAACTGAATTTAAGATTCCCAGTTATACGATGGCTGAGAGAGCTAAATGTGCTGAAATTTAAGAAAACACGTGCAATTATAAAAAAAACAGCCAGCAAATTAAGACAAGATCTTCATCCGTTTGACAGCACACGTGCTGCAAATCCTCATAGCGTATACACAAAAAATGCGCTGCTAAAATGGGTCCCCTTGAAACATTTCCATTGTGTTCTATTCTGTCTGCAAGTGTTGTGAGAAAATGTAGTGCGCTTTTTAATTATTTGTTTGCGCTGTGAGGATTTGCAGCACGTGTGCTGTCAAACGGATGAAGGTCTTTTATTAATTTGCTGGTGTTTTTTTGTAATTGCATGTGTTTTCTTAAATTGCAGCATGTTAAGCTCTCTCGGCCACCGTACACTTAGGACTTCGGCACATGGAACTTTTAATCCAACTAAAACAAAAATAAAATTGTTTGTATATTTGCGACCCCAGATTAATAAAGTGACTAAGCTGAAAAGAAAACGAATGAATGTAATTATGTATTTGTAATGATGAATTAGCAATTTATTTTATTTTTATCCACTTTTACATTCACATTGCTGAGTCTTGTTTCTCCCACGAACATTACAAAGTGTTTTTCCTTGTTTGTTTTCCTGTGTTTTGATTCTCGCCTTGTTACCGTTTCGATACTTTGCCGCCTTGCCTGACCTTTCGTCTGTATTTTGACTACGTTTATTGGATTATCATTTATGCTCCTGTTTTTGACCATTGCCTGTACAACCTTTCCTTTAATAAACTGCATGTGGATCTGCACGTCTGTTGTCCAGTGTCCACTTCGTAACAGAAGACTCAGCAATGTGAATATGAGGTGTATATATAGTTTGGATTATTGTCAGTAGGGTTGGGCGATGTCGACCAATTTGGCATCTAATGTGAAACATTGCGATAGACGATGGCATCGTCGTCGAAGGCGGTGTTGAATTAATTATTTATGAATCAACTACCTGACCCTTCTTTGTTTTACCCATGAACAAATCATAAATGAATAAAGATAAGTTACACACAAATTACCACCTGTCAATCAATTTTTTTTTGTGGGACTCTGACATGAATAGGCAGAGTGATCTGTGTCGTTATAATGGCATCCACAAACTTGGTCGATAAAAAAGGTGCACAACCAACAGTATCTGAGGTTTTCACTAAAATTACTAAGTACAAGTGTGAAAGTGAAAGATTGAAGTAGTGTACTGACGCTGTGACACGTTACCTGATAGATTCAAAAGACAGATGAGTCGTTAGATAGAGAAGATTAATTAAATATCACGTTTAACAACTATAGTGAGACGCGATCTAGCTGTACATGCTTGATAAACTGTCCGACGTACACTGCTCTCTGGAGCTCAGACAAGCGCATGACAGTGTGTGTGTGGCTGTGTGTATCAGAAATGCTAGGTAAAACACGGAGTAAATGTGGATTATTTTCTTTCTAAAATGCCATTTTAAAACTAAGATGTATTAGTGTAAACGTGGCCTAAGTGTGTATTTTTTGCGAGCGGGTTTGCGAAGGGGGCAGGGCACAGGATCGGCGATGCTGGCTCAGCATCATGTTGTCTAATGGCCATCGCCAATGGACGAAGGCATTGTCTATCTGCCCAACCCTAATTGTCAGCTGTTGCAGGAGTTGATGGGTGCAAAGAGTTCTGGGAGTTGTAGTTTGTTAGGAAAAACGGAAGTAATCTCCAGCGAAGGAAATACCACTGGCGATCACAACAGACAACATAATTAAATAAAGTCTCAGCAACTTCAAGTTCACGCAAACTTTAAAATGCTTTTCATTACCATTACCTACATGTACAATGATTTAAAAATATTCTTGTACACGTTTAATACTATACAATAAAGTTAACTGTACACATATTTTTTGTTCCCAAGGCTATGTATATTGTCCTCTGTCATTTAATGGATACAAACTGCGTAAATATTTCTCTCATCTACATAAACAACAAAGTCTGCAGTATGTCAGCAAACGAAGCCCTAATTCTCGGGTGAAGATTGATTCCAGCAGTACAACTGACAGTGGTTTGGGGGAGTCTGGGTCATGTGTTATGATTCTGAGCGTAAACCCATTTAACGAGCTTTTTCATATGGTTTAAACATGTCTGCCCTAATGCTGAAATATTACACTGTCTCTTATTTTTCAGCAGCGTAGTGCAAGGCGGCCCGCAGACCATTAGCTTTGAATAATAGTAAACAACACGTGTGGATTTGGACTCCGTTTCCAAGTTTCAGCAGACTTGTAAAGCTCGACAGCTGTAAATTTGGCTCATTTGCACGCGTCGTGGCCTGTGTTTACAATGAAGAGCTTTTCTGATAACCTGCCCTCAGATGATTTTACTCCTTCCTATAAAACTGTAGGCCGTGCTCTCCTTCTCTGTCGGACAGTTCTCCCAAACTGAGTTCAAGGACTTTTTTTTTATCGTGGGAAGCTCATAAACCAAACTCCTGTAAAGTTACTGTATTAAAACGTTTACAGCGAGTGGTTTTAATTAAGTGACTTTTATTTCCAAAACAGAGATTATTGTTGCATTTTGGATGGTGTTGTATGAAGCTGTACTGCTCTTAAAGGAATGGAATGAATGTTTTCACGCCTGGAGAGAGTGAAGATGATGGACACTGTTACTGTGTTTGAATCTATTTTCTTTAAAAAAATGTTTTTGTTCAAATTGTTCTATCTATTTTCTATCATCAATAGTATCTATCTATATGTGGTATTGTTCTATGATTCCATCTGTTGTTGCATCATTCTGTCTTTCTCTCATTCTGTCTACCATTTTTTTCTGTCATTAAATCCTGTAACCCAGAGGAAAAGAGGTTTTGTGAGTTTAATATCTTTTGTCATTACATTGCTTAGAGCAGTGTTTCTCAACCACATTCCTGGAGGACCACCAAAACTACATGTTTTAATAATAATAATAAGTCCTTACATTTATATAGCGCTTTTCTGGACATTCAAAGCGCTTTACACATTTTTTTGGGAATCTCCTCATCCATCTCCAGTGTGCAGCCTCCACCTATGGCAGTCGTATTGAGCCTGACTGCACACACCGCACACCAGCTGATTGGTGGAGAGGATA
Organism: Danio kyathit; assembly: GCA_903798195.1. NCBI lineage: Eukaryota > Metazoa > Chordata > Actinopteri > Cypriniformes > Danionidae > Danio > Danio kyathit. The sequence goes on from LR812526.1 coordinate 44,319,856, forward strand.
CAGAGTGATGAAGCCAATTATGATTTGGGGATGGTTAGGAGGCCAGTGAGCAAATTTGGCCTGGATGCCAGGGTTAAACCCCTACTCTTTTTCAAAAGGGATTTTTAACAACCACAGAGAGTCAGGACCTCGGTTTAACATCTCATTCGGTGCTCACTGAGCAGTATAGAGTCCCCATCAGGCATTAGGACCCACACAGACCACAGGTTGAGTACCCCCTTCTGGTCTAATACCACTTCCAGCAGCAACCTAGTTTTCCCATGTGGTCTCCAATCCAGGTACTGACCAGGTACAGCACTGCTTAGCTTCAGTGGGCAACCATGTGGGAGTTGCAGAGAGCTAGTAGCCAGCGCTTTTGGATGTCTCCTCTGTCACACCCATCACAGGTCTTTCAGTCTCTGTTAATGAGCTGAAAATCTGAATCAGGTGTGTTTGGTTAAGGAGACATGGAAAATGCACAGACCTGGTGGTCCTCCTGGAATGTGGTTGCGGAACACTGGGTTAGAGCAGTGGTTCTCAAAGTGGGGGTCGGGACCCCCCGAGGGGTCGCGAGACAATGAAGGGGGGGTCGCCTGGTGATTTCCAAAAATCTATTTATTTTTATTAAACCATAATAATTATCATATTTTATCCATAACCTATTGAAGAGAAAAAAATTGTCGTTTATAGTTAGGCCTACTATATACTATATAGTTACTATAGTAGCTTATGGTTACTAGTTCTGCTGGATTGCGACCCCTGGGCTAATTACATTATATTAAAGACACAGCAATAGCGTCAGTTGCAGCAGATTGATTTTTAACACCAGGTTAAACTTTCAGGCACATTTACAGCACTGACATACATTAAAAAAAATTAAACGAAGAATAGACTTGGGTCTATTGGTGTGTGTGCGCCATTGCATGCAAGGCTTCTGTATTTATAGCAACCTCAGAGGATATTGGGGGTCGCGAGTCACTGGCATTGTTATTTTGGGGGTCGCGGACTGAAAAGTTTGGGAACCCCTGGGTTAGAGCATAAGAAGAAAAAAAAAAAAAAAAAAAAAAATATATATATATATATATATATATATATATAATATATATATATATATATATATATATATATATATATATATATATATATATATATATATATATATATAATTTTAGTTATGTGTTATGCAATGTCCCTTGTAGTGGACGTCTTGGTAAAAAAGGATATGACAATAAATCATGACAACAAATATTTCATGTTACTTTAACTTAATAGACCAAGTAATTTCGTTATACAACTTTTAACAGATTTTTTCTGTCAGTTTGAGTGATGTACAGTAAGTTGAGATGACTAGATAAAAAAAAATACAAAAAACAAACTACAAAAAAATAAGGCAGCAATAATTGTTTTAATACAGTGAATTGATTTTAAAAAGTGACACAAATATGAACTATTTTTGTTTTTAATAACCAATAATAATAATTCTATTACCCTATTATTCTGTCTAGGATTCTTTCTGTTCTGTTTATCATTATATATGTCATACTATTATTATTCTATCAATTTAATTGTTGTTCTTTCATTCTGTGTAAAATTATAGAATAAAACAATAGAATAGATAAATTATATCTATTGTTCTATCATTCTAATTCATCTGTCATTCTATTGTTCTTTCTTTCTATCACTACAAGCAAATATCTCTTTCATATCATATTATTTGTTGTTCTATACTCCATCTATCCATCCATTTTCTTTTGCCTTAGTTTCTTTATTTATCAGGGGTCACCACAGCGGAATAAATCACCAACTTATCCAGCACATGTTTTACGCAGCAGACGCCCTTCCAGCTGCAACCCAGTACTGGGAAACATCCATGCACACTTATCCACACATACACTATGGCCAATTTAGTTAATTCAATTCACCTACAGTGCCTATAGCCAACTGATCCAGTCGGGACTTGATCCAGTGACCTTCTTGCTATGAGGCAACAGTGGTAACCACTGAGCCACTGTGTTGCCTGTTCTATATTCATTCATTTATTTTCCTTCGGCTTAGTCCCTTGTTTATCAGGGGTTACCACAGCAGAATGAACCGCCAACTATTCCAGCATGTTTTACACAGCGGATGCCCTTCCAGCTGCAACCAAACACTCTCACATTTACACACACACACACACACACATGCATACACTACGGCCAGTTTAGTTTATTCGATTAACCTATACTGCATGTTATTTGGACTGTGGGGGAACTCCACACAGAAATGCAAACTGGCCCGGACGGGCCTCGGCGCCTTCTTGCTGTGAGGTGGCAGTGCTAATCACTGAGCCACAGTGCTGCACCTTGTTCTATATTAATTGCTTTATTATTTTATCTATCACTCTAACATTTAACATTCTATCTGTGATCCTAATGTATATGCCATTAGGTCATTCTTTTTACCATTCTATTTACCATGCTATCATTCCATCAATTGTTCTACCTATAGAATTACCCAATTGTTCTTTTATAAACTCTACGTGCCATTCTGTCCATCATTCTATGTATTCTTTTATTCATGTCATTCTGTCTATTGTCTTAGAAATGTACATTCATTCATTCATTCATTCATTTTCTTTTCGGCTTAGTCCCTCCGTCAATCTAGGGTCGCCAAAGCGGAACGAACCACCAACCTATCCAGCACGTTTTTACGCAGCGGATGGCCTTCTAGCCACAACCCATCTCTGGTAAAAAATGTACATTATTATTGGTAATATGTAATTGTTTTATCAGTTGTATCAATCTGTTGTTCCATTCCTCCATCCATCCATCTATCCATCACATTCTTGAATGCCATTGCCTTAAATAACCAAAACATTTGTGAAGCATCACATAATACACCTAATGAATGTGCAAAGTATCAAATTTAAGTGATTTAGTGTTCATCTCACTCAGCTTTTATGTGAATGTGTCAAAGCCTCGCCTCTGCTCTCTGTCAGATGATGTCACAGTTATAAACACCTAACCTGAGGTGGTAAAAAAAGCCTGTGGTCACATTTATTTGACCAGAAGTCCTCTGACTCAGCAAACCTTGGGCCAGAAACAGGTCTCATTCACCTGTCCAAACAGTCCTTCACACACACATACACTCATGCACGCATCTGAAGTACCCATAGATATTTTATACTGTGCAGACTGTATATTCTATTCCCTGCCCAAACCCTAACCCTAAACCCAACCCTCTGCATTTTTACATTTTTAAAATACTTCATTCTGTGTGATGTATGAGCTGTCCCCACAAAATTAATATTTACTTGTATATATATACTCATGGAAACATTTGGTCCCTACAACATTAGGAATACAAGGCAGACACACACACTGAGCTGCAGTAGAATTTTTTTTTTTCATTCACAGCTGTTGGTCTTTACCATCTAAATGAAAAACACAGCTGAAAGGAAGAAAGGTGCAACTGACACAAATTGGGGCCAATTCAGGTAAATTGTGGCACTTCTGACATTGAGACGACAATCAAAAATGCACCTAAATTTACCCTGTCCCTTGTGCACAGTTCAAATTTACCACCTTTTTTTGTTATGTTAGGGATGAAAACATCCACTGAATTAAACTGCTGTAAAATGCATCAGATAGTTTTTTTTAGTTTGCATAAATACTAAATGTTTTTAAAAATAACAGGATTTTAAGTCTTTTATTGCCAAATTCACAAATGATGTCACTAATTTGGTAAAAAATACCACACAAAATTATGTTTTTTCAATATAAAAAGTAAGTAGCCGGCAGCTAGCTCGCTGCAACTCTCACATGGTCGCCCACTGAAGCTAAGCAGGGCTGCGCCCGGTCAGTACCTGGATGGGAGACCACATGGGAAAGCTAGGTTGCTGCCGGAAGTGGTGTTAGTGAGGCCAGCAGGGGGTGCCCAACCTGCGGTCTGTGTGGGTCCTAATGCCCCAGTATAGTGACGGGGACTCTATACTGCTCAGTGAGCGCCGTCTTTCGGATGAGACGTTAAACCGAGGTCCTGACTCTCTGTGTCCAGGATGTCCTTCGAGAAAGAGTAGGGGTTTAACCCCGGCATCCTGGCCAAATCTGGCCTCTGTCCATCATGGCCTCCGAACCCTCCCCATATCATAATTGGCTTCATCACTCTGTCTCCTCTCCACCAATCAGCTGGTGTGTGGTGTGCGGTCTGGTGCAAAATGGCTGCTGTCGCGTCATCCAGGTGGATGCTGCACACTGGTGGTGGATGAGGAGATTCCCCCCAATATGTAAAGCGCTTTGAGTGTCTAGAAAAGCGCTATATAAATGTAAGGAATTATTATTATTATTATTATTAATTGTGGACTGGATTTTGGTCTTGGACATGTGAACGATCAGTAACAACATTGGCTTTGAAGCATTGTTAGATTTTCATTTCTTCTCCCTAATTTACAGTTGGTGGCTGTTTTTGACCCATTGACTTCCATTATAACCACATTTGATGGTGCATAAATACACAGTATTTGTTTTTATTTACTCCGTAAAGTTCTGAGAGCTGAGATGCATATTTTGATTTTCTCAGACACATATAAGGGCGCAAAGGTCACTCTCACACTCTCATACACTCACAGACACACATACACAAATTTTATTTGCTGTTAAACTCTATATAACACCCAGAAACTAAGTTTTTTTTTTTTTTTTTTTCTAAAGCAGAGATGCCCAAAGTAGGGGCTGCATGCCAAAGTTGGCCTATTATAACCATTGATCTGGCCCACCATCCCATCTGAGAGGAGAGTATGATGGAGAGGGTTGGGGCGAATGACTCTAACACAGAGATCGTCATTTCTAATTTGACGTAACTTTTTTGTTTGCTTGTTTTATAGCTGAGCTATAAAAAAGCAAACAAATTAAATGTTTCAATTAAATGTAAATGAATCTGATTTTTAAAATGTAAATACTGTCACTCGACGGATAGAGGATTATGCAGAAGACATCGGCAAGCAAATCAAGGCAAAAACTAGTGTAATTCTGCTATAAATTAGATTGTTTTTACTGCAATTAATTTTACAATGTAAAAAACTGTATTAGTTAATATAAAGCAATGTTTTCTAGTCCTTTTTAAACATTATTAAATAAATTAGGAAGTTATACCCATGGTAAATTGCTTCACCTATATTTACTTTCAACCCACTAGCCTCAATCAAGTTTTTGGCCTTTAATAAGAAAAAGTTTGGGCACACCTGATCTAAAGGGTTAAGGGTGCCAACTGATGATCAACAGTAAAAATTACAAATTTTACTTCTTTCCAACAGGTAAAACCACCAACAATCAAAAATGCACGATTATACACTGTCAAAAATAAATCTGTAAAATTTACGGTAAAAAAACGGCAGCTGTGGTTGCCAGTATTTAACCGTAAAAATACAGTACAAACCGCAAATGTAAATTCTCATTTTTATAGTAAACTACCGTATTTTATTAATTTATAGAGGTAATATGTCTGTATTTTAAATTAGCAACATCTACACATCTTTTGTTATACAGATAGACATGATAACACGGCTGTTTTTTTGCAGGTGGTGATGAGAAAGTTCATACATACCGAACCAAAGCTCATCACAAACAAGTTTTTCCACAATCAGAAAAGTGTCTCAGTGTCTAGAAGGTGTTCAGTGTCGTTCACACAGCTGCTAAACACCAGTATGGTAACGCGCATAAAATAAAGTCATGAAATAAACATTGTTTAACAACATTAGATGTAACATAACTCACTAATATACATTACTAATGGGAAAACAACTAAAAAGATTCATAGTAATGTCAACAAAAAGCATAAAAAGTGATGTGCCATGCAGGAAACTCTGGGAAAGTCAATTTACGGTTATTCGCCGTATATGTTAAGGAAACATACTGTTAACCAGGTTACAGATTTGTACTGTAGCATTTTTACAGTTTTTTACCGTTGAAATCACGGCCATTTTTTACAGTGTATAGTGTCATGGTTTTGTAATAAAAACAAATTGGTTATAATGGAAGTCAAAGGGGCAAAAAAAGCCACCAACAGTTAATTAGGGGGAAACAATTAAAATCAATCAAAAACAATGCATTAAAGGCAATGTTGCTACACATGTCCAAGACTTTGATAAAAGGTAAAAAAGAAATGCAGTTCACAATTACTTCTTATATTGAAAATGTCATTTTGTGTGTTTTTTTCACCAAATCAGTGATGTCAATTATAAATTTGGCAATTAAAAAGTTAAAATCCTGTAATTTTCTAAGCTATTTTGTAGTTTTGATCAGGACGGAGGTTGATTAACAGATTTATACAAAATAAATAAATAAATATATTAATCTGACATTTTTACAGCAGTTTAATTTAATTGATGTTTTAATTCCTAACATAACAAAATGGTAGTAAATTTGCCCAGAGTGTATTGTTCAGTTTAAAAAAAAAATTCAAAGCATTTTCCCAAAATATGTGTCAAAATAAGATTCGTCACCAAAAATCTTTCTGCTAGCTGAAAAACAGAAAATAATAATGGTCAAATTAATGCTCAAAATCAGCCCAGAGTGGATGAAAACATCCCAACTGTACATAAGGGCTATAAATACAACACGTTTTGGGGTCTGTGTCCAGTGCTTTTAAAAATAGTCTGAAGTCTGAATTTGTTTCATCAAAACTATAAATAAAAAAAAGTAATACTGTGAAATATTCATATATATTTTTTAATATTTGCTTTCTATTTTAATAAAACTGTAAATGTGATTTATTCCTGTCATAAAAAAGTGAAACTGCAGCAGTTTATTTTATTTTGTTATTGCTATTTATGTGATTATTCTACTTTTATTATTATTTTATGAAAAGCAAACCTTTTTTATGGAAGTTAGCAACTAAACATTGGTTTGAAATATCAGTAGAACTAGTATTGGGATCTTTCTGTGATCTCCAATGATCTATGGTTTAAGCATGAATTATTTAATAGCATATTCCTGACTCCACAGTGGGTGGCTGATTCCTGGAATCAAAACACTGAGGAAGATCAATATTATAAATTTAGAACAAATCTAATAACATACACTGGTCTGCACATGCAGAGACAGAGTAAAAAAAAACACTGGGGAAATTCCTCAGCTGAAATTTATATTTGTGATAAATATGAGCATAGAGAATAAATAAGATGGAGCAAATGGAAGGAATGTAACTGTGGCGCTATAAAACTCCACAACTGGCAGATCTTCTGTTAATGGTATTTATCATATGGCCTATTAATTTCACATCACTTCAGCCCACTTAAAAAGGGTTTAGTAGAGAGATGCATACTGTAATTTCAAAGGTCTCACACTGAGACCAGTGCTAATGATACGCTAGTTTAAACTACATCTATGTTTGATTATGACTGATTATATTTGCCTGCTTTCCAGTTTAAAATATTGGTTTGGCTCACCATCAAGCCCTGCTATACTAATAAAAATATCCTGTTCATATTTTTATACCAAATGATGACAAATATATCAGAGAGCAGACATGGTGTGATAGTGACAACAGGACCCTTAGAAGCAAGAGACAGAGAGGGAGAAATTAGGGGAAAGAGTGTTTGCTTTCTATAGGGTTTGGAGTATCAGATGTTGGATCAACAGTAGCCGACTGACTGGACAGCATCACTGCATAGGTCAATTACTCCTTACAGGATTCCTCAGTGTTATTAGAAAATATTTAGTGAGTGAAGGAGATTTGGGTGCACAGCGTATAGTGGACAAAAGAGAGAAAATTCATAGACTTTGCTTAGGATTATCTTTCTATCTACCATTTAATGCCTTCTTATAATATCATATGCTCTACTGTTTATATGGCTATTGCAGGTGTAGCTGGAAAATAAATCATAACATCCATCCATCCATTTATCCATCTATCCATCTATCCAATCATCCATTCACCTATCTGTTTTTCTGTATGTCCATCTATCTATCTTTCTGTTCGTCTGTCCATCATCTACTAATATTTCCATTTATTTATTCTTTTGTATTTATCCATCCTTCAACCCATTCACCCATCCCTCTATCTATTTGTCTTTCTATATGTTTGTCCATCTCCCTTAACGTCTATCCATCTTCTACCAATCCTTTTTTATTGATTTATTCATCCTTCTACTCATCCTTCCATCCATCCATCTGTAAGTCTATTTCTTTCCATCAATTCCTATATTCATCGCTCCATCCATTCATCTATCCATAATTTTATCCATCCATCCACCCATTTGTCTGTCTGTCTGTCTGTCTGTCTGTCTGTCTGTAAGTCTATCTCTGTCCATCCATTCCTATATCCATCCTTATACCCATCCATCCATTATTTTAATCATCCATCCATCCATCCATCCATCCATCCATCCATCCACATATATGACTGTTCATCTGTATGTCCATCTATCAAACTTCCTGTACCTGTCCATCATTCATCCATCCATCCATCTGTGTGTACATCTATCCATCATTCATTCATCAACATCGACAATCCATCCATCCATCCATCCATCCACATATATGACTGTTCATCCATCTATCGTTTTTCCATCTATCTATCTGTCCATCTTTCCATCCCTCCATTTATCCATCTGTATATCTGTCAGACTGTATGTCTGGATGCATGGGCAGACAGATAGACGGACATACAGATGGACTGGAGGTGACATGATTTTAGTTAATTTTACTTTTACTTCAGATTTTCAATTAGAAATCCAGGCCAGAAGTTTAAGCCAATTATCTTGTGACATATGATTTCAAAATAGTTACAATCTTGTTATATATTTTTTTATTCATGAATTTATTACGTTGATGTATGAAAATCATGGATTGGTGTAAAGTTTTTAGACTGTGGACCCAAACACCCTCAGGCAGCCCTTTTTTCTTTCTTTTTTAAACTCTCAAACTGGAAAGCAGGAATAATTTACACTATTTTACATGCCGTAGAAAAAAAAAAGAATAAAAATATTATCACAAAGCTCTGATTGTTCAGTTTGAATGCACACTTACAAACAGGCAGGAAAAATTTACAGTGTTTTTTTCTACTGGCTAAAGTATATACTGCTTCATGGGTTTTGTCCCAGCTGCTTGGAGCTTGTTTGATGGTAAGCTGTGTTGGGAGAATTACAGCAGCAGTTTGATAAATGTGAGAAGCAAGGGTTTGTGGCGAGCTGTCAGTCAAATGGGGGAAAGTTAAAACAAGCCCCTTTTTATAAAACCGTTTCCATTCAGACCTGCAGGTTTGTGGCCTCCATCAAATTAAGAGGAAATGAACCTCACTTCCTGATGAAATTCTAGCTCGTGTACTTATAAGTGATAATAAACTGTTCATGACGATTAGCAGATTTTATGGTTTGTAGGTGATGAGTTCCTGACTGTTATGTCCAATGTCTTTAGAACAGGGAACTCTTCAATACATACATACATACAGTAGAAAAGAGGAAATACTGAAAAGTTCTTTTTATTGTATGTAATTTTATAGTTGAGATTTATTACTACATCTAGATACACTTTGTGATGTTGAGTTTAAGTGAGTTTTTTTGGAAATGGTTACTAATTCTTACTAAGTTATGCAGTGCAGCAAACTGTGTTATTAGATAAAACTCTGCAAATAGAATATTATCCTATTAGCAAAATGTGTTTGACCATATAAAAATTTGAAAAAATAAAAAAGGTAAATTTAGGCAATACATGTAAAAACCCAATCATTGTTTAAAAAAAATAAGTAATTAAGACAGTCGTTGGGTTTGTCCATATTGTACCTACTTTTTAGGGTTAATAAAGTTTAGTAAGGCTGTATTCAACAGTTTTTCTGGAGGCTATAATATTTTTTTTTATCATATATTATTTTTGATGGTAGTAATGCATATGCCCCCCCCCCCCCCCCCCCCCCCCCCCCTCTCTCTCTCTGACTCACAAATGCATGCACACATCCACATATCTTATGCCTTTTCGGGGTGGTGCTGAAAAAATGTATAATCTGTATATCCTGCATTTTGCATTCTGACAAGCAATCTGTTGTGGCTGGCTTTGGCTTAAAGGTGCAGTAGGTGATCTGCCGGAATGCTAGCGTTAGCATAATAGCTTAGAAATTTTACATCCCTCCCCTGCCGTCCAAAGCCACGCCTTTTCATGAACTCGCGAACGTGCACCGAATAGATATAACACTAGATCATGTCATTCACCAGTTAAAAAACTCTATGGAGACATGCACTTTGTCCAGTGTAGTTGTGGGCAAGCCAGCGGGTGCAGAAATTATATTTCCCCAAAACTGGCATTTGGGTAAAGTTGGTTTTATATTCGCACATTCAGACTTTCTCCTCAGTAATAAAATTTCAGAAAAGTATTGTTTGCAAATTCTAAATAGTGAAATCATATAATCAGCCAATGACTGTAAAAATACAACATTGTTCACAGTGAATGAAACGTTGCTAATGTTGTTTTGAAGTCATGTCTACTTGCTATTTCAGACCCAATATTTAATGTAATGTAAGAGTGTGAGCGTGTCAGAGGCGTGTCAGAGGCAGTCCCTGAATGTGCGAATATAAATAAAACTTCACCTCAGTAAAGCTGGTAAGGCGAAAGAGTGCTATTAACTTATGATTTGTTACTCAACTAAATTAAAATCAGATCAGAAAAAAAGAAGTGCTAAAAACAGAAATATCCAGTCATCGTTTAACATTAAACTTATGTTACCAAGACAACAAGTGACTTTTCATTTTTTATTGTGCTCGCTGATCCTCGTACATTGCTTGTTTTCATCGCCTTTTGCATTTGAACAATTAAATGAATGCTCAGGTCTATTTAACCGAATATATTATCGATGCTGTAAAAGGTACTCCATGAACTTGAAAATAGCCAATCTTTCGCCGGACGTCTTCAGTGGCTGAACAACACTTCCGTGCATATACAGTAAGCCCATTCATACACAAAAAACAATCTACATCAGCTTTGCGTGGCTAAAATAGTTTTGAAACATACCTGCCTAAAAGTAATACTTCAGCCATGGTGGCATCCTTCAGATCTTGGTTTTGAACTGCATAACGTTGTTTACCTCCAGCGTACAAAAGTAATTCCGATATTGATTCATGGTTTAGAAAAGTTTTGATTCTGCATTTTTGGCAGAAGCCCTTTCAGAAACAATCTTTCTTTTCATGGATACAAGGCCAGGCTGGCCTTTCAGAAAGTAGTTCAGGCCGATGTAGAGTTTGCCTGATGTCTCTCTGACATGCTTCACATGTACAGAAATTCTCAAATTTAAATTTGTTGACAGAGAGTTTGAGTTACCTGTCAAAATTGAGTTATTTGTCAGTCTGACAAGGGCAACGCGGTGGCGCAGTGGGTAGTGCTCTCGCCTCACAGCAAGAAGGTTGCTGGTTCGAGCCTCGGCTGGGTCAGTTGGCATTTCTGTGTAGAGTTTGGATGTTCCCTCTGCATTTGTATGGGTTTTCTCCGGGTGCTCTGGTTTCCCCCACAAGTCCTAAGACATGTGGTACAGGTGAATTGGGTAAGCTAAATTGTCTGTAGTGTATGAGTGTGAATGAGAATGTATGGGTGTTTACCAGTTATGGGTTGCTGCGTAAAAACATATGCTGGATAATTTGGCAGTTCATTCCACTGTGGCGACCCCAGATTAATAAAGGGACTAAGATGAAAAGAAAATGAATGAATGAATGTTGGTCAGACAATTTTTAATTGGATGAACATTTTTTAGTCTTATGCCTTACCCAGATTATAAACTACATAAAAATACATTTAGATCATTTACTTTAATCATAATTATTGTTAAAGTAAATGTGAAGAGACTTTTAACCAGCACAACCAAAAATGTTTCTGAAGACAATCCCGTACTGCACCTTTAATTGAAAGAGACTTTTAGGTGTCTCCAGTTTTCAAAATAAGGGTTCCACTTACATTGTAAGTTTAATATAAACTTAGATAAACTTAAAAATAAGGGAGAAAAATGATCATTGTTGTAATCCCACAAGGAAATGTGATGACCAATCAAATGCTGCCTGGGGCATGCATACAGTATTTATGATCCTGTGCGCACCATATCAGTCTGTGTTTTGACTGCTGAACTTTTTTGTACTGAACTATTATTATTCAACTATGCCTAAGTATAGCCTGGTTTTCTTTATAGAGCCCAGTTAAAAATAATAACAGCATGACAGTGTGAGATTGAACAATTACCTATGGGTGAGTGTCCCTCATCCCTGACCTCATCACTGACACAGCTGTCCAATCATAGTGGAGGTGGGGCAAATATTTTACAAGGGAGAAAAGTAAATCTTTGTGACATACAGTTGAAGTGAGAATTATTAGCCCCCCCTTTGATTTTTTTTTTCTTTTTTAAATATTTCCCAAATGATGTTTAACAGAGCTAGGAAATTTTCACAGTATGTCTGATAATATTTTTTCTTCTGAAGAAAGTTTTATTTGTTTTTTTTTTGGCTAGAATAAAAGCAGCTTTAAAAAAAAAATTAAAAACCATTTTAAGGACAATATTATTAGCCCCATTAAGCTATATTTTTTTTCGATAGTCTATAGAACAAACCATTGTTATACAATAACTTGCATATTTACCCTAACCTGCCTAGTTAACTTAAATTAACCTAGTTAAGCCTTTAAATGTCACTTTAGGCTGTATAGAAGTGTCTTGAAAAATATCTAGTAAAATATTATTTACTGTCATCATGGCAAAGATAAAATAAATCTGTTATTAGAAATGAGTTATTAAAACTATTATGTTTACAAATGTGTTGAAAAAATCTTCTCTCCGTTAAACAGAAATTGGGGAAAAAAATAAACAGGGGGGGGGGGGCGGTTAATAATTCAGGGGGGCTAATTATTCTCACTTCAACTGTATGGTCGTATTCTGTACTATACTGAGACTTAAATCCACAACCTCTGGGTTACTAGTTTCACCCTCTAACCATTAGGCCACAACTGCCACCATATGTCACTTTTTGTTTGTACAATAACTGACCAACATTATAATGACACTTTGCTGATCCCCTAGTATCTGTGCACAAGATGACATCTCTGGACGACAACAGTATTCAAAAAACAATTCTTGCAGAAACATTTTTTTGTGTAAAGTGCCACTGTTCTGTTGGCAGGGTATCGTTTGACAACAGTGTTGTCTTCTAAGGGAAAAAATGCAAAAGAAACCAAAGAGTGACACAAATCATTACCTTAGAATTATAAGGTTCTATCTGACATGTTTGTCAAAATTGAGTTATTCACATATTCTTATTTAATGACAACTTATTTACATAATGTGATGTTTTTGTATAAGTTATTTTAAGACATTTTATTTAAAAAACAAAAAAGGTTTATCTACGAAGTTGAACTCTAGCTTGGCTCTAAAAGGTTTTTTTTTTCAGAGAGCCAATCAGCATTTTTAATGCACACATGAGGATCAATCAGGATCAGCTTTCTTTGTCATTCCGCCGGACTGCTCCATTGACAGCAGAAAAAACCAGAAAGACAAAATCACACAAAATCAGAGTCGGCTAAAAAATGCTGCACCACACAAAACTGAGGTGTGTAAATGTGATGATTTAGAAGCATTTTTTGACATTAAGATGAAATGTTAAATTTTACATTGTTGAAAAAAAAAAAACAAATATTAAAAAATGTAATATATTAAATGTGAAATATTTTTATTTGTGTCAGTCAATGTATAGTCAGTGAAACACTTTTCAGTGTTTATTAAACCCATTTGCTCATTGTCTGTTTTCTTTTAAAGTCTTTAAATTTCATATTAAGCCTTGAAGGGCAAATACTTAGTTTAATTCATGGGACATATAATTCAATATTTCATATAAAGCATAACATTTAATAAATGTTAACATGTTAATTAGATAAAATTAACGTCTGCACTGGACAAAATATTTAGCATAGCTTTGTATGCTTAATTTAAACAAGAAAAAATATTCATCCTAAAACATGAAATAAATGTTATAGAAAGCAAAAATTTAACTTTCTCCAACATCAGCATATTGTTACAACACTTAATTATATATTTTTTGATTTAGTACATTTAGGGTCTCTGTCATGTTAATGTATTAAAGAAAACTGTTACACACATATTGCTTGCCACATGGAATACAAAAACTTTAAAGCTCAATATCTCAAAATCACTTAGAACGCAGATAGAACCTTATTATTCCGAGGTGATGAAATTGTAATTTTTGAATACTGTTACACTCTTTAAAAAGTACAGGTTAGGCCTATGTATTGGTATCAATGATTCCATGAAGAACAATTCAATTAAAAACACCTTTCCATTGCACACAAGATCTTAATTCATTCATTTATTTTCCTTCGGCTTAGTCCCTTATTTATCAGGGATCGCCACAGCGGAATGAACAGCCAACTATTCCAGCATATGTTTTACGCAGCGGATGCTCTTCCATTACTGGGAAACATACTGAGGCGTCAGTGCTAACCACTGAGCCACCATGCCACCACACACAATCTTCATATTAAAAAAAGTTCTTTAGATGTTTAAAAAATAATAAGAAGAAAATGCCTCTTATTAGGAATTGTTGACTGAAAGGTTATTTGAGCAAACAAAAATGATTCTGCTAAGACATCACTGCAAAAACACACCTTAGGAACCTTTATTTTTAAGAGCATATACCGGAATAAAAGTAAATACTGTTATCCAACAAGCAAACAACTCTGAAATATGACAATAATAGATTCATTGCTGTACTGACATTGTGGTGATGCTGTCCACCATTTCTTCGCCCAAGACATATTTAACTCCACTAATGTCCATGAACCATTTAAGCATTTGCATGGATGTTTCATTATTAATTACTTTCTAAAATCCCCCTTGTGGAGTTTCATCACACTGTCTTTGGGAGCAGTTCTGGAGACACTGTCCCACTGGAGGCATTAACCCAGAAATCCTGCAGGATATTTGGTTACTCCTCTGAGGCAGCTGGGTCTGGGTGGCGGGGCAACTTGTGGTCAGCTCTGCTTCTCTTTGAAAGGGGATAGCGGGTGTTGAACCAGGAGTGGATATGCTAGGATGTATGGTAAGTCTGTGCTATGCTGAACAGACGAGCAGGTCTTAGTTTGGCTCAGTCAACATCCATTTAACAGACAGACGATCATCGGGGAGCGTGAGAGATGAATATCTGGGGTTAATGGAGTGTCTCGGAGGCCATGAAGGTTTGAGTGAGTGGTTGCTGAAGGGCTGTTTGCTAGCGGTTAGATTGGTAAAGTGGCAGTCAGATGATTGTTGGTTCATTTTTCAGTCAAGTTGTAATCGGTGCTGTAACTGCTGATGAAGGACCAGAGTCAACCGTTGTTGATGTCTTTCAACAAATGTGCACTTCACCAAATGAGTTGCAGATGCGTGTGCAGTACTGTAAGTGGGCTTTTGGATAGGATGAACCTGACCTTTAAACGTCGAAGGTTTGGGCTGGAATACAGAAATGACAGGTACATATGTCAAAACAATCATATTTAGGTTTGAGGGATGGGATGTTGTACAGTGACTGTCAACTCATTTTGGTTCAAAATCCAGACTTCATGTGATTTTAAATGGCAAGTCAACATAATGCCAAACCTTTTTATCGTTAGAGAAAACATCTGTCTTTGAAAGACCTCAGATTTGCGAATTCATTTATATAAGTGACCATGGACCATTCATAAGGGTCAATTTTTGGAGATGTAAATGTACTGTATATATCATCTGAAAAACTAAATGAATAAGCTTTCCATGGATGTATGGTTTGTTAGAATATGACAATATTTGGCAGGAGACACAACTATTTGAAAATCTGGGATCTGGAGGTGCAAAAAACATTAATAAAATTTAAACATTTATTAAAATTAACTTTAAAGTTGTCCAAATTATGTTTTTGGTAGGATTACATTGTAAAAAAAAACTTTACATTTTAAAAACAAAAATGCCCTATTGTAGCACTTATACCATACATTAGCATAAAATACATAGCCTTATTATTTACTGTTGACAATATTTTAAAAAGTTATTTTGAAGGCCATGTAATAAAAAAAACAAAAGAAAGAAGCAGCTTAATAATAGACAACTTCTATTACAAATGTTTACATTCACTTGGCTAATTCCAAATCCTCTAAACGATTGTTAGAATGCATTAACCAGGGCAGCTGGGGCTGGGAACACTTCCCAAAAGCCATCATAATTCGAACGCCATCTACGCTTATGTTAGTCTGCTTTTGATCATTCCGAGGTCTCCATAATCCTGAGCAGATTGTGTGGTGGTCGTGGAGAGCATGAGACTGATTCCTGAAACACACCAGTTACAGACGAGTCTTCGCATTGATTCCATGGCCCAGCCAGAACACCCGCTGGTGACCTACACACACCTTCAGCTGCTCCATGATGGACATCCAGTGTTGCAGCTCTGCACAAGAAGTTTGGCCAGAGGAGCCAAATGAGCCTGGTTTCTCTCAAGTTTTATTCCCTTCACTTTAGTCAATTGGTGAAGTTTTGTTCCTCGCCACTGTCTTGCTTGGTTTGGGACTTGTAGCCCATCGATGGATTTGCTCTTCAGACTTTGAACTTTCAGCAAGGAAAATAAAAACCACACTGAACTGAATTAAACTGTGCTTCAACTCTGAAAACTGGACTGACACAGTTTCAATTTACTAGAACATCTATGTTAAGCTGCTTTGACACAATCATTGTAAAAGTGCTATAGAAATAAAGTTGAATTGAGTTGAACTTAAGACTCAGATTAGCTGACTGTCAACAATGGGGATTCTGACGTTATGTTACATGCATTCAGTCTATATATTTTGACACAAGAACTTGTATATATTGTATAAATACCATAGTATTTGTGAGCTGAGAGTGAAACTCGCACAAGCAAGCATTAAGGCCCAATCCCAATTCCATTTTTGTACCCTACCCCTTCCCCTTGTCCCTTGAAACAGGGTGTGAAGGGAAAGGGCTTCACAATTTACCCCTAAAAAACGGGACACCATTACAACACCTGCACACGTCATCCTATGTCATCGCGATGTTTGTTCTAAAAATTCGTAATAATGACAAATACAAATACTAATTTGTGCATCTCCTTATTTCTGTGAAATAATTCTCCTTATTTAGCCATGTTGCCGTTGTAGATGGTGTATTCTGGGAAACTTTCTTACCAATGGTTTCGAGTGTGGTTCTGAAAATTCTCAGTTTCAAGGGCTTTCTAGCTCTTCCCTTTAAGCCGCCTTTCCACTGCACACGACATTCGGACACGACTATTGGAATACGCCTCCTTGTGGCTGTCGCACAGAATTTTCAGTTTTGTTGTGCATCATGGGAGAGAAGCTGTTCTCACAGTGTCCGAAATAAAGGACTGCAAAAGCAAGAGCCTTTATTCTCTGTGCGTTCACCATGGTTGAATGAACGCAATACTAGAAACTCATAGAACGCTAAAATTTTTGGAAAGAAGGTGGAGACAACATTAAAAATTTTATATTTTTTATTACTCATTTATGAATACATTTTTTTAATATAGAAAAAAAATATTATTTTTCATCTCACGCGCATAGACTTGCTTGGACAACACATCCCAATACATCACACCCGGTTGGCTGGTTGCATATGGTCTAGTCCAATTCAGTTCAAATATTTCAACGTATCCGCAGCTTAAATTGGATTCGAATTTCCTGCATACAGAGATGATCGGAACTCCACGCAGCTCCTGGACTTCTCCCCATTGGAAATGAATGACTTCCGGTCTGTCGCTTGTTGCGTGCAGTGGAAAGGCGGCTTTAGATTAGATTAGATTCAACTTTATTGTCATTACACATGTACAAGTACAAGGAAACGAAATGCAGTTTAGGTCTAACCAGGAGTGCAATAGCAGCAATTGCAGGATACAGATATAAGTTACAAAGTGCAGTTATAGAAAAACTATGGTGATATTTACAAATGGATGTACTATGAACATTATATACAAGTTGTATTAGCTATGAACAGAGATTTACAATAGATGGATATATGTACAGGTTGCTATTAATAATTAGAAGTTTGCAGATAGATTAACAATTACAAATGTATATGTACAGTTGGTGTGTACATAATTACAAATGTGCAGTGGGTATGTACAGTTCAAATAAATGAATCAGTGCAATGAATATGTGCAAATGTTAAACAGTGCAGTGATTATGAGGAGTATAAGTTATGAGGAGAGTGGGGGGTGTATTAGGGGGCAAAGAGTCAGTGGGGGGCAGAGTTCAAAAGGGAGACAGCTCTGTGGAAAAAGATGTTCCTTAGTCTACTGGTTTTTGTCCGGGGGAGCCTGAAGCGCCTGCCAGAAGGCAGGAGAGAAAACAGTCTGTGAGCAGGGTGAGAGGAATCTTTAAGAATACTGCGTGCTCAGTGCAGACAGTGTTTCCTCTGGATGTCCTCTATGGTTGGCAGTGTGGTCCCTGTGATGCGTTGGGCAGTTTTCACCACCCGCTGCATTGCCTTACGCTCCGCAACCGAGCAGCTTCCATACCAGACTGTGACACAGTTCGTCAGGATGCTTTCTATTGTGCAGCGGTAGAAGTTCACCAAGACGGCTGATGACAGCTGGTTCTTCTTAAGTTGCCTTAAGAAAAATAGGCGCTGGTGAGCCTTCTTGACCAGGCTGGAGGTGTTGGTGGTCCAGGAAAGGTCCTTTGAGATGTGGGTCCCCAGGAACTTGAAGGATGAGACAAGCTCGACGGCCATCCCATTGATGTGGATGGGATCATGTGAGCCTGTTCGTCCCTTCCTGAAGTCCACAATGAGCTCCTTGGTCTTGTCGGTGTTAAGGAGCAGATTATTGTTGGTGCACCAAGTGGCCAGATGCTGTATCTCCTCCCTGTAGGCAGTCTCATCATTGTTGCTGATTAGACCAATCACTGTGGTGTCATCTGCAAATTTGATGATGGTGTTAGAACTGTTCACAGGCCTACAGTCGATGGTAAAAAGGGAGTAGAGGAAGGGGCTCAGCACACAGCCCTGTGGTACACCAGTGTTGAGTGTGACGGTGGTGGAGCAGATGTGGTCTGATCTAACATTCTGAGGTCTGTTAGTCAGAAAGTCCATAACCCAGTTGCAGAGAGACGTGTCGATATCCAGGTCTCTAAGTTTGATCATGTGCATTTAGCCCTACGCCTTCAAGTTAAAGAGAATTGGGACACCCCTACCCCTACCCCTTCACATGAACTTACAAAACGAGGGGTAGGGGTAAGGGAAAGGGCTAAGGAGTAGAATTGGGATAGGGCCTAAGTTTCTGCCGCATCTTACACTGGATATACTGATAAAACATGATGCATGCGAGTTTTCAGCATTAACTGTGAAAGAGAAGCTGTAAACTCTGGAGAGATGAACAAAGTGAAACCATGATAAGACAGAATAGACTACAATGGGTCGTGACTTGAGTAATACAACAACAAACTTCTTCAGGGGCTGTTCCACTGATTTATATAACTCTATTATAGATCAGTGGGCCATTCACATATCGCATCTTTTGCGAACACAAGTTTCTTATTTCAAGTGGAGTGGCGCCATTTGGCAGTAATGCGCCTGCGCAATTGGCATTAAAGAGACGTGGACATGAGAGAGAGAGACACACATGGCAGGTATCCATGGAATATACACACATTCCAGTCAGAAACTACTCCAAACACTCACTTTGTTATAAAATGATTTAAAACAAAAAAGTAAACAGAACTATATACATTCATACCAAACGGTGACAAGAGAACCGAAAGGTTAGTATCTTTTTGTTCATGAATCGTCCCACCTTGAATCGTGATGCACTGTGATTTCGAATTGAACCAAATTAATGATATTATAATCATAATTGAACTGAAATTTGAGACTAGCGTAGCTTCACACCCATACTAAAAACACTGTATTATGCTGTATTAGCATCACATGATAAGTCCGCATGCATATCATAGTATTTGTAAACAGAGCCAAGTATGACGCCATGCAAGATCATTTATTAATGAGAGTGATGTGGCGTAACTGATGGGGGTAGGTCATTTGATAAGAACCAAACCACTGTTCAAAGCTTTGATGTGTAGATGTTTTTAGGTCTTTCTCCTTGCTCAATGACTCCACGCTGGGGGTGCAGATTCTTTAGGAAAAGGAATGACAGCACATTGATTGATTCTTTCGTCAATCTCACCCTAGTCCTCTTGCCTGCCTTAGTCCACAAATCATTCCCTTGGATGACGGGACTCAATACCTCTGTACAGTATTTTGTCTGGCTACACAGTGGATGTGGAAAATAGCTCTGAGGTGCAGTCTGCCTGGCTTTGCTTGGCTGCTGCACTGCTGTTTTCCTTGGCCACTGGTGTTAAAAGATGAGTAGCTGGAGTCAGGGGCAGCAGAAGACCCAGAAGCCTTTGAGGATCAGACAAGGCTCTATAGCCCATGTGTGGAACGAATAAAAAGCTCCTTCAATGTTTACATATGGCACATGACTCTCCCATCATGCACTGCTCTCTCCTAGAGTCGACTCCGATCCAGACAGGAAGACAAAAAGAAAGGAAAAATAGGGGAGAGAGACAGAACATTCCAGAAGGCTGCAACTGAACTTCCTGTTAGAGAGAAAGCACGAACGTCTGTTTGCAGACACAATTGCTATGAAAGGGCTTTCCCTGATTGTACAGCCCAGACATGATATTTGTGACTGGAGATGGAAAGTATGAACTCGGATCATTTTCAGATTAAAAAAGATTAAAATATGCCATAAATATGCTACCAAAAATAGTCTATCCGATGACACTTGACATTTTATATCGATTAAGGGGACATTTACAAAAAAATCTGTCAAAACCATCACTATTTAAATAGATTCATAAACGAGTGATTAAAAACACTGTGTTATTCTGCATTAGCAATAAACGGGGTGTTCAAAATCGCATACTTTGCTACTCTATGGTATGTCAAAATTCATAGTATCGACACTTTACTATGCCATGAGGGCACGCGAGAGAATTTGTGAATGGAAGTCACGTGATAATGAGAACATGGCGGTTGTAGTATGTCTGAATTCCATTCATACTATTCACATATACTATATAGATCATATATTTTAACAGTTGTGAAGTAAGTTTACAATCAAATGTAGTACCTACACAAGTAGTTTGTGATTTTTTGACACAGCTGTAGTGTCTGATAAAAGGCAGGTTGATAAAAAAGTGTTTTGCAGGGTTATGTTGTTACACCAGTAGGTGGCGACAAGAAACTTTTCAGACAAGTCATTATATCATTCACAAATGGATTCCTTCACAAGCAGGGCTTATTCATATCCCATTATCCCTTCACAGTGTTTACCCTCCTGAGACCTTTTAACCCCTGAGCCAGGAACCGGTACCGGTCTGTGGATCAATTGGTACTGGGCCTCACAAGAAATCAGTAATTATTTCCATTTTATTTATTATTTGAGTCTGAACGATCTTTTATTGTAAAAAAAATCTTTTATATTTAAAAATTACCGTATTCTATCTTGGTAATATTCTATCCGTATTATATCTTGGTAATTTGAAGGCCAAAATTTTACCCACAAGCTAGTAAAATGAGTAAGAAACAAACATCTTTGGAAAGTTTCTTTGCAAAAGGGGAAAAGGCCCAATGAAGGACCCTGCCAATGGTATTGACCTTCAACTCATTGTCAAAAAATTTGGTGAATCCAGCATGTCTGTGCAAGAATAAGATCAACTGCTGGAGATCGCAAATGACGGCGGCTGTTTAAATATTTTGTCTTTTCAAGTTTGTTATTTTCAATGGAGGCACCTTCAAGGCGCACCCAGCTGAAGACGTCTTAAGAATGCTGCGAGTCACGTGACAAGAACTGACCAATCAGCTTCATATTTTGCATAGAATATGCACATTTCAATAGACTAATTATCTCAGACAAATTTTTATTTTCTTCATAAATAAAACTTGTATCAGTGTTGCAGCAATGTTTTGTCAGCTTGTCATCTTCTGAGAAAACAGTGGATGGTTCCCTAGCAATCTACATATACTCAAGCCCCGGGCCACAGTAAAATTGTAAGTCATTGACTGGTCCTCAGTGATAAAAAGCTTGGGGATCACTGTTTTAAGGGATGAAGATTGTAAGGAACCAAAAGTGTTTTCTTGATAAAGTCTCTTTTACCCCTGAAATTCTTCATTCTGAAGGGATTTCTGAATTCACCAGTTTTAAGCAATTCAGTGGAACTAGGTTTAGTGTGGTTGCTGTGATTGTTCTAAATCTGAAGTGCTTTCAGAGGTGCATTTATCCTGCTTTTTTTTTAATGACTGTCTTTGTGTATGAGCAAAAACTATAGAATACACAAGACATGTCACTCGTATAGTTTTGAATGGAAAATGAAGCCCCGCCTACTAGTACAGGAGCCAATCATCGATCGCTATAGACTGACTTTTCTCTGGGGGAGAAACTCTGACCAGAAGTGTGCTTTTACGACAGTTTGTAGGTTAACAAACGCACTGGAATCGCAGCAAATACTTGCTTTACAGACATAAGAAATATATCCACATAAAGCTTGAAATCTGTACTTTTAAAAGAGCCAAGTGCACTTGAAAACAAAGGTTTTTTGGTTTTGTACTCTGTATGAAATGAACGCGAGATACAGTCCGTCCTGTCAAACGCATATCACATGACAGTAACTACTCAAACGCCCACAAACTTGTAAACAAAGAGTCACGGTCATTTCTAGAGAAAATGCACCATCAAGACCAAGTTGTGGATTACTTCAGAAGACCAGAGCGATCTGACGATCATTATCTAGAGCAGGGGTGTCAAAGTCAATTCCTGGGGGGCCGGAGCCCTGCAGAGTTTAGCTCCAGCCCTGCTTCAATACACCTATCTGTAGGTATCAAACAAGACTAAAGCACTCAATTAGTTTGATCAGGTGTGTTTAATTAGGGTTGGAACTAAACTGTGCAGAGCTGCGGCCCTCCAGGAACTGGCTTTGACACCTGTGATCTAGAGGATGATAATGTGTAACTCAGACATAAATGAGGTTGGTGTCATGATCTCATTCCTTTCGAATGTGCAAGTGCATTAGCTCGGGCGACCTGAAAATGTGCAGATTTTGTTTGATTCAAACTTTTAGAAACCAAACTTCAGAGTCAGTTGTTGTTTAATTTTATTAGTGATTTCAATTATGTTATGTAGGCTTGGCAAACAGTTTTTAAGAATTTGATGTTTCCCCATTCAGACAGAATGCCCGAGCATACTGCCCAAGAGGCATTTCAAAAATGGCCGCCGAGTGAAATGACTTGCCTTAAAGGGATTTAGTATGAGTCACTGAATAGATCACATAACTGATTTGCTCAAAAATACTTATTGTGGACTTTAACACTGCATGTTGCTTTAAGAAGCTTTAGAATGTGATGCACAACAGTTTGGCTGTGCCTTTATAGATGTGTAACAATACATTCAAGCCATCATTCGATACATATCTCGATAATAAACTTATGATATGATATTATCATGTATTGTATCATCATATATTGTATTTTAAATTGTAATAAAAATTCAAATGGATTGAGATAAAAAAAAATACAAATCATAATTACTACCCAGATGGCTACTGATGATCCTGAGGACTTAAGAAGCAAAAGCATCACTTTGCACAACAAACTGAACTTTATTACCTGTTATTCACAGCCTGAGCAAATGGCTTTGAGCGTGTTTGCACTTATGGCTGTCTTGTCTCATAATTATGCATTAGCAGATGTGTCCTATTTTTCCATGGTAATCAAATCAATCAAAACTCTGTATGAAATATTACTAATCAGCTGAATCAAATGTAAGACAACCTACATAGGCCTAGGGGCAAGAAAGTGTATGCTAAATTAGTTGCGTTAACAATTTGAATGCATCGTTTATAACCAATTAAGTGTTAAATCGACAGCCCTATAAAACATATTACTAATATCTTTGGTATTATGATAGTATTACAGCTGACTGAATCTCAGCTGTGACGTTCAACTCTCCTGCTTGTGTAATCCTGGAACTTATTCTATGCACCGAATTTCAACACAATTATTTTCCAAGGTCTTATATGTACCTTTCTTTCTGCCGCCAACATACACTGAACCGCACTCACCTAGAGCTGCCAGAGGCCATTTTAAAGCCAAATACACCAACTGACACATGACCTATTATCAACAATAACATGTGAAGTTTCACCAGCCTCCAAATAAGTTTTGTGTTATTTCAAAAGTCTCTCAGTTGGTCTGACTGAATCGAAGTATGTAGTTTTTGTCATGTGTGTTTTATTTCAACAGAGCCAATGACAGTTGTGACAGCTGTATAAAGAAATGGCTGTACGGTGAAATTAGTTTCTAAATGGCAATGAGGTGAGTGCTCTTCACCGACAGAATAGAGTGAAACGACGAGCCCCTGGACTGCACAACACAACTCTATACATAATTCTCTCAATACAGACTCTACATGGAAGCAGTTTTACTTTTAACAACTGCACACTTTGGCGCTAAACAGTGAGTGTTTCCAAAACAACAACATAACTTGTGACTGAACTACCATAGTATGATGCATCACCTGGGAAAAGAATGATGTAGTTTCCCAAAACCATAGTTTCTCTGTCACAGATCCGTCATTTGAACCACATTAGTTATAACATAAAACGTCTATATTGATGCTCTAAACGGTGCTGTGTATCAACTTCTTTAAAGAAAAACCCCACCATTTTTTTGTACAAATTATATATTTTTTTATCCAATATTAGGCTAGTTTTGATAAAACCATGTACTTGTTTTCCATATTAATTGAAATATACGTAGACTGCTACATATGGCTCATGTTTCCTTTACAAATATTATAAATATTCCATATTCTAAAACATAAAACTACTAACAAAAAGCTAACACGTGTTCTAATCTCATATATAAATCATATAAATCATAAATAGTTGTAATTTAGAGTAGGCTATTTATAAGGACAAGAAAAAAATCCAACTTAATAATAATAATAATTTATTATTATTATTATTCATTCATTCATTTTCTTTTCGGCTTAGTTCCTTTATTAATCTGGGGTCGTCACAGCGGAATGAACCGCCAACTTATCCAGCATATGTTTTACCTTCCAGCCGCAACCCATCACTTGGAAACATCCACACGCACTCATCCACACACATACACTACGGACAATTTAGCCTACCCAATTCACCTGTACCACATGTTTTTGGACTTGTGGGGGAAACCGAAGGGCCTTGTCTTAAAACTGAACTGAAAAAAAAAAACTTTGAAAGCAAATGACACAGAAGAGAGATGACATTAATGTTTTTTTTAATCATTTTGAGTTTAAACATTGGACTGTTTGGTATAACTGGGAACTGAACACAGCCAGGAACTATGCTTCTAACTACAGCTCTAGAGATGTAGTTGCAAGCATACAGGTTTGCGATGCATTTTGTGAATGTTCGTTGGAACAATAGATTTGGGAAAAGGCAAATCAATGAACTATGCTTGTTTACAACAGAACTTGCGACCTTAGTTGACTGACAATGGTTTTGGGAAAGCACCCTCAACAATTATTATTGAAAAAAATGACTTCACACACACACACACACACACACACACACACACACACACACACACACACACACACACACACACACACACACACACACACACACACACACACACACACACTAACAAATATACAAACAAACAAACAGAAATCACAGATTTTTTTTTTAACATTAGTGTTTTATGTACAGTATTTAAAATGTAATAAAATGCTGTATGTTAGTTGTTTTTATATATTTTTTTCCTTTAATATTTGCAGTTTTACAAAAGTGATTTTTATTGTGATACTATAAGTTTGAAACTATGGGCTCTATTTTAACGATCTAGGAGCAAAGTTTAAAGTGCATGGCACAAAAGCATTAAGGGCATTTCCAAATCCACTTTTGCTATTTTACGGACAGAAAAATACGGTTTGAGCTGCAGCGCATGGTCTAAAGGGTTGTGCTTATTCTCTTAATTAATTATGGGTGTGTTTTGAGCATAGTGCAAAGAGTCATTTGTGTAATAGTCAGTTGTGTCACGCCATGGCGCATTTGCTATTTACATAACAGACTTTGTAAGAGGAAAAACTGAATAGAAAACTGAATGGAAAAACTGAACGCTTCACTAGCGAGAAAATAGTTTAACAGACCATCTGCAGCGCGAGGATAAAGAACGAGCCTTCTCCATTTGGCCTCTTTACTTTCTCTTTACTTTACTTTTACTCTTTACTCCTTTACTTTCATGGATAAGGAAACGGTGGAATCTCACTCTACTGAAGACATCCATTAGCCTAGATATTTAATTTAGTTTGTTAAGCGCAAAGATTTGTTTCAAAACTATTTCTAAATTCAGTTCTAATTTCCAGAAAACGAGTAAATGAACAATCATAACAAAGTGTGGTCAAAAAACGTATTAGTTATATTCAAATACACGTCCTATTCTTATGCCCCATATCCTGTGTGTATTAAGCATTTCAACCTGCATAGGCGCATAACTAACGGGCTCTGTGCTGGACTTTAGACCAGCTTTAACTTGGTCAATGGCGCAGACTATTTCAGTTTCTCAAAATAGCAACACACAAACAATGCACCTTAATACACTCTTTTATAGACTGGCACATCCATGAGAGCACAAACTAGTGCAAATGTATTTGGATTTGCTATTTAAACAACGTGGCGCAAAACTTAAAAATAATTCAATAATTAAGAGTAAATATGATACTGTAAAAAAAATAATCTAGTGACATGGCCATTAGATGATTTCAAACTACTAAAAATGTTACTTTGTTAAACATTTTTAAACTTTGTTTAAACAACATTGGTTGTCAGAGCAGAGATCAAGGTCCCATAATGCAAAAGCATAAGTAAACAGAAAACACAGATGGAATCATGAGCTAAAGAAAAATGATGTACAGTATTTTTACAGAGCAGTATTATGCAGTACACTCTCTAAAAGTCATTTCTGTTAGGGGTAATTCTAAATTTAATTCTATATTAAATTACAGTAAATAGAACTCTTTTACATGGAAATAATTATAATTAACTTTTTTTCCTCTTTATGTTTTATGCATTTGATTTACATGCCTCAGTTTCTGTTTTTCATGTTCTGAGCTTTTATGTTTCTGCGTTAAAACCATCTGCACAGAATTGAAATCCCCAAATCACAGAAGGAGGAACAGGATCTTCTGACCCTGATTAGCTGTTCAAACTCCTGACCCCCTATCAGTCTGATCTCAGATCAGATATCCAGAGCTCCGAGAGCTGCAAATAAACAGTAGAAGACTGTCGGGCAGCTTCAGTAGGTCTGGGTAACAGAGCCCTGGTGAGCCATTTGGCCCTTTCTGCACATTCGCTCCGCTCACTGTGGAGTTTAATGGTGTGTTTTTTTAACAGCCTCCATCATTCAGAAAGAGTTTGGCTCGAGCGGCAGCAAGCCACGCAGGGGGAACTTGGTCAGATTCCAGCACTTTCATTTCATTTATTATTACTGTAGGTACTGTATGAAAGGAGCCTGTACGAAATGTCCCAGTGAGAGTGCCGATCTGAGATAATCTATCATTTAAATAGGATCATTCAATTTTTTTTTTAAAGAAAAGAATACTTTTATTCACCAAGGATGCATTAGATTGATTACACGTGAAAGAGCGATACATTCATATTGTTGTGAATAAGGGATGTGCTTTGATTTTATATTAATCAAAAAACAAAGCCCTTTACAAAATAAGCCAAACGATTTCAGCTGTGATAATAATGAGATTTATCACTTATGAACCAATAATATTGAATATTAAAATAATATCTGATGTATGACACTGGCTACTGGAGTAATTATGCTGAAAAATATGCTTTGCAATACCAGGCGAAAAAAATATGAAAAGTTCAGATGCAAAACCTCCAAATGCTAGTTGAATTTTTCTTCTAAAATTTGCATTTATATCAAGCTCCTGTGTGTAGGTTAAGTAATATCACGTTTATGCCAAAGAATAAGTTATTTTTAATTTCTTTAAAGTGAAACAACTCAACATAATCCAAAGAGGCTGCTAAAAATGTTCATAGAAATTTCAGACAGCATTTAAAGGTTTTAATCTTTAATCTTAACTCTTCATATATATATATTAAAAATTTTTATTTAAAAAATATAATCACAGCATTAGCCTACTACCTTTTATATTTTACTATATACTATAGTTTAAATGTATTTATGATCAAATAAATGCAGCCTTGGTGAACAGAATCAATTTTGATGGGATTTTACACAAGCTGTTGAGAGTGTTCTGACAAATGGCATCTCCCTCTGGTATGAGAACAGCAGTGTATCAAGAACACAATTAAGAAGATAATAAAATCAGCTGAAAGGTATGTGGAGTCAAAATGACATCTATTGAGGAACTGTAACAACAACGATGTTTGTGAAGAGGAAATAGCATTTTAAGGGATGTTACCCACCCTGGCCATAGTCTGCTCATTGGATTTAGCTATTGCAAATAATTTGTTTGGGTTCAATTAAAACAAACAAATTAAGTTAGACTTGCTCAATTTATATGTGCTGAATTTAAACAAACAAATTATGTTGGATTTACTCAATTTCATTGAGATATATTTATCCGATGAAATATAGTAAGTTCAATACAATTTAAATGTTATTCCTACTTAATTTATTTTTCATTTATTCATTCATTTTCTTTTAGGCTTAGTCCCTTTATTAATCAGGGGTCGCCACAGCAGAATGAATCATCAATTTATCCAGCATATGTTTTACACAGTGGATGCTCTTCCAGCTGCAACCCATCACTGGGAAACACCCATACATTCTCATTCACACACATTCACACCCAATTCACCTATAGTGCATGTCTTTCGACTGTGGGGGAAACCGGAGCACCCGGAGGAAACACCGGGAGAACAGGTAAACTCCACACAGAAATGCCAGCTGACCCACCCGAGGCTTGAACCACCGACCTGCTTGCTGCGAGGCGACAGCGCTACCCACTGTGCCACCGCGTCGCCCTATTTTATTTTTATTTTATTATTTTATTTTATTAAAATTATTATTAAACTGCTTACAAATACACTTTGAAATAACACGTGGCCAAGTTTGTTTTGAATTCATTTTAATTATTTTTTAGGATGCAATTTCTAACAATACTTAAATCATTGCCCATCCTGAAGCCTGAGGAGCAAATCAGTGCAGTTTCAGGAAAGTTTTTATCCTGTGATTACAAGACTTTTGAATAAGACCATATTTTAAATACTATTGATAGCTAGTATGTAATAATAAATGTACAAATAGTTAAACTAGCACAAATTGTCAATATTATAACTATTATAACAAACAATTTATTCCCTTCTGTGATTTTTTAAAAAATTGGGTTATATTTTATATATAACTATATTTTTATATATTTATGAAATTATAAGCTTCTTTATTATGTCAGCCATGTGGTTTTAGCATAATTTTGTTCTACATTACAATCTATTGTGATGTTTTGAATGACAAAAATAAAGGAAACTGAATCTGGCAAATAAAAAATGCATAGTAATTGTGAGAAAGCATAATATAATAAGAAATAGAGAAATTGCTACAAAGACTCAACTAGGGTTGGGCGATATTGACCAATTTGGCAACGTACGATGTTTAATGTGAAACATCGCGATGGACGATGACATCGTTGTCGTAGGTGGCGGTGAATTAATTATTTATGAATAATTAATTAATTAATAACAAAATTATTAGTAGCCTACCGTTTCAACTAACTTACCCTTATGGTCTTTGTTTTACCCATAACCAAATCTGACATAAATAGAGATAAGTTGCACACAAATTACCACCTGTCAAACTTTTTCCGCGGGACTCTGGCATGAATAGGCAGAGTGATCTATGTCGTTAAAATCAGAGATGGCAAAAGTACACACATCCTTTACTTAAGTAGAAGTACAGATACTCATGTTTAAAACGACTCTGGTAAAAGTAGAAGTACTGACTACACTTTTGTACTTAAGTAAAAGTAAAGAAGTACTGCCTGAAAAATGTACAAAAGTAAAAAAGTAAAAAGTACTCGTTTCAACCACAGTCCCAAAGACATGCGGTATAGGCAATAATAATTCAACTAAATTTGCAGTAGTTTATATGTGTGTGTGTGTGTGTGTGTGTGTCAATGTGAATGTGTACGGGTGTTTCCCAGTACTGGGATGCAGCTGGAAGGGTATCCACTGCGTAAAACAAATGCAGGAATAATTGGCGGTTTATTCTGCTGTGGCGACCCCTGATAAATCAGGGACGAAGCTGAAGGATAGTGAGTACCTATAGGTAGGTAATCATCCTGACACAAACTCACAGTGTTCAGCATGTAGTTTTGCTGCTGTTAGATCAAAAACAACACCTGCCATTCATGTCGATACACTCTGTCTATCTTTATGAATAATGTCTTACATTTTACACTAAATTCTGTACAAAATATATTGATTTTTTCTTTTGATAAAATAAATACTTATCAGATATGACTACAAACAATTTTTTTTTTTTTGCATTAGGCTAAAGCTGCTTATTCTCTTCAAAGAGCAGCTCTCATATATAACCTGCTATTTCAGCATTTTTCAGGTATTGTGGTTATTTTATTTAATGGATAAACATTAATTCTGTTACAGTTTTTCTCAGTCACTTTGGTCCATTTCTCAGATCAGAATTGAAATTCTCAAAACTCCCTGTTCAATCTTCAGATCATCTGTGTGTCACTTGTGCACATCAGAAAAGCAGTTTCTCTTTATAAACAAGTTGCAAATGCTTTTGTTCATCAATGCAAATGATTATGTGCAATTCTCTGATGTTTCCTATGTTATCAGTTGCTTATGTCATGTTGATCAACATGTATTATTTTATCTCTGTTGAATAGACTCACCCCCACAACATTTAATCGTTCAAATGCCTGATCAAGTTGTCTTAATATTTAGTCATAATGCATTTTTTACATTTCTCCCAGGTGAATCTGGACTTTTTTTAATAAAGTTATAAAAGGAGGTTGTCCTATGTTCACATTCTTACTTTTGTTTTTTCTTTGTGCTATGCCGTGCTCTCTTTTCCTTTCTGTATCAGAATGACATGATCTGGCAACTAATTACAGTACAAACAGCAAAAATATTGCCATAGTTTACACCAGAACAGCCCTCCAGAGTGCACTGTTATTGACAACATGACTACTAAGTAATTTGAGTCTTATTCATATACAATGACACAAGGACATGTCATTCTGACGCCACTGACATGTTCACTGACACAGAAATTTAGTTTTGAGAAATGAACTGAAGGATTTTGAGCAGGAGACTGGCTTTTGCAGGTAATCCATGGTGTTTTGCTATTTATCTGTGTTGTTTTGAGAAATGCACTTAGGCCTACTGTATTACAAATTTCAGTTCTGATCTGAGAAATGTGCCAAAGTGACTGAGAAAAACTGCAATACATTTATTCTATGCTAAAAGCAACATACACAGGTAAGACAGGTAACATACACATAAACTGCCCAGTATAGTTACCTTTGTTGTTGTAGAATATTTGTTAAAATTTTTAATTAAAGACAACAGTATATGCCTATATGTAAAATCATATAGTCAATAAAAACTAAAAAACAGCATAAATTCTGTATTAGGAAATATGAACTCATCAGAAATAAAGGAAATAAACCGCAATGCATACATTTTTTTATAAAGTATTTGATTGTTTTAGTCCTAAATGTACAAATCTTTAAAAAAAGACACTATTTTCGCGGTATTAGATTGAAGACCAGAGAAAGCCCGTGCAGTATGATCGGAAGTGGACTAAAGGCTTAAGCATTTGAACAGCATGTTTTTAACAGGAATGTGTCTCGTTTACCTGTCATCCGATCGAGCAAAAGGTGTTTTATTACCGTGTAAACAGGGCAGCATCAGTCATGTTAAATTGGCTGACTCCCTCTGTCACTGCGTAGTAACCATAGCCTTTCTCATAGTAAGCTTCATGAACTAGGGCTAGACCATGTACGGTGCGCGACAGCCTTGAAGAAGCGCGCGCGCTGCAGCACACAGGCGCGCAATGAGGGAAAAATAGACTGACTGCATCAAAAATGCGCTTATATTATTGCGCAATGACAAGACATAATATAGATCGCACCACCAAACACATGAAAACGAAAGTAACGACCGTGGTTTAAAAAATGTAAGAAGTAGAAAGTACAGATATTTGTGTAAAAATGTAAGAAGTAAAAGTAAAAAGTAGTCAGAAAAATAAGTAGTGGAGTAAAGTACTGATACCAGAAAAAACTACTTAAGTACAGTAACGAAGTATTTGTACTTCGTTACTTCCCATCTCTGGTTAAAATGGCGTGGACAAACTTGGTTGGTAAAAAGGTGCACAACCAACAGGAACCAACCAACAGTATCTGAGGTTTTCGCTAAAATGACTGAGTACAAGCGTGAAAGCAAAAGATTGAAGCAGTGTACTGACGCTGTGACACGTTACCTGATAGATTCAAAAGACAGAAGAGTCGTTAGATAGAGACAAGATTAAGTAAATATCACGTTTAACGACTATAGTGAGACACGATCCAGCGGTACATCCTTGAAAAACTGTCCAACGTGCACTGCTCTCTGGGGTTTTGTGCTCAAAGCACCAGCTGACTGCCTGGAACTCAGATGAGCGCATATGCTGCAGCGCATGCCAGAGTGTGTGTATGGTCATGTGAGAGGGTTGCTGCTGTGACAGGGGTGGGATTGCTCAGCATCGTGATGTCTATCGGCCATCGGCGGTCATTGACCCACGAAGCAGACGCTGAGAGCAGACTTGCGGATCCACATGCTGTTTATTAATCGAGGTCGTACAGGCATTATCTATCACGAACATTACCAAGCGTTTCTCCTGGTTTGTTTTCCTGTGTGTTTTGATCCTTGTCTTGTTTCTCGTCTTGACCCATTGCCGCCTGGTCTGACCTCTCGCCTGTAAATTGACCACGATTATTGGATTGCCCTTATGATATTGTTTTGCTCTTGTTTATGACCTTTGCCAGTACAACCTTGATTAATAAGCTGCATGTGGATCCGCAAGTCTGCTCTCAGTGTTTGCTTTGTGACAGAAGACTGGGATTGCTGGTGATCGTGATACAACCCTAGACTCAACTGTGTGAAATTTGTGGAAAGACTGAAATGGCATTTTAAAAGATTATTAAAAATATGATTGCAAAATGGAGTCTTCGCAAAAATTCCATAGAAAAAAAAGTTTTCAGTAATCAGTTCTTAATAGAGCATTTCTGTCTCAGTGTTGATGAACATCCAAACCTTTTCCCACCATAAACAATGTTTTGTGGGAAGGAAAGGTCCCAATGGTGTTTAAAGGTTCTTCATGAAACCAATGCCAATGCTTTACTTTTAAAGAGTCTAGTCCAATAATCGGTGACTTCTAACAAAAGAGCACAGGAAATCTTTAAATTACTTTTTAATATGTAGATGTATAAAGTAGAGCAGCCTTTAACATCATGCTGTGGATTTTATACAAGGCCATTTTTCAGCTGCATTAGCGGCTCCCACGCCTCCTCTGTCATGAGTTTAACAGAACACACAGATGAGCAGAAGAATGTCAAGGTTTGCAAAACCCCCTCTACTGTGACTCTAAATTTGACTTATGTCTCTCTCTCTCTCTCTCTCTCTCTCTCTCTCTCTCTCTCTCTCTCCCTTCCTTCTTCAGAATCTTGCCAGTAGTCTGTTTATTTGAACTAGATTCGAGCAACATAGTGCTGTGACTGAAGTTAAGCACCTACTAAAACATACCATCCATGTAGATATTTTAAGTAAATTGTGAAAATTTACAATAAGATTTGTAGTTAATGAAAACAATCCATCGTAATATTGGAGAAAGCAAGAAAGGGCGACACTTACAGTGCATTACTAACATTTATCTCATCTTTCATTCAGGATTATTTCAGAAATAGATCAGGTTTATTAGAGTGCTCAGATATGAATGGTGATATTTGGAATTATTTACTAAGCTATGGAGTATTTTTGAATTCATTTTGCTCTACAATTTATTTTATAATTTATAATTGTGGTATATATCCCTCCAAGATCTGGCAACACTATGAATCAAGGTTGGTTCTGCCTCTTTCCCTGTTATTTTCTGCTCAGTGCAGAGCATTGCTTGATTATTGGCACAAAATAGTTAAATTAAGTCATGAACAAATTTCATGCGTTTTTTCACTATTACATTATTTCACAATTCAAAGTTTAGGGGGCCAGAGAGGTGGCCAAGGTAGTTATTAACTATTCCTTAGTGATTAACTACTGTGTATATTTAAAAATTTAAGCCTAGACACTGTTGACATCATTAAGATGCACACGGCACTTGTCATAAATCACAATTTATCAGTGTTTTTAAGCAAATAATGTTTATTTTAGGTTTCAGGTATTTAAATGCACATAAGCACTAGCAAAACATAATATTTATACATTGTGAAATACACGCTGATGTCTATGGAGACGGCGATATTAATGTTTTATTTTAACATTTATGGACAATATGAGTTTTTAACTTCCAACTAGCCATCATAGAACAAATAATTTGATCATAGTTTAGCTGTTCAAATGATGAAATGTATGTTCTTGATAATCAGAATATCAGATATTTCACAATATAATAAAACATTTGTTAATATTTACAGAAAAAAACTATATATATATATATATATATATATATATATATATATATATATATATATATATATATATATATATATGCATCTAGGCTCTCACTGAATGGTTCTCCTTTTCAGCTAATCTGACTCCTCGTATACCAAGGAGAGGAATATCTGGACCTCTTCTATTGACCATGATGAGGTCATTTTAGGTATCTTTTTGTGGTGATACATAGATGGTTTAGTTGTTCAGACCAACAATACTGCAGTGGCTGCTGCTGATTTAGTTAAATATAGAGATTTAGTGTTTTGTGTCACAAATCCAATGATGCTGATAGTGACGATTCTCTTAGACAACTCAGAATTGGCCATTTTTCTACTTCCTAATGTCTACAATGCTGCTAGAAGTTCGACATCCAACCTGTGAACTCAGGGCTGATTGAAGAAGCTTCTGTGAGACGTGTCATTTGATATCACTTCACAGATAGTGGCTAGTTTTTCTTCAGCAAGATTAGAAAAGAGCTACCCTTTTAACGAAACAAAAAATGATTTTATTATTATTTATTTATTATTATTATAGTTCTTTTATTTTTGTTTGAGCTATAAGTGGCACAATAACATGACATGTTATGAATTATTCACTTCTCACGTTGTCAATTAACGCATGATTGACTGAAATGTATTCAGCTGGAAGTGGGAAACTTCATTGCTGAAAGTCCCCACTCTGACTCTGGAAAGCAGCATAATCAGTAATCAGAACCTAAGATTGTACTAAAAAAGTACCAGGTACTAGGTGCAGAATGCAGTGGAAAAGCCCTCAAAAGTGAGCCATACCAAATCAAACCGCACACTCTCAGAAATGGTATAAGAGCAGTCACTGGGGTGGTATCTTTTCAACTAAAAACTCCTTATTAATACCTTAAGGCTGGACATAAGTACCTAAAAAGCACAAAAGTGTTCCTCTTGAAATGTCTAGATCCTAATATATACCTTTGAGGTACCAATATGGACCCTTTAAGTACAAATGTGTACCTTTTGAAAAGATACCACACCCCAGTGACAGCTCTCTTACCTTTATTTCTGAGAGTGCACCATAACATTACCTTGGAATTGTAACACTGAACACTAAAATCATAAGTTTCATGTTTCAATATTATTTATTGGACATGAGCTGATATGAACTAACAATGTCTTTAAATAGGGATATTGTTTAACATGAACAAAAATAAATAAACACTTGTATCAGACGTATTTCTCATTGTAATGCAATGTTATGTGAAGCACTGTCAACAAACAAACAGTACCTTATAAAGTTCTACCAGTACAATCCAATGAGTATCAAAGCTTTTATATTTTCCAACAGCAGATTGTTGAAAATACAGTGAGCATAAAGGTTGAAACAATGGCAGAATCCATTTTTTGCCGAACTATAATCTAACCTAAAATTGGTATTACCAATTATGGCAATGTTACATATTAAAGCAAAATGATTGGACCTCTGAATATGAGGAATGCTGGAGTGTTACCCTACCTCATCCTGAGACACACTTTTGGAATGTTCAGATCTTAAGCACAAAGGAAAAAACAACACACAGTTCTTGCTAAATCGGTGTACTGGAACAAAACCAAGCCGAACATGCACAGAAAAACCCTTCTATATTTAAGCCACCGTGATGACAGGATGGCTTGAACAGCGACAGCGTCGATCTGTCTGAGCTCAGGCCAGGATCTCCCAGACACATGTGGGCTGGTTATGGGAGTCAACATGCTTTAG
Organism: Danio kyathit; assembly: GCA_903798195.1. Classification (NCBI taxonomy): domain Eukaryota; kingdom Metazoa; phylum Chordata; class Actinopteri; order Cypriniformes; family Danionidae; genus Danio; species Danio kyathit. Next base: position 44,356,290 of record LR812526.1, read on the forward strand.
TGTCCCGACAGCGCTGGGAGATCTTATCTTTGCTTTTATTTGTGCTAAAAGAGTTTTGAATTGCAGGCCACCCTGATGCATTCACATATACACTTTCATTCACCTTTCAAAAAGAGAAGTGGCCTGAAAGCAGTTGTGGTTTGTGTCCCATTACACCATAGTGTTTAAAGTGTCAGCACCTGAAGATATGGACCACTTCACCTGCATGCTCAATAAAAGTCCCCTGACTGAGCCAAACCTTACTTTTAACCTGTCGAAATCACTCATTTGCTCTTAGCAGTGTGTGAGTTAACACTCCAAGAGTTTAATTTTTGGTAAATAAATACAGCAGAAGCCCTAATCAATCTAATATCCATCAACAGTTTCTTAAACAAGTTTTACTTGTTCCTTTTACACTAAAAGCTTACCATTACATTTATCTAGCGGTACATTCTACTTTATAAAAGCTGTTTTAAATTTGTTTATCAGAGATACTTAAAGGGATTGGCAGCATGGTGGCGCAGTGGGTAGCACAATCGCTTCACAGCAAGAAGGTCGCTGGTTCGAGCCCCGGCTGGGTCAGTTGGCATTTCTGTGTGGAGTTTGCATGTTTTCCCCATGTTGGCTTGGATTTCCTCTCGGTGCTTCAGTTTCCCCCACAAGTACAAAAACATGCGCTATAGGTGAATTGGGTAAGCTAAATTGTCCATAGTGTATGTGTGTGAATGAGTGTGTATGGATGTTTCCCAGTGATGGATTGCAGCTGGAAGAGCATCGGATGCGTAAAACATAAGCTGGATAAGTTGGCAGTTCATTCCACTGTGGTGACCCCAGATTAATAAAAGGGTTAAGCACCTAAAAAGCTCCCAGATTAATAAAACACCAAGCAAAACTTGTCGCACAAGCTTGCATTTCCAGTCTGACGCATTCACATGCGTATGAATGGAAGTCTATAGGGTGAAAAGTGTAGTGTGACCGCAGCTTCAACTCTGACCAGCGAAATCGAATCACGTGACCAATCGAGGATCAAAACATGACCTCTCTGTACAGAAGTTTGAAATATGGATCTATCGCTTGCTTTTTTGAACGACTAACCATCTTGTTTAATCCCGCTCCTTTTCGCAGTGCGGTACAACAGAATTTCACACGCACAAACTCTAGTGTGACCGCGGCTTTAAGCTGTGGTCACACTAGACTTTTCTCCCCATAGACTTCCATTCATACACACGCAAATGCATCAGACTAGAAACGCAAGCTCGTGCTTCAAGTTTCGCAGTTCGCTGCGTTGCAAAGTTCAAGCTTGGTGAACCTGCGAAATCGCATCACTTGACTACGTAAGACCAATCGAAGATCAAAATATGACCTCCCTTTTCGCAGCGCATTGCGACAGAATTTCAAGCTTCAAGCTGCGGTCACACTAGACTTTGAGCTTGAGAAATTCTGTCGCAATGCGCTGCGAAAAGGGGCAGGATTGAACTAGATAATTAGACAATAAAAAAGCGAGCGATTGCTCCATGTTTTAAATTTCTGTTCAGAGAGGTCATGTTTTGATCCTGGATTGGTCTCACGCAGTCAAGTGATGCGATTTCGCAGGTCAGAGTTCACCAAGCTTGAACTTTGCACCGCAACAGCCTGCGAAATCTGGCGCATTCGCGTGTGCATGAATGGAAGTATGGAAAAGTCCAGTGTGACCGCAGGTTAAAGCCCCACACCTGCACATCATTCTCTTTCATCACGTCAGCACTATAAAAAGCCTCACTCAGTGTCCAGCCTTGTTGGATACATGAAGGACTGCAATCGCCAAATGGTTGGTGCAAATTACTCTTATTCCAAGTGATCTCCAGTGTCTGCATCTCTCCTTCTCAGTGTGGTTTCTTCTGGTCCCTTCTCTGGTTGTCGTCGATCCCTGAATCTGTATATATGTATGCCTGGCTTCTTTGCATCTCCTCGGATTGCATATGTTCATCCATAACCATCCTGCAAAGCATCTACATTCAGTTCTGTTTACCCTGCCATCCTGTATAATAAACTGTTGTTATACTTTCATCTCTGGTTCCAGTCTTCTTCTGTGACACTCCTATTTGTATATATATTAACATATGTTACATTATTTTCTTTGTAGTTTATTAGTAGTTACTGAGAGTAAATGTATTTTATAGACTTTGGTATATTTAACTAAAAAGCAAGATTAACATTTGTATTCTTGCTTCTGTTGTTTACTTTTTTAGCCACTTCAGCTTTTTTTTTGTCTAATCAAATGCTCTCTAGAATCTTAAGTGTGAGCTGCAGCTGAATTCTGTCACACAATAACTGTTTTCTACTGTATGGTGAATGGCAAGTAGTGTCCTATGTAGGGAGCAAAGAATTCAGATATGAAGCTATTAAACTAGCAGTAGACCTATAAGTTCAGAAAAAAACGTAGATGTAAGCCAGTTGTGTGTTTACCACAAGTGGGTAAAAAATAAATCCTTAGTGTCTGGGTGTGATATCTCAGTTGATGCCAGCAAGCAAACCATTGCTTTCTTGCTCACAGCCCTGGGACATGTGTTTTCCAGTGGCCAGGACACCACATGCAGAGGAAGGGTTCCTTCCTCTTGCACCTCCAGCCTCTCAACAGGATCATAGAATCCTCTTTGAGAGATGATGCTTCCTAGACCAGGTGCTCCTACTACCACATTTTTGTTCTGTTGAATCCTATTGCAAGGACTCTACCCCTGTTAGTGACTGCCTAGCCTGTCATTCTGACAATCTAGCTCGTCTATGCAGTTCAGTTCACCAGACAGCCTCCCAAGTTCAGGAGTGTGTATTTCATGACTGTGGCTTCCATGGCTGCCCCTGTCTTTGGGCTTTCCCTGTCTCCAAGAGTAACCTGTCCCCTCTTCAGGAGGCAGGCAACTACATTTTTAATTATCTTGATGACTGGCCCATTTTAGCGCAGGAGTAGTTGTTAATGCACAGGGACATCTGTCTGAATCAGTTCAGCAGGAATAAAAGCAAGAGGTTTCTGGTGCATATAGCATTTGTAGCCACAGTTACACACCTCAGATTTCTTCATATATGACCACTACAGTGGTACTTAGCCTGAGATGGACATGGCTCCATGCCTTACATCGAGTGACCATAACTAGCATATGTGATGATAAACAATATCTTGATTATCTACAGTACAGTATGTACCCCTCATTTCCTAAAGGAGATGTTACTTCTTGACGACCCTCACCCTACGACTCTGAACCACCAGCTCAATGTCAAACTATGGCTTGGCTCCTCAGCAATAAATATCCAATGCAGATTTAATGTAGATTGTACCCACGGATTTTTTTGGCCTTTTTTCATAGAAGTCAGAATGACTGGTTTCCTAAGAGGAATACCTTGATTCACTGGTAATATACAAAGTGAAGTCTACATTCCATTCTTCAGGGGAAAGGATGTACTGTATGTACTGTACTGTACCTGACATATTTTATGTGACAATGAACATCCAAAACAATGTGTTCTGGGCTGAACACACTCATCTGTGTACACGTGAAAACTACAGAAGAACGTATATAGGCTACTGTGCAAAGAGTCTAAGGGCGTACTCACACTATGTTATCCGAACCGTGCCCAGGCCCGTTTCCCGGATCGTGTGAGTGCTCTGAATCGGGCTCAGGCACGGTTCACTTGGGCAGACCTGGCCCGGTTGGAAGAGGTGGGCCTGAGCACGGTTCACTTGGGCTCAGGCCCGATATGCTTGCAGTGTGAGTGCAAGCATGCCTGAGCCCGAAACTGAAAGTGAGACGTGACTTTTAAGGGACTGTTTGATATGGATTAATTAATCATTCGTACTGTTCAATGAACGCAAACTGTCGTAGTTTATTAAAGAGGCAAACCTCTCACTGCACGACAGCTGCACCTTCAGCAAACCTCCTAATTCCTGCAGCGCAAGGACTTTATGATTGTTTATGAGCGTCAAAAGTGGCTGATCTGTTTGCCGAAATATTTGACTGCCTGTCACCGCATATCAAACGACTTAAACGATATAACTAAAGAAATCTCCACTGTGCTGAGCGAGAGCGCTTACTGAACAGCGCATCATCGATGACGTAAGCGTGCCCAGGCCCGAATGTAATGTGAGTGCAGACCGTCGGGAGAGACGGGAGGGGGGACAAGCGTGCTTTGGCCCATTCAAGGCAACTGTACATAGTGTGAGTACGCCCTAAGAGCAACAGGTATTCCTACATAGCACACTCAGAAATAAAGGTACAAAACCTGTCGTTACCACCCCAAGGTACCAAGGTTACCAAGGTACCACCCCACCTTTACAAGAGGTACTGTACACATGTGTACCTTCGTATTAAAATATTAATACTTAAAAACTACAAATGTGTATCTCATATGCCTTAAAGGTTTACAAATATATCCTAAAGGTACAAAATTATACCCTTAGGTTACAAATATGGGTGACGCAGTGGTGCAGTAGGTTGTGCTGTCGCCTCACGCAAGAAGGTCACTGGTTCGAGCCTCGGCTGGATCAGTTGGTGGTTCATTCCGCTGTGGCGACCCCAGATTAATAAAGGGACTAAGAAAATGAATGAATGAATGAGTTACAAATATGCACCTGTAAGGTACAAAAATGTACCTTTTGCTTTGGTAAACAGTTACTGCCTCAGTTACAGGTTTATATCCTTATTTTTGAGAGTGCAGAAAAGAAGATCTGCTTCAAGAAGTTGCATTTCTGAGGCCTGTATTGGACTGTAAAGGGCAACATTGTGTCTATGATGAAAAAAAAGTATTCTTAAACTTTTTGTCCTTTTATAGTTGTATCTTGTGACATTCATTTTGGTTTGTTTAGATGTCTTTGGCTCATGTTGCATTCATATTTCAGTCAGACCCCACCAGAGTTCATCTGTAAGTAGAACGAGAACCACAAATTTAATGATCTTCGTCTGCACACAGTTTAAATGGAAATTAATTGCACAGCTTAGGGAAATTGTATCTAAAGTGCATGACATTTTGTCAATTTTAAACATGAATACATCAATTTGTTTTATTTTTACATCCATTTCATCACCTTGGAATTATAAGGTCCTATCTGCGTTTTGAATGATTTTGAGATTTGGAGCTTTAAAGTTTTTGCATTTCATATAGCAAACAGTATGTGTGTAACATTTGTTTTTTAAATAAAAAGTCTTAAAATGTAAGCACCTTATTAAAAACATCCCATAATGTAAATAAGTTGTCATTTAATAAGAATATGTGAATAACTTAATTTTGACAAAAATATCAGATAGAGCCTTATAATTCTAAGGTGACAATTTATATTAAATTCCATGAACTTGTCATTCTACCAAATGAGAATGACTCCCACTGCTAAGCTTAATAAGTGTCCTATAAATTCCCAAATGGCTTAGTATTGGGCATAAATATATAAAACAGGACAGCCATTTCTGTCAATCATGAGCTAGAATAGTATCATCTGTTTGATTTCATATGCCAGACATCTTAAACATTAAAACAGCACATTGCAGTCATGACCTGCCCAGTTTTCACACATTTTCTCCAAAACTCAATCTCTTTGGCGTTTATGTGCAATCTCTCTATCTCTCTATCTTTCTTGCTTCCTCCCTGTGTGTTCCAGCTGCAGAGCCCTCAGAGGAACCCGTCGAATACTTTCCATACCTCACCACAGCATTTGCTTTAACATCTGGTCTGAACATGATGAGGGGTATTAATGAAATAGACGGATGTCTCTTTGGAGAGCACTGATGGGGAAAAGGTTTAGCTCTATGCTTAGGCTTAACCCCTTGAGTTGAGTTAGAAATGTGTGCTTGTTTCTTTGACTTTTTGCCACTGATTTTTTTTATGAGTAAAACACATGTATCTACAGTATACATTATGAAACAAGCACAAGAATATGTCTGGCTTCATTTTTTTTATGTAGGTGGCTTTGCTAAGATAGTGTCTGCTAAGAACATAAATACAGACCTAATGCAATGACCACGGATGTAGTTTCGTTGGTGCATATGGATGTCAAGTGCATAGAGCATTCCTAATAAATATTCACATACACATACTCCAAATACTGTTGCTATACACAAACATTACAATATTGATAATAATAATATAATAAAAAGATTTTAAAAAACTTTATTCTTCTGACAACAATTAATTATTTAAATCTTTATAACCTTTAATATAATTTTTATTTATTTTTAGCTACATTTGAAATAAACTTGATATATATATATTTTTACATATATTTAAAGTGCATTATCCTTTATTAAGGACCAAGCACCGGTGGTGCAAAGACCTTATTGGAATTGCTCCAATTATTATTATTATTAACAAGCTTCTCACAATAGTTTGCAAGAATTTTGGCCCATTCCACCTGACAGATTTGTTGGATGTCTTGCTCGCACAATCATTTTCAACTCTGCCCACAAATTTTCTATAGGATTGAGTTCAGGGTTTTGTGATGGCCACTCCAAAACATTCACTCTGTTGTCCTTAAAGCACATTCTAACTAATTTGGCAGTATGCTTAGGGTCACGGTCTGTTTGGAAGACCCATTTGTGGCAAAGTTTTAATTTCCTGGCTGATGTCTTGAGATGATGCTTTAGTATTTCTGCATAATGTTCTTTCTTCATGATGCCATCTATGCTGTGAAGTGGACCAGTCCCTCCTGCAGCAAAACAGACCCACAACATGATGGTGTCGCCCCCATACTTCAAAGTTGGAATGGTGTTCCTAAGCTTGTAAGCTTTCCCCTTTGTCCTCCAAATGTAACACTAGTCATTATGGCCAAACAGTTCAATCTTAGTTCCATCAGACCACAGGACATGTCTCCAAAAATTATTTTCCCAGTGTAATTTAGCAAATTGTAATCTGGCTTTTTTTTTTGTTGATTCTGGCTTGTTGATTTCCCCATGTTGTCATACAAGGAAGCAGTGTGTTTGAGATTTTCCTTAAATACTATTCTACAGTTGTGCCTCCAATTAACTAAAATGTTGTCATTTAGCCAATCAGAAACGTCCAAAACCTTGACACCATCATCTGAGCTTTTTCAGAGGCATAATAATCTTATTGTATGTAAACTTGACTTTCAAGAAAAGTTATAACAATTTCTCAAAAAATATCTCTCTCATTATTCTGCTGTTAAGCATAACAGAAACTAATTTGATAATCCTAACTTATCTAAAAGAGAAAAAGTTTAGTCACATTAACATCTGACTTTTTTTTTAAATGGTTATGTGCCTTTTTATACAGTGTATGTAAACTTCTGGTTTCAACTGTACACACACACACACACACACACACACACACACACACACACACACACACACACACACACACACACACACACACACACACACACACACACACACACACACACACATACAGTTGCAATCAGATTTATTGAACCCCCTTTGAATTTTTTTTCTTTTTTAAATATTTTCCAAATGATGTTTAACAGAACAAGGAATTTTTCACATTATGTCTGATAATATTTTTCCTACTGGAGAAAGTCTTATTTGTTTTATTTCGGCTAGAATAAAAGCAGTTTTTAATTTTTTAAAACCCATTTTAAGGTCAAAATCATTAGCCCCTTTAAGCTATATATTTTTTCAATAGTCTACAGAAAAAAACATCATTATACAATAACTTGCCTAATTACCCTAACCTGCCTAGTTAACCTAATTAACCTAGTTAAGCCTTTAAATGTCACTTTAAGCTGTATAGAAGTGTCTTGAAAAATATCTAGTAAAATATTATTTACTGTCATCATGGCAAAGATAAAATAAATCAGTTATTAGAGATGAGTCATTAAAACTATTATGTTTAGAAATGTGTTGAAATTTTTTTCTCTCCGTTAAACATAAATTGGGAAAAAAAATAAACAGGGGGGCTAATAAATCAGGGGGGTTGAATAATTCTGATTGCAACTGTATATATATATATATATATATATATATATATATATATATATATATATATATATATATATATATATATATATATATATATATATATATATATATATATATATATATATATATATATATATATATATATATATATATATATATATATATATATATGGGCAACCCAGTGGCGCAGTAGGTAGTGCTGTTGCCTCACATCAAGAACGTTGCTGGGTCGCAGGTTCGAACCTCGGCTGGGCTGGGTCAGCTGGCGTTTCTGTGTGGAGTTTGCATGTTCTCCCTGGGTTTGCGTGGGTTTCCTCCGGGTGCTCCGGTTTCCCCCACAGTCCAAAGACATGCAGTACAGGTGAATTGGGTAAGCTAAATTGTCCATAGTGTATGAGTGTGAATGTGTGTGTGGAAGTTCCCAGAGATGGGTTGCGGCTGGAAGGGCATCTGCTGCGTAAAATCGTGCTGGATAAGTTGGCGGTTCATTCTGCTGTGGCGACCCCGCAAGGGACAAAGCCGACAAGAAAATGAATGAATGAATATATATATATATATATATATATATATATATATATATATATATACATACAGTTGAAGTCAGAATTATTAGCCCCACTTAGAATTTTTTCTTTTTGAAATATTTGCCAAATTATGTTTAACAGAGCAAGGGAAATTTCACAGTATGTCTGATAATATTTTTTCTAGTGGAAAAAAGTCTTATTTGTTTTATTTCGGCTAGAATAAAAGCAGTTTTTAATTTTTTAAAAAGCATTTTAAGGACAAAATTATTAGCCCCTTTAAGCTATTTTTTAAAAGGGAAAGCCCATGTGGGGCCCACCTGGGATTGCCCATGAGGGGCCCACCTGGGAAAGCCCACATGGGACCCACCTTGGATTGCCCACGTGGGGCCCACCTTGTAAAGCCCACGTGGGGCCCACCTGAGATTGCCCATGTGAGACCCTGGGCTTTTCCATGTAGGACCCACCTGGGATTGCCCATGTGGGGCCCACCTGGGTTTGCCAACATGGAGCCCACCTGGGAAAGCCCACGTGAGTCCCACCTGGGATTACCCACGTGGGGCCCACCTGGGCAATCTCACATGGGGCCCACCTGGGTTTGTAATGTTTTGCCCACGTAATAATGTATAAAACTGTCTAAGTGCTCATACTTAATTCAGATAAAATATATAATGGCTACACACTGTATATAGGCTATATTTATATAGACATAATATTTATATATTTACTGTTAAAGCATGTTGTATTGTCTTATTTTAAAGTGTATCATTACACACCATTGAGAATATTGAGCTGTTTACTAAATTAAAATCAAAATCACAATTTCAGAAAAATCACAATTAGATTTTACCCACCTTGGACAGCCCTATTATAAATGCATCATTTTATTACAAAAAAAAAGAGTCAAGAAAAATAATGTGTATGAGGCATAATGTACCACTGTATTTGAGCATCTATATATTGAGAGTCTATATATTAGACCAGGGGTTCTCAACCTCTTTCATTTCAGGGCCCACCTCCTCCTTAGAAAAATTTTTGAAGACGCACATCAGACTTTTTTTTAACTGATTGTTTAGAGAAAATGCTTATTTTAAACTTTTATTTATTAGCAAAACATTTATTTTGCTTATATTATTATTATCTTTTTTTCTACAGTATTTGATAAAAAAAATATTATATATAGTATTTGGGCCTTTTCTTTAATAAATGAACCTGTACAGGCCAAAGATGACAAAAAAAAAAAGCTGTTGCTTTGAATTGGATCGACTACTATTCATCTATTAATTGTATCCAATAAAAAAAGTAAAATACAGTAAAAACACTCCAAGTCTGTTGAAACACATCGTTCTGACCACCAAGTCTTGTTAGAGCCTCCTGTATGGGCGTGCGTCTGTTTTAAAACACTAATTTGGACAACTATGCTGAAATTCTAAAAAGTTCACACAAAGAGAGCACATATAGCTTTTGAATTAATGGAGATGTGCAACTCTGATACAAGTCGCAGACGCGAGGCATGCGCGAACTAGTTATAACTCTAATCACCGTTACCTTTACATTTGCGTGACGGTTTGTTTAATACAGCTGAGCACGTAGTCCTAGTTAACGTGCAGCGGTTGGAAGTGCAGTCACGGTTGAGTTTGTATTTTAAAGTGAGGCTCTTTTTGCCGAGTCCGAAGTAATCAATAACAAAATATGGGAAATGCTATTACACCATTAATTTTTATATAAAACATATTTAATCATGAAATCAAATAATTATAGTACAATAATAAAGTTAAATTTAAGCTATCTTGCGGCCCACCGGTTGAGATTCCTTGCTTTAAATCAAGTTCAAAAAACCTTACAGGAGTTCAATGTGGAGACCAGCTAACATTAGTTTTGTCTTCCAAATTATTATTTCGGACCCATAAAGAGGATTACTACTAGATAACGATCACCTGTATTTTCCCCATCATGGCTAGGCGTGTATCAGCAAACTAATAAAGGCCGATAAAGCCCTGACCTTACCGAATAAACAGTGATCCGTCAGATCCTGTGGGTCAGAAAGTATAGTTTACTGCTGAACAACTTATTTTATCATGGTAAAATAACACAGAAATTGAATAATAACACTTCAATCTCCTTCCGAAGTTCCAACGGTCTGCTTTGAGAAAATGTCAATCACAACTGTCAATCACGATGACATGCCCTGCATTAAATTACTGCTCAAACCATACTGTTTACAAAAATGAAGATCTGCACCGCATGATAACCAGTGCCTTAATTGACCAGAACCATCTTTCAGGACATTTTATTGCAAGTGTAATGAACTTTTTTATTTGGTCTCAAGTCTCGTTCATTAACACGAAGGAGGCAGACTTTATGACTTGTACTGCAGCCAGCCCCCAGGGGGCGATCTAATGGCCGAGACCTTCACTCAAAAGCAGGCGTGTGGCACACTTGGTCTAAACATGCTCGAAAACTCACAAAACTTTGCACACGTGCCAGAAGTGGCAAAAATGTACGTTTTATAAAGGTTTCAGAAGAGGGTGTGGCAAAACAGCACCACCTATGTGCATTTGATGGAATGGCCCCCGAGCTACGTTTCACGCACACGTACGAAATTGCCACACACATCAAACATGCCGTGTGTAACAGAGTTCAGCTAGTGAAGTGCTGTGCAGGTAAACCTCATGGTCTTTAGCCTCCTTTGTAGAGCAACGACTCCCATGTGGAAGGCCACCGGTTCGATCCCAACTCGGAGCGGGTTGGGTGCAGTAGGACCGGTGGGGTTATATTGGTGCCGTGACCCGGATGGGAGTGAGGTTTAGGGGGGTGAGTGAAGCGGAGGCCAGCTAGTGAAGTGCTGTGCATGTACTCCTCTGACCTCTAAAGGTGCTCTAGCGACAAACGCTAGAGGCAATGGTCTTTATATATATATATATTATAATCATAAAAATCATTATAAAAATCATAAAAATCATATATATATATAATTTCCTGTCTAGCCATTTATACCTGGTCTTTCTGGGAAACTTCTACTTAAAGTGTAGCTCACTTATTTTAGGAATGTCCTTTTGTTCAATCTTTTTGGATTAATTAATTTATTTATTAATTTGTGCTTTTTTGAAAATGCTTTCATTATCCAAAATAATCTTAATCATTGTTTAAGACTTAATCAAAACAGCTTGTTTTGGGTTTTACAATAATATATATTGAAAAGTTTTATATCTATAAATGTAAATAAATGTAAACCCCTTTTTAGCATATTCAAACAAGAGGTATTAGCCTAAAGAGGGATGTTTAAACTCCCAAAATTTGTGCTTATTGCTTTGTATTTAATAGGCCTATTTGTTTTTATGTTTACCGTCTCGTTTCCCCTTATTTCTCTCATGCGTTTGTTATATACTGTAGTTAATTCTTATTTCCCTTATTGTTTAAAAATGAACTATAGTTTGTCTGTATTCTGTTTTATTTGTACTGTAAATCTTTTGTTGTTATAGATAAAAAAAATAAAAAATTTAAATGATGATGACGCCATGTGATCGGTCGTCATGACTGCCGCAACTTTGAACCCCGAAGTGTCCGGCTGTCCCCCTTGGCGGCTCCGTTTTCAACTCTGTCCCCGCCTGCGCTAGGCTAATCTCGTTGATCACCGGCTGCAGCCGTGCTTCATGTCGAACGCACCTAATGTCTGATGAGATTCCTCTCCTGAAGACATCTACATGCCAAAATTGAGTCACAGTCATAGCGCCACCTGCTGACCGTAGGAAGTTTGGCATAAATTGTCGATTTTCTAATTTGTTTATATTTATCAGCTTAAATTATTAGTGTCCACTGTTCTCTGTCATCCTTAGGCCACCGGGCGGCGTTGAACTCGGGTGCAAGGTCCCTTTTGTTGCTGCTTGCAGCTTTAATTATTATTATTAAAATTATAATTGTATATTTGAATATTAATTAATATAATTATAGATACATATAAGACATGCGTTATTTTAGAATCATCTAGAAACTAGTCTTAAGTGTTTAGAGTATTTTCATTTTAAGGGTTTAGTAAAATTATCATTTGTGTTTTTCTTATTTTTGTAAACATTCCTGTTTATTTTATATTAAGCTATTTTTCTTTTAGTTTTAAGTTAATCTATTTGAATATTGCCTTGATATTAGCCAATTTAGTTTTATAAAACCTTTCAATAACAATAATAACCCTGCAAAGTCTAAACGATTGACAGATGCTATGGTGAACATGAATTTTTCGCTTGCCTACTACCATAATTTCAAAAACAAATGCTCCATTTTGGCTCTCTGTTAGTAATTTCAGTCTTGGCAAGCAAACAATATTAAGCAGTTAGTTATTTTATGGTGCATTTGAAAACCAGAGGAGGTCAATTTCAAACTCCACAGTAATGAGGGCTGAAAAACTCCATTGTGGAGCAGGCTTTGCTGAAATCAGTCATTTCATTCAGTGGCTGTGAATATATTGGCAGCCTGGCTTTCTTTTGAGCTAATCGAATAAATGACACTTTCAATTCAATCACAAAGCGATTACGACTTCCCTTTTTAAATGAAGGGGAAAGAAAAAAAAAAACTTTGGAAAAAATTTAATTAGATTTAGTTTTTTTTTTTATTTTTTTATAGGAGAGATCAGACTTGCCAACTCCAATATAATAACTGTAAGACTATTACTACCTGAAAATGGTTGGTTTTGGCAGCATGTCAGAATGAGGGCAATAAAGAGTTGGTTCGTTTGCCATCGTCCTAACTGCATCCGTACCATTGAGTTTCTGAGCTTTTTAGCAGCACTGAACCCGAGACCTGAACACCTCGCAGTCCAGATAAGCCAAACAGGACCAGTTCACACATACTGTTGAGTTCATGCTGACTCCTTCTCAATACCTGCTCCTGCTCAATCTACTGTAAACCACACCTGACCTGCTTTCTGGCCTGACACGCATTTAAACACTGGTGGGTTTGTAGTGTTTTACAGGTATGCTGTGCATAGAGGCAGTGTTTCACAGAGCGCTGTGTTTCCTCACAGTGACACTCGTAATGTTTGATTTCTCCAAGAGTGAGCAGTAAATCACACTCACACATTTATGACACTTCCTGTCTTTAAAAAAACAACAACTGCTAACTGCTTGAGAAACTTGTGTGTGCTTGCATGTTTGTGAACAGACAAAACCTGCAACCTGGCCTGTGTTTCCTAAATGTTACTTAAACAGAATGCTTGGGTAATTGTGTTACACACCCTCAAAAATCGGTTCATATTACATTAATATATGCACCAGACAGAAAGCAGGTTGATGCATTTACAGGCGGAGCAAAATATATGAGGCAAAAATCTAACTGTGATGATATGTTTATACTTAGGGTATGCACTTTGGACTCACTAAACAGCTGTGAGTGTCCAGCAGTTGGTGTCACAAACCAAGCTTCTGCAGCACTGATACGTGCGATTTTTGCATGTGTGTGAAAACGTAACATTCTGTAGTGCAGTTAGTTACTGTTTAAGGCCATTTGATGATGTTATTCATCATACAGTAGTCATCTTTTCATCAGTGTCACGCAGTCTAAACAGTCTCTCAGTTGAGTTTAATGATTTTGTGTCTTCTTGGAAATTTTTCGGAAAATTGATTGGATGAGGTTTATGGGATATTCTACTTTACCTAGCCAATCACCAAAGATTATTCTACTAGCTAATCACAAGAAAAAAACATACAAAAGTAGTGACTGCAGGTTAAAGGAAAATACAGCACTAAATTTGTACTCAAGTAAAAGTATACATTTTTTAAACTTCTTAGTAAAGTACAATTCCTGAAGAAAAACTACTCAATTACAGTAATTTGAGTATTTGTAATTCATTACTTTACACCGCTGGTTCTTTATTTGTTCATTGGGGTGGATAAGGTGCTACATAGCACTAACTTTAAAGATATAGGTGTAGGTATAGATACACACACACACACAAACACACACACACACACACACACACACACCACACCAGTTTCTCCCTGATTGCACACATACAGCTGGAAGCTCATCATAGACTGATTACATGGACTGCATATACTGCTCTCATTCGCACACACTTGGCTGAGTCTTGTTTGTCTGTAACTTTAATAAGCGTTATCCTGCTCTAGTCTTGCCATGCCTTTTATTTCTTGCCTTGTTTCTTGTTTATCCTGTTTGCCGCCTGCACCAACTTCTGCCTGTGACTATGACTACACTTTTGGATTACCCTCATGATACCGTTTGTTCCTGTTTGACCATTGCCTGCCTGATTAAGCTGCAAATAAACTTTGGACCCCCAACTCCTACAATACTAAACTAAATCAAATTTGCCACCTCGTATGTATAGTTTTGTTTCACCGATGGAATTGTACATATATATATATATATATATATATATATATATATATATATATATATATATATATATATATATATATATATATATGTATGTATATTGTCAAAATGATCAATTTGCATTTTTTAGACCCACAGTAGAGTATCCACGTCTAACATTTGTCTATAAGGTCGTAACGAATATACTGTAGTTGTGATAGGCGGTTACCATCCTCTAGGTGGAAGAGAAGTAACCAAATAATTGTCACCCGAGACCACAAAACCAGTTATAAGTTTTTATTATTATTTTTTATTGGTTTATTTTTTTTTAGATGTATAAATTATAGGACAATATTTAGCAGAGATCAGATGCATACCTGTTAAATCAATCTATTGATCAAATCTATTTCAAAATCTGGAATCTGATGGTTCAAAATAAATCAAAATATTGATAAAATCTCCTTTAAACTTGTTCAAATTTTGTTTTTGGGAATGCACATTACTCTGAAATTAAGTTCTGATGTATTTACAGTAGGAAAATTATCTTTATGGAACATTATCTTTACTTAATATCCTAATGATTTTGGCCCTAATGATTACAGTGAGTTTTTGGCTCTTGCGTTCAACTTAAGACTGGTTTTGGGGTTGGGGGTCACATCTAAGCACATTTATATTTAACACTAACTGGCAGGAGTCATCGTATAAAGTCACAGGTGGGTGAAATGTATCCATGATCCATGCACTTTACCCCCATGCACCTATTATTTTAAGGCTTCAATTATGATGCTTTTACTCACATCCCTATATAATCCCACCATCAGACTCCTGTTTGACATTAATAAATCACCTTTTATCCATTATGGCTAAAACTTATTACAGTTTGCCATGTTTGAGCAATTTCACCAATTTTAAGCAATTTTAAACATCAATGGGTAGTAAGTGACATAGTTTTGCTAAAGGTTTATTAAAAGTAAAAAGTCTTTTGTATGATTGAAAAACAGCCATTGGTGAATTTATTCATTATGTTGAAAACCCAATACCACATAAGGATAAAAAAAATGTAAATTATTATTTATATTAAAACTTAATGTTTGCTGTAACTACTCTATAATTTCCTTTTGAACCCATTCTGAATGATAAGCTACAACACAATTGCACATTCTAATTACACAGTTAGTCATGTAATCTTGACTTAAAATCACTGGTTTTGTCTTAAATTAATGTGATTCACGGCATAGATCCTTTACTGCCTATAATATCCCACAATCTTTTGCTTTGGATTCTGTGACTGCTGAGCTGAAATGTGCAGTTGTCAGTGTCTGTATAAATGAATGATTTCAATTTCTGATTTCATTACTAGCTAAACATTAGTTGTTAGAATGTTATGCCAAATGTTCACATACAGTTTTTTTGTCTAACATAAAGCATGAAAATAGGTAAAATGAGTGGTTTTCTGCTATTCTAATGTATCTACAGTATATAAACCCCATAAATAGTCACAGATTGCTTCTGAAACCTAAAAAATGTTGCTTCCACAAAAAAAAAAAAAAAAAAAAAAACATGTCAGAATGTATTAGTTGTGTCATATCCAGAGTATTTAAAAAACACCAAAATTTGATTGATTTTAATGGTTTTACTGATACCCCTTTGGCGTTTACACTGTAAAATCTAAATCGCTAACCTTACTTTAAAAAAGTAAAATAAATAAAAAAGTAAAGTAAACAATTGCAAATAACATAATCAAAACACCAGTATTGGTATGTTTAATCAGTGTGAAATGCAAGAGAATGGATGTGGTAAGTGTTGCCAGTGCTAGTCAGGGCTTAATTTGTGCCGGAACACGCCGGATCCGGATTTGGCACCTCAGAAATCTGATCCCCTCCTCAACCGCTCTCCTCCCCCATCTGCTGTTCACTTTCACTTTCTTCCGCGACTCCCCAACCCTCTCCACTTTCGTGCGCGGCACCTCTCCATCTTCGCGTAACATGCTGGATCTGTTACCCCGATCTGTACCGGGACCTCGCAATTCACAAATTAAGCACTGGTGCTAGTGTATGGATGCAAAATAAAACACAAAGCTCAAATTGGAGCGCAGCTCTGGCCAACTGCCAGCAATGAATGAACAGCGACCCAGAAAAACTCTCTCACTAAGTTTGAAGGCAACAGACAAAACATACAAAAACACAAACCAAAACAACGCAGTCCTAACATTAAAAACATTTTAAACTTTTAAAGCTTATTCTTGAGGTGCAGATGATCACAGAGAGCTGAACAGATCTTTTAATCCCAGTTCCTTTGCGCACGTCCTGTCTTATAGATGTGATTATACGCGTTACTATGAAGACATGTTAATTCGCGTTTGTCAATCAATTCGGTGGAAAGAGAAACCGCATTCCTATGTCACATTGCGGTGGGCCTCAGAAATGCAGGGATTTGGGTCCTATTTTAACATCAGGAAATAAAAAAAGACACTTAGGCTGTTTCTCAAGATGCGTTCTTGTCTGTACTTGCGTTCTTGTGTCCTCTTAAAACGTCATCAATCGTCGCCAAAGTACTGTTCCAATTCAAAGTTCACATCTTGCCAAGTACAGATAAAATTCCTGGATGTGTACTTGCTCCGTCCCTTTTGCCAAGGATGCATAGAGAGGTGACTTGTGCGAACTTACAAAGCACTGGTGTCCCAGAATGCATTGCAGTGTAACCAGCAAAGCTAATGGCGGAGGAGAAAATACTCCTCTGATGTGGCACAAAATAAAGTTTTAAGAGTTTTTCAGGTGAGATTGTAGTTGTTTTAAACGCAAATTGGCAGTTTATTTATAAAGATAGCGCATCTTTGCCGATGTGCCTCAGCTTATGCAGCTTCATCATCACCTCCCCCACCGAGGGAAGCTTTAATCGGCCAGTCTATCATGCATGTACCGCTGGATTGCATGTCCATTGTAGTTAAAACATGATATTTAATACATCTTGTGCATAACGGACAGTCTTTGGTCTTTTAAATCTATTATTTGTTCTCAGGTGTATTATTTTGGCAGTGTTATTTTGTTACGTTTTATAATTGTCTTTAATTATGTTACTGTGTTGTATGATGATTGTCTTTTTTTTACCAAATTGCTTAACGTTATCTTTATTTCCTATTGTTCACGTCTTGTACTTTATACTTGTATAATGTCCATTGTAGTTTATTAAATCTGATAATCAAAGACACAGGTCTTTGTATATTAACCCATTTCACTTCAAATTTATTTTTATTTACGTTTATATTTTCTTAAATCAAAAATATTCATTCATAACATTAATATAATATTAACTTTAAGGCAGTGCTTTATATAAATAAATCATTGTTAATGTGCGTCGAAACCGATTAATGCATGGTGAGGTAAGTGACGTTATAAAGTACACTGGCGTTCCATTTAAAGAAGTACCTGACTTGTGTCCTCGCATCCTCTGTAGTTCTATCTTCCAAGTCTGAACTTGGCAAGTCTGAACTTCCAAGGATGCAGGTCCGAACTTTGCGTACTTGGTATTAAGAAACCTTACCTAATAAGCCTAATTGTGTTTCTATCACCCCAATATGACTGTGGACACACTATACCTACACACAGTTCTGTCCAAACAGCTTACAAAAGATGATTTTCATAATAGGCGTTAGCAAGAATTAAAATAAAGTGTTACCAAATTTGTATAAATTAAAATTGGATTAGTTATAACCAAAGCTCTCAGTATTATGCTGTAAATTATGCCTTCTATATTCAAAGTCTCTGAAATCAGTTGTGTGAGGTGCTTTTGTGCTCAAACGCCACCTGCAAAATCATTGCTCGTTCATCGCCTAATCTTTCAGACACAGCCGCTAAAAAATCCTCACTACTAAATCACAGACGGTCTGTCTGGAATGCTCAAATACAGACAGGAGTAATACTCACAGTCCCGTTCAAAGTCAAGGATCAAAAATAACTGTTGTAACAAGTACTATACACTCTATCTGGTTTTTGTTCTGTATATAACAATGGAAGAAAGTCTCTTAAAATATTAAGTCTCTTTAACCGGATTAGTCGACTGAACGGTGCATTTTTTGCGTACTTGGAATAGCTGAAGGTAGTTGGGCTAAGAATTTTTTTAAAAACAGTGCCAAAAAGTCTGGAAATCGCTTTAGGGAGTTGAGAAGACTAAATGCATTTACAGGCATACATCTCCAACTACTGCCATACCGCCTGACAGCAGTGTGTGTGTGTGTGTGTGTATTAAGCGCATGCTGGTATTTAAACGTGACCCACATTGCACATGGTTGCACTCGTATGATTCAGTGTGTTTTGAAACACTAGACCGATTTCCTCTAGATAGACGTTTACTGTGGTCTTCGTGTTTTATTTGGGGAGTCCTCCTTCCCCTCTTTGAACTTTTATAGCTACCTGTTATGAAACATAAATAACTCAGAAGAAACTAAATAAAACAAATCCTGAATGAGGTATGCATTTCATTGGAGAAGTTTGCGCTGATGGGAAAAAAGACGCTTGTGCCCTCAACCACCCCTTCATCTGCCTCACTCATTCCTCTCTGCTTTCCAAATTCTGGGCTTTTAGCCAGAAACCCTAAAAATAAAGACACAAGTAGAATTTAATCCAGGTCGAGACACTGAATGAAAGCTGGGTAAAGATTAAAGTCCATTTTCAAACAATAACATCTCAGGGATAAGTCTACAATTGCGTTTGTCCCGTAGACCTCCTGCCTTTTATTTGAGACTGTCCTCAAGTCTCGCTTTTTTTTTTGGACGCTTATGGAAATTGATTTCTTGTTTGGTTCATATCGCTTTACACAGTAGCTGGGCCACTGAGGAATTCACCATGCCAAATGTAATTTCGGAAAGAGAGAGGTCTGTTTGTTCGGAGAGCGAAGTACAGAGAGACTTCTGTTCTCGGCCTCCAGCGTTCAGAGCAGGGTTTTGAGGGTTTGGGCTCTGGGAATAGGCACTCTTCATTTTGGAAAGATAAACTGTAAAGTGGAAACTGAACATGGGTGATTTGTTTCTATAAGAACATTAGCATGGCCACAGCTGGTAGGTGAAGATATGTTATCTGTTGTAATAAGTGAGTGAGTGACAGCGTACAGTATGTTCTGAAGCTTTTTTAGTCCCGTTTAAACATTCCGGTGACGAGCTGTGTTTCATTTTAGAGGCTACATCCTCTGAAGGACGCATTAGAAGGGTGTTTGTGTCATTGTGGCACAATAAAGGCTGTCTGAATTTGAAGCAATTTGAAGGATTATTCAAATGCATTCTTTTGTCAGGTAATGAAGGATACAGCCAGTAATCCCAAAAATCATTGCATGCTAATGACGGCAGAACGTTTAAATTAGGTTTCAGTGGATATAACACACATGTTTAAATCAAAAAGGCTATGAAATTTCTAACTAAGTAGTGATTTTATATACAGTTTAAATTTTTGTGTGCACATGCATGGACAAAAGGAAATATATTTATATAGTTTGTGTACCTTTTTTGCCTTGAGATCATTTAATATAAGTTTTAAAATCACTTTGAGGAAATGTAGAGAGTGCTCTGACTGGTTATTCAGCAATGAATGAGAGCACAAGTCGGACAGTGAAGTGACATAGCAATTCAAGTCAAAAAATATCACAAAGCAGCCGACTGTAATTTTGCTACATTTCTCAAATATTTACAAATGATATGGATTATTAGATTATCAGACATATTTGCACAAGCAAATCCCTTTCAGGGTGAGTGACAATAGACTATATGCACAGCAAGTGTCTTTCAGCCACTGACAAACTTCCTGTGAAAGGTAATTTGACTATATTCAATTTCATAAGGTTCCTTCTACAATGTCAATGTTGTAAAGTAATTAAAATAAAATCAGTTAAATAGACTTAATCATTCATTGTTTAAGCGTAAAATAAGATGAAAGACCGTTTAAAAGCAGGTGCTGTCAGGAGCAGCATGCAAGTGCAGAAACTCCATTAAAAAAACTGTGGTAAAATACATTTTGATAAGATGTGGTGGGGAACAACTGAATTTATTTTAGTGCTTCTTGTCTGGTTTGATACCTACTTTATATCGTATCTCAGTCAGGCAGTGAAGATCACTGATTTTTAAAGAAATCAGATCTTAAAACCATTGATTTTGTAATGAAAGTCACTGGATGCGCTTGAGCTGGCTAACTAAAAAGTCTGTGTGCATATACCCCATTACTGTGATAATAGTAAATGCTGCTTTGTTTACACTTTGTCACATGTTGAAAGTTCGGTTTCCTTTGCGAAACAAGAAAACAGACTACTGACCCTAGTGGAACAGAAACACATAATTTTGCGCAGGCGCAGAACACAGCTCTCGTTTCAGTAGGCTTTCATCCATTCATTAGCACAGCTTTTTGGTCCAGACATGATCTTGTTTGGTCCAGATGTGATTTTGTTGGTGCTAGTTGTTTGGTGTGTGCAGGCCCTAAGACTATTGGGCCAGTAATACTAAACTGTACTGAATGTTTTTGTTTTGTCATCATTTAAATTGAAGCTTCTGTCAAGGTTTTGGAAAGATCTTTGAATGTTTCTCATCACATTTTATCATATTTATCTTTGTGTACTATATAATTGTGTAAGAGATATAGGCTCAATGTGCATGTCTTTCAGGAGAGCTTGTTTATTCACTAAACAAAATGTTGTTTTTGAAAGCCCAAATGCCAATAGGGATTGAAGCAGGATACTTAGATAAATGTGTTGTGAATTTTGAAAATGATTACATCTATCTTTTTTTTCCAATATATTTTGACTTTTGGATTTTAGAAGACTCTTGAGTTATTGGAAACATTCCTGTCCATGATTAAATTGATCTGTTATTTTAGGATAGCTAATAAAAAACACAGTAGAAATACTTAAAACTTTTTTCATTTAAAAAAATCTTTAAATGTTAGGCTAAAATATATTTAAACAAAAGTGTTAACAAACAATACTGTTAAAAAAAAAAAAAAAAAAATATATATATATATATATATATATATATATATATATATATATATATATATATATATATATATATATATATATAGTAGATCCATACCTTCCCTCAACCTACTAGAACAATACAATTGTCTATCTTTTGTTTTGTTAACGGTTCTTTATTGAAGAATCTGTAACATCCATAGATTCAGCATTCCAGAAAAGGTTGGTAGTGGAAAATCATAATTTTGATTATTAAAATGTTTTCATGGTAAGAACCCTATAGTAAAAAATGAACTGTTCATTAAAAGGTACTTTGGAGAACCAAAAAAGTTTCTTCATGGCAACGCTGCAGAATATTTTGTTTTTGTAGTTGCAGTTAGTCAACAGAATGTCTAAAGGAGATCATCAAAATGAAATTACCAATCATTCATTCATTCATTCATTCATTCATTCATTCATTCATTCATTCATTCATATGTTAGCATATATTCATATCTAGCATATGTTTTACACAGCACCCTTCCAGCTGCAACCCAGTATTGGGAAACATTCATACACACTCATTCACACTCATACACTACGGCCAATTTAGTTTATTCAATTCACCTATATAGCGCATGTCTCTATAGTATTTGGATGCAGCCTTTAGGTTGCAAGCTGAGATTGCATCACTTAGCGATGCAATGTCAGACACAATGCACTCAATGGAGTGCGTGACGTCACTGTGATGGGTAGGGTTAGGGGTGGGGTTATGTGAGCGCATTAAAAAGCATTGAATGCAGCTCAGATTGCACTGCACCTGGTCTGCATCCAGACCCCTCTCGCATGTCTTTGGACTGTGGGGTAAACAGGAGCACCTGGAGGAAACCCACGCGAACACGGGGAGAACATGCAAATGCATAAAGAAATGCCAACGGGTCCAGCCGGGACTCGAACCTGCAACCTTCTTGCTGTGAGGTGACAGTGTTAACCACTGAGCCACCATGTCACACCAATTACCAATCAGTGTCAGTTAAATATGTAGTATAATAAATTATCATTGTATTGCCTTGTAGTAAAAGCACTTACAGTAGGAAACATACAGTAGGCAAACCAATTCGTTTATACATAGTTTTTTTTTTCTTTTTGGCAAACAAATGTGTTCTTGGAGTTTCATAATTACAGTTGAACCTCTGAAGTCGGTGGAATGTTTTGACAATGTTTTTGGTTACTCTTCTGGCAATGACATGGGGGTTAGTAATTATTAACAGAATTTGAATTTTTGGGTGAACTAACCAGAAACACAAACAATGTTTTTTTTCACCCAGAAATCTGACTCTTCATAACACAAAGGGTCTTAAAATCTATAAGATTTAATCAGTTTAATCAAATTCTCTGCAGAGACAAAATAATTTTATACGATGAACAGGTTTAACATTATATTTACATAAACATTGTTTAGTTAACATTAACAGAAGCTCAGCTATGCCTGCTTCATGCATGAGAGTGAACATGATTGGTTCTTGCAAAAGTACCACAAATTAAATATGCAGCATAAACTAGAATGAACCTTAATGGTTCTCACATGTCAAGCAAGCATTCTGTTATCCATATGGATAATATTGGTTGATAATCAATGTTTATATAAAATGTTAAATAAATAAACAGTTAATTTCTTATCAAAAAACATGGATTAGTGGTTACTTGATTTCTTTTTTTTATCTCTTCATGAACATTTTTTAATCTTTAAGAGATTTAGGTAAATATAGACTTTCAATAGAAGAACAGAAATATCTCAAAAATACATTAATTTGTGCTCTGAAGAAATTGTGCATTTACAATTAACAAATTGCTAATGGTTTTGGACTAACAGGTAAATTAATCTTTCCATGGGTGTATGGTTTGATAGGATTGGACAAAACTATTTAGACTTTCAAAATAGAAACATTTTATATATTAGAAAATAAAAGAAATTTAAAAAAATACAGACTTTCAATGGAAGAACAGAAATCTCTCAAAAATACATTAATTTGTGCTCTGAGGAAATTGTGAATTTCCAAATAACAAATTTCTAATGGTTTTGGAGTAAAGCGTAAAATAATCTTTTCATTGGTGTATGGTGTAAAAGGATTGAACAAGAATTGGCAGAGATACATCTATTTGAAACTTGGAATCTGAGGGTTCACATAAATCTAAATATAGAGAAAACTGCCTTCAAAGTTGCTCAAATTAAGTTCTAATGAATAATACTAATCAAAAATTAAGTTTTCATACATTTACAGTACAAAATGTACAAAATACCTTCATGGAATCTTTACTTAATATTGTTTTTGTCATAATTAATTCAGCATGAAAGAAAAATAAACACATTTTTACTCATAAATATATATTTTTGACTATTGCCAAAATATACATGTGCAACATAAAACTGATTTTGTGGTTCTTGGTCACATATGCAAAGATTAAAAGTATACTGCTTCTTGCTAGTTAGTTAATGCTAACACGTGAGATCTTATTTAACTATTGCCATTTAACCCATGCAGTGCAACGCCAAAACAGTCTGCCTTCTACCTCATTTTACCGAGTGATGAACAAACACAAACCGAGAATAGATTGAGCTACTTTGTTGTTCCACTAAGTGGTTCAAGTTTTAGATGGATGGTTGGCATCATGTTTTCCTTTGATGTAGCCCATGAATCCAAATCTTTGTTTGTTAGATGTAAACGCTTTTGCAAAAACCCCACAGCATGCTTTCTAGCCTTAATCATCCTTTGGAAAAATAAATGAATGTGTATACTTACTTCGGTCTTACTCTGTTGTGCATGTGAAACTTGTCAGTTTCATCTAGAGAGTTCCATCTAATTTCAAGGTCAAAGTCAAGATGTTCCAGAGACATGGTAAAACACTGCTCTCTTGTGGACATTCTTCATATTTTAGTCACGGAACGATGCTTGTTATGAAGGCTAGAACACTAAATATAATTCTCCACTGGATTAGCACTTGCAATTGATTTAATGTTGCTGTGAACTAATTTGTACAACTGCTTCAAATGAGCCTAAATTGTGTTTAAACTGGGCAGCCGGAGACATGTGACTACGAAGGACACGTCTGTTTTGTGTTTCCAGAAAATGCAGAGGCCTCAGTCAAATAAATTGGTTTTGTTGTGGAATGTTCCTCTTGGTGGAGTTCCAGTCGAGTCTGGTCTTGAAGGCTGTTATAATTTGCTAATCCAGGAGATTATATCTTGGCAAGCAGATGCTCCTCATGTTATCATAATCAGGCACTAACCAAAACAAGATTCATACTGGTGAAATGAAAATTAGCTCACGTTGACTTGGCATGCTCAATATTTATGAATTGTTGTCAAGGTGTCCATGAATACAACTCTTTTAAAGAACACTGTATGGGCAGATTATTAAACTAATTGTCTAAATGATTATTGCTAAGAAAAGAAAGGTAAATTTACATCATGGTGAATTAGGGTTATTAATACACTGTCAAATGTAATAAGTTGAGTTTACGTATAAAATACATGCAAAGTGATGCCATATTCAAGTAAGTTGAGTTGAAAAATCTTAACCCTACTGTCAAAAAGTTCCTCTTAGGATAAAAGTGTACAAAAATGTATGTCCAAAAACATTATAAAATGTCATGTATTATTTTTTTATATATATTTTTAATATATATTGATAATAATATTGAGGGTTTTTTTCAAACATCAAAAATGTCCATGTCCAAAAACGGTCATAAAATATCATATATTAATTGTTTTTGTGTTTACTGACATATTTTTATTTTCATCAGCATCAGTTCTAATCAAAATGACCAAAAATTAATTAATTGTCGGAATCTTAACCCTTTAAATGCTGGTTTGTTTACAAAGTTACACTGGTTTCTTTCCATATACTATTTGTAATATCTTTGTCAATTACAGATTTTGATGTATCAGTGATAAAAAACACCATTCATTTTGAGGCATTCATATTTTTAAAGCAGTGTTAGTTAAAAAAAAAAAAAAAAAAAAAAAAAAAAAAAAAACGTCGGGTCCAACGTGGACAAAAATATCCATGTCCAAAATCAGTCATAAAATATCATTTTTTCATATTTTTTGTAATTTAACTGACACTCAATTTTTTCCACCAGTTCTGATCATAATTATAATTGTTTATAATTCGTAATTTTAACCCTTTATATGCTGGTTTGTTTACAAAATGTCATTTTGATATAAAGCAGATTGCTCACTGGCAGTGGCTGCAATGCAGCTCTAGAGCGCCCTCTGTTATGAAATGATGACATGACTTACTGTAAGCATCATTTACAGGGGCGGATTTAACCAATAAAGGAGAAAGGCGGCTGCTTAGGGCCCCAGGAAATCTGGGATCCCCAATAAATATCTAAAAGTACAAATTCTACCTAAATGTATGGTGAGAGTCAAACAAATTAAGTTTTTACGTAATTAAATATGATTTAATATAAGATAAAGTGTAATATTATTATTATTATGTAATAATAATATTATAAAATAAAATATTACTATTATGTCTGCACAAATTTGTCCACCACCCCCAGTCATGGAGCAGTCCAGCAGTCAAATTTATACATATATATGAACACATTTATTATTTAGTTGTGAATTAATTTTAAGAAAATTAGAGATTGAAATGTAGAGATTGAATTATGATCAAATCAAATAAATAAAATTAAATAAATAAAAAAATTTATAAAATTATAAAGGGTGCATTTTAGGACTGTTGGGCCACTTGGCTGGAATTGACTAGGGCCCCCAAATCACTAAATCCACCCCTGATCATATATTTAGAGATTTGGCTGTGATAATGCCTGTGTTAACTTAGATTTTCTTGAGGTCAAAACAAAATCAAGCTTCTGTACTTCAATAAAATCAAGCTCAATTTTATAAATAACAAATGAAAAGGTCCAATTAAGTAATAAGATCTGTGAAGATATGTGTTTGAGTGAAAAATAAATAAATCAAGGCTCAGGAACCTTGGTTTTTACATGTCTGTATGACACTACACTGTCAAGCATGTGGCTCATTTGCATGGGTTAGGGATTTCTGGTACATTAAAATGTCTTTCTTTCAAAATATTAACACAAACATTACATTATGACAGGGGTCACCACAGTGGCATGAAATACCAATTACTCTGGCAATTGTTTTACACAACGTATGCCCTTCCAGCCACAACCCAACCAACGTTACATTGTGTCTCTTCCATTTGTTTAGGTACAGTTGTTTACGAAGGTCAAAATTAGCAAAAAAAAAAAAATTTATTTTATTTATATATATATATATATATATATATATATATATATATATATATATATATATATATATATATATATATATATATATATATATATATATATAGTATTTGATACCTTTTTTTTATTTCAAAATCACAGGGTATTTTTTGTGTTTGTTATGAATTTGCATGAATAAGCCCAAGTAATATTTTAGTACAGTCTTTGTGGTGGTTGAGCTCTAAAACAAGTAATTTTGTCAGTTACAGATTTAAAAAACAAAAAGGCAGGAAATGAAGAACAACAAAAAAGAGCCATTTCATCATAAAATGGTTCTTCAGGTTTTAATACAGTTCTATATTATAAAAATATATTATAAAATTAGCAGACTATGACTATAAATGATAATAAAAACCTTATATATATATAAATAAATTAAATAAATTCAAAGTGCATTCTTACTTTCTTGTTTTAGAAAATATGGCTAAGTAAAATAAAGAATTGGCACGTTGACTCAGTAGTTAGCATTGTCGCCTTACAACAAGAAGGTCTCTGGTTCAAGTCCCGGCTGGACCAGTTGACATTTCTGTATGGGTGTTTTTTAGTACTGGGTTGCGGCATCCACTGCGTAAAACATATGCTGGATAAGATGGAGGTTCATTCCGCTGTGGTGACTACTGATAAATGAGGGACAAAGCCGAAGGAAAATGAGTGAATAAAAGAAAATAAAGAATTATAAATTTGAGATTTTAAGAAATAATTTTGTTCAATAGATAAATAAGGAATTACTATTAATATAATAATAATACTGGGTCGCAGGTTCGAACCTCGGCTGGGCTGGGTCAGTTGGCGTTTCTGTGTGGAGTTTGCATGTTCTCCCTGGGTTTGCGTGGGTTTCCTCCGGGTGCTCCGGTTTCCCCCACAGTCCAAAGACATGCAGTACAGGTGAATTGGGTAAGCTAAATTGTCCATAGTGTATGAGTGTGAATGTGTGTGTGGAAGTTCCCAGAGATGGGTTGCGGCTGGAAGGGCATGCGCTGCGTAAAATCGTGCTGGATAAGTTGGCGGTTCATTCCGCTGTGGCGACCCCGCAAGGGACAAAGCCGACAAGAAAATGAATGAATGAATGAATAATAATAATAATAATAATAATAATAATAATAATAATAATAATAATAATAATAAAAATAATAGTATTATTACTATTATTATTATTATTGTCTGATCGTATACTAGGCTATATTATTACTTACATTTTCATTTTGGTTTTAAAACATTTTAAATAGCGCTCAACGCACGTCATTATGTTTCTATGGTGATGACGCTTTGAGTCAAATACATTTCGCTTGACACAATAAGCTCCCCATGAACTTTAACTCACCTTATACCATTAAATATCATACATCACTGACAGCAAGACTACAAAAAAGTGTACTTGTACCGTGTACGTGCGTTTCACCTGCGCAGAGGCCCACTGAAGTGCGCGCGCGTGTGTGTTTTCCTCAGTATCCCAGCATGCACCGCTTTATTTAGTGTTGTATCTCCGGGAGATGACAGACACAGCCCTCTCTCTCTCTCCTTCTCGCTCTGCCCCAGCGAGGAGACCAAAAACCCGCAGATCTCTCCTCTCAACAGCCGACAGACAGCAGAAGCGACCCCATCACCATCCAGTCATTCCAGCGCGTCTTTCTGGTAGGTGTCGGCCGCTTCTTTGCGCTTTGCTCCCGGTGTAATAATGCGCCTTCACGGGCAGCTCGCATCTCTGCTGCACCTGCTCGAGCTTCAGCCTTTGGCTGTTTTAAAGCCCACTGTTCTACATGATGTTTAAATGTATGTTGCCAGGTATATTTTGAGTGTAGAGTGTAATATCATATTAAGTAGGTTGTTTTGTGTCTGCTGCTTGTTGCGTATTTATTTTCGGACGGATGAGATCATTAATCGACCCGAACGAGTCGCTGATTATTGTGACAGTAACTGGAGACGACGGTGTTATAAAGTGGCATATAGGTGTCATTGGACACGTATTAACAGGAACACGTTCTTGACTGCTTGTTTTGAATGTCAAGTGTGCATCATTCGATATTTGATATAATTCACATTTATTTCATTCTGCGTAAATTATACTACATAAACTGTCATCAATATGTACCGATTTTAAAGTATATACTTTTGTATGCTTACTATTGATTAAAATCCCTTATTTGTAGCTTTGCTTATCGTAAGTATTGTTTTGGACACGTGCTGCTGTTTTTTTCACCTTCACAGGTTTTAAGTAAAACGCAACAGACCCCGTCTGCTGTTTTCATGCCTGTTAAGTGCATTTTGGTGTAATTATTTTTATTTTAGGATGGTGGTTTATATATGGGTGATTGCTGCGCTGTCCGCAATGCAGGTGCTGTTTATGATCCTGCTCATCCCTAGCCATTCTCACGTGCATGTGTTGATGTGCACTGGCCAATCAGATGCTGCCATGAAAGTCCCACATTTTGTCACTCATGAACAATTTCTGCCTTTCTAGGAGCAGTAAAAGCTTAGTGTTCTTTAATAAATGGTTTGTCTAATAATAGAAACCTCTATTAACTGTATGTCTGCTGCTGCTATTGTTGCATATGTAATGTCATCATACTACGTTACGTCATGCAGGAGTGTAGTGGGTGTGACCTCTTGGAAGCACTGAATGTTTGCGTGTGATGGTTAGGACTAGGATATAGCAGTGTTTTTAGAGTCTCTTCTATCTGCAGCTCATTGATTATTAATGGGGAGAGGAGAGAGAATTTGGAGGGCAAGAAAAAGAGCTGCTTAAGGAATAGTTCACCCCCATAAATGTACATTAGTTGTTAATAACTATCAGATATCAGTTTTAAGTAGGCCCTTATGGAATCTGCGCACGCAGAAATCCTCAGATTTCCGCAGATTTTTAGCCCATCATTGAATCTATTTATTTTCTTGTTTAAATGTGTCTAAATTCACCACAGTGGCATGAAACACCAATTACTCTGGCAATTGTTTTGCACAATGGATGCTCCTCCAGCCACAGCCCAACCAAAGTTACATTTTGTCTCTTCCATTTATTTAGGTACAAACAATTGTTTACGAAGGTCAAAATTAGCACAAAAAAAAAAAAATAGACAGTATTTGATACCTTTATTGGTTTTTTTTTTAAGTGAAGTCAAGATGGAGTATCTTTTGTGTTTTTTTTTTTTATAAATTTGCATGAATAAACCCAAGTAATATTTAGAGGCAAAAAACTTACCTAATAGAGAAGAGGCATCTGAACAGAGCTGTCACTAAAACAAAAACAAACAAAAAAACAGAAGAAGGATAGGAAACAAGTTACATTTGAAAGTTAAAATGTATAGACATTTTAAGAAAGAATTCATTTACCTGTTAAGAGAGTGCTGGCACAGTCTTGTGGTTGAGCTCCAAAACCAGTAATGAGCTGCAGGTGTTTTGTCAGTTACGGCCCATTCACACGGGGCTTCAGCGTCAACGCTTGACAGAGGGCGTGTCTGAAGTTGGGGCTGACGCGATCGTCATAGCAGCGTCAGCCAATGAAATTAGTCAGCAATAGGCGACTGTTGGAGCTGGTGTATTTGCATACAGCGATCTGATTGGCTGACGCTTCCGTCGGCGCTTGAAAAGTTGAGCATGTCCCAACTTCTGCAGCGAGCAACGCCTCTGAAGCGGCGCCGACGGATCCGCAATGCAGTTCGGCAACGCCTGACGTCACCCATTCAAAGTGAATGGGAAGCGTTGAAGCTGACGCCCCATGTGAATGGGGCGTTACAGATTTGAAAAACAAAAAGGCGGGAAATTAAGAAAATTCATATTTATTCAGTTTTTAAATAAATGTTAGTAATATTATTGACTAATATGAATATATTAATATGATTTATTTACAATATAGTTTCTACAGTAATATTTTCTGTCTTTTATTATATGAGAGACTTGCTTTGTTTTCCAAATAAGTGGATCTAATTGGATTTGCATTGTAAACATTAAATAAACGTTAAAAAGGTATTATTTTTTATTTCATATATAGATTGTTTTCAATCACGTGGTTCTGGTGACTTGCGAAATTCAGATGGAGGACAGGAAGTACAAATCTGAATGGGAGATATAGAGGAAAGTCCATATTTTTGTGATTTACACCATATTTCAAAGGAGATATAAATAGAAAATAACCACATATGTTGGGCATGATCCTTATATCATGAAGAGGGTTGAGTTTTCTACAGAACTAAAATATATTTGCCTGTCATATACATACTGTATAATTACGCTACATGAAAAATATTATAGTAAATACTATAGTGTTTGGAAGCATACTATAGAAAATTACTTTTAGAAAATTGTAGAAAATTATAGAAATTAACTGTCGTAGTAACAAAATTGTTGCTGTGGTACAACACAACTGTAGTAATAAACAAATTGTTCAATAGGCTTCAGTTTTCTACGCTATAATTATACACGATCACAATGCACGACAGTTTACACTAACAGTACAGTGTTTATTAGTTTATCAGTTTACCTTGGTACAGTATTCTGTAGCATTCATTAACAAAGAGTTGTACACATTATACACTTTTCTATGTGGTTTAAAAACATGTTTTTAATATAAATTACTATAGTTTTCCCCCATGCAGATATCTTCCAGACATCACAAAATAACAAATGAAAGCATACAAAAGCGTGGACGCATAGTCTACATTATTATTTGTTTATTTTTGTAAGGGGGAAAGTGCGCTACAATAATAACCGTCTAGTTTGTTGCAAGGGTTGCATTTCTTTTTCGCTCTGTCGATGAACTTACCTTCAACAAACATTCACCACTGCTGCACATCTCGATGTTCATGTTATGGTTGTTTATTATGCCGAAACGCCAGTAAAGTGGTTCAAATGAATTCGGGGTAACGGATCTTTAGCTGTGTCAGCGGGTTCGTCATTACAGAACTCAAGCCCCGCCTATTTAATGCGAGAGCAGACCCGGGAAAATTGAAACCCCCGGGCACAAACACTGTAGAAAGAAAATAAGGAAGACAAACACTGTAGCACATCCTGGTTGAATCATGTTGCGAAGACACTGTGCTCTGAAGTGTGAGGGAAAGTTAGTGTTTATTTTCCCTTCCCAAAGATGAGGTTGTGAAGAGTCAGTGGTTGAAGTTTATTTTTCCAAAAATACCTCAGCATTATAGCTCCAGCCTTGTGCTGTGTTCTCGTCATTTTTCTGACGAGTGCTTCAGCAATCTAGACACTTACAATGGGGCATTTTGTCAGCCGTTTGTTATAGGAAGGATCAGAAAAGACTATTGATATATGGGACTTTGTCAGAGCTTGACAGCAACTTTACTGTCCACAGTTCATGGATCAGTTCCTTCCTCCATTTCACAAGTGTAAGTAACTTAAGTGCGATTAAAATGATTGCCTCCTTGTTTTCTCTAGCTTGCAAATTATGTATTTAATTGTGTTTTGTTACTTGTAACCACTTGTATTCTCATATCGTGTCTAAAACCATGTTGAAAACTAAACGCGTGCCACTTTGTTTACAGCTGTTCCTACACACATGTGGCGGTCAAGGTTTAAAATAGTTCAGCGTTTGCCACTGTGTGAATTAATACTGAATGTGTGTCATGGTTAAGAATAGAGCAGTATGCTGGTGTTTAACTGCATTGCTTTAATGCACTCCTACATTGGGCTCACACATACACTCTGCACTCTGACTACTTCAAAATTGTTGATAAGCCGTGGTGGGTGATTCTCTTTGTCTCACGCTAAACGCAGTCGACCAATTGCAATAGACTAGGTCATCGGACCAATAAGCGTAGATTAGCATCGCGCTAAAGAGGGGTTTGGGAACAAATGAATCGCTGAACAAATCATATGGGAGTCGTTGGGATAATTAGGTAAAAATAAATGCACATTATAAGACAATGAAAGTGTTTTTTGATCTTGCATGCATATCAGACTGTTGTTGGAGACATCCAAAACCAAAATATGACAATTTTCCATGCATAATAGTGGCTCTTTAATGTCTTCCTTCATTATTTTATGACTTTTTTAATAGTATCGGTTTAGGCATTGTTTAGGCACCAGTGCTATTTAAAAAGTATCAATTTGAAACTGGTATCATAAAAAAGTACCATAAACGTGATTGTGACCTTTTCTGATGCTGTGGATTAAAGGTAGTGATGATGTTGTAAAAGCTGCTCATTTTCTTGTACAGCCAGATCATTTCACTTCATATGTTATCAATTTATCATCAGAAGCCCCAGGTATTAATTTTCTTTCACCTGTACCTATTAATTATGTTGTAGCAGTCATTGACTTCAGTGCTTCCCACAGGTTTGAAATATACTTGCGGTCGTAGCCGGATTGACACACACCTTTTACCCACAGCACATAAATGGTCAACTACATGCGACAAACAAAAACAATTATGTGTTTTTTTAACTATGTTTTTTTATTTATTATGACACTGTTATACAACTTTTCTTTTCAGTCGGTAAAAGTTATTAAAAAAAAGACTTCTGAAATAAAAGAAATCCACTATTTCTCTTATTGTTATGCTATTTAGGAGCCATGTGCACGCACTGACAGGTAAAGGTGCTCTTTCTCTCTCTCTCTCTCTCTCTCTCTCTCTCTAAAGTTGCTTTATTGGCATTGACATTACAGTATTGCCAAAGCATTTTAGATATGTATAAAGTATGTAATATATTAACATCATTAAATTAATAAAATATTATAAATAAAATAAATAACAGAAAAAAGGAATAAAAATAGACATTATTGCTAAAAAATTATAAAAATTACTAGAATAAAAAATGTGGATTATTTTAATAAGGCAAGTTAGTTGATCAACCATTTCTAATGGTGTACAAATATTTTACAGCCAGTATATTTTGTTCTCTCTGAGTATATAGTAAAGTTTATCTGAGTCACTTATTTAAATGATTAAATAATAATAATTGTTTCTCTCGCAGCTGTGCGCGCGCAGTCATCTGCGAAAAGGTAATGCAAAAACGCATACAAATAACAGCAACTTTAGAAAGTGAAAGTAAAACCCGAATCCCGGACGTGACTGTCTGTGGGAGAGTTGACAGTTCTCACACACACAGAACCAGCAGTAAGAAACGTGCAGTGCGAGAGAAGATTTTCCACTGGTTAATCGATCGCGAATGTTAGGCTTTCTTGGACGAATACAACAAAAAAAAAATTGTAAAAGGATGATAATAATAGTATTACCACCAGTACTTGGGCGGTGGGCGTGCATTTAAATCACCAAGGACCACTATTTCAGCTAAAAATCATCTTTAAAGTCTGTGTTGAATAAATATCTACAATGTTTATTTTGCTAGAGCACATTTTTATACTTTAGGTGAACAATTAATCTGTGCAAGTTAATCCACTGGAAAAAAAAAATGTTTGTTTTGGTAATCAAAGTCTGACCATTTGGAGTGGCTGATATTCTCTGTTGATGTCAGTTTGACGGCTTCAGTCACAATATTCTTAACTTTGCCCCTCTTATTGTTATTTTGCTATGAGGGAATGATAGAAAGGCGCACCCCCTACTTAATATTTAATTTCAGTTAGAAGTACATCAACATATGAGCAATATCACATGAGTAGCAGTGCGATATGGCTATATATCAGCACTGGTGGGAGGCGTGCGTTGGTGTCCCACCAGTCCCACCAGTGACGATACGCAGCCATATTGCACTGCTACGAGTGTGATATTGCGTTTATACAACAGTTCGATGGCATAATCATATATATAAAAAAGAAAATCAAAAAGAGAGTGTAAAAACCCTTTTGTATTAGGAACTACTTCCACTATTCATTCACATTTGCAGCTGACGTCAGAAAAGCAGAAACCGTTACTAATTCACCAACGTCACTTTTAGAGCTAGTATGTAAATGATTCTCTAGCGTAACGTCTAAAGTGATGACAAAACAGGTGATTTTGCTGACATTTTAAGATCATAAGGCTGAACAGCATAAAATGCTATCAGTCTAGAGACATTTCCCAGTTTTTTTCTGTTGCAATCGGGATATCACAATAATTAACCATGAAAAACCAAAGCAACGTAATCACTATCGGATTAGTGTTTTGTTTGCGATAAGGTAAAATGCTGAAAACATGCATACATTTCTTCTTTCTTTCTTTTTACTGGACTAGTCTGCAGTAACGAAAACAGGAAACTCAAAATACATACATTCCTGATATGTGAGTCCCATCTCACACTCAATACACTACAATTACTATGGTATAAATACACACTACAACATGCAAAAGAGAGAGAGATCAACTTAGAGAGTCACTCAGCAATTTTATAATGTTTTGATTAGCTGTAGTTTGAAAATACGCAGATCTTTTCTCCTCTAAGGGCTTATTATGCGATCTCTGTTGCCATCTTGTGGATGGACAACGTCAATCGTCTTTGCTCTGCTCAGTATGACAGGGTGATGGATGGCGATGCGCTGTATCTCAGAAATTATAAATATTTAAAATAGGCACTATCCTTATAAATTAACTGTTGCATTCTAAACAACTACATTCTTGCCTAAAAAAGCCTCAAAAGTACATTATTATGGCCAACAGCTGCAATATTTGTCAAACTGTAGCAAGTTTCTTGCAGAATATCACACTGCTATCAGCCAATCAGATTAGAGAACCAGACAGAACTGTTGTACAAACTGAAATATATATCTCACCAACTTTCAGTTAAAGCAGATTTTAATGTTCTTCTGAACGATCTTGGATGATGTTCAGTTTGAGTAAATAACCTCAAATTTTCATTTTTGGGTGAACTGTTCCTTTAAGGGAGAGAGTGGGAGACAGTATAGAGAAAAAGAACAACAGAGTCAAGTACTAATGTCAGGGGGGATTCTTTTGTCTCATGTGGAGCGGGGCGGGGGAGGCCTCGCCCTCTGACTGTAGGGACCAACATCAGTCGGATCAGAGCAAATGTCAGCAAGCATCAGCACTCTAAAATGTCTACCAGTCCATAAATGGCTCCTAAAGGAGGGGTGAGGGAGTGAGTCCTCACATATGCCGTGGAATATCACTTGTGAAGGATGGTCAGTGCTTCCAGCGGCCTGGGATTTAACGGTTAGTTTACGGTAAGCAGATGGATATGGGATACAGATGGTGATGGGGCACGCTCTGTTTCTGATGCTTGCCTGATGCCTCATCAGTTTGGGAGTGAATGTGTTATGATCTGAATATTACTATTAGTGTTGTCTTTTTGAAATATTGCATGAATTTATGGACTTGGCAGTGCGTGGTAAATGGCAAATACGATGCTTGTTGTGTTAAGGACTTAACTTCTGCATCTAATTCAATGCAGTTTCAAGCTAAAATGCACATTAGTGGAAGAAAACACCAACATGTTCTATTTTACACAAATAATAATTACAAGGCCTGAAGGCCAGATTATCAACAATAAAGATGTATTTATGACTATGTTATTATGACGTAGAAGCACTTTTTTGTAGAAGAATTTAAATTCAGTTTATATTTAACAATTTGAGCTTTGATACCCAGGACCAAGCGATCAATTACAATTTCTTAGTAGTCCAAATTTTGAGATGGAATTGTACAAAGAAAGAGAAATTGAGAATTTATATCTTATAGTTCACACTTTTTCTACATACTTGAATTAAAAGTTAAGATCGTAATCAGTTTTTTTTTTTTAGAGTTTTATTTGATTTTTTTTGTATTTTGTATTTGGTGATGGAAACAAGCTTATATACTTTAAATTTAGGGTAAGGTTTATTTTATTTAGTATATACTTTACTGATAATAGTTAATAGATTACACATATTATATTATAAACAGGGCTTGACATTTACTTTTTTGATCTCCAGCCAGTGTGGCTAGTAGTTTTCCAACATCACTAGCCACTCGACATTTTCACTAGCCACAATTTTGTTGTTGGGAAAATATATTTTATATGCATAAATATGACTCTGACATGCTAAAATTATAGGGGTGTCAAAATTAATCGTTTCTTAGGTGCACCGCGATGCAGATGGGGACAATTCGATATCGGTTCAGTAATAGATCATAACCGGTTATTACGCACTGACGTCATTTATCCCCTATGCACGATATCGCGGTAGAATACTATGGCGAAGGAGGCGAGGGCGAGTAAATAAAACACTCTTACTACTAAAAAAGCAGATCTTTCACTGACACTGAGGAATGGTAAAGCACGAGCCGCTATTTCACTACTAGGGAGAAATGCTCTAAAACTCTAAGCCCTTGCTCTTAAATGTGATTCGGTTCTGTGCTTTCATTTTATGTAGGCATGGAAACACTTTGGAATAAACATAAAAACGGCGCGATTCATTTCCTTTTCATTACAGGCGCCATTGCCCCTTTGCAATCTTCAAAACAGTCAGTTCATATAAAGATGCATGACTGTCAGCTGATGCTCTCCCAAGCGGATCCCTTATTTTCACATCCCAATGTTGACAGGTATGACACACACACTTTGGGCATTTGACCCGCTGGCATGTTCGTGAGGTAAACTTCCCTGTCCTCTCGGCTGTTTGTGGATCGAGACACAAGCGTGCCTGTGGTGCGAGTTTATTGTATTGTATTTATTCTATTACGAATTACCTGATAACCGCGTATTATGCGCATATAAACTGACCCGCGGCTGTTTTTCCCGCGTCACTCATGTGAACAGCGCTTTCGTTTCTAAAGCCAAGCGCAGCCCTTTCTGTTGAGCGGGTGAAGACAATGACCAATCATAGGAGTGTAAGAACTTGCCAGCGCTCAAAAAGCAAGCGGGATAATATTTACTTTAATTTATTTGTTATGAAACTGTTATGAACTGCTCGTGCTGTCTTCTGAGCATGTATTGGAGTTTTCATTCACAAAGAGTGTTTTTTTTTTTTTGAGCAGGTAAAATTAAAGGTACAGTTCATATATCTTGACTGCTTGTATTAAAGGACAAAATTGTATTACAAGTAATTTATAAATATAAACATATTTATAGATTTTAATACCATTTTTCTTTCTTGTGTTGTAAAGAAAAAAACCTAATTATGTATGGAAAGCATCGTCAATGCACCGTGATGCACCGAGATATCGAATTGAACCGAATCGATGGCATGATAATCGTAACCGAACCGAACCGTGAGACCAGTGTAGGTTCACACCCCTATAAAATTACTTGATTTAGATTTTGTGTTATGTCCACAAGCCTCCTAATTCATTTTACTTTTTGTGTATGTTGGGTATGAGCTTGCTCAGTAAGCATGAGCACATGGGTCATGGTTTCATAATGTTGTATTACAATTAGTTTTTATTTCACATGACTTTTCAGGGTTTAAAGGATTTACCAAATTTATCTCTAACCACTATAAATAAATAAATAATTATTTCTTAGCCACAAATTTTAAATAATGTGTCAAAAAAAGCAAAATATAGCTGTATACTATACATTTTATTTAACAAAACATTTCTTAAAAAAAAACTGTTGACACCAGTTAACTACACATAAATGGGAAGTTAATAACCTATATCCTGTTTAAATAATGGTTAAAGCGAAAGCAACCGGTGCTGCTTACAAAAAAACCAATCTGGAGCTGTTGAAAGCAGCAGGACTGTGGGTGCATGAACAACTTTTTTTCTAGTCTATTTGAAAGAGAACCGATCACACCAGTTGTGTTTCCAGGCACGGTTGTTTCAAGCAAGGAAACGGGAGAGCGCACGTGTTTTAAACAGTCGCGTGCACGTGTTTTAAACAGTCGCGTGCACGTGTTTTAAACAGTCACGCGCATCACATCAGCTGTTGGCGCTAGTGATTATCCTCTCATTCGGTATAATCAACCGGCTTTCTTTTGCCCGCACGAACACAATTATATTTGTCAGTCATGCTGCTTCTCGATTCTAAGATCGCATTTGCACGAATATTGGGCCATCCTTATTGTCGAATCCTGCTTTTAAGAAAACTACAATTTAAAAATGATTTTTAACCAGCCAAAGTGGCTAGTGGAGGTGGCTGTCTAACCCGCCACAGCTAAAATCTACCCGCATATGGCAGGTTGGCGGGTGTTAATGTAAAGCCCTGATTACTATACTATACTATACTATACTATACTATACTATACTATACTATACTATACTGAACTATAATTCTGTCATTTTATTGATTTTAAAGTCTTTAAACCTGGCATCACTAAATTGATGACATTGATCATTTGTCTCAGGCCCCGTTTACACTGTCAGGTCTTGATGCTCAATTCCGATTTGTTGCCTATATCTGACTTTTTTGCCTGTCTGTTTACACGTTGTTTTAATTGTGACTCACATCTTCGATTCATGCGTTTACACTTGCCATACAATTTACGATGTCGCGCATGTGTAAAGGCGGGTTCTAGCATCTGCACCACACTGGTCATGATGGAAGAAATTGTCTTGTTTTTAGCTCTGCGAAATATGCGGAGTTTAGCTGCAACCTTCAAACGCACTTGTCTTTAATTACCAAGTGCTCCTTTAGATTCTACTTAGTTGGCTTAGTTGTGTTTGATCAGGGTTGGAGCTGAACGCAGGAAGCTAGACCTCCAGGAACAGGGTCGAGCATCCCTGGTCTAAAGGCTGGATCTACCGCATGCAGGCAATGCAGAAGTATACATTTCTTGCATAGACCAATCATTTATTTCAGAGGGCCATTTCATTGCTTGAGCTAAACTTGAGCTAAGCTAAAACTTCTAAGAAAATGTCACCTACATCTTTTATGCCTGGTGTGTTCATTAACTGAAAATGTCTAATTTTGCATGACCTATACCTTTAAAACCTCATTGTATGATGAAGTTCTGATGTCATACTGAGTACTGAGAAGTGCTCCTCTCATTTCAGGAAGTGCTCACGTGGTTTAATGTTGATGACACCAGCACAGTTGTATACCTTAATACTGCTATTGCTCAAAGTAGTCATACAAACTCCTTCAATTTTCAATAGTCATAAATTATTCATAGTTTTTGCTTTCTGCACAGAGCCTCGTAACCTCTCTCTCTTTCTCTCTGTCTTGAGTAATGGAGGTCATCTGTCAATGTCCTTTGTTATATAGCTGCAGTCTTGTACACTTTTTTTAATCTTTTTAAGCACAGCAGGTTTGACCGTGGCAAAGTCACTTTCGCTGTGTGTAACGTCTGTGTGTGTTGTGCTGGGAGAGAGAGAGATCAGATGTTCTATTAATGACACCCAGCTGATGTTTTAAGTGGATTGTGTAGGTGTCCACCTACTACTGTATGGCATGGAAAACATGGTTCTTCATCAGGATGTTCATATGAGACATGTTTTACAGTATGTTTGTGTTAGGAAAACATATGAATGAGTATCAGATTCGAATTTGTTTTTATGACAGCAAACAGGATCCAGAATTGTAATTTGAACTTAAGAGGGGGAGAATGATTGTCAGTTTAAGTTAGATAAAGGGCTGGCTATTGATTTGGATGTCCCAATTCAACTTATTTTGAATAGATTCAAATTTTGATTCAATTATTCGTAATTCATACACTGTAAAACCCAACAGTCAACAATATCAAATAAAATGAGTGTAGCTAACTCAAAATTTACTGAAAGTTCAATCTACTCATTTGAAAAGAATTTTGAACTAAGTGTTGATTGTAATGAGTTAATTAAATACCTCATTACTTCAACTTAAATGAAGTAAGTTC
This sequence comes from Danio kyathit, assembly GCA_903798195.1. Classification (NCBI taxonomy): domain Eukaryota; kingdom Metazoa; phylum Chordata; class Actinopteri; order Cypriniformes; family Danionidae; genus Danio; species Danio kyathit. Next base: position 44,396,905 of record LR812526.1, read on the forward strand.
ACAGTACTCATATAGATTTGTTTTTTTTTAACTCAAATGGTTTGTTGCAGTGGGTTTCCTCAAACGATTTGAGTTGCCTTAACTTATTGAGTTTTACAGTACCTCAGTTGGTTTGAGTTCTCTTAATTTATTGGATTTTACCATGCTCAAATTGCTTCGTTTACTCAAATGAACTAAGTTCACAGTACTCATTAGGATTAGTTTTTGAACTTAAATGGTTTGTTGCAATCGGTTTTCCTCAAATGGTTTGACTTACCATAACTTTTTGGGTTTTACAGTGTAGCATACAGTATGTTATAGATTTATTGCAAATGCTCATCATATATTTTTTTAATTGAACAGTGAACGTGTTTACTAATGGTGAATTAATGAAAACGAATAAGAGTCACATATGTATTTTAACCCATTTCAGGTACACGTGTGTACATAAAAGTACCCTATTTTGTGCGTAAAATATGGAAGATTACTGGCTTTTGTATCAGATTGAAAAATTATTAATCTGAAAATCTATTTTTCTTCTTCTTTGTTTGTGCAGCCTTATTGAACGAAGTATTGATGTGGTACAGTCAGTGTAAGTGTAGGTTTCATAAATTGTGAAATTTAAATAAAAACACATTTCTTAGCCACATGTTAGCATAGTTACAGCATATGGTGGATTTTTATAAACATTAAATGATTGTAATAATTATTGTTTGAATTTGTGAGACAATTTCTTATATAGCTGGGAAATAAGTATTGAACATGTCACCATTTTTCTCAGGGCGTACTCACACTATGTACTGTTGCCTTGAACCGGGCCAAAGCACGCTTATGTCATCGATGATGCGCTGTTCAGTAAGCACTCTCGCTCAGCACAGTGGAGATTTCTTTAGTTATATTGTTTAAGTCGTTTGATATGCGGTGACACGCAGTCAAATATTTCGCCGAACAGATCAACCACTTTTGATGCTCATAAAACAATCATAAAGTCCTCGTGCTGCAGGAATTAGGAGGTTTGCTGAAGGTGCAGCTGTCATGCAGTGAGGGGTTTGCGTCTTTAATGAACTACTACAGTTTGCGTTCATTGAACAGTAAGAATGATTAATTAATCCATATCAAACAGTCCCTTAAAGTCACGTCTCGCTTTCAGTTTCGGGCTCAGGCGCGTTTTGCACTCACACACAAGCGTACCGCGCCAAAGCCCAAGTGAACCGCGCTCTGGCACACCTCTTCCAACCAGGCCAGGGCCGGCCAAGTGAACCGTGCCTGAACCCGATTCAGAGCACTCACACTTCTCAAACGATCCGGGAAACGGGCCTGGGCACAGTTTGGATAGCCGTTGACTTGAAATTTTTCAGTGGATAGTGGTAACAACCAAAGATATCTATATATGCAAAGAAACAAATCTAATTAGTTTACAAATGAAGTTATGTGTTATAAAATGAAATGATGTAGGGAAAAAGTATTGAACACATGAAGAAAGAGAGGTGTAGAAAGGCAGTGAAAGCCCAGACAGCAGCTGAAATCTCTCAGTAGTTCTTCAGCAACCCTCTGCCCTTTCTCATTGTAAATTAATATCAACTGCTTCAACCCAACATCTACATTATCAGGATGATGAAGATGAAACCAGGGTGGACGTTTTTAGCAAGACAATGATCCAAACCACAGTCAAAAAATTATTTTTTTAGAGAAAAAAAATCAAGCTGTAGAATGGCCCAGCCAGTCACCTGACTTTTGAACCCAATAGAAAGTACAAATTAAAGATCAGATTTGATAGTCAGTCATAACCTACAGAACCATCAAGATTTTTATGCTCTGTTGAAGTCTGTGAAAACTCACCCCTGAGCAATTCATGTGACTTCATTTTCCACATCAGAGGCATCTTTAAGCTGCCATCACCAAAAAAAAGAAACTTTTATATAAAGTATTAAATACATTTCAGTAGTTCAGTACTTTTTCCTTGTGTCATTCTATTGTTATACATATAACTAATTTTTTCAATTTTTTTAATTTTTAATTTTTATATTTGTATTGTCTGGGTTTTCTGGTTCAATTTCATGTCAACAGCTCCTTTAGAAATATTATTCCTAGGAAAAAACATGATGTGTTTAATACTTATTTTCCACTGAAAATACAAAGCAAGATTGCATTAAATGATCAAAACTGAGAGTAGACGTTTATGAAATTACAAAAGATCTCTGTTCTTTTAAACCTTCATTTTGAAATACAACAAATATTCTTACACATATAATAATAAAGTGAAAATTAGAAACACATTTAGCTGCACTGTTTTCAACATTGATAATAATGAGACTTTCTTTACCACCAAATCAGCATATAGGAACAATTTCTGAAGGAGGTCTGAAAGAGGAATGATAAAGAAATTGTATAAATTGCACTTTTAAAAAATACTGTAATAACATTTTTAATATATATTTTTAAATCATGTTCTGACATGTCCCCAGTTCATACATGTCCCCAGACATTGTAATGTATGTTTCACTAATTTTATTATATTAGTTTTTGTTTTATACCACATTGGAATACCACTAGTACACATAAAGCGAGCTTACTTTCATTCATTTATTTTCCTTCGGCTTAGTTCCTTTGTTTATCAGGGGTCGCCACAGTTGAATGAACTGCCAACTTTTCCAGCATATGTTTAACGCAGCAGATGCCCCTCCAGCTGCAACCCAATACTGGGAAGCACCCATACATTCTCACATTAGCATACATAGGCTGTTTCTCAATTCCAAGAACACAGAGAACGGACTTGCATTCTTGTGAAGACCGGTCTTGCTAGGTCACCTCGGAAGAACGAACTCGGGAGACCACGAGAACGCGTCCTGTGAGAAATTAAATGCTGCATTCTTCCCTGGTTCTTCCTGATGGTCATATATTTTAATGGTAAATTTTTTAAACATTACAGCATTCATACAACGATTTATAGTTTTTCCCCTTTTTAACAATATATAGTCTGCATAAAGACTTTACAAATATACGTTGCACAATACAAATAAAACAGATTTTAATACGAATTTCAGCAAATGAACACGCTTAATGTGCCTTTATTAAGATTTTCATGGTCATGCTTATATTCACCGTCCAATTTAGAGAAACTCCTGAGATAAATAAGTTATATCTCTGAACTTTAATAATAAATCTATATAAAATGCAGCGCTTCCCACCTCCAGTCGCAATGACTTCTGGGACTTCTAGAGCGAGTTCGGTGCTCAAGTCTGCATCAGTGCGTCCTCAATATCAAAAACTCATCCGGGAAGTTTCACGCGTCCTCTGTTCTTGCGGTCTTAAGTATTGGAACTAAACTTTGGCAGCTGATGATGACACGTGAACACGAGGACGCAAGATCGCTGAAGAACGCATATTGAGAAACAAATAGACTATGGCCAATTTAGCTTATTCAATTTACCTATAGCACATGTCTTTGGACTGTGGGGGAAACCAGAGCACCAGGAGGAAACTCACACGAACACGGGGAGAACATGCAAACTCCACACAGAAATGCCAACTGACCCAGCCGAGACTCGAACCAGCGACCTTCTTGCTGTGAGGTGACAGTGCTAACCACTGAGCAACTGTGTCGCACAGCTTACCTTCTTATGACATAATTATTTGTTATATGCTATGGACAGATATTATGGAAGGGCAGAAATGTCTAAAAGCATCTTTACACGTAGCAAAGATGGCACAGAACCCAAACCTGAAGCAGTTTACACAAACTGTTTAATGTGGCATAGCATCTTTACACTGAATTCCGAGCTGATGCAGACCAGCTTTAGGGCCGCCCAGGGGTGTTGTCAGCAATGAACAGCAATTAAGAACATTCAGATTGTTGTATTGCAGTGATTGTTCATCTGCACCAAACTCTTGAAGACTTAATAGGTGATTTATTTTAAAACATTAACATTTCACATGCTAATCTGCCCCACGTCTTTGACTATTTATAGTCCTTTTCTTCGATAGCTCTGTACAGCAAGGTTTTATTTCTCAAAGGGCACCTATTTTACCCCTCTTTTAAGATTTAAGATAAGTATTTTGTGTTTCCAGAATGTTTCTGGCTCAAAACACCCATAAGATTATTTATTATACCTTTTTAAATCTGGGAAATTTGAGCTGTTAGGACGTTGTAGCTGTTTTTGTTGCCTGTGACTGTGACTTCCCACGTGCGTGTCAGAGATATGCTTGTATTGATCTGATGCGTGTAGCCTTCACGTAGATAAACAGCACAGTGACAGACAATAATGAAGCAGATCTCTCTTACTACAGTAAGAACTTTCCCAACTGTTATTTGATATATTTGTTGTGGAGTTAATTCACGCCTTTCTGCAACTATGAGTCACACACAATGTCATTACCAACACAAGTTTAGCTTTGCATTGTTTTTGTATGACAAATATGACAGGATACACGTTAATAGACACTACTGTATAGACATCCGTTATGTTAATGTACAAAATACACCAGATTTAACGTCCACAAACCGGGATTGAAGCGTCTTCTTTTTTAATTGTACTCACATGCGACTGTGGTGATGAAATATGATTGTGGTTTTTCTCTATATATTACAAACATGCACTGTTTTAAAACCTTTTTAAACTCATTCTTGAGGTGCAGATGATCGATGAGCTAAGATCTTTTGATCCCAGTTGCTTTGCGCAAGTCCTGTCTTGTGGATATACGCGTTACTGAGACATGTTAGTATGCATCTGTCAATCAATTCGGTGGGCGGGGAAACCACACTCCTATGTCACGTTGCAGTGGGCCTCAAAATGGGATGGATTTGGATCCTATTTTAACATCAGTTGTGTTTCTATCACTCCCAATATGACAGTGGATACACTATACCTGCACACAGTTCTGTCCAAACAGCTTCCAAAAGTTTTTTCATAGGTGCCCTTTAAAATCAGTTAATGACAACTATAAAAGGATTTATTAATCTGGAATAATTTCTTAGGTAATGCCTAATATTGCATTATAATCCAATCATTTGATTAAATTAATAACTAATAAAATTTATTCATTCATTTATTTTCTTTTCAGCTTATTCCCTTTATTAATCTGGGGTGACCACAGCGGAATGAACTGCCAACTTATCCAGCACATGTTTTACGCAGCGAATGCCCTTCCAGCCGCAACCCATCACTGGGAAACATCCATACACACTGATTTACACACACATACACTACAGACAATTTATCTCACCCAATACACCTATACCACATGTCTTTGGACTTGTGAGGGAAACCGGAGCACCCGGAGGAAACCCACGCGAACACGGGGAGAACATGCAAACTCTGCACAGAAACGCCAACTGACCCAGCCGAGGCTTGAACCAGTGACCTTCTTGCTGTGAGGCGAACATGCTACCCACTGCGCCGCCGCGTCGCCCACTAATAAAATTTACAACTATAACTATAATATAGCCATTTTTATTTGAATGCATTAACTAACGTTTGCTAACAAGACCTTATTGTAAAGTGTTGTTACTTAAGTTCTTTTGCCATTTTTGAGAGTCCATTGGGAGAAATTGAAAAAATGAAGTTACGTAGAGTTAGAGCAGAGACCGGTTGACAGGAACCACAAGTTTCTGCTGTGTGGAGGCTCTTTAATGAAAGAGCAACAGGAGACACTGCAAGGACAAATCACACAGCTGATGCTGTAATGGAGGTGAGGTCCTATCTTGAGGAGCCCTACATCCAAAGAGCTGAAGACCCACTGATCTTGTGGGAGGGCAAGGCTTCGGTCTACCCACGCCTGGTAAAGGTAATGGTAGGAAGACTTTGCATTGTTGCAACATCGGTGCCCTCAGAGAGTCTTCTCAAAAACAGGACAAATGATTACAGAGAGGAGAAATCCAAGCTGAGGCATCTCATATTTCTCAATGCCAACCTGCACTAAAGACACAAGTGTTGTTATATATGTTTATTATATATGTTAAGACTTTTCCCTTTATTTAGGTTATTTGATTTGTTTGCTGTTGTTGTGTTCAATTATTCAAATAAAGTTTTATTTAAATGTTAAATAATAGTAACTATGTATTTAAGAAAAATAAGAAATTAAAAAGTTGCTTACCAATACACAAAACATTCACAATTGATAAATTGGGCTAAAATAGAAGGATCTGAGTGATACTAAATAAAGAGCCATTTGGGAGCCGTAAGAGCCGGATCTTTTAAGGGAGCTGATCCAAAAGAGCCGAATCTTTGAAAACAGCCGAACTTCCCATCACTAATTCGCTGAGATTCCAGTGCGTTTGTTGTCCACCCAACTGTCATAAAAGCACACATCTGGTCCAAGCCTCTTCCCTGGAGAATCTTCAGTCTATAGCAATTAATGATTGGCTTTTGTACTAGTAGGCGGGGCTTCCTTCGCCATATTGACCGTTACATTTTTCCCCATTCAAAACTGTATGAGTGACATGTCTTCTGTATTCTATACTTTTTGGTTCAATCTAATTAAATTTGTTAGATTTGTAAAGTTTGTAAAGTTCATTCATTCATTTTCTTTTGGCTTAGTCCCTTATTTATCAGGCGTTACCACAGTGAATGAACCACCAACTATTCCAGCTTAGTCCCTTATTTATCAGGCGTCACCACAGTGGAATGAACCACCAACTATTCCAGCTTAGTCCCTTATTTATCAGGGGTCACCACAGTGAATGAACCACCAACTATTCCAGCTTAGTCTCTTATTTATCAGGGGTCACCACAGTGGAATGAACCACCAACTATTCCGGCACATGTTTTATGGAGCGGATGCCCTTCTGGCCGCAACCCAGTACTGGGAAAGACCCATACACACTCATTCACACACGCACTCATACAATACGGCCAATTTAGTTCATCCAATAGACTTATAGGACATGTATTGGGTTGTGAGGAAATCAACGCGAACAAAGGGAGAACATGCAAACTCCACAGAAATGCCAACTGGTCTCGCCGTGACTCGAACTAGCAGATCTTCCTGCTGTGAAACAACTGCATTTTTATCCTCACTCAATAACTGAAAGCATTTTTCCCTAATTTTGAATTATGCTTAACTTCATTGTTTGTGCATACAAATGATTAGTACATCATCCTCATGATGTGATATATGAATGAGAAGAAATGGAGATGGTGAGAGAAAGAGAGAGGACACATGAGGAGGGAAGACAGCAAGTGAATTAGTAAAAGAGCATGGCAGAGTCTTCTGTGCCGCACCCACAGCATAGCATTACTCATTCATGCTCATAGGCTTTTCATGAGTTCCACTAGCAATCTAACATGATTTTATCTTCTTTGTACTCATATCTACCATCTTTAAATATATGTATGTTTTATCCTGAAACACATAGTGTTTTGTTTTCTCTTTCTGTCTTGTGCATGAATTTAGACCTGCTCTTTTTAGACCTGCGATTGTTGTGTCTGTCTTGTGGAGGGTTGTGGTTAGTCTGTCAGAGTGAGCATGTGTTTAAGGCATCTACTCTTGTCTTCTGAAGCACGTTACCATTTTTGGCTGCTCATTTTTTTCAGTTTTCATCTTGATCTTGTGAAAAAAACGTGACCCTGTATAAGCCTGAAACAAGCTGCGGTATAAATTGCTGTAGTGTCCAGATAAAACGCCCACTGAGGGACGCTGGAAGTGGTTTAGATTTTCTCCTATAAAAGCTAATGAGCAGATTTATTAAACAAAGCAAATTAGCATGAGACTGCAGACCTATAAAAGCAAGTGGAAAGTTCTGTAGGTGATCTACTGAGATTGCACCCATTAAAAAACAAACAAAATAACGCAAACACAGCACAAACATTTAGGAGCGTCTTCTGATTACAGATATTAACTTTTCTTAATATGGGGTCATATTGCCTCCTGATTTTACAAGATAAAATGAACTAAATCTGCCAGAAACCTGGTGTCAATATGGCTTGGGTCCCATGTGATTGGACTGGATCGGAATGTAGATTTTGGTGTTTAAATTTGATACCACTTAAATGCCTGAGTAGGCACAGGATACAGAAGATTGTATAAATGCTTCTTTATGTGCCAAATGTATAGACTACATTTTAAAATCAATAATCTGTAGCCTCTTTTGGGCCAAACGGTTCTGTTTACTTAAATGTACCATTCCATGTCTGATTCAGTCAGTTTCATTTTCCGATGTGCTGCTGATAACGGAACTTTGAAATTTAATACAAATGCGTCAGTCCTTGCCTTGTTAATGTAAGTGTAGTGTAAATTGTGATATGTTCGATGATCAGATATTTATGGTTTTGGAACTCTTTTCTTTTGATATTTACTTCGTTGGTTAACTAAAAAAAAAATCTATATATCACAATTCTATCTAGTTAGCTATGGAGAAACTGGCAGCCAGGACACAGAGTAATGACATCATGTGCACACTAGGGTTGGGCGATGTTGACCAATTTAGCATCGTACGATGTCTAATGTGAAACATCGCGATGGACGATGACATCGTCTTCATAGGGGAGGTGAATTAATTATATATGAATAATTAATTAATTCATAACAAATTAATTATTTGTAGCCTACCATTTCAACTACCTGGTCTTTGTTTACCCATAACCAAATCATAAATAAATAAAGATAAGTTACACACAAATTACCACCTGTCAATCACTTTTTCCGAGGGACTCTGGCATGAGTAGGCAGAGTGATCCGTGTCAGTCATTTGTTTGGTACGGTGGATGGTGTAGGGGTGTCGCGGACGAAAGTGAGCAGCGCAGGGCTCTCGCGGACGAAAGTGAGCGGCTCTGGGGTGTCGTGGACGAAAGTGAAGAGGGTTGGGGAGTCGCGGAACAAAGTGAAAATGAACAGTGGACAGGGGAGCAGGGAGGTTGAGGAGGGAGATCGGTAAAATGAGGTGCTGGATCAGATTTCAGAGATGCCGGATCAGGATCTGGTGTGTTCCGGCACAAATTAAGCCCTGGATAGAGACAAGATTAATTAAATATCACGTTTAACAACTATAGTGAGACACGATCCAGCGGTACGTCCTTGATAAACTGTCTGACGTACACTGTTCTCTGGAGCTCAGACGAGCGCATGACAGTGTGTGTGTCTGTGGCTGTGTGTGTGTGTGTGGCTGTGTGTGGTCACGTGATGTGCGTTTTCAGTGGACGGAAGGTTGTTCAGAAATGCTAGATGAAACGCCAGTGTGGACGTGGATCATTTTTGTTCTAAAATGCCATTTTAATACTTAACTGTATTTGTGTAAACGGGGCCTGAGTGTGTATTTTTCACGAGCGGGTTTGCGACGGGGACGGGGCGGAAGATCGGCGATGCCGGCTCAGCATCGTGATGTCTAACGGCCCAACCCTAGTATAGAACACGCTGATGTGAGACATCTACTCCAGCCAATCAGACGAATTCACATCCACGCTGTTCATGAAAATAAAATATGAAGTTGTTCACAATAATTATCCATCCACAAAATCTGTAATACAGTTAAATGTGTAAACATTTAGCTGCGGTTGGCGCTTCTGCCGTTGGATGTCTCTGTGATAAAGCAGCTGCATGAATGCTAAAGCTTTAAATAAAAGTAAAACCATCAAGAAAAGACCGACCCCTTCTATGTTTACAAATACAAGCTGTTTCGAGGTTAATTTTTGGTTAATGATGTCAGAATTTTCTGATATTTTGGAATTGATGTGTAAATGGTATTTTCCAGAAAAAAAATCTGTACTGTTCTTGTCTGTGTGAACAGCATTTGTTTGAATTTACCGGTAAAGTCGTTTCGGAAATTATTTTCTGGATATTTACCGGTATCACTGTGTGAAAGGGGCTACCAGTCCAGCATGGTTCAGCACATTTGTCTAAGGGGCCGTTCACAATTTACATATTGCTTCTTTTCCTCACACAAGTTCATTATTTCCAATGGAGGCTCGTGGCTTACGCGCTTTCCAGGTGAACTCAGTTGAAAACATCTTTTCAAAATGCCGTGAGTGCACCGCGAGTTACGTGACAAGAACTGACCTGTCAGCTTCATACACTGTATGGAATATACACATTTCAGTAGACTAATTATCTCAGAACACCCAAATACTGCAGTGCTTTTAAATTTACTCCATAAATAAAACTTGTAACAAACCTGCAGTAATGTTTTGTTAGTTTATCATCATCTAAAAAAAAACTGTTGATGGTCGCCTATAACATTAGACAACAAAGGAGCATGAGTACAAAAAGCACTTTTAGGGGCCGATCACACCAAACTCGCTTTTTGCGTTGAGATGCACCTGTTTTGAATGGTTTACTAACGGCCGTGAGCATTGTGCATACTACTTATGCACTCTGCGCGCCTCGAGTTGTAACCGCTTGCTGCGCATCGTGTTTTGGCCGTTGCGTCCTGTGCGCTCGCAGTTGAAAAAAACTCAATTCTGAGCGGAAAATGTTTGTTACATCAGTCGCGTCTTTTTCATTCTCCAATCAAATGAAAGCAGAGGCGGGGTTTCCGTTGGGGTGCCTGCAGTGTTTGTGTTGTCAAGACAACAATGTAGAGTTTTAAAGATGGAGGAGAGACTTGTGATTGCTGTTTTGAGTTATCCGGTGCTGTATGACTCACAATCACAATATTATTACATTTTAAAATTATATTAATATCAACAGCAACACTCACGCACATTACGCAGCTGATTCAGTTGTCACCTAGCAACATAAAAAGTGCACCGCACTTCTTTTTCTCCTGTCAACAAAAAAGGCAGTGAGGTGTACTTCGCGTTTATGGATTGGAAAAGTTTGGTGTGATCGGCCCCTTAGACGTGATATGTGAATGGCCCTTAACCATGCCTAGAATTCCAGGCTGAAAATGGTTTGTAATTGTGCAAGATATTTTCAGGCTGAAGTGGAAGCACAACTGAAACTAATGCTAATTAGCTTGTGCTAATAACAGAACTCTTTGCAATGTAATACATATGCGCCAGTTGTTGCTTTAGTTCAAGTGTAATGTAAACAGTGATATGGACAATAATCAAATATTTCTGTTTTTGGGACTCCTTTTGTCTGATATTTACATTGTTGAATATCAATAAGAAGTAGATGACAGATAGATAGATAGATAGATAGATAGATAGATAGATAGATAGATAGATAGATAGATAGATAGATAGATAGATAAGTAGATAGATAGATAGATAGATAGATAGATAGATAGATAGATAGATAGATAGATAGATAGATAGATAGATAGATAGATAGATAGATAGATAGATAGATAGATAGATAGATAGATAGATGAAGACTAATTGATTGATTGATTGCACTAAACAGAAAAATGTGAAGCCAGTGTATAAAGTTAATAAAGTTTTACGTTCAATTATTGCTGTTAAGTCAAAAGTGAATGTAGTGTTCCATCATAGATATATACACTAGATATCGCATAGGGACCCTGAGCATGCGTCAATAGCGCTGCCACATTGGTACAGTGCTTCTAGGACAAACGTCATTCAACCGCACTAGTCAAGACAGTGTGCCAATGTCCAGATGCTGGACTTTAGCGCTGTGTTTGCGTTGTAGTAACGAGCAAACAAAGAAAACAAAGCACAAAGGCAGAACATTTCATAGGTAAGATTTTGTTTTTTATGTTTTTGTATGTTATGAACTTTTGTGCTTAAAAAGTAGTTATTGATGATAATACAGTCTCTTGCTGCATTCACCATAAGGCAAAGTAGCACCAACTCGCACTAAATTCTAGACTTATGCTAGTTTTGTTGAATAAAATAAGCAAACTATGGTATGAAATATGACAAGAAGATGCTGCTGTGCTAGAAACTTGTATTATTGTCAGCTAAGTGAACGAGTCGTTCATAACGGAGATTCATTCATAAACGGATCGCTCCCTCCGTCAGAATGAGAAGTGAAAGCTGGAGAGGGGGTGTGTTTCAGGACATGGATTAGATCAAATTAAACAGGGCAGGAGGGTAATGCATTTCCATGCACACAAACACTCACTTTTTGTCAGGAATGCCCGTGCGGTCACATCAATCAATGTAGAAAAGTGATGTAAAATTATAATATTTCGTAATTGAAAAAAATATTTGCATACTGACCACCGGGGAAAACTCCCGATCATAGATATATGTGTATATGTGTATTTCTCTGGCTTTGGATGGCCACAGTCCTCCGCTTCACCTTGGTCCCGCATTCATTTCAAAGGAGCGCTACCCTGTACTAAAATGGCGGCTCTATTGACGCATTCGTTCTAATAGACAATAGCAGGGTAGGCGACATCTAGTGTATATATCTATGGTGTTCCATAACATGTCTGGTGCCACAGCACAAGCCTTGCCCCCTTAGCAAAGTGAATTGAACTAAACCGAACTAAATCATACCGTGGGCACAATACGATGAACCAAACCAAACTGTGAAATTTGTTACACCCCTAGCTCTGTGCTGTTATTTCTGATTAGCTAGAATATGCTGTTTACCCAGACAAAAAAAAATGTTTCTAAAGGAACACAGCACTTTAAAAAAAAGGCTCATAAATAAATGAATAGGATCATTTTACAACGACCCTAGACTTAAACAGTTGAGTTTACCATTTTTGAATCCATTCAGCCAATCTTCTAGTCTAGTGTGAGCACTTTTAGTTTAGCTTTAGCTTAGCATAAATCATTAAATCAGATTAGACTTGATTACTTTAGGGAAAAACGTAATTTTTACTTATTTATGATTACAAAACAATATATTTACGTTTAGAAAATGCTTCTTGATTTAAGAATTTTTAGATATTTGGATACTAAGATATACTAAGAAATCCCTTTTCTCAGTGTGCTTTGTTAGAGTCAAATACTGTATGTAGCCCTAGTGCCCATTTTACTCAGAAATTGCAGCGGTTTGTTCCTGCACTGCGATTTCTCACATTTTGTAGACTCACGTTTTTCCTCCTGAGAGCAGGAAGCTGATTGTTATCTCGTAGCAGAATGAATAGTGAAGTGTGATTAACAATGCGGACCCTCAACCCACCCATGAGGCGTCCACATTTCTTCTCTCGGCCTGACTGGATTTGTCAGCTTTTTATCTGTTGCATTAGGATGATAGAATAAGCTGCACCCATAGGAGAGAATCTGCCTTAGAATGATGGAGGCGGTCAGATCTCTGTTAATAATTCAAACCGCACAGGGCTTTATGAGACTCTTTCGTTAAATCAAAGCCTTTTTTTTTTCAAGACAGTCAAGACAGGGACATTTTGTGTTATCTTCTGGTTGAAGCAGACGAAAAATAAATTGATAGATTAGTAATTGGCCCACAAGTGAGTTATTTTAGGAAGTTCTAACTGGAAAAGTATGTTAATGGGCAAAGTGGTTTAAAAGGGTCATATCAGGAGAATCAGAATTTTCCTTGATTTTTAAAAATAAGTCACGGGTTTGGCAGGCGACACCATGGCTCAGTGGTTAGCACTGTCGCCTCACAGCAAGAAGGTCGCTGGTTTGAGTCCCAACTAGGTGAGTTGGCGTGGGTTTCCTCTGAGTGCTCCGGTTTCCATCAAGGTCCAAAGACATGTGTTATAGGTGAATTGAATAAGCTAAATTGGCCATATAGTGTTTGAGGGTGTATGCGAGAGTGTATGGTTGTTTCCCAGTGCTATCCGCTGTGTAAAACATATGCTGAGTAAGTTGGCGGTTCATTCTTCTGTGGCGACCACTAATAAAAAGGGACTAAGCTGAAGGAAAATGAAGGAATGAATGAAAAACCCACTGCTGCTGTTTATATTACTAAAAAAAGACTGAATTAAATAGATTTTATGGTATTAAATTATATGAAGTAATAGTCATAATCCACGTGTGATGCATTTTTAATTTAGACTTGAAAATTACATTTACACTAAACTGTTGTAAACTGAGTGCTTAAACATTTTTTTTTTCACATTTTTTCTTCTCGACACTTGGCAGATTATTTAATAAGTAAAAAAAAATAATATTTTAATGCTGTAGAATTTTTGGTTTATTATAATAAATACATTGATTGATTGATTGATTGATTGATTGATTGATTGATCGTTACTCTCAGGCTGTGTGGCGTCTCGGACTTCTTCATAGACCTGTGACAGGCTGCCCTAATGCTGACATCACCAGTCAACCTGTCTTTATTTGATACTGGTGCAAAAAAATCACCAAGTGTTAATGTGAATATGTAGATCCATGCATCCATACGGCAGACTAAGTAACGTTATAGCGTTAGCTAGTTAGTGACATTGTACAGCATTTCCATTCTGCTAGCTCACATATCTTCATAATTCATTATGTATGATGAAGCATACAATTTAAATCCTTTGGCCAATTCGGTAGCCGGACATTTAGATGATAATGAGCATATCCGATGGACATCTGTTAACTTTGGTAGTTCCTGGAGGCTTCTTGTATAAAACAACGCCTTAGCGGAGAGTGAAAAACTGGAAGTGTTCTACCCAGGTTGACTGAAACGCGAAAGTTGCGCATATAACCTATTATATAACGTATAAAACACTACTTTTTCAATAACAAGCCTATTCACCTTATTCTCCGCGTATGAGCGGGCGCAGCCATTTGAATCATTTTGGCTCGAGACTTCCGGTCTCATTTACTTCCATTCATTTTTAGACGTTAAAAACAGCCCGTTCTGCTGCTTGATGTTGCAAACTGATGTTTTCCCATTATATTATTCTATTTTATCTGTATAATCATGCAAACACTTGTTTGTAGAGCGAGTAGTTTGACCGTTTTCAGCCGTTTATTATTCCTAGTCATTTCTCCCATAGGCAACTGAATCGGAAGTTCTAAAACAATCGCAAAAACGAGCGCACTTCCGCGTTGAAGAATAAGGTCAATAGCGCACATAGATATATACATATCTATGGTTAGCGCATATGAAATGGCGATGAGCGGAAGTGTTCTACCCAGGGATCCGGTTTGGTCACGTGACGTTCGACATATACCCTATTGCAATACTAAAATAATAATAATAATAAAAATCATATAAGTTTCTAATGCACTCAAAAAAATACAAAAATAAATAAATAAATAAAATAGACGGTCACACTTTATTTTGATAGTCCGTTTGTTGAATTTAAATGACATTGCATCTACATGCCAACTAATTCTCATTAAATTACAAGTAGACTGTTAGGTTGGGGTTAGGGTTGGGATTAGGGTTAGGGTTAGGGTTAGTGTAAGTTGACATGTACTTGCAAAGTTTCTTATAGTCAGTTAAATGTCTATTGAAGGAGCATATCAACAGATACTAAGCAGACAGTCTGCTAATACTCAAATGGACCATCAAAATAAAGTGTTACCTAATAGAAATATAAACAAACAAAAACAAAACAAAAGATTTAAGCAAGTTAAAAGAGCCCTCATCCCTCATCTTTTATTTACACCAAGATACAACATTACAGTGTAGCATTTTAGATCAAATCACAAAACGGATCTATTCTCAAAGTCACTGCAAGATTTTATTTTAATAATCAAAGCATGTTTTTCACTAAATTAGTTTCCCCCTCATTTTTCAGCATTACAGTGATTTTTCTGAATTCATTCAAATACTACATACTGATTTGGTGATGAAGATCATTTCTTCCAACGTCACTTAAATGAACTGGACTTGTGGGGGAAACCTGAGCACCCAGAGAAAACCCATGCGAACACGGGGAGAACATGCTAACTCCACACAGAAATGCCAACTGACCCAGCCGAGGCTCAAACCAGCAACCTTCTTGCTGTGAGGCAATTGAGCTACCCACTGCGCCATTGTGAAGCCAACATAACATTTTAATATGCGAAAAAGATTCACAGACTTAAATGATGACACAAACAAATGACGCTGTGTTTTCAGTAGATCTAAACTTTGAAGGGCACCTCTTTTACCTCTTTTAGAAGATGTAAAATGAGACTTTGGTGTCTCAAGAATGTATCGAATGTATTGAGTTTCAGCTCAAAATATCCATCAGATTATTTATTTTATAATGTAGACTCTGCCCATTTTGGTGTTTGAGGGCAATGTAGCTGTTTTTGTAGCCTGTGGCTTTAAATCCAAATGAGCTGCATCACCCCGCCCACTGTTCCAACATGCGAGTCTGTTTCTCATGCATTACGTCAGATAAACAGCAGTCAGTGATAGAGAAAAACATGGATGAAGCTGAAATAAGGTCGCTAGTCAAAAATACCAAATAGGTTTATTTGATATATTTGAGGTGGAGTTTAATCAAGCCTTTCTGAAATGATGAGTCACACACAAATGTCGATTGCATTACAAACACACATATGTGCGCTTACTGACACCATGTGGCCGTGGTGATTATAGCGGTTAAGAATTACATGGCAATTTTACTGTCTTTATTACGAACATGCTCTGTTTTAAAAACGTTTTAAACGTATAAAATTATTATTGAGGTGCAGCTGATCAAAGAGAGTTGTAATATATGTTTTATTCCCAGTTTCTTTGCAAAAACTGTTCTGTGGACATGTGTATACATGTTGTTATTATGGAGACATTGCATCAATTCGATGGGTGGGGAAAACCGCACTCCTACATCACCTGGGCCTCAAAATCACTGGAATTTGGATCCTATTTTAATGTCAGTATATTTTAAAAAAGAAAGTGTATAAAGAGTGTTTATATCACTCCAATATGACAGCGGACACACTGTTCCTACACACAGTTCTGTCCAAACGGCTTACAAAAGTTGATTTTCATCATACTGTAGGTGCCCTTTAATTCTAAACTTGAATTAAACTCAAATAAAACATCTTTGTGTAAACACTTTCAAACTCACGAGACAAGAAACAACGGGAATACTAATCACACACCACTTTAAGAAAATTGAGAAGAACACTAAATCATTAATGACTGCTTAATTTTAAATCACAAGCACAATCGCTGCAATATACCATGAATATTCAAAATACCGCACAGCCCTACATACATTTTAAGTGGATCAGAGAAAAGTAAAATGATAAAATATGTATGATATGACCTCTTTAAGAGCGCATCGGGGATGGGGAGATGATCCCTAAGTAGTGCGCAGTCTGTGGCAAGCAGCATTCACTCCCTTAAATCAATACTACAGACCCTCCCTCGTTCCACTGCCTCATCTGAAAGGCATTACGTAATGTCCAACCATTATGCTGTCATTAGCTAAATATAGCTCTTTGTCCTCCTCTCAGACAGAGGGACGAGGATTCAGGAAAGGGACTTTGTGATAACCGGAGTAAATATAATTTGATTGCTGTAATGTTTTTGTGTTTGTGCAAGAGTGAGACAGTCTCCTGACCTCACTATGGCCGTCGCTCCATTGCATCAGTAATGCATTTGTCCTGGAGTAAACGTAACATTAACCACAGCTGACTTCACTTGTGTTTTTTAAGGAAGCTTGTGCTGCTTAGTGTGTGTGTGTTGTCACCAATAAATAAACATTGGCTTTGGAGAAAAGTGTTTGTAGATGTAGTAAATGTAATTTCGGATGTTTCTGTTTTGATTTAATTAAAGATGTTGAATGATGCATTCCAATTTGCCTACTTATACTATGTCCTAAACGTATTTTGTGAAGAAACAGTATATACTTTTGAGTGTGTAACATCGGGGTGATAAAACGGATCACAGTTGATATGTGATTCTTACGGATCACAACCCACGGTTCGGAACACACATGACCCTCAGATTAATATTTATTTTTTACTTGTAGATTAGCCTAATCCTAAATTGCCTCTTGTGTCATTCAGATCACATGTATGTAAGCATTTATGCTTTCCTGTAAAATATAATGATGACGGAAGAAGTTGTGGTAGGTTATTCGGGATGTGTTGGGTTTCTTAGGTTATTAAAAGTGTTATGTGTCACTACTTGTTTAGCCTGCATTAATGCATTCAGTGTAAGCTGCACGATCATTCATTAAAACATCGGGATCTCAGCACCCATGCAAAATAAATTATAAATGATGGTGATTTGCATATGTTTATTAAACCTTCGAATCGCTGCATTTAAATCTGTGTTTGAAAACAGATTTAGATTTACAACATACATTAAAAAATACTCATTAAATAAAAATAAAAGGTTACAAACAGTTAAATGTAAACTACGCCATGTCATTTTTTATGAGTGTAATAAGTCTTTTCTTTTATTGTGTTTACAGGTCTCCTGGGCTAGTGTGTGTGCATGTGAGTGTGTGAGTGAGTGAGTTTATTTCTACATGTGAGTGTGACTGTAGATCTTCATCATGGCCTCAGTGAGTGTGACCTTGGAGAATCAGCTGCACAGCGCTCAGAAGAACCTGCTGTTCCTGCAGCAAGACCATGCCAACACACTGAAAGGCCTTCATTCTGAGATCCGCCGTCTGCAACAGCACTGCACAGGTACGCACACACACATTGACAGCACAACTGCACAAGGCAGCATACCTACACACATACATAATTCATTTGTAAAGTGTCCGCAGTAAACGAAACACCATGATGTAAAGCTCTGTGTGGAATCGATTTTTCAGTTCCACTCTTGAAAGATTTTCTTCCGCTCCCACTAAAAATAACTCATACTTCACATCAGTATCTTCCCACTTACTCTTACTAGCAATGTACACATCTAGTGTAATGATTAATTCTGGACAATTTTATAATGCATCAAATTCAAATTACAATTTTTTGCTTATGTAAGATATTTTGCTGAGCAATGATGAGGCAGCGTATCAGGGCTCGACATTAACTTTTTTACTTGGTAGCACCAGTGCTCCCAACTTCAAATATTTAGGAGCAGCAGAAAAAATTTAGGAGCACCCACCAAAAATGACTGAGCACCGCTGCAAATAGTATACTAAGGGATTTATTGTATTTGAAAACAACATCAATTAGGACTACCAAAAACCATAAACAACTATCTAACTAATGCTGTGATAACTTAATATTTTGTTCAATAATTCCAAAATGAATGTTTATTAATTATAAAATATTAATGATGACGATGATGACAATAATACTAACAATGAATAACATTTCATCATCATTCATCATTCATCATCATGCTGCCTTGAATGTGCTTGAATATAAATTATGTGCTACAAAACAGTCCTACTGTTACTTTATGAAAAATAAATTTATGGTTTGCAGCAAACACAAAAGAAGCATTGCAGTAAGAAATATTTATTTTGCACTATTGTTTTTATATGCATGTCAATTTAATAAATACTATTTCTGCTACAAAACAAACAAAATATTATAATAAATCATTAATTCAAGGCTGAAAGCTGCAAAGCAGCCAGTCATCAGTAATTAAATAGAAAAATAATATACATCTCAAGAAAGAATAGACAAAAGAAAGTAAGAAAAGTCTCGCTTTTAAAAGTTTTGGTTTCGGTTTGTGTCATTTTCGTTATGAGCTGATTTTCATTTCGCTGTGTTTGTGGAAAAGCAGGCGACTCAGCCGACCCAATATATGAGGGGGCAGAGCAGGATTCTCGTGATGACCACCGGCGCAATACCGGTCTTTGTTATAAGCCGCATCAGTTTAAACTCAGTAAAGGCGAGCTTCTTTGGCCATGATGTGTACCGTGTTAGATTTTACATTTAGCGGACATTTGCGCTGAACACGCAGTGAATGCAAAGCATCGAGATTCGGTGTACTTTTCACTCTTCAGCCGTTTGCATTTCCCGCGGTCACAAAAGCTCCTTGTCATCTGACAGCGGAAAGCCTTGAGTGATTGACAGCTAATATGAACCAACATAGCGTAGAGAAGACCGATTCAGCACGTTTTTAGAAAAAAAAATCAAAACAGGTCGCACTACAACCATTATATGCAGTCGCACAAATGCTCCCAAATATATTACGAGGTCGCAAAGCTTAAATTTCGGGTGCATATGCAACCAAAATGGTCGCAATTTCGAGCCCTGCGTATGCATTATTATTATATTATATTATAAGTTTATATGTGTGTTTGGAGGACATTAGAGGATTTATTATAAATGAGAGAACGTAGAGTGGATAATTGCATTGGCACTCGTGTTGTTCACACATATGAAGTGCCCTCATAAGGGGCTGTTCACATATTGCATCTTTTCCGGGTGCAAGTTGATCATATCCAATGGAGGCATGCGGCTTGTGTGTGCATATTGAAGCGACGTGCCTTCCAGGTGAAGCTAGTTGAAAACAGCTCAACTTTTCAGAATCCCGCGAGCGTGACAAGAACTGATCGATCAGCTTCATACTTTGTATATCATATACACATTTCGGTAGAATCATTACCTTAGAACACCCAAACACTGCAGTCCTTTTTAATTTTCTCCATAATTAAAACTTGTATCAGAGATGCAGCAATGTTTTGTCAGATTGTCATCCTTTGAGAAAATGGTTAATGGTTAATCGGACGACAACGGAGCACGAGGGCAAATTGTGTTGAAAATGGTGAAGGAAGCTACGTGTTCATGCTTTCTATTCGTTTTAAGACATAATATGTGAACAGCATTTTGTAAATTGTGCATTTCATGACATTTCTTGTACACTACCTGACAAAAAAAAAGAGCAGCAAATAATAACTTGACTTCTAGTTGACCATTTGGAAAAGTTGCAAAAGGTAGATATTTATGATGAATCATATATGTTGAACTGCATCCCAATCATCACAAATACTGCAGAAGACCTATTGGAACCCACATGGACCCAAAATTCTCACAGAAATCAGTCAAGTTTGGTGAAGGAAAAATCATGGTTTGGGGTTACATTCATTATGGGGGCGTGCGAGAGATCTGCAGAGTGAATGGCTACATCAACAGCCTGAGGTATCAAGACATTTGTGCTGCCCATTACTAGTGATGTAACGATTCACCTGACTTACGATTCGATACAATTCATGATACTAATCTCACGATTCAGTCACGATTCTTAAAAATGAATTATTTGAAACAAATTTAAGATTGTTTGAAGAGCCCTTTAATTTTTTCTTGAATGCTGCATTTCTGTTGCAAAATATAATATATTTTCTGCCATAACTAAATTGCTATTTCGAAAACTAAAAAAAAAAAAAAGAATAATACAAACTAAAGAAGTCTCTTTAATATAAACAAACTAAAACTGTGACTGTGCTGGAATATTACATATTTTTTAAAAGAAATATCAGCATATCTATGTTTTCTGGCATAAACTGAGGTCTTTGCACATTTCCAATGTCCCCTGCTGATGAGAAAAACACTTACACTGAGGACTGAGATGGCTAAACCAGAGAGTGGTGTGTACAGAGGTGGTCAATAGGCCCTCTGCTCCAGGGGACTGGGCACTGGCATAAAAAAACTGATTATAAAATGACTAATTATATAGTCGGATAGAGACAGGAGATGAACTTAATTATGAAGGTGAATAAATATTTAAATATTCAATAATAATAAGCAAATTATTAAAATATGCATAAACTAATTTGAAAAGGAGAGGGTAAAAATAATCTAATACCTGGTTCTAAAACAACAGCACAACTTTCTCTTTTAAGCCCCGTTTACACTAATACGTTTTAGTTTTAAAACAGCATTTTAGAATGAAAACGTTCCACGTCCACACTGGCGTTTCACCCAGCGTTTCTGGACAACTTTCCGTCCACACTACATCGCTGAAAACGCACATCACGTGACCACACACACACATACACTGGCATGCACTGCAGCATGCTTTGAGCACATCTACCCATTTGAGAGCTTGATCTGTTCATCAAGGATCTACCGCTGGATCTAATCTTACTATATTTGTTAAAGTTTATATTTAATTCATCTTGTTGTCTAAATCTAAAGACATATTCCCCCACTTTGGTGTTTTGAATCTATTACTTGTTTTCAGGTAACTTGTTTTGGCTGAGTGCAAATATAAGTTAGGTTAATATATTAATTTATGTAACTGTATACACTGATTCAGCACATTTGACTGATTGCTTGCCTTTAGTTCCTATATTGCAGTTCCGTGTATCATGTTTTCATTTTATTGTTTAGAAAGTGAAACAACGTAGCCAGGGTGATGTGAATGAGGTTATACTGTACACTGTTCCCTTTGAAGATTTACTCGACGTGTCCTCGGAAGTTTGTTTTCCATATCAAACTTGCGAAGTCTTACATGTAACTTACAAGGAGAGGATGCAAGACTTTGTGTAAGCTACTTAATATTGAGGAAAAAGCCCCCAGATGTCTGCAGCCCCGCCTCTGTTTTCAGATGTTTCTGTTTTCCCCCATCCACACTGAGACGGAGCAGCAGCGTTTTAAAATGAAAATGGCCTCTTCAGCGTTTCCAAAAAGCTCAGTTTTCGGCGCTCGAAAACTCTGGCTTAGTGTGGACGGATGGTGTAACCGTAGCAAAACGTATGCGTTTTAAAACTAAAACGTATTAGTGTAAATGGGGCCTTAGTCTGAAAAACATCTTCACACTCTCGCTATGAAAACACTGATGCACCATGTGATCTCTGTAGCACTCGATGGAGTAAGCAGAGCTGCAAATCATCTGGTCCACATGATTTGGCTTATTGATAGTTTTTTTGCTAATAGATTTCTGTGACAGTAGTTTTTCACTGTGCTGATTTTGTGCTTTATTTGCATCATATTCGTTGTTTTGTTAGTGTAAATAAATGTCTTTTTGCAGTATTTCCACACAGTTTATCTAGCGCCCTTCACCGCTGTCATATTACTCTGCCACTCCACCTCTTGCTTGGCGCTGTTGTGAAGGTAAAGCGAGCTTGCGCCTGTAAACAGCCTCCCCTCTGGTCAAAACATGTATCGCGATTTATTTAACATTTTAACAGGTTTGAATTGTCACATATTTTAATAGTTACATCCCTACCCATTACATTACAAACCACAGAGGAGGGCAAATTCTTCAGCAGGATAGCGCTCTTTCTCATACTTCAGCCTTCACATCAAAGTTCCTGAAAGCAAAGAAGGTCAAGGTGCTCCAGGATTGGCCACCCCAGTAACCAGAGATGAACATTATTGAGCGAGTCTGTCGTAAGATGGAGGAGGCATTGAAGATAAATCCAAAGAATCTTGATGAACTCTGGGAGTCCTGCAATAACTATTTCTTTGCCATTCCAGATGACTTTATTAATGAGTTATTTGAGTCATTGCCGAGATGTATGGATGCAGTCATCCAAGCTCATGGGAGTCATACACAAAATCAATTCTTTTTCCACTGCACCATGACTTTATATTCTATACTGTACATTATTTCTGTTGAGTGACAAGACTTTTGTGTCAGACCTTACTGTCCTAATTAAATAATTAAAAATCAAGGCATGATCATTTTTTATTTTGGAAAAATAAGCGCAATCTAGAGGCCTTTGCCTTTCATATAAGCCATTCTGATACCAAATGATCAACTAGAAGTCAAGTTATTATTTGTTGTTCCTAAAGCTTGTAAAGATGACAAGACTTTTGTCAGGTAGTGTATTCGTTTAATGACGTTAACATCTCAAGGCCAATTGTGGTGGTGTCACTTTACAGGTCTAGAATGAAAACAAACATAAATCTCTGTCACTTTTCTGAAGACACGTCCTGCACGTACAGCTTGTGCCGTTTTGCCACCAGGTGACCTCTCAATGCTAATAGAGTAAAGCAGTGCTGCCAGAATTATTTTTCAGGCTTGTGAGAATACAGTTAACCTTTTTCTTGATGGCTCAATGTTGCTTCACACCACAGTCTCCATGACCGTTTTCATAAGTCAATATAAAGTCCTAAGTTGAAAATGGTCCTCTTGTGTGTGATAAATGAAGGCACGAATGAAACCGAAGCATAGAGCTAGACTAAACAAAAAAAGAGTTAATTAAAGCAGTTTTTCTGGGCAAATCCATAAAAAGTAAAGCAAAAAAAAAAAAAAAAACTAATAGCAATATCAGCATGAAATCATAGTCTACATTAGAACACACACATGCACACATAAATACACACAGGTTTGTTTTTGTGAATTGTGGGGACATTCCATAGGTTTCTGTTTTTTTAAATGTAATATGTTCATATTTAAAATTGCAAAGAGAATATTTGAACTTTAAACACTCTGATGATAGACATATTATACATTGCGCTTAAGTTTAAAACAATAATAAAGCTTGTTAACAGGTTTTTAACGATTAATGAAGGAATTATAATGCTTTGTTTTGCTATTTCATCTTCATTTACAAGTAGCAGGGTATTTGGAGCTACTGTATATTTCTGTTTGTTCGCATCTCGTCCCATTGTGCCTAGTTGGGCATAGTTGCAAACTGCTGTTACACCTAAAAGCATGTTCTTAGGGCGCACTCACACTATGCTATCCAAACCGTGACAAGGCACATCTCCTGGTTTGTTTGAGAAATGTGAGTGCTTTGAATCGGGCTCAGGCACGGTTCAGTTGGCCGGCCCTGGCCCGGTTGCAAGAGGTGTGCCAGAGCGCGGTTCACTTGGGCTTTGGCGCGGTATGCTTGTAATGTGAGTGCAAAGCACGCCTGAGCCTGAAACTCAAGATGAGGTGTGACTTTTAAGGGACTGTTTTATATGGATTTATTAATCATTCTTACTGTTCAATGAACGCAAACTGCCGTAGTTTATCGCCTTCACGGGACTCGACACTTGTAAACACCCCCGCCCACACTCCTCAGCGCTACAAAGCCAATCAATCACAGAGCTTGTGCTACGCGTCGTTGCGACGTGTAGTTACATTTTTTAAGAGGTGTGTGTCAGCGTTGGGCTATGCGACCGCGTGAAGGCTGCGCCGGACCATACGCGTGCACTTGACGCAGAAGTATAAATCAGTCTTTAGTCTTGCCGCGACACAAAGTGTGGCAGTAATGGTCATTTTAAAGTGTCACCCACTGTATATGCATTCATACACAAAGTGTCTAAGGTTTGACTACACATTAATACGGTTTTGTGAATTGTGGGGAGATTCTATGGGTTTGTGTGTTTTTTTATGTAATATGTTCATATTTAAAAGTGCAAAGAGAAACTGTGAATCTAAAGCACCCAGATGATAGACTTCTACATTTATATGCATTCATATAAAAAGTGTGTACAGTTTGACACTGACCCACTGACCCAGCTTTATTTACATGATAGAAAGGGTGGGGCTTTCAGATGAAATAGCCTTATAATGCTCACACCAATAGTGCCAATAAAAACAGCATTCAGTAGACTACAGAATTTGAAGTTTTGTGTTGTTTCTATCATCCCACTGACTCCATCATGCTCTTTTTTTTTATCCCCGGTTGACTCTCTCTTACGTTACTGATTCACAGTTGTTGCTGTGTCTGTTTCAGGTGATGTCTTGTGTCATGTGATTCTCAGGTGTTGTCATTGAAGGTAGTGTGATGCTCTGTGCTGCCAGGCTAACATCTGATCCCTCTCTCTCTCTCTCTCTCTCTCTCTCTCTCTCTCTCTCTCTCTCTCTCTCTCTCTCTCTCTCTCTCTTATTCACACTCCTTCTTTTGTCACTCTGTCCACTCCCTCTGTCCTCTCTTTTGTTTCACAGACCTGACATATGAGCTGACAATGCGGAGCTCTGATCCAGGCGGTAAGATTTCTCACACGCTCTTCATTTGTGCCTGCATTCACACACAAGGGGGCTTTTTGTGTGTGTGTGTGTGCGTGCGTGTGTGCGTGTGTGCGTGCGTGCGTGCGTGCGTGTGTGTGTGTGTTGGTTGCTAAGATCCTTTCACCCAAACCTGTTAAATACAAATATCTGACAGTCTGGTAGATGGAAGGACAGAGGAAAACATGCAAAAAGACATGCTGCCTACATTTATTTCTAGTCTCTCATTTTGTCTGTGAGTTTCTTTGTTCCCGTATAGAAATCTGATATATGGCAGTATATGCAAATGACATACATGACATAAAAGTATATATCTGGAGTTTACATATATAACATATGTGGGTAACACTTTACTTAAAGGGGTGTTCATAAGACTCTCACAAATCCTTTATAATCATGACATGACACATCATTATTGTGAATGAAATTTTATGCATACTTAAGACAACAGTTATTAGGTGTCATTTGTTCAGTAATGTCATTTTAAATGCAAAGGTTACATTGTTTTTAGTATGACAACTTGACATAAACAAATCACAACCAGTCTTCCTCTTTGTCATGACAACTTGACATTACCTGATTACTTGATAACACAATTGTCATAAATCTGTCATAAACATGATTGGCATGAGGCATTATAATTGTGTCATGAATATTTTGTTTATGTTTTCAGTGGAACAAACTGTATTTGGTATTAAATGTCTTCTTAAAAGTGTCATTAGTGTGTCAAATAATTTTTAATAGCATCATTAATATTTAGTGACGTTTTAATTCAGCTTGTATCACTGTAGATGATGCTTGTACCACTGTAAAAAAATATGAATGACACAGTTATAAAATTCATGACATATTTATAATGGCTCATGACAATCATGTTTATGACAGATTTATTACAACTTTTATTGTCTTGGTAATGTCAAGTTGTCACGAAAAAGACAAACATAGGTGATGTATTTATTTATGTCAAGTTGTCATAACAAGCAATATCATTTTTGCATTTAAACAGAGAAAATGACGCTTAACATTTACATTCATGACATGTGTCATGATTATAAAGCAGGGCTATTCAATTAGTTTGTCATGGGGGCCGGTTCATGAAAAGCATCCCAAATGGGGGCCGGAGATATGACTTGCAATATAAGTGATGACACAACAGCAAAATAAGAGCTCATATGTTGTATTTTTGCTCTTTAAGACACCCACGTTGACTTTTTCTACATTAAAACGTTAATATGTTGTATTTTGAAACTACATAATATCACTGCATTGTACAATGTGGCTTTTTTTACAAGCATATCCAAATGTATTTCGAGGCACAAAATCAGTGTATTGCTCCAGTAGGCTTCTTCTACATTCAGACACATTCATGTGTTATGTTTTAAACTGGGTAACAATTAGGGATGCAACGATTACAGATTTTGGTTGTACCATTATAGTCTGAAGAATAATCATGGTTTCACAGTCATCACCATTATTATGCATTTATTACATTTAAAACACTACTAGTTTAGAAAATCACAAGAAAACTGCTTATATTTCAAAGTGTTGTTTATTGCTGCTCAGTAACCAAATACAGCACAAAATACAAAAAACAAACAATAGTCCATTTCTCTCTTTGGACTTAAAAATAAATGAAAAAGTTTTTGATTTAAACATGAGTGATAATTTTACAATGAAAATAAATGACAGAACAATAAATAAATAAATAAGACTAAATAAAAATAGTATTTGTCTAATGTTAATATAAGCTATATATAAGATAAGAGTTTAAATGAACTGTTGGTATTATCTGCATTCATACATAATAATTTTAATCATTTTTAATAAATCATCTAACATATCTTTTGTTTACATTGCACTGAAAGCCACGCACAACTCTCACCACTACAGCCAGAGATAATTTCTACTGCAGGCGCGGGTGTGTTGGTCCGGTTGTGAGCTGTGCGCGCACCGCTTGCAATATGCGCACGTCTCAATTGGAAACAATGTACTTGCGCACGGAAAAAAAACGCAATATGTCAACGGCTTGCTGCTATAGTTAATCCAATGTGCGAGCATATTGGCATAACTTTAGTTGCAGCAGCTTTTTTCCGTGCAACAGAAATGCGGCGTTGAGAAGCCTTTAATGAATAAAAGCAGGGTTAATAGTCAAATCGGCTAATCATTGCATTCCTATTAACGATATCAGTGCATTGTACAAAAGGACTTTTCTACAAACATCCAAATGTTTTCCGCTGCTCGCACCACTCACTTAATGTCAGGTGACTCGCGCTCTGCGCAGCCTTTAACTGCAGCCCATGCTGTATTGAACAGACGCACTTCACTTTATAACTATAGTGGCCGTTTTTCGACTGAACTAAATTTATTTTTGATGTCTTAGTCACACTATTTAGGGGGCTGGAACAAGTTGCCTCGGGGGCCTGGTTTGGCCCGCGGGCCGCCAATTGAATAGCCCTGTTATAAAGGTTTTATGTTTAAATGCAATACTCAGAGACATGGCCAAGGTAAGAAAGGCTGAAAAACGACCACCACTGAATAAGACACACAAGCTGAAACGTCAAGACTGGGCCAAGAAATATCTCAAGACTGATTTTTCTAAGGTTTTAGGGACTGATGAAATGAGAGTGAGTCTTGATGGGCCCGTGGCTGGATCGGTAAGGTGGAGTACTGGTTTGGGCTGGTATCGTCAAAGATGAGCTTGTGGGGCCTTTTCGGGTTGAGGATGGAGTCAAGCTCAACTCCCAGTCCTACTGCCAGTTTCTGGAAGACACCTTCAAGCTGTGGTACAGGAAGAAGTCTGCATCCTTTAAGAAAAACATGATTTTCATGCAGGACAATGCTCCATCACATGCGTCCAAGTACTCCACAACGTGGCTGGCAAGAAAGGGTCTAAAAGAAGAAAAACAATTGACATGGCCTCCTTGTTCACCTGTCTGAACCCCATAGAGAACCTGTGGTCCATCATCAAATGTGACATTGACAAGGAGGGAAAACAGTACACCTCTTTGAACAGTGTCTGGGAGGCTGTGGTTGCTGCTGCACGCAATGTTGATGGTGAACAGATCAAAACACTGACAGAATCCATGGATGGCAGGCTTTTGAGTGTCCTTGCAAAGAAAGGTGGCTATATTGGTCACTGATTTGTTTTTTTTTTGTTTTTGATTGTCAGAAATGTTTATTTGTGAATGTTGAGATGTTATATTGGTTTCACTGGTGAAAATAATTGAAATGGGTATATATTTGTTTTTTGTTAAGTTGCCTAATAATTATGCACAGTAATAGTCACCTGCACACACAGATATCCTCCTAAAATAGCTCAAACTAAAAACAAACTAAAAACTACTTCCAAAAATATTCAGCTTTGATATTAATCAGTTTTTTGGGTTCATTGAGAACATGGTTGTTGTTCAATAATAAAATTGATCCTCAAAAATACAACTTGCCTAATAATTCTGCACTCCCTGTATATTTGAACATCAATGGTTGAAAAAAAAATATATATACAGTTGAAGTCAGAATTACTAGACCCCCTACTTTTCTTTTTTAAATATTTCCCAAATTATGTTTAACAAAACAAGGAAATTTTCACAGTATGTCTGATATTATTTTTTTCTTCTGGAGAAAGTCTCATTTTTGCAATATTTTGAAATATATGTTGCATATATGACATTTTTTATATATGTGAAATCCAAATTAACTAGTATATCATGTTTGCAATTATATTTATATGTATCAGATTTCTATATGAGGCAGTTCATTCCGCTGTGGCGACCCTAGATTAATAAAGGGACTAAGCCGAAAAGAAAATGAATGAATGAATGAATGATTTCTATATGGGTTTACATACCACTGTATAGTTTCCTCTTTCAGCAGGTTGTAAATAAGACTTTTTCTGTTTGTTTTCCCACAAAACAGGGAACTTTCTTTGAGAAAGAGAGTGTCCCTTGTATGCACATATACCTCCATGGCTGTGCCTTGTAACCTGGCAACCAGTGTTCCACCCAGACACACACATACATGTGCACACAAACACACACTGACCCCATGCTGTCACAGAGTCCTTTCCCTCTTTATATTTCATCCTGTATAATATATGTTGGCCTTTCAGTCTCGAAAACAAATACACAATAATGAAACATTTAGGCATCTGAAAGCTTCACACAGTTTCCATAGATGTATCCAGGCAAAACACTGAAAGCTTCAGGACTACTAAACAGAGCACGACATTAACGTTTTTGCTCACCAGATACTGTGGCTAGTGGTTTTCAAGACTTACTAGCTATAGTGTTTACACTGGCCTCAAATGTGTTGTTGGGAAAATACTTTGTACATGATAAAAATGCCACAGTTGGTTGCAAGAAAGCGGACCCAGTTGCAGCAATGAACTATACAAAGGGGTTTATTGACAGAATAACGCACAAATAGACAGAAAGTTATGACAAATTCCAAACAGTAGGGGCAACAACACAGGGAAGCCAGTGGTAGAGACAAGGTGGTACTAAAAGAACAGCCAGCCAGGAGTAGAAGCAACAGTGGTCAAAACCAGAGCTGGATCCTGGAGCAAGCCACATAAACTCCAGACTGGCAGCCCAGGGAGGTCAGGACTGGAAAATCATAAGACAGGACAGCATACAGGCAGCAATAATATACAATACAATAAAACTAACTAAATCTAAAATAACAAAATCAAATATAAATACTAGAAGAGAACTAGACTGACTTGGGCAATATGATAAAACAAAAACTGAAATAAAGACTTCTAGAATCTTAAAAGAGAGTAATTAAGCAATCAAACAACAACAACTATTAAACTACTACTAATAAGACTGGGACTGACAGAAAAATAGAACAAAAGTGGTTCAAAAGATAAAGGCAAAATAAAGAATAGAACACAAAATAAGTAAACAGTAGGAACAAACAAAAGAAAGCAATAGCTACAAACTAACAATAAGTAGACAAGAGAACTAGAACAGGCAAGACGAAAAGGGTCAGTAAAGATACAAGGCAAGGATACAAGACAAGCTCACATGGAACAAACCAGCAAAAAAATGAGAACACACGGCACAATATATAGGACAAAGCACACGAGAGACGGGTGAAAACAATCAGGATAACAGGGTCTAAATAAGAGGGCGGGGTAACTGAGGAGGAAAGACAAGAGGAGCACATGGCCAACAGAAATTAAGGCACAGCAATGTAAATAAACACAGGACAAACAGACAAACATTAAACACTGACAGGACAGACAATACTATCAGGTCAGGACCATGACAAAAAACGCTTAAAGGAAATGCCAAAATGTGCTTAAATTTGCACAGAAAATGTATGCGTGTAATCAAGTAGAGAAAAAAAATTACATAACCTACGATGGAAACACATTTACCAAATAAATTCCACATTATATTCATTTTAAAAGATTATGCCTAAAATAGGCATGATGAGGCAGCAATAATGGACAAACCAGCAGATCAACCTTGTCAGGAATTGACCATTTTGTTTTCTTTCACTCACTTGAGGGTAACTGCTTTATTTGCAAATTTTTTATGTGATATTCAAGTTTTGCACATAAGTCTAATATGCATCTTGGAAACAGATGGAAACATAGATGGAATATTGACTGGAAACATAGCTATTGTCCAGCAGAGTTTTATCTGAACCTCAGTGGCTGTTTCTCAATTCCAAGAATGCAGAGAACAAACGTGCGTGCTTATGAAGACCAGTCTTGCCAGATCACCTTGGAAGAATGAACTTTGGAGACCACGAGAACACAGAACGCTTCCTGTGAGAAATGAGATGCTGAGTTCTTCCTAATTGTCTCATGACCTTCGCGCGTTTTTAACAGAAAATAATTTAAACATTACAGCATTCATACAACGATTTATTGTTTTTCAATATATATATATATATACAGGGAGTGCAGAATTATTAGGCAAGTTGTATTTTTGAGGATTAATTTTATTATTGAACAACAACCATGTTCTCAATGCACCCAAAAAACTCATTAATATCAAAGCTGAATATTTTTGGAAGTAGTTTTTAGTTTGTTTTTAGTTTGAGCTATTTTAGGAGGATATCTGTGTGTGCAGGTGACTATTACTGTGCATAATTATTAGGCAACTTAACAAAAAACAAATATATACCCATTTCAATTATTTAATTTTACCAGTGAAACCAATATAACATCTCAACATTCACAAATATACATTTCTGACATTCAAAAACAAAACAAAAACAAATCAGTGACCAATATAGCCACCTTTCTTTGCAAGGAGACTCAAAAGCCTGCCATCCATGGATTCTGTCAGTGTTTTGATCTGTTCACCATCAACGTTGCATGCAGCAGCAACCACAGCCTCCCAGACACTGTTCAGAGAGGTGTTCTGTTTTCCCTCCTTGTAAATCTCACATTTGATGATGGACCACAGGTTCTCTATGGGGTTCAGTCAGGTGAACAAGGAGGCCATGTCAATTGTTTTTCTTCTTTTAGACCCTTTCTTGCCAGCCACGCTGTGGAGTACTTGGACGCGTGTGATGGAGCATTGTCCTGCATTAAAATCATGTTTTTCTTGAAGGATGCAGACTTCTTCCTGTACCACTGCTTGAAGATGTCTTCCAGAAACTGCCAGTAGGACTGGGAGTGGAGCTTGACTCCATCCTCAACCTGAAAAGTTCCCACAAACTCATCTTTGATGAGACCAGCCCAAACCAGTACTCCACCTCCACCTTGCTGGCGTCTGAGCTGGATTGGAGCTTTCTGCCCTTTACCGATCCAGCCACGGGCCCATCAAGACTCACTCTCATTTCATCAGTCCATAAAACCTTAGAAAAATCAGTCTTGAGATATTTCTTGGCCCAGTCTTGACGTTTCAGCTTGTGTGTCTTGTTCAGTGGTGGTCGTTTTTCAGCCTTTCTTACCTTGGCCATGTCTCTTGAGTATTGCACACCTTGTGCTTCTAGGCACTCCAGTGATGTTGCAGCTCTGAAATATGGCAAAAGTGGTGGCATCTTGGCAGCTGCACGCTTGATTTCACGCTTCAGAAGCTTGGCAATTTTAAGAGTGCTGCATCCCTCTGCAAGATATCTCACTATTTTTGACTTTTCGGAGCCTGTCAAGTCCTTCTTTTGACCCATTTTGCCAAAGGAAAGAAGTCCACCCATGAGTCCACAAAGCGGTGTAAATGGATTTGCTATTTAAACAATGTGACGTAAAACGGGAAAATTACTGTTGTGCTAGTCTGAAAATAGCAACACATCGCACCAAACACGTCTTGCGCCTTATTGCTTAGTGATAGGGCCCAAAGTGTTTCATATTCAACTCAAATGAAATGTGGTGCCACACGAACTGTTCGCTGTGTGCGTTCCGCCAGCCAAAATCATGTCACGCGCACCCAAAGCGAAGCTCCACAAACTCCGCAATTAAGTCATATTTGCTGCGCACACTCAAGCGAACGTGTCGAGTATAAATCAGGCTTAATGTGTTCATTTCTAATGCGTGAGATGATGCTTTTGCAAATTGCCACAATGTGTAACCATACAATACATTTCAGTGACCAGAACAGATTTACAAAATGAATTTTGAATTGATTTCCTTTAGAAGCTCAGAAATGTGGCTTCAGATAGCATTTAAATCTTCACACGACCTTGGTGTTTGTCAAAAAACAGTAGGTAATTTGGTTAAGACCTTTTTTGTAGGTTGTAAGAGAAAAACACAGACATTCTGGTTTCAGACAGGTATAAATTTACCAACTACTGTACCTCCTGTTAATGGTGAAAACCCCTTACATCCTCCTAAAAAATGAATGTCCAAATAGGGTTTAGGGCTGAAATTGTCCATTCCTGATTTAGGACATTATACCTAACAAAACACAAAGCAGCAGACAATAGTAAAGAGGAGAACTGACAATCTGAATAGAAACGCAGGTGATTAAATGCATGAGATAATTAGGAACCAAATCTAAAACAGGTGTGCAACTTAATCAAGTAGTAATAAAACAATATTAAAAACCATGGAAACAAACCTCGGGATACCATGAAACGTCAAAATAAGAGTCCTCGCATTATAATTAATGTAATATAA
Organism: Danio kyathit; assembly: GCA_903798195.1. Classification (NCBI taxonomy): domain Eukaryota; kingdom Metazoa; phylum Chordata; class Actinopteri; order Cypriniformes; family Danionidae; genus Danio; species Danio kyathit. Next base: position 44,430,455 of record LR812526.1, read on the forward strand.
CCTGATCTTTTGGCAGGTGTGGCAAAATGTACTTTTAGCCCCTAACCACAATGTGTTTGTAGTGTTATTTATATGAAGAAGATCATTATCAGATCTATCATATTCATTAGATCCAGGCAATATGATTATTTCTTTCACATTTGTTTGGTGTCTGTGTGGTTGGACAGGCTGTTGTTTGTGTTCTCACATGTGTCTGATGCGAGCCAGATTCAAGTCCAGCACAGGAAATGAGATTATGAATGACTACGCTAATACAGCACTAATGCAAAAGGCTAATGCATCATCTGCGACCTGCTGACTATATCCCCGCACGCAGGTTCCTAACAATAGCCATGATATTTCAGAGCAGTGCACTGACAGACAGCCAAACGCTGGCTTTTCATGCGGAATTAATGATTTTTTTCACAAAGAGATTTTACAAATTAAGGATCAAGCATTCCAGTGGTTCTCAACTGGTTTTTGACCCAATGAAAATTGACCCAATATTTAAAAAAAAAGCTAATTTACTTCACAGGCTTTGTACAAGAATAATGACAAATGCTGGTGAATAATAAAAATATCAAAATATTAAACAGCAGTCCCAAACTATAGTTTTTATTAACATAGTGAATTGGTGAATTGGTATGAGCCAAAATAAAAAAAATAAAGTGCAATTTTCTGTAATTAAAGCATCATAATGCTTTAATTATGATGGTAAATACACAACAATTACACAAACTGTTAATGATGCATGAAAATCCTACTGATTAAACCACACTTCTTGAAAGTACTTGAATTTGAGACGTGGATTTAAGGCCTGGAAAGTACTTAAAAACAAACATAGGTCCCTGAAAGTGCTTGAAAAAAACAGAAATTCTTAATTTAAAAATCTTAAATTTAAACCATGACAAAAAATGCACATTCTATCACTATTTCAGAAACCAAAATTGAGTATTGAATTAAACAAATGTTATTGAAGTTGAACATGACTGTTTAAAATGACACCTTCAAAACATTACTGTGGCATTTTATTGTAAATATTAAGTGTAAGTGAAATATCAAGTACAGTTAGGACTTTCATGGTGCTACATATGCTGGGGGTGTGAACCTGCATAGAAATCATTTCCAGCTAGTACCAGTTATTTCATTTATTGGTATTTTGATCATTTCTTGAGTATCCAGACAAAGACACAAAGTATCCAGACAGCACCTGTAAACAGAAGCTTGTAACGATTGCTCTTCCTCTGAGTTCTTCTGATTGGACAGCTTTGGAACTGACATTGATGAGTGCCTTAGTGTAAAAGTTGAGGTTCTTCTAACTTAACATGGCATCTAAAAAATGCGGCACTCACGTGTGAGATGCTTCAAAAGATGCAGGTGTAACAATCATCACATCCATCGAGTGTGTTTACATTGAAAAAAAAAAAATGGAAAAGTATTGGAATGTAGTGAATAAAGTATTCAAATTGTAAATTGGAATGGGAAAAAACCCAGCCTGATCTCACAAGAAAACGTAAGTATTTTACGTTTTGTCAGTTTAGTGGCTAATTTGTATGAATTCATACGACATCAGTCTTACGAAAATGTATGATTTTAAAAAGGAGGCATGGTACCTAACCCCACCCCTAAACCCAACCGTCATTGGGTAATAAGCAAATCATAGTTATAACCCAGCATTTTTAGTGTATAGATAAAAAAATACTCTGTAGTTTTAACCCAACTCTGGGTCAAATATGGACAAACTCAACACATAAACTGTTGGATTTGTCCATATTTGACACAACATTGAGTTAAAATAACCCAGCATTTTTTAGTGTATGCATTCTAAAAATGTGTGGTTTTAACCCAAAGGTGGGTGGAATATGGACAACATTTTAATAACCCAGAATTTGACTGTTGTCCATATTTGACACAACATTGAGTTAAAATAACCCAGCATTTTTAGAGTGTATACATTCTAAAAGTATTGGGTGGTTTCTAACCCAAAAGTGGGTCAAATATGGACAAACGCAACACACAAACTGCTGGGTTTGGCCATATTTGACACAACATTGAATTAAAATAACCTCGCATTTTTAGAGTGTATAAATTCTGAAAATGCTGGGTGATTTTAACCCAACACTTAGTCAAATATGGAGAAACCAACACATAAACTGTTGGGTTTGTCCATATTTGACACAACATTGAGTTAAAATAACCCAGCATTTTTTAGTGTATGCATTCTAAAAATGTGTGGTTTTAACCCAAAGGTGGGTGGAATATGGACAACATTTTAATAACCCAGAATTTGACCGTTGTCCATATTTGACACAACATTGAGTTAAAATAACCCAGCATTTTTAGTGTATACATTTTAAAAATATTGGGTGGTTTCTAACCCAAAAGTGGGTCAAATATGGACAAACGCAACACACAAACTGCTGGGTTTGGCCATATTTGACACAACATTAAGTTAAAATAACCTTGCATTTTTTAGAGTGTATAAATTCTGAAAATGCTGGGTGATTTTAACAGACACTTAGTCAAATATGGAGAAACCAACACAGTAACTGTTGGGTTTGCCATATTTGACACAACATTGAGTTAAAATAACCCAGCATTTTTTAGTGCATGCATTCTAAAAATGTTGTGTGGTTTTAACCCAACGGTGGGTCAAATATGCACAACATTTTAATAACCCAGCATTTGACTGTTGTCCATATTTGATACAACATTGAGATAAAACAACCCTGCATTTTTAGTGTATACATTCTAAAAATATTGGGTGTTTTTTAACCCAACGGTGGGTAAAATATGGACAAACGCAACACACAAACTGCTGGGTTTGTCTATATTTGACACAACATTGAGTTAAAATAACCCAACATTTTTTAGAGTGCATAAATTCTAAAAATGCTGGGTGGTTTTAACCCAACTCTCTGTCAAATATGGAGAAACCAACACATAAACTTGACTTTGTCCATATTTGACACACCATTGAGTTAAAATAACCCAGCATTTTTTTTTGGAGTGTATACAATTCTAAAAATGTTGCACGGTTTTAACCCAACACTGGGTCAAATATGGACAACATTTTAATAACCCAGCATTTGACCGTTGTCAATATTTAACACAACATTGAGATTAAATAACACAGCATTTTTTGAGTGTATACATTCTAAAAATGTTGGGTGGTTTTAACCCAACAGTGGGTCAAATATAGACAAACTCAACACACAAACTGCTGGGTTTGTCCATATTTGACACAACATTGAGTTAAAATAACCCAGTATTTGTAAGAGTCTATACATTCTAAAAATGTTATATGGTTTTACTCAACACTGGGTCAAACACAGTTTATGTGTTGATTTCTCCATATTTGACCAAGTGTTGGGTTAAAACCACCCAGCATTTTTAGAATGTATAGACTCTAAAAATTCCTGGGTTATTTAACTTAATGCTGTGTCAAATATGGAAAAACCCTACAGTTTGTGTGTTAAGTTTGTCCATATTTGACCCAGTGTTGGGTTAAAACCATATAACATTTTTAGAATGTATAGACTCTAAAAAATGCTGGGTTATTTGAACTCAATGCTTTTTCAAATATGGACCAACCCAGCAGTTTGTGTGTTGGTTTGTCCATATTTGAAACAACATTGAGTTTAAATAACCCAGCGTTTTTAAGAGTCTATACATTCTAAAAATGTTGTGTGGTCAATCCTAACACTTGGTCAAAAATGGACAAACCAACACACAAACTGCTGGGTTTGGCCATATTTGACACAACATTGAGTTAAAATAACCCATCATGTTTTAGAGTCTATACATTCTAAAAAAAATACTGTATAGTTTTAACCCAGCTTTAAAGATCAGGGATCACCCTTAATCCAGCCATCACATAATAATAGAGATTATTCCTAGCCCGATTTAAACTCGGCTCTTTCTGTGGACTGCAGTATACCAGCAGATGGTTCATTGTCATTAAACTACTGTAATAGATAACTGCACTAGCAATGTCTGATTCTGGCACATCTGTCATCTCTATACTGTGACACATGTAACATTAGCATTGTGAAGAATCTAGTATACTTATTACTGTCTCATGAGCTGTCGTTTGACCTCAGATGACTGTGCTGGAGTGTGTGTTCATGCATTCTGGTTGATGAAGTGGGCTTGTGTGTATATTTGATGGTTTCCTCATTAACTGGTGTGGCCATTGCTCAGTGGTAATGAAGCGGCGGGGGAAAGTGCAAGAGAGAGTGTGAGTCAGTACAAAACAAGCTCATTCTGCATGTCTAGTTTAATAACTATTAGAGAGATCACATGGAACTGAGAGCCTCATAAATTCAGATGAAGCATACCGGATAGTTTTAATATGAAATAATCACACTTACTCACACAACAACATTTTTTCTATGCAATTATGGAGTTATTTTATTGTTTTATTTTTATTAATACCACTAATCTGTCACTTCATCTATTCAGTTCATCTTTTTATGATTCATTAAGTCAGTGTACTGACTTATTTTTGCAAATTTTTCTAAAATGTTTTGATTATACTTTTTACTTCTTCGCATTATACTGATTATAGTGTTGTATAATTTGGATTTTACTTTATTATTATTCACATTTGTAATACTACTACTGTAAACTTTGGTCTTTTGCTGACTGACTGAATTTTTTAATGCACAAATTGAATTTTTAAAAACTTAAATTGAATAACATTGCTATATTTTTATGATTAATTTGATAAATATTTGACATTTCCTGATTTATTACTATAGTTTTTTTATTTCATTGGCACTTTAAAGCAATTCATTTATTTTATTTAGTGATAATTTTGTTCAATTTCAAAAAGTTTTTTCTTTCTGATTAATCAGTTTGCTAATTATTATTATTATTATTATTCTTCAGCCGTAATGCAGAACTGGCAGACTAAACCGTAAGGCCTAGAGACTTGAAACTTGGTCAGCTGGTTTGTATGGTTGACCGCCACTCAGATACTATGACCCATCTAAACCGTTTGTTGTAGACTCAAAAACTTATGTTTACATATTTGGAATCCTTGGCTCATAACAATTCATGTGCCAACTGTCCATTAGGACTCTACGACGCACCGTTTTTCTGCAACATCGAGATTTGTCCGAAACCTACTTTTGCGAACTAGTCCTAGTTCAAATTAAATTTGCTAAAAAATTTTTAAAAGATTTATATTTCATTATTTAAATTTTATTATTCATTTTATTTTAATACAATTTTATATTATTTCATATTGCCGTTTCATATATATATATATATATATATATATATATATATATATATATATATATATATATATATATATATATATATATATATATATATATATATATTTTTTTTTTTTTTTTTTTTTTTTTTTTTAATAATGTGTTATGATCTGCTGATTACGTTTTTAAACTATTTATTTTATTTAATATTTTTCCTATTTTATTTGATAATTCTCCCTTGTAATTAAAGCACATTAAATCTAAATTGAGAGAAAGCTTTAGAATAAGCGAGCGAGAGAGATCATTTAGTATTTTACATCTTTTATAAGCACATTATTCTTTTTTTTTTTTAAATAAATTTAATTATTTCCTTTTTCCAAAAGTAAAACAAATACATTAAACGGGACATATTGTACCCTCTTTTTAAGATTTAAGATAAGTCTTTTGTGTCTCCAGAATGTATCTGTAAAGTTTCAGCTCAAACACCCATCAGATTATTTATTATACCTTTTTAAATCTGGCAAATTTGAGCTGTTAGGACATTGTAGCTGTTTTTATTGTTTATGCCTTTAATGCAAATGAGCTAGTTCTTCCCGCCCACCGTTCCCACGTGTCTGTCTGTATTGCTCTGACGCGTGTAGCCTTCATGTAGATAAACAGCACAGTGACAGACAATAATGAAGCAGATCTCCCTTACTACAGTAAGAACTTTCCCAACTGTTATTTGATATATTTGTTGTGGAGTTAATTCAAGCCTTTCTGCAACAATGAGTCACACACAATGCACACGCATGCCCACACACCTTTAGCTTTGCACTGTTTTTGCGCGGCAAATGTGACAGGATACACATTAATATACACTGCTGTATGGACATCCGTTATGTTAATGTACAAAATAAACCTGATTTAAATCCACAAACCAGGATTGAAGCATCTTCTTTTATAAGTGTACTGACACTATGCGACTATTACAAACATGAACTGTTTTAAAAACTTTTTAAACTTGTAAAACTTATTCTTGAGATGCAGATGATCACAGAGAGCTGAACAGATCTTTTAATCCCAGTTGCTTTGTGCAAGTCCTGTCTTGTGGATTTGATTATACGCGTTACTACAGAGACATGTTAATATGCGGCTGTCAATCAATTCGGTGGGTGGGGAAACCGCACTCCTACGTCATGTTGCGGTGGGCCTCAAAATGGCAGGGATTTGGATCCTATTTTAACATCTGGAAATAATAAAAAAAGACTTATTGTCTTTATATCACTCCAATATGACAGTGGACACACTATACCTACACCCAGTTCTGTCCAAACAGCTTACAAAAGTTGATTTCATCATACTGTAGATACCCTTTAAAAAAAACATTTTCCAATACATTTCAAAACACATAAATGAGTAAACACATTAAAATAACTTCATTTACACAAAAATAACTCATCAACAATACACAAAATGTTCTCAATTCCTTAAATGTCATTCAAAACCATTAAGTTATTTGTCAGTTTTTTAAAAAAGTGAACTCTGCTCTAATTATTGCACACTGTAAAACCCAAAAAGTGAAGGTAACTCAAACCGTTTTAGAAAACCAATTGCAACAAACCATCTAAGTTCAAAAATTCATCCTAATGAGTACTGTGAACTTAATTCATTTGAGTAAATGAAGCAATTTGAGCACAGTAAAACCCAATAAATGAAGAGAACTCAAACCAACTGAGGTACTGTAAAACCTAATAAGTTGAGGCAACTCAAATAGTTTGAGGAAACCGACTGCAACAAACCATTTGAGGTAAAAAAACTAATCTATATGAGTACTGTGAACTTACTCCATTTAAGTTGAAGTAATGAGGTATTTAATTAACTCATTACCGTCAACACTAAGTTCAAAACTCTTTTCAAATGAGTAAAATTAACCTTCAGTAAAGTTAGAGTTAACTACACTCATTTCATTTAATAAAGTTGACTTACAGTGCAGATATTAAAGCTCTAAAAACTGAATTTCCACCTTTTAATTTTATCTTTCTTGTCAACCATATTGCTAACTTTGCTTCACCCACAAAAAAAAAAATCAATTATTTTTTTTTATCAAATAATTTTCTAGTTTCCGGCAATATATTTAGGATCAAATATAAAAAAAAATTTGGGGGGCTAAACACTTGGAAATATCTAAAATATTCTTCTTAATTCTGAAACTATATAAACAATGATCAATTAGCTCATCATTATTACAAAAAACACATTTATTGATGACATTTGGATCAAATGCCTGTTTGTGTGTATGTGAGAGAGAGACGTTGTTGTGCCATTGTTTAGAATGTTGCAAAGCTGAAGGTCAGTTAAGCAGGACACAGTTATTCCCTCAACCTTCATATCCATTAGCAGTGTAATAAGAGATGGGATCTCTGTCTCTGTGTGTCTGCCCTTTACCCCCCTCCTCGAGTGTGTTGCTTGTCTCAGACCCACCCTATTTCCCTGCCGAAACATGTCTTTTATATGGAATTTATAATAATACTCACCCAATGTATACTTACCTAATGTATCAATACTTACCCAACGCTGATTCTAATGTTTAAAAGCATCTGGAGAATAATCTATGCACTTTCAGTATGTCTGTCCAGCTAAATTTATGGAGAAATCAATAATATCTCTGCTGAGCTCGGCTAAATGAGCTGTTCCCATAATACAACAAATGCTGTTTGTCAAAAGCTTAGCATCAGATCTTTAGGGAGGACTAGGAGAGAGACAGAGTTCCTGTATAGGAAAAGGGTTTGATGTTTCATAGCCATTAGTTTCTCTGGGTAATTGGTTTATTGATGACCGATTCATGGTTCAGTGCTGCCCTCTATAGGCGGTTGGAGAATGTTTCGGTCAGTTTGTGCAGATGTCTGTATATAAACATGTTATTTTTTTAAGACTAAGGCCCAATCCCAATGCTATTTTGTACCCCTACCCCTTTCCTCTTCACACACTGATTTAAGGGCCAAGAGGAAGGGGAAGGGCTTCAAAATGTACCCCTAAGAAATGGGACAGCACTACAACACCTGCACACGTCATCATATGTCATCGCGATCTCTTACTTCACATGAGATCAGACGATCGCGACTGCTGTAGTTATTCCAGTTGCTTTATTTTTTGGTATTTATCTTCAGGAAATCACTGAAGACATATATCATGTTATCATGACGATCTAATGTGGCAATAAGATCGTAACTGTACTGTGCGTTTACACAGTGGCCATATTCATTTATGTAAACACACAAAAACAACATTAACATTGTCATATGTGAATACTAAATAATAATACAGGAGTTATTATTATGGATTAGCTAAATTTATCGGTTTTTATTTTATCGTTTTTTTTAAGCATGATGGTTAAACACTAACGCTGTAATGGATGTATTAAAACGTGCTTGTTTGTTGTAAAATTTCATAATAATGACAAAAAAAATGTGTGCATCTCCTGACTTCCGTGTGCAGCCATGCTGCCGTTGTAGATGGTGTATTCTGGCAAATTTTCTTACCCATTGGTTAGGGGTGTGGTCCTGAAAAATCTCAGTTATCTAGCCCTTCCCCTTAGCCCTACGCCAGGGCTATTCAATTAGTTTGTCATGGCGCCCAGTTCATGAAAAGCATCCCAAATGAGGGGCCGGAGAGATATGACTTGCAATATGAGTGATGACACAACAGCATAAGAGCCCATATGTTGTATTTTTGGTCCTTAAGACACCCACGTTGTATTTTTCTGCATTACAATGTTGATATATTGTATTTTGAAACTACATAACATCAGTGCATTGTACAATAGGCTTTTTTTTTTTTTTTTTTACAAACATTCAAATGTATTTCAAAGCACAACAAAAGCAGTGCATTGCTTCTTCTACATTCAGACACATTTATATGTTATGTTTTGAACTGCATAACAATTATGGACGCAATAATTATAGATTTTGGTTGTATGATTATATAGTCTGAAGAATAATCATGGTTTCACGGTTATCACTTCTAATGTAAATTTAAGCTTTATATTAGGTAAGTATTTAAATAAACGGTTGTTATCATCTGCGTTCATACATACATAATCATTGTAATAATTCGTCTACAGTGGTGTAAAGTACTTGAGTAAATGGACTTCGTTACTTTACTTAAGTATTTTTTTGGCTACTTTGTACTTGTACTGAGTATCAAAAATATAAGCAACTTTTACTCTTTACTTGACTACATTTTTGATTGAATATATGTACTTTTTACTCCACTACATTTGAACGTGTGCTTACCGTAACTCATTACATTGTGATTGTGCACGGCAAGTCAGCATCTTTATCTACCACAGCTAATTTGTTGGGCAGATGAGGCGATATCGCCATCTGCATGGTGCTGAAGGTACTGTATGCTATTTATGAGCTAAATCATGTGAACGTAATTTAGCAGCTTGCCTAATACCAGGTGTTTAATTGGCGACATGGCTGCAGCCAGTGATGAAGCCGAAGCTTGAAATTATATGTAGTTTACTAAGTTGAAAAATAACACTGCTCCTCTTTGTTAAATTTTAATACAGAGAAAACATCTTAATCAATTGAAAAACTACTCAAAATAAAAAATATTGCCCCCCTCTGATACTGAGAGATGAATCACATCAAAGTCAGCTCTGATTTTTTTTACTACGTTTTACTACTTTTTTTTTTTTTTTTTTTTTTGATAAATTGTTTGTGCCTGTTTTGAACATTTGAGTTTGACTGAGACTTTTTGTTCTATTTTTTTTTTTAATATATTTTGTTCTGCCATTTTGAAACATTAAGGTGTTAAATTTAATTGATATATTAGGAAAATTAAACCTTTCTTGGTGTTCTTTGAGCCTACATTCAGTATGAGTAAAATACTTAAGTTCTTTTAAAATCGAATACTTTAATACTTTTACTCAAGTCTTATTGGAATTGGTGACTTGTAACTTGTAATGGAGTAATTTTTACAGTAAGGTATCTGTACTTTTACTCAAGTATGGTTTTCAGGTACTCTTTACACCTCTGTTCGTCTAACATATCTTTTGTTTACATTGCACTGAAAACAACGCACAAGTTCGTTATTTGTTATTTCCAGTGCAAGAATATATGCCAATATGCGCGCAAGCAGAGTGATGCGCTCGTGCCTTTCAGACGCACTGAGCAGAAAACATCTCCACTCGGTGCATCTGAAAGGCACAAGCGCATCACTCTGCTTGCGTGCGCATATTGACACTGGAAATAACGAACTTGTGTGCGGAAAAGACGCGATATGTGAATGGCCGGCTGCTATAGTTAATCCAGTGTGGGTGCGTATTAGCCTTGGTGTATGAGCTCGGAACTTTAAACTAGCGCACAGGTGGCATAACTTTGTTTAGTTGCAGCAGTTTTGTTCCAAGCTTAAGTATCCGAATGTTTTCGGCTGCTCGCGCCACTCGCTTAATGTCAGCTGACTCACGTTCTGCGCACGTGCTGTATTGAACAGATGCATGTCAGTTCAGAACTAAAGCGGACGTTTTTCGACTAAACTAAATATATTTTTGATGTCTTGGTCACACTATTTGGAGGGCCGGAACAAATTGCCTCCTGGGCCAAGTTCAGCCTACAGGCCGCCAGTTGAATAGCCCTGCCCTACGCCTTCAAGCTAAAGGGAATTGGGACACCCCTACACCTTCACGTGAATGTGCAAAACGAGCGGTAAGGGTAAGAGAAAGGGGTAGAATTGGGATTGGGCCAATGTGTTTGACAGCAGAGCTATATTTAACTGGTTTTCTGCCTAGATAGGCTACTGTCTTCTAAGTAAGCTTAATGATCATCAGAAAAGCTGTAATTATTTTAAAAAATGTTCTGTTTAGGCAATAGTTTATCGCTTCATAAATAGCACTGGAGACTAAAGACTAGAGATTCAACAATTGCTTTGCAATTAAATTCACCATTATCTTTATTGTTACTAAGCCAATACTCTAATTAGATTCACACTACATACAAGCACAAACAAACATTTGAATGTCTTTTTAATTGCACAATTTTTGTAGTAGTGAATGAATTTTTAGTTTGTTTGTATACTTCCCACATTCTCCACCACTTTTGGAATAGAGCTGCGCTTTTTAACTGCAGTCCGGGAAGACCAGACTTTAGTACCACCAGTCCCAATTTAACCCTCCTCTCTGTCACTTAATTCAAAACACCTTGGTTGTGTCTGAAAGCTCAGGCAGTTTGAAGTGGCTTTGTAGGGAGCGTTTGTGCATGCAGTTACCTCTAGATTTCAGACAAACTATTTAAGACAGAATATCTTTAATGATCTACAAGAAAAAGAAGGCTTAAAGTCTGCTTGAACAAGAGGTTAGTGAGATTTCATTTAGGTATGTTAATGCACTTTAAACTGCATGGAATATTACAGTTTTTATTATTATTATATTTTATTATTATTATTATATTAGTGGCTTTGGTGCATTTCTCACTACACTATTTACATTTGCACAACAGTTAAGGCATTTCTCAAAACAAGTACAAACTGCAAAACCTAGTGGATAACCTGCAAAAGCGCGTCACTTGCTCAAAATGTAGAGCTCATTCCTCAAAAGCAAGTATTCATGTCAATGAAAGTGTCATCAAGATGAAAAGTCCTGACACCATTGTTTATGAAAAAGATAGTCAAATGGCTTTGTCATGTTTTCATTATGACAGTTTACTCTGTACATTTTTTCCAATGCAAAAAAAGTCAGATTTTGGTGACACTTCCTGAAAAGGCTCAAGACAGCACTATATACAATTTACAGGCATTTGAAAACTACAGTAATGTTAGACATCACTGCATTAGTGAGGTATCTGAGTGCAAGACACTGAATATGTGTTTCACATTTTTACTGCATTTGCTCTTTACAATTCTAATTTATTCACAGCATTGTGCAAAAGAATAAATACACCCTTATTTACAACAACATAAACTCCCTTTGGGTAGAGCTGTGCACAACTGTAAACAATATTGCAGTACATATTGGAACTGAACCTACAACATACACAGGTCTGTAAATCATTCATCAAATTGTTCAATTTAGAAGACATTTTCAGGAAAAAAAAGATTTAAAAATGTATTTTTATTTGTTACGGATTTTGACAACTAGTTCAACATTTTTGTATGTAATGACTCAAGTAATGAAATGAGGACTATTAGTTTTATATGGAATGACTATTCAGCAGACACAAGTTTAAATAATTTTGACTGACATGACATAAGCAAATGATAATGCTATAAACAGCAGAGAGTTGTATGAAAGCAATTGATGCATGTCCAAAAGCATTTGCAGTTTGTTGGAAGGAATGAGAAACTGCTACTATGATGTGCACAAATGACTAATTGTTTTGAGAAATGCATTAACTGTTGTGCAAATGTAAATAGTGTTGTGAGAAATGCACCAAAGCCACTGAGAAAAACTGTAAGTAGGGGCTGGGCTTTGTTTTTTTGCATCATTCCCTTGTAGCAAACTACTGTAAGAAAGGTATGTTAAAAATAATGTGGCTGAAGCCGTCAAACTGATATCAACAGAGAAGGACCGCCACTACAAACACTGAAGCAAGGGGTCAGACTTGGCAAGATTACCAAAACAAAGTAGATTACAGTTTTTCTCAGTCGCTTTGGTGCATTTCTGACAACACTATTTACATTTGCACAACAGTTAATGCATTTCTCAAAACAATTAGTGCAAACTGCAAAACCTAGTGGATAACCTGCAAAAGCGTGTCACTTGTTCAAAATGGATAGCTCATTCCTCAAAAGCAAGTATTCATGTCAATGAAAGTGTCAGTGTCATCAAAATGAAAAGTCCTGACAACATTGTTTATGAACAAAATAGTCAAATGTCTTTGTCATGTTTTCATTATGACACTTTATTCTGTACATTTTTTCCAATGCAAAAAAGTCAGATTTTGGTGACACTTTCTGAAAATGCTCAAGACAGCACTATATACTATTAGCAACCATTTGAAAACTACAGTAAAGTTAGACATCACTGCATTTAGTGAGGTATCTGAGTACAAGACACTGAATATGTATGTTTCACTTTTTTTTACTGCATTTGCTCTTTGCAATTTTAATTTATTCACAGCATTGTGCAAAAGAATAAATACACCCTTATTTACAACAAACATATTAGCTCCCTTTGGATAGAGCTGTGCACAACTGTAAACAATATTGCAGAACATATTGGAACTGAACCTACAACATACACTGGTCTGTAAATCATTCATCAAATTGTTCAATTTAGGAGACATTTTCAGAAAAAAAAGATTTAACATTTTGTAATAAAATTTGCTTGACAGATTTTGACAACTAGTTCAACATTTTGTATGTAATGACTCAAGTAATGAAATGAGGACTATTAGTTTTATATGGAATGACTATTCAGCATTCACAAGTTTAGTTAATTTTGACTGACATGACATAAGCAAATGATAATGTTACAAAACAGCAGAGAGTTGTATGAAAGCAATTGATGCATGTCCAAAAGCATTTGCAATTTGTTGAAAGGAATGAGAAACTGCTACTATGATGTGCACAAATGACTAATTGTTTTGAGAAATGTATTAACTGTTGTGCAAATGTAAATAGTGTTGTGAGAAATGCACCAAAGCGACTGAGAAAAACTGTAACTTACACTGATTAATTGTTAATCTAAAGAATAACAATATGCGCTAGCAAAATACTGTAAATTCTGATTTCACATGGAAATTAAAATCTGGTATTAATATTTTTATAAATCTGATCACAGGTGGACGATGGTAAATGCAGGCGTAAACAATCTATAGGGTCTAAGCATGTCCACTTTCAACCACATCCATAGATCATCAAAAACACCTTCAAAAAGTGCAACTACTCTCCTTATGGGTATCACAACTGGAGGGGAAATAAGGGATGGAGTCCATCAGGCCAAGAGGCCAGAGAAAACTCTAGAAAGTCATCTGGAACCAACACCTTCTTTCAACTCCAGAAGACAATCTTTACCATTGGGCACCCACCAGGAAACCCTAGCACAATTGCACAGCAATTTGTAAAATTTGATTTGGCTAATTCGTATTAATTTGTACAATCTCATTGGTACATTTTAGTATGGTTTACTCATCCCCAGTCAAGGGTAGGGTTAGGGCAGGGGTGTCTAATCCTGTTCTTGAAGATCTACCTTCCTGCTAGAGTCCAGCTGCAACCTTGATCAAACACACCTGTCTTTACTGTCTTTACTTTACAAAGTGCTCTTTCAGGTCCTACTAAAGCTGTGGTCACGCTGCACTTTTCGCCTCATAGACTTTTTGCAGACTGGAAACGCAAGCTCATGCGACAAGTTTAGCATGCCACTACATAGCAAAGTTCAAGCTTGGTGATCTCTGACCTGCGAAATCGCATTACGTGGAGCTAAAATATGGAGCAATCACTTGCTTTTTTAACGTCTAATCAACTTGTTTAATCCCACCCCTTTTTGCAGTGCCGTATGACAGAATTTCGCAAGATCAAATTCTACTGTGATCGTGGCTTTAGTTGGTTTAGTGTTTGGAGCTGAACAGCTGATCAGAGTTGAAGCTGAACTCAGTAGAATGCTGAATCTCCAATAACCGGATTGGGCACCCATGGGTTAGGGTATGGAATTTGGGGAATGCCTCTTTAAAAATCACACATTTTCATTCAAGTGAAATCTTATTAATTTGTAGGAATTAGTCACTTTTCTGACAATACAAAAACATTTCCTCATGAGATAAGGCTGGAAACCAACAAGAACATGATATTTACAGAAGGAGCCAATAGAAGAACCTTTTCAAATGCCCATATTTCTTAGCTATTACCCTATGATTTTTAAGATACTCTGGTAGAAAGTGCACCAAAACAAGAAGTAATGTATTTCGACAGACCACCTTCGGTCGGATCACTGAAAACGAGGGCCTCAGTTGACAGTATGGGACATGATTATTGAATTCGGACATACCTTGTTGCCTTTCTACCCACATTTTTCAGTTTACAAATACAGCCCATGATTGGCTTGTTTAACTGTGGGGTAGAAATACTGGAATTCGATACCAATCGCTACTGAAATTTTAAAAACGTCCATTTCCTGGGAACATTTGAGCGATGTTGAGCACGTTCTTAAATACAGCTGATTTGCCATTCTGTTCACATGCTCAACAGAAATGACCGTGTTTGATCATGAAGGTCATCGGTTCACCAAACTCACCACTGTTTATTGCATACAAACACAGACAGAGGGACACTGGAGCATTTTAAAGCCGCAATTCATCAGCGGATCACTCGTATGTCAGCTTATAGTAAAACCAGCTGATCCGATGTGACTTTGATTGCTCCAGTGTCCCTGTATCTGTGGTTACACTCATTAAACAGCAGTGAGTATGGTGAACTGATGACCTTCACGGCCAAACTTGGTCATTTCTGTTGAGCATGTGAACACAATGTCAAATCAGCTCTGTTTAAGAATGCATTCAAATGTTCGCAGGAAATTGACATTTTTTAAATTTCAGTACCAATTGGTATCGAATTCTAGTATCGTGACATTCCTACTGTGGGGTAAAGTTTTGCAGGAGACTGGTCTTCCAGTACTGGAGTTGAAGTGCTCTTGCTTAGAGCATCTCTTTAAATGTTGCCACATAACATTCTCTTCTCCCTCAGATGATGGCGAGGCTCGCTGCAGAGAGCTGCACCAGCGCTGTGAGGAGCTGGAGGCTCAGCTGAAGGCTAAAGAGCAGGAGAACACGGAGCTCCTGCGGGACCTTGAGCAGAAGAACGCCATGATCTCTGTTTTGGAAAACACCATCCGAGAGCGAGAGAAGAAGTATCTGGACGAGCTGAAGCTGAAGAGCCACAAGTTGGCAGTGCTGTCTGGAGAGCTGGAGCAGAGAGCCAGCACCATTGCCTACCTCACGTCCCAGCTCCACGCTACCAAAAAACGCCTTCTTGCTGGAGGTGCAGCAGGAATAAGCCCCTCTGTTAGTCCTGTTGCTTCTTTCAAACCCACACCACCTCCTGCTCCATCGGGAAACGACAAGGACGTCCGGCAACCTGAGACCCCTCGCAGACGCATGCGCAAAAGTCTTTCACAACCACTACACTCCGAATACACAGAGCTATACCGGATGGGCGCCACAGATGGCCGTAGGGTGGTACTTCGGGATTCGGTAGATGCTATGCCAGATCCCACACCATTCCTGCAAGCCAGAGAGCCAGCAGCTCCGGTAGAGTCTCAGCCAGTGTTGAGGGAACGCCCCTCTGTGATCCCGCCCATCGCTTCTTCTGCCACTCCCCCTGCACCATCAAGCCCCGCCCACATCCCCATACCTCCAAGTCCAAGGAACAGCCCAGCACGGGAGGGTCCGCATTCCCGAGCTAATGCACATATAGGAGTAGCACATCGCATCCACCGCTCGCCCTCAGCAGGTGGAGGAGCAGCCCGGCAGCAGGCGGAGGTGGAGACCCTCGCTGTGGACCAGGTCAATGGGGAGCAGGTGGTTCGCAAACGCTCAGGTGCAGACAGAACTGTTTAAGTGCGCACATTTACACACTCTTAAATAGTATGTAAACATAATCGTATTAAGACCGATGCAGTATAGGCGGAACTGTTTATGACTGTGAAAACACACACGTACAGACGCTCAAATCATCAACATATCACTAGTTAATAAACAGACACACACCCTTAATACAGTACAATTAGTTTTAAACAATTTACAAACACATTCACACAGCACAAACTTCGAAAATGCTGAACGATACACACTGGAAATGGAAGCAGATTCCGGCAAAGACTAAGAGAATGTGTTTTAAAGGGAAACAAGGAGAGACTACGGATGGCAGCAAGAGCTTGTGTATGTCCTGCTGCTTTTTATGCAACACTGTATAAACAAAACGTAAAAGACTTTTGTTCATGGTCATTCGAATAACTACTTTGTCTCACGTCAGTTGAGAAGGAAACTGTGAGCATGCCAAATGTTTATTTCCCATTAGACTTTTAGCGACTTCTCCGCACTTTCTGTTCTTGTCGTCAGCAGTCGTCCCGCTCTCTGTTTTAACTCAAGGTGCAGCCACACACACACATGCGCACTCATATATATTGCCAAATCTCATCATTGCCTGCTGATTTAATGTGTTCTGATGCATATTCATATCTACTCATATTTATTCATGAGCACTGCAGTAGTACTGGAATCTCCTTCAACTCTCCTTCCCCTCTCACTCTCATACCCACAGGCTAATGTGAACAATCCTGCTGCTCCTTATTAAACACCTAACGAAATAAAAGGTTTCGAAGAGGTCACTTCAATTCGTCATCTCATTGTTGAGCTTGGCTATTAATGACACTCTATATATACAATTATTTTTATGGATGTCGTTTGTTGTTTGAGATGAGAAAAAAAAACAATAACGCTTTAATAAAATAATAGAAATATGTCCAATTTAATTAGGCCTCCTACTTAATTCTAAACATTGTGCCATTAAATTTTTGAATAATATTGTTACATTGTAACAATAAAGCCTCATTCACTCTACGACCGACTCGCAGCGGCAAAGCGACAAGCGATTGTTCATTTCCACAGAGAGTGAGCGGCTTCCGGCGATCTTCGTCTACTTAAGCGTCAGCGATCGTTGGTGACCAGGTAAGCGTGTTGAGCGACGCAACAATGAGAATCCTTCAACTTTATGCAAATGAAAAGTGACTTTCATGAGCGACAGTCAATAGGAGCTCCAGTAGAGCTTACGTGATCCTCTTTCAGCTCGCTCAGAGGCTGGTTGTCTCCGTGCGGTGAACTTACACAGACCTGCGTTTGCAGAAAGTCGCCACCCAGAGCGACAGGCAGCTACAAAGTCGCTGCTAGTGTGAATGAGGCATAACAACATAAAGTGTAAGCAAATAAATTAATACTACTATGCACTAAATAAAAGCTACCAAATGTCATGATTACTAGTTAGATTAAAATATATAGCAATAAATGATCCTCTAAATCAGTGTTTCTCAACCACGTTCTTGGAGGGCCACCAGCTCTGCTCATTTTCCATATCTCCTTAACCAAACACACCTGATTTTGATCATCAGCTCATCAGCAGAGACTGAAAGGCCTGTAATGGGTGTGACAGACCAAGGAAACATCCAAAACATGCAGTGTTGGTGGTCCTCCAGGAACGTGGTTGAGAAACACTGCTCTAAATGTGTTATTGGTAAAAATAGTTTGTCACTACTGAAATAATTAAACACATTTCTGTTATCATTTACTCACTTTATTTGTTCTAAACCAGTTTGTGTTTTATTATTCTCCTGAACACATAAGAATGTACAGTCGAGGTCAGAATTATTAGCCCCCCTTTGAGTTTTTCTTTTCTTTTTTAAATATTTCCCACATGATGTTTAACAAAGCAAGGAAATTTTCACAGTATGTCTGATAATATTTTTTCTTCTGGAGAAAGTCTTATTTGTTTTATTTCGGCTAGAATAAAAGCAGTTTTTAATTTAAAAAAAAAAACATTTTAAGGTCAAAATTATTAGCCCCTTTAAGCTACATATTTTTTTTTCCGATAGTCTACATATTTATACAATCATACAATAACTTGCCTATTTACCCTAACCTGCCTAGTTAACCCAATTAACCTAGTTAAGCCTTTAAATGTCACTTTAAGCTGTATAGAAGCGTCTTGAAAAATATCTAGTAAAATATTATTTACTGTCATCATGGCAAAGATAAAATAAATCTGTTATTAGAGATGAGTTATTAAAACTATTATGTTTAGAAATGTGTGGAAAAAATCTCTCTGTTAAACAGAAATTGGGGAAAAACAAACAGGGGGGCAAATAATTCTGACTTCCACTGTATAATAAAGCATGTTGGAAACCTGTAATTATTGACTTCTAGTGTTTGTTTAGACACTTTTCATTGTTTACATCAGCTATAGTCACATTGCAAGATATGCAATGTTGAGTCTGAATTATAGTTGACCAGGAGCTACAATATTGTATTTAATTACTGTATTTATATGAAATATATACGATTTATGCGGAAAAAAAAAATCTTACTGAGAATTTAGTCTTGTTTCTAGTCCAAATATCTACATTTCAAAGCAAAAACAAGAGTATTTTACTTACCCCACTGGCAGATAATCTAGCTTTTTTTTTTAGCTTGTTTTACCTCTTAATTTTGAAATTTCTTCTGAAATTGAAAAAAAAAACAATATTTTATTGATTTCTTTTGATATTTGGATTACAAACGAAACAAAGCAAAGAAAAGTATTTTTTGCATTGTGAGTATTTAATTTCTGAAGCTAAATACTGTTAGACTCCCCAGACAGCCATCAAAAAGTGAACAAACCATAACTATTCATATCGCAATATTTATCGCAGAAAATCAAAACAGTACAATATTAGATTTACCAGTATCGTGCAGCCCTACTAGTGGGCCTGTCTACAAAATAAGCACCAGCAGCATAGTATGGTTTATGTTTAAACAAGTTGTCATATTGTGCTTTCGCATTCTTTTTGAGAAGCTAATCGTAATAATTTTATTCTAAAAATCTTTTTTTTTTATCCACTGAAGAAAGCACTCATATACAGAAGGTTTGAAGCAACAATGAATAGAATCTGATAGATTTTTGGGAGTTTGAGCCATCCCTTTAAGATGCTTTCACCTTATTGTCATTGCAGTTCTCATTAATGTAATTCATTCATTTTATTTTCCTTTGACTAAAGCCGAAGTCACACTAAAGTTTGAGCTTGCGAAATTCTGTCGTACGGTGCTGCGAAAAGGGGCGGGATTAAACAAGATGATTAGACATTAAAAAAGCGAGCGATTGCTCCATGTTTTAAATTTCTGTCCAGAGAGGTCATGTTTTGATCCTGGATTGGTCTCACGCAGTCAAGTGATGCGATTTCGCAGGTCAGAGTTCACCAAGCTTGAACTTTGCACTGCAGCAACTTGCGAAACTCGACGCATGACCCTGCGTTTCCGGTCTGACGCATTCGCGTGCGTATGAATGGAAGTCTATGGGGAGTAAAGTCCAGTGTGACCGCGGCTTTAGTCCCTTTATTTATCAGGGGTCACCACAGCGCAATGAATCGCAAACTTATCCAGCATAGATTTTATACAGCAGATGAGCTTCCAGCTGCAACCCAGCACTGGGAAACACCCATACACTCTCATTCACACACACTATGGCCAATTTAGTTTATTCAATTAAATTATACTGTATGTCTTAAACTGACTTTTAAAAAATCAAGTTGAATCTTTTGTAACTTAAAAGTTGAAACTGTTAACTTGTTCTAACACTATAAAGAAACAAACCATGGCATATTGATCATATTTGGCATCATATAGTCATATAATCATGACATATTGATCATATAATTTGCTTGCAGTACAATAAAAATCTGAATGTTTACCTGCATCAGATCAAAACCACATTTACCCATTTCAACCACATGGAATAATCGAAAAACAAAAAAGCAAGTATTTTATGAAGTATATTTATTGAATTTCCGCAGTACAAAAATAAACATGCATACCTGACAAACAGATCTAAGAAGGTGTACAAGCGAAAGCAATCAAATCTTATTGGTTTAAGCCAATCAGCTGCTTGTTAAAGAGCTTGGGGGAAGTGAGGTAGACGCGCCCGAGCCCTTTAACAAGATTTGTTCTTGACTCGACACACTTCGTCAAGCTTATTACGGTTTAATGTGATTTTACCATAAGCCTTGTTTTATTTTGAATGTTCGCTGACGTAAATGGCTGGAACAAACAGATTAAAACATTGAGAAGGTTGAAACGGCTCAATGGAGAACAATCGTTGGAACACATTAGCTTGAATACAACAGACATTCATGATGCTCTGCGAATCTCTTTAGATAGTCCTGCTCTACAGCGTGTATTCAAAATGATAGAAAATTCCATTATATAGAGAAACTAAATCATGAAAAATCTACGTAGTTCCTTAAAAAACATCTGATCTTTAAAAATATATACAAGCTTCAAGCTCAGGCGTGCACTCATCCAACAACAAAAAAAAAAAACTTTACAGCAATTTGTAAAATTTCCATTACGTCAGTGGCTAATTTGTGTTTAGGAGCAAATGAAGCTATGAATTCATCATTCTGAAAAATATGGGTTGTTTCAACTCAAAGTTAAGTAAATATTGACAAACCCAATGCAATTTTAAGCCAATCATTGGGTTTGTCCACATTTTACCAAACATTGGAATGAAGCAACCAGGCATTTATTACAGCGTACAAGTCAATAATTCAAAGTGTAGAAGAGTAGAAGAGTATTTTGTCTTCAGTGACAAAGAAAAGAAACACTGTATATAAACATGGTCAGTTTGTTCAAAATGCCAATTTCCTAAACCCAATCTTGCTTTGGGGCAGGTGGGCAGGTGAATCTTGGGCAGAAATCATTCATAGAGGCATCGGTATTTCTAAAATCTGACAGCACTCTTTTAAAGGGATTGGTCACCCAAAAATGAATATTCTGTCAACATTTCTCATCCTTGTTTCAAACCATGAGTTTCTTTCTACCGTTGAACAACAGAAGATATTTTGAAAAAAGCTGTAATCATTTACACTTTCATAGTATGTGTTTTTCCTACTATTGAGTAGGCATGGGCCGTCAGTTTCTGACTGTATGATAACCTTGGATAAAAATATCACGGTATCAAGACATTGTGATTACTGCTCCTAAATCATTTCTTTTTAAATGTCTGGGTAAAAACAACAACATTTTTACCCCATTGAACACAATATATTTCATTATATAGAACTATTTTGGAACTGTAAACATGTCGGGCTAAATAATGAAAATAAATAATTGACCTCTGTCTTCATTACTTTCAAAAACACAGATTTCTTTACAAAATAAAAAAACATTTAAAAAGCTTACATATAGTTTTAAAATCTTGACTTTTCCAAACCGCGGTATACCTTGAAACCGGTTATCGTCCCATCCCTACAATGGAAGTCAATGTTTTCAGCTTTCTTCATAATATCTTCTTGAGGCCCAGCGTTTATAAACGTTTAAAACCACTTGAGGGTGAGTAAATAGTGAGCAAATTGTCATTTTTGGGTGAACTATCCCTTTAATACTGTCATATATGTTTTTACTTCGTTAGACTATGTGTTTTATTCACAGGTGCAAGAGTGTAAAAGTGGCGGTTTTATGACAGGAAGTGGCCAATCAAGAATGACATCATGAGTCCAAACACCGTCACGCAGCTATGGGCATGTCCACTTGCAGCACCATCCGAGTAATAATCCACACCAGTCTCATTATGATCTCCCGAATGCCCTCCATGTCCTCCTTGTCCATGACCATGCCCGTACCCATGCCCATACCCGTAGCCGTGTCCTCCGTATCCACCATACCCGTACCCGTATCCAGGTCGCCCCATGGAGCTCAAACCGTGACCGACCAACATTCCTCCAAGAGCTCCAGCCGCCGCCGCACCAGCCACCTTGCCGACTCCGTGTCCCGAGGAGCCCGTGTGTCCCGTGTGTCCTGTGTGTCCTATGTGTCCCGAGTGTACGGGTGGAGCTCGGTGATGCCCTCCAGCTGCACCCCAGCCTGCGCGACCCGAGCTGCTGCCTCCCCAGCCTCCACCTCTCCCGGCGCCACGACCGAAGCCCCCGCCACGGCGAGACTGCGCCACCGGCAGCAGCACAGCCAGGAGCAACAGGCAGTTTACGAAGGAGAAGAGCTTAAATTTGGAATGCATCCCTGCTGGAGCTGCGAAAACACAAGGTCAGAGGTTTTCGAAACAATCAGATCATGTGTCTGAAAGCGGTTCTCTAAAAATAGTCCAATAAACCAATCAGACACTGACTGATCCGTGACATTGAGATCTGGCTCTAGAGATACTGTATAATCTTCTATAAATCAAAACAACTTTACTTCATATATCTTTTGAAAGCATGAAAGAATCTACGACCTTATTTAACCATAAATGTAGTACATGTTTACATAAAATGTATTAGTTATATTTATATTTAAGGCTATATTTGTATATTTCAGGGGCTATGAATGGACGATAGCACATTAGCAGGGGCTGATTTAAGCAATATGCAAGGTATGCGGCCGCTTAGGACCCACCCCAGGACATCTGGGGGCCCCCAATAAATATCTAGAAGTATAAATTATACCTATAAACTAAATACAACATCATTTTCTATCATGTTTTGTATAGTGAGAGTCAAATAAACATAAAAAATAAACATTTTTACATAAATAAATATTATTTAATATACAGTAAAATGTAATATTATAATAATGTAATGTTATGTAACAATAATATTATGAGAAAAAAAATCCACCCTCAATTATAGAGCA
Source organism: Danio kyathit (assembly GCA_903798195.1). Classification (NCBI taxonomy): domain Eukaryota; kingdom Metazoa; phylum Chordata; class Actinopteri; order Cypriniformes; family Danionidae; genus Danio; species Danio kyathit. Next base: position 44,454,003 of record LR812526.1, read on the forward strand.
GTCCAGCAGTCAAATTTATATAAAACAATATATATTATTATTATTTTTAGTTCAATTCATTATTAAATTTTTTTAGTTTAATTCATTTTAAGACATCTAATTATTTAAAATGTAAAGCTTACATTAAGATTAAACGTAGAAAAGAAGATTGAGTGATATAAAAAAACAGCAAAATAAATAAATAAAAATTAAATAAAAGTAGAAAGGGTGCATTTCAGGACCCTTGGGGCCCCAGGGCTGGAGTTGCTTAGGGCCCCCAAATCACTAAATCTGACCCTGCACATTAGTACTTTAATACAGTCAATAATAATAACTTTTTTATTAGTTATAAAAATATAGAAGGAGTTAATTATGTTTAAACATGAGTTAAAGATGTTTTGGTGCCTGCTTTAATTATTAAACGGACATAGGAAGCATCTTCAATTCAAGTGTCTATTTTTTTTAAATAAATAAATAAATGAAATACCTAAAAAATGCAGAAACAAATAAGTTATCATACAAAATCTTATTGTAGGACTATATTTTTAAAGATAGTCGCAACATATATGATAATCATTATGTTCTTAAATAGCATATTTTAGTATGTTAGTCATTCTTGTTGTAAATATGCCTGACAATATATATATTTTTAAATATTTAAAAGTAGAATATACAGTATTTTAATATTGATTAACATTTATGGGTGTCTGGTAGAAAATATAATATTAGAAATCTAATATTCATAGCTACTTTACTCGTAAAAAACAAACGTTCTACTGTATGAATACAAATAAAGCCGTCTTCAATGTTTTTGTTTTGATTCTTGAAAACCCGTTTGTGTAATTGACCCACAGTGTTTGCTTGTTTATCGTTTACTTGTTTATTTGAATTCGCAATCAATCAAGTTCTATTTCGACTCATTTGCTGCTTGATCGGAACTTAAACAATGGATATTGCTCTAGATGTTTTTATCTAGAGTCAGGCAATGAAATGATCTTTGTAGAAAGTAGGCCACCAGTCTGACAGCTTATTAGACAGGTAATCTGCTAGTTCAGTGTCTGGTTATCTTATAATCTGCTTCACAAATACATCGCAGAGACATTTCACATTCACATACCAATTAAATAATGTCAACAGCACTGCAAGTTCAGTTCAAATCAACAATGATCTGCATTATTACATTCGTTCTGCATTGAAAGAATTAACAAGTACAATTTACGACAAAACAACACAATACTGAAAGTTCACTGATCCTTTAAAATTTTGTCCTACAATAAAAGTTTTATATGATAACATATTTGTTTCAATATTTTAGTAAGCACAGGAAATATTCAGCTATTTTATAGATTTTCTTTAATTAATTTAAATAAATAAATAGCATAACCTTAAATTAAGTTCAATCAAATTAAACCTAAAAGTAATTTTAACTATTAACATTTAAAAAAAGGCTTGTATGACCTAAAATAAACGTAAATACGTAATAACTTAAAATTAAGTTGAAACATGATTACTTGGTTTAATCATTTATAATATCTTAAAAACTTTGCTGTCATCACTATTTTGACCATATAACTATTTAGTTTATGCAATTTTCTAGTATGATGAGAAAATTCTGCCTAAATTTGGCTAAATTTAGACATTTTTATATAATATTTGAAGCAACACTGTTAAAACTGTATCCTCATCAATAATTACAATATCTGTATGCTAATTAGAGCTTAATGAACTAATCTAATCATGTTTCTAACTAGTTTTGTTAAGTTATACAAGCTTTTTAAGTCATTCATTTATTCATTTTCTTTTTGGTTTAGTCCCTTTATTAATCTGGGGTCACCACAGTGGAATGAACCGCCAACTTATCCACCACATGTTTTACGCAGCGGATGCCCTTTCAGCCGCAGCTTTTTAAGTCATTTTAATGTAATTAAAATCAATATGGCTGATCATCAAGTCAACTTCAAAATGTAAGCCGACCACTAATTATTTACAGTGAAACCATTGGTTTTCAAAATGTTCCCCAAATGATTGGCTTTTGTTTGAACTTCAGAACTAAAACATATGAGGATGGAATTACTAAATTATTCTGAAACATTAAAACACCAAACTGACATTAAAAAAGGGTGAAAATGAATGAATGAATGAATAAATAACAGCAAAACCTACATTTTTAAAACATAGAAATACATATACATAGCATGATTAACGCATGACTCACAATGAGTTGTAGTCTGTCAGGTTGAAGATGTCTGTCTGTCCTCCTCTATGGTCTGATGATGGCGACGATGATGAATGAATCAGAGTCTGAGACTGGACTCAAACATGTAGACGATCACGGAGGCATTAACTGAGCGCTCCTCGTTCTCTGATTGGCTGAGTGAATGAACCTGCGTCTCGGACATCAGAATATCGCTCTAATCCATCAACAGGATTAAGACGGTCTATGGGTTGGACATACGTGTTTAGGCGCAGGGGTCACTGTATCCCTCCATAAGCTCAGAAATGGTGGTTAGGTAACCCTCCAGTGGACCAGTCGTCAGATCATGTGTTGACATTTAACCAGAGAACGTCTTTGTGGAAAGTCCTGATCATCAAGTCAAAAACATAGAGGCCCAGAAGACTGAAATGTTCAGCCATCTGAATGTTTTCATCTAAAATGTGCTCCTTTTTTTTCAGGCTCCCGTGTGTAGGTTGAGTTATTTCTCGTTTAATGGCAATGAACAGGTTCTTTTCTTTGCCTTTAAAGTGTAATAACTGAACATCTAAAATGAGCATGTTTTTCAGACTTGTTTGTTGAAGGAAATTTCAGAAAGCACTTAGAGGGTTTTGAATCTGAACTCTTCATATTTAGACGATCACTAGGTACAGTATCATGCATAGGCAGATAAAGCATAATTCATTTGTATCTTACTGACTTGTAGTTTATATTTGATGCACACTAATAAATCAAAACAGCACCTTTTAATCTCACAATTCAGTTTTTTTTAATAAGAATTATTCTTTATTTCCCGCAATTGCTAGTTTATATTTTGCAGACCTCATCTAATAAATACGTGCTAGAATCTAATAAGCACCAGTGTCTTATGAATACATACTTGTATCCAATGAATAAGTACTAGTATCTATTTAATAAGTGCTATTCTCTTATAAAGACAAACAGTTATGTAATAAATTAGTACTGATAAATATTAGCGTGGTCGCACAGTGGCTCAGTGGTTAGCACTGTTGCCTCACAGCAAGAAGGTTGCTGGTTTGAGTGCCGGGTGCTCCAAAGACATGCACTATAGGTGAATTGGATAAACTAAATTGGCCTTTGTGTGCGTGTGTGTGTGTGTGTGTGTGTGCATGAGCGTGTGGGTGTTTCCCAGTACTGGGTTGCGGCTGGAAGGGCATTCACTGTGTAAAACATATGCCGGAATAGTTGGCGGTTCATTCCGCTGTGGCGACACCTAATAAATAAGGGACTAAGCTGAAGGAAACAAGGCTATTATAGTTAACAAAAACGAATGAAAAAAATGAAAACTAACATTTAAAATAGTTGTCGTTAACTGAGATAAAAATAAAAACGAGTTTTTTTTTTTAAACTAGAACTACCTAAAACTGTATTGTGTACATTCAAAACTAACGGAAACTAACTAAAATTATAGCGAAAACGTCTTTTGTTTTCGTCTTTGTAAATGTATTTAATACATAAGCCTGTAAGCCTTTTAGAAGTAAATCTATTTACTTTGTGCTGCAGGTGTTTGCACAGTGACAGCATTAAATACGACCCGAGCAGACACTTAAAAGTATTCATTTATCACATTTGTGCCTGTATTAGTGATTGTAAATCAACCGTTCTTTTTAACCGGATCTTCTAAGCAAACTGTTTGAACTAGTTCGCCAAATTGAACTAAATCATTTGAAATGATTTGCGTCTCAGTACACTGAGATCAGATTTGAGAAGCGGTGAATCCACTATATATATATATATATATATATATATATATATATATATATAACACAAACAGTGCATGCCAGCTTGCTGTGACTGAACTAAACTTGAACAACTGCAGCGCGGGTAAATCTTGCTATCCACTGCTATCTTGTGGGCTGTTGTGTTTGAATTTGAGGATGTGTAGATGGTAGTGGTAGATGATAGTAGTCATGTGTTCTCTGATTACATGTTTCAAAAAATGTATCTTTGGTTGAGTTTTTATTATATTGTACAATATTTATTCTGATGATTTTGAATCTCCCATCAAACAACTATCCTTATTTACAAATAAATAAATAAATAAATAAAACTAATACTGAAACTAATAAAAAGTTAACTAAAAGTAAGCAATTTCAAAATATAAAAACTAATATAAACTAGTAAATCTACCTCTAAAACTAATTAAAACTAACTGAACTTGAAAACAAAGTCAAAACGAAATAAAAACTAAAACTAATAAAAAATCCAAAACTATTAAAACCTTGGAAGGAAAATGAATGAATGAAATATTAGCATCTATCATTAAGTACTAGTATTTTTTAAAAAGATACTAAAGAAAAAGTGCACTAGCTGATGAATAAATACTGGTACTTACTGGAGAAATATGCAAGTATCTAAAAACAGGTACTTGCAGCATGAAATTGTATACTAGAATGGCTTATAAAATGTTAAAACAGCTTGCTATATTAACTCCACTTGAAAAGACCTAAAAAAGCATTGAATTACACATTCAAATATATTTACTGATATAAATGCACAAATTCATTGGAGAAATAGAGAGACATGCACACACCTCTAGATTGTTATAAATGAATCCTATAATGTTGGTGATTACACATACTGTTTTATTATTATTGCATTCATTTTATTATCATTACTTTAGAACTTATTTGTTTTCACTATCCTTCGCCCTTAGTCCCTGATTTATCAGGGGTTGCAACAGCAGAATGAACCGCCTATTACTCATTGCAATTGCATGTTTTTTTTATGTGGTGGATGCCCTTTCTGCCGCAAATGTGTTTTCATATGTTCTATTCAATGTAAACATTACAAAGTTAAGTAAGGTTGAAATTAATTGAATTGAATTACATTGGAGAGAGAGAGGGAGAGAGAGATTTGTTATTGAAAACAAAACATTTGTTTTTATTTTTTGATGATAACATTTTTATTTAAATATAATTACCATCTTATTCTGAGTTTTACAATCGCTTTAATATAGACTAAACACATGCTGGAGGAAATGTCAAAAATATGACAACACAAGGCAGTCATAAGTGTGAATAAGAATTTAAATGAAAAAAAAAAAGTAAAAAATGAACCCCTTTCTTAGCAACTACAGCCATACTGTCTTTTCCGATACTCAAACAGTCATACAGGTCAGACTAACTCACTCACTCATTCACTCAGAAAGCATTGTCCTGCTTCATTCTGTTTACAATCATTCATTAAATTCACAGTCTTTAGTACGGGATTCACCTCTTCCTGTCCTTCTGATACAAAAACAATCACTGTCTAAAAGAGACGTTGGTCAGGTTGGACGATACTGATATAGGGTGACCAGAATCCTTGAAGTTAAATATCGTAATTTTTGATCTAGATTGGATTTTGTCCTTCAAAGTAAAGAGTTTTTTTTATGCTAAATGGCTTTCCTGAGGTAAATATAATGTGTTACGTGACATAGTTTACAAACTGTGCAACTGACATTGTTTTATGGTTGAAACACCACCCCCATCTCACAAGGAAACGTACCTATTTCAAGTATTGTCAGAAAAGTTGCTAATTTGTACAAATGTTTATGATTTCATTTGTATGGAAACGTAACATTTTTTAACAAAAGGGCACGCCTCCTTTTAAAAATTGTATGTTTTTATAAGAATGAAATTGTATGAATTTGTACAAATTAGCCACTTTTCTGACAATACTTCAGATAGTTAGTTTGGGGGAATTGGGGAGGAGCAAATCATTCTAAAATGTACAAATAAGATTGTTAATACAGCGACTAAATCAAAAAGTTACGAGTTGCTGTGAGATTGCATTGGAAACACTGCGATTACCTGAGATGTTATACATTTTAGGAAGTTGTACAGTAATGTATCACGGAGTGCTTTCACATCAACATCATTAATCTAATTATTTACCTTATTCTGAATAAGACAATATTATGATTAGGGTGTTTACATGAGTTGCTTTTAGAAAATTTCTTTCGAGTGCTTGTTTTAAATGTTATAGTACATACATTGATAATTGGCAGACGCCGTTAAAAACATCACCATGCAACGTTTCCTCCAGAATTTTACATATTTACATACACTTCATCTTTGTTATGGTCCCATATACATTTTTGAGTGTTTTATTTTTCATTTTTCAAAAACAATCAGATGCAGTTAATTATTTGTTATGCTGTATGTGCAAACCGACGATGGCTGATACAAGTTCTTGGGCTGCTGTCCAAAAATCACACACTACTCGTTGAGGTACCACATTTGAATTTGAATTTACTTCACAACCGATAGAAAAGTCTGTTCTGTATAATATGAATATTAATAGTAGGAATAGGATTTAGACGTGCTACATCTGCCAGGATGTCCTTATTAAAGCCTGAGCGATATATCGTTTTGCTGATTTTATCGGCTAATATGAGCGTATCGCCGAGGTATCGATATTGGAGAATTTGCCACCGACCTGTCACCGATATGATCGTTTTTTAAAATGTATTTCACAGAACATAAAACACAGACAAAATTATTAAAATGGAGTAATTACTGAGCCAAGCGAGCTTCATTGTTTGCTACTGGCAACCAGCCAACTTGTTCAGTCAGTAAAGGAGAGCTCTTCAAGCAATGCTTAGGTCTATTTAACTGACTATATTTTGATTATATTCCGCCACCGATGCTGTATAAAATAGTACAATAGAACATGGCAAATCAGTATTTTGTATACAGTACTAGTCAAAAGTTTGAACACATGAATGGGTAAGTGACCTTTTGACTGGTACGGTACTATAATATGCATATGACGAATATCGGCCGATATATCTGTATTTTTTACACCCTGATATCGGTATCAGCTTCTGCCCCAAAAAACACACATCGGTAGTAAGGTTGGGTTGATAGACAATGCCATCGTCCATCGTCTATCATCACGTGATCCTCCGCCCCGCCCCCATCACAGCTGCAACCCGCTCGCCAAAAATACACACGGCCCCGTTTACACTAATACATCTTAGTTTTAAAATGCCATTTTAGAACGAATTTGATCCACGTCCACACTGACATTTCATCTAGCATTTCTGAAAAGCCCTCCTTCCACACTATACCGCTCATGTGACCATACACAGTCATGTGCTGCAGCGTATGTGCGCGTCTGAGCTCCAGCAGTCAGCGGGTGCTTTGAGCACAAAACCCCATAGAGCAGTGCACGTCGGACAGTTTATCAAGGATGTACCGCTGAATCGCGTCTCACTATAGTTGTGAAACGTGATATTTAATTCATCTTGTCTCTATCTAATGATTCTTCTGTCTACTGAATCCATCAGATATTGTGTCACAGCGACAGTACACTGCTTCAATCTCTCGCTTTCACGCTTGTACTTGGTAATTTTAGCAGAAACCTCAGATAGTGTTGGTTGGTTGCTCTTGGTTGTGCACCTTTTTTACCAACCAAGTTTGTCGACGCCATTATAATGACACAGATCACCCTGCCTATTCATACCAGAGTCCCGCAGAAAAAGTGATTGACAGGTGGTAATTTGCGTGTAGCTTATCTTTATTTAATTATGATTTGGATATGGGTAAAACAAAGACTATGCAAGTCAGGTAGTTGAAACGGTAGGCTACAAATAATTAATTCGTTATGAATTAATTATTCATAAATAATTAATTTATAGCCGCCTACGCCGATGCATCTCAATGTTTTACATTAGACATCGTACGATGCCAAATAGGTCGACATCGCCCAACCCTAAGTGGTAGGGCTCTATTCATCATCACATGACCTACACAGGTCAGTTGCATCACTTGACTTCCATTCATAAACTCCCTCATGTGATATGAAAGTGTCCATCGCATGCGCACTTCAGAATTTCGCCGGAAGTAGTAGGTCATCCAGGTACTTGATAATAATAATTCGGACATACTTTCACATTTTCAGTGATACAATTTTCACATACAATAATATAGTAGGGAAGTGCATAAATTCGGAAACATCCTTGCTCTTTTGATTGCTGTCAAACTGTTGTAGTGCCGACATGTTCAGCAGTCCCATCTTTACATGGCTGTCTATTCGTTACTAAACAACACTAACAGGCACCGAATGGCAGCACCAGTGTGTGTACCCTCATAGAAAATGGTGTTTACAGATCTTAAAGGCATGTCACATTGTGGCACATCCGGTGTGCAACCACCTTTTAGTCTGCGCTGCACTGGAGAGATTACAGCTGCTGGATTTACAACATGTTAATTCATCAACTTCTCCCAAAATACATAAAAGCTTGTCACTGTTTCCACAGAAATCAGCATGTTCTTCACAAATCATAAATGTTATATTTTGCTAGTCCTTATGTGTATTTAAATATTTGTAACCTAAAATAAACATCATTTGTTTGAAAACACTGATAAATGGCAAGTACAACGTCCCTCTTTCTCTGGCTCAGTGCCACCCATGGTGGGAAAAGCAGATTTTAATTCAACAGCTGATCATGTGACACTGATCATACATGTCAAAGGATTAACTTTGACGTGATTGGCTACTCCTAATTAAGATTTTTAGCATGACAGAATACTAAAACTAGCATTTTTTAGAAAAGTGAAATACTGAACATTTGTCATAATAAGTAGAGACACTAAATAATTGAAATACAGCAGGACGTCTGGTCACCCTATGTATTGGTAAAACAGGTTGGCTCAGACCGCATTTATTCTCAATACATCCAACAACATTTAAAGTGATCAGACAGTCACGACTCTTGATAATGAGTTTAACTAAACAAGTAATACTAGTTGCAAGCATGTATCTTTATTACTTTGTGCTTGTCATTATAATTGCTCTCTCCAGCGATCCCTGGACGATGAAATTCCCTGCTTTCGTGGAATGTGCTTGTATATTATTGTACCTGGATGTGATTCACAACAGCACCAAACATGCAGAGAAAAATATACAAAGATTTTTTTATATATATTACAAGATGTACCATCCATCTTTACTGGTCAGCAAATATCAATGCATATTAGTGGTTTTGAGAGGTTATTTAGAGTGAAAGGGCTGATGACCGTCAGTCTGGAAGTCTACTGTTTGACGTGGAGTGTAACGTTTTCAGAAAGAGATGCTGCTCACATACAGGTGGATCCTTCTGGTAAACACTGCAGCTGCTTCTCAATGATACACCGTAGACACATGTATCTATATGGGAAAAGAGAGAATTATTAATGCTCCCGTTATGTGTTGTCAAAAATTGGTCAAACTTTACAACAAGGTGTCATAAGTTAATGTATTTACTAAAATGATTTATGAACAATACTTGAACTGCATTTATTATTCATGGCTCAACAACATTTGCTAATGCATTATTCAAATCCAAAGTTGTGCTTGTTAACAAGAACTAACAATAAATGACTTAATTTCCAGAAACTAATGTTAACAAAGTATACATATATAATAGGGGTGTAACGATACTACGAACCGAACCGAAATATCGCGATACACCAACCACGATACGTATCGCGAAACTCTCGTGGCGGACCGCGATACTGTCACGCCCCCTGCTGCCTACAGTTAAGGTTGACGTCACTTGTCTCTAATTGAACCAAAACATCTTTATTTTATCACATTTGATTAAATTGTATTAGTAATGATGAGCTTTTGTTCTAAATATTATATTCTAATGTTTTAGAATTTAGAATAGTATTTTCCAAGTGCATGTCATGTCATGTGACTTGAGTGAGCGATCACACTCCATTACTACTGTATATGCAGGACGGCTGCTTCGCATATATTGAGATTGCAGATCCCCCAAATACATTTAAGTCTCCTGTTTGGGAACATTTTGGTTTTCCAGTGGAGTACAGGAATGGAATTCGTGTCGTAGACAAAGCGCACACTATCTGTCGTAACTAACTGTTTCACGAAACTTAATAAGGAATAACATTTAAAAAATGTGGTAAATTTCACAATGTGAGGGTGTACGCAAAAGACACTGACAACAGAACTGCCAACAAAAGGGATTTAACCCCTTACCTCGCTAGAAACTGATGAAAAGACAAAAAGGTTTTCAGCGCCGTGCGCCTTATTGTTCCCTATACTGAACTGTAGAATAAAATAAATACAAAGATGACGTTCACCTCTTACCTGATGTCTTTAACAATACATTTTCTACGTGTTTGCAAAATGGAAGTCGTAAGACATCTTCCCTATCCACCTTACTCTGAGAAAAGAGTGAACTTGAGGAGGTATAGCTCAATATGAGGAGAAAGAGCTGAACAAAAAGCAACAAACAAATCAATCGAAATAAAAGTGTACAAAAATCACAAAATTTCTCAAAGTGGGCAAAACTAATGCAAAATATTTTTGCCCAAACGAAAGTTAAGCAAAAACAACGAAATTCATAATCATGTTAGCAAAATACACGAAAAACGAGATCAAAGGAAGATGCGCTTTCCTCCGCTTTTCCTCACGTCATTTTTATATTCCCGCGCCAAGTCGCCCAGTAATGATAGATCGTTCTCCTGACCAATTAGCTGTCGTGAAGGCGGACATACAGAAATGACATGGCATGGAGAGCGAGAGAGAGAGAGAGAGAGATAGAGAGAGAGAGAGAGAGGCAAAAATACAAATAATATACGGCTACAACCCTAACATTAGTTTCAGACAAAACTGCAATGTATTTTACTGGTGAATAGGTCATGTAAAAAACACTTTACAAGCACATTATATGTATATTATTTTTTCATTAATTTAAACGGAAACCTATCTAAATGATAACTAAAATGAGCATCACTTTGTCTGTGTCTGCACAGAAATCAAGCCCCTCACCTGAGAATGTGGACATTATGGTGTTTTTAAAGAAGAACTTAGAAAGGACAAGCCTGTTTATCTTTCACTATAGTCTACACTGCAGTTATTTATTTAATTTGAGTTTACTTTCTTAAGATGGCTGCACTAAAGAGAATTGTTTTTTCTGACTAGTCTATATTGGAGGTATTTATTTCATTTTTGTTGTTTACTCTGGTATCCTGACTGTACTAAAATGTGATGGCAAAGTTAATAAAGAAAAAGTTTAGTTGTTCTTGTTATTAAGTGAATCTATTGTTCCTTAGCATTACTGTTAAGATGACATCAACCCTAACCCCACAGCAAACAGAAACCGAACCGAACCGAACCGTGGCTCCAAAACCGTGAACCGAACCGAACCGTGCCTTTGGTGTATCGTTACACCCCTAATATATAATAAATGTATTGTTCATTGTTTGTTCATGTTAGTAAATACATTACGAGTAAACATTTAAACATTATATAAACATATTTAACATGATAAAACCTTATTGTAAAGTTTTACCCCCCAAAAAATGTTGTGATTATAAGATTAAAATTTTAAAAATATATAAGAAATATATTATACATTGTTACGTCCTTGTACACTTGTAAGAGTAACAAATATTAACTTGACTTCTAGTTGATCATTTGGAAAAGTGGCAGAAGGTCGATTTTTCCGATGAATCAACTGTTGAACTGCATCCCAATCATCACAAATACTGCAGAAGACCTATTGGAACCCGCATGGACCCAAGATTCTCACAGAAATCAGTCAAGTTTGGTGAAGAGAAAAAAATGGTTTGGGGTTACTTTCAGTATGGGGGCGTGCGAGAGATCTGCCACATCAACAACCTGAGGTATCAAGACATTTGTGCTGCCCATTACAATACAAACCACAGCAGAGGGCAAATTCTCCAGCAGGATAGCACCCATTCTCATACATCAGCCTCCACATCAAAGTTCCTGAATGCAAAGAAGCTCAAGGTGCTCCAGGATCGGCCAGCCCAGTCACCAGACATAAACATTATTGAGCTTCTGATACCAAATGATCAACTAGAAGTCAAGTTACTATTTATTGTTCCTAAAACTTGGATAGGCGACAAGACTTTGCAAGTAGTGTAAGACGTTTAGCACTGGGTTGCATTTTTTGTCTCTCTTTTACTGCTGCTTTGTCTAACTTTCATTGGCTGTTTTGGCTGTCAATCATTGGCGAATCAGACTGAGTGGAGAGTATGTAAACAGGGTGACCTCCAATCCTTCCTCCTCAGTCCCTTTATGTTTCATTCTGTCATTTGTTTATTGTATTAATATTGTTAGTGTCTTTGTCTGCCATTTAGTCTTTTTGGAGTATGAAATCTATAACGGTGACTTAGAATTACTCTGGATGGAGGAGGGTGTTGGGTCAGATAGTAGATTGTGTTTCATATTTAAAATATTTAAATAGAAAATTAAAGGTCTTGAAATGTCTGAAAACATAAAGAGAAATCTCTAAATTTCAATTAATAAAAAAAAGCTTGAAAACAAGTGGCCTTGTCAGAATTATAGTAGAAGTAACATAATCAATCTATATTAGTGAGCCTTTGATGACAAAGCGTTTGACAACCTCTGATAGAAAGATATAAATATGTGAAGAGAAAAAAATGGTTTGGGGTTACTTTCAGTATGGGGGCGTGCGAGAGATCTGCCACATCAACAACCTGAGGTATCAAGACATTTGTGCTGCCCATTACAATACAAACCACAGCAGAGGGCAAATTCTCCAGCAGGATAGCACCCATTCTCATACATCAGCCTCCACATCAAAGTTCCTGAATGCAAAGAAGCTCAAGGTGCTCCAGGATCGGCCAGCCCAGTCACCAGACATAAACATTATTGAGCTTCTGATACCAAATGATCAACTAGAAGTCAAGTTACTATTTATTGTTCCTAAAACTTGGATAGGCGACAAGACTTTGCAAGTAGTGTAAGACGTTTAGCACTGGGTTGCATTTTTTGTCTCTCTTTTACTGCTGCTTTGTCTAACTTTCATTGGCTGTTTTGGCTGTCAATCATTGGCGAATCAGACTGAGTGGAGAGTATGTAAACAGGGTGACCTCCAATCCTTCCTCCTCAGTCCCTTTATGTTTCATTCTGTCATTTGTTTATTGTATTAATATTGTTAGTGTCTTTTGTCTGCCATTTAGTCTTTTTGGAGTATGAAATCTATAACGGTGACTTAGAATTACTCTGGATGGAGGAGGGTGTTGGGTCAGATAGTAGATTGTGTTTCATATTTAAAATATTTAAATAGAAAATTAAAGGTCTTGAAATGTCTGAAAACATAAAGAGAAATCTCTAAATTTCAATTAATAAAAAAAAGCTTGAAAACAAGTGGCCTTGTCAGAATTATAGTAGAAGTAACATAATCAATCTATATTAGTGAGCCTTTGATGACAAAGCGTTTGACAACCTCTGATAGAAAGATATAAATATGTGAAGAGAAAAAAATGGTTTGGGGTTACTTTCAGTATGGGGGCGTGCGAGAGATCTGCCACATCAACAACCTGAGGTATCAAGACATTTGTGCTGCCCATTACAATACAAACCACAGCAGAGGGCAAATTCTCCAGCAGGATAGCACCCATTCTCATACATCAGCCTCCACATCAAAGTTCCTGAATGCAAAGAAGCTCAAGGTGCTCCAGGATCGGCCAGCCCAGTCACCAGACATAAACATTATTGAGCTTCTGATACCAAATGATCAACTAGAAGTCAAGTTACTATTTATTGTTCCTAAAACTTGGATAGGCGACAAGACTTTGCAAGTAGTGTAAGACGTTTAGCACTGGGTTGCATTTTTTGTCTCTCTTTTACTGCTGCTTTGTCTAACTTTCATTGGCTGTTTTGGCTGTCAATCATTGGCGAATCAGACTGAGTGGAGAGTATGTAAACAGGGTGACCTCCAATCCTTCCTCCTCAGTCCCTTTATGTTTCATTCTGTCATTTGTTTATTGTATTAATATTGTTAGTGTCTTTTGTCTGCCATTTAGTCTTTTTGGAGTATGAAATCTATAACGGTGACTTAGAATTACTCTGGATGGAGGAGGGTGTTGGGTCAGATAGTAGATTGTGTTTCATATTTAAAATATTTAAATAGAAAATTAAAGGTCTTGAAATGTCTGAAAACATAAAGAGAAATCTCTAAATTTCAATTAATAAAAAAAAGCTTGAAAACAAGTGGCCTTGTCAGAATTATAGTAGAAGTAACATAATCAATCTATATTAGTGAGCCTTTGATGACAAAGCGTTTGACAACCTCTGATAGAAAGATATAAATATGTGTTAGGATTTTCTAAAGCACACTACTGTGTCATTGTAACTGACATTAAAGAGATAATTCATCCCAGATTGAAAATTCTGTCATCATTTACTAACTCTTTACTTGTTTGACTTTCTCCTGTTGATCACAAAAGAAGATACCTGTAACCATTGACTTCCACAGTATTTGTTTTTCCTACTATGAAAGTCAATAGCTACAGGTTTCAAAATCTTCTCTTGTGTTTTTAACAGAAGAAAGAAACTCATTTGAAAACCACTTGAGGGAGAGTAAACAGTGAGTAAATCTTCATTATTTTGGGTGAACTACCCCTTAAAAGCGTGTCCGTTGTAATTACACATTTGCCCAGCAGATGTCTCCAGCATGTGCTGCACGTGCTGCTCTCATTATGCTCAGCAGTCCGTTTCAGATTTAACAGTTTCAGATGCAATAATTTACCTCATCTGCTCATGTTTAAGTAGAAATAAATCATACCTGCTTTTCAGCTTCTGCACCTCTCTGTCCTCCTCTTCCTTTAGTTTGGTAATAAAACTCTGCAGGACGGGCATCTCAAATTTGATGTATTGTGCCACCTAGAGCAGCGGAGAGCAACTGCAGTCAGTTTTGTCAACATCAAAGTCAGCATCAATGTCAATTCTGCTACGTGTAGATATTGGTAGATATACAGAGAATTGAATTGATGTTACTTTCACACCCTGTGTACATACAGATAACAAAAACACTACAAGAGGAATGTAAATTACGTTTATGCGTACGTATGCTAAAGGAGTATTATGTTAAATCTTGCACACTACTTGTCTTCCCTGCTGAAAAATCCAGCTTAAACCAGCCTAAGCTGGTTGGCTGGTTTTAGCTGGCCGACCAGCCTGGTTTTAGACGGGTTTTGGCCATTGGTTTAAGCTGGAAATAGCTGGTTTTGGCTGGGCTCCCAGCTTGGCTAGGCTGGTCAAGCTGGTTTTAGCTGGTCATCTCCCAGCCTGACCAGCTAAGACCAGGCTGGAAATGGCTGGAAACCAGCCTGGAATTGGCCAAAACCCCTCTAAAACCAGCCAACCATCCTAGGCTCGTTTAAGCTGGATTTTTCAGCAGGGTTTGTGTCTACATATGTGTGTAACACATGTATTTTTTACATATTTATTGTATATTTATGTACAGATGGTCTTAAAAGTATGCCATTGTATTTTGCACTGTATTATATTTGTAGCCATATGGTCTCAAAATGTATGTCACTAAGCTTTTCACATGTGACAATGAAAGTGATTTAATTTCATTCAAATACACAAATAAATACACATTATTCAAGTCAAATTTCAGAGAGAAAATACAAAATATATAAGAAAAAAAAAACTATACGAATAAGGGCACATAGCAGGTTGAGTGCAAATAAAAAGAGTGCAGTGCAATGAGACTTTCAATTCAAGTTTATTTTTATAGCACTTTTCACAACAATTATTGTTTCAAAGCAGCTTTACAAAAGGTGCACATTATTAGTTACCATAACTTAAATAGTTACTAATAACTTTAACTAATTACTAATAACTTGAACAGTTAACGTTACTTATTATATATAAACATAGTTAACCTGCAGTTATAATATATAGGCGATGTCCAAGTGTAGATGTTCAAGATGTTTGTGTATTTTTGTATTAAGTGTAAGGTGACTTTGACAATGAGACATTTGTGTATGAATGCTATACTTTTGAATTTGTCAGCAGATCAGCTCTCCTTCACACACACACACGCACTCACTTCATAAGGAATCTCCTCTCCCAGATCCTGCTCCATGAGAAAGATCCGGCAGACGTGTTCACATGGTCCCTGAAGGATTCGCACTACTAATGGATAATCGGTGCGCTTCAGCTGAACACGCTCTGAAACATACAACACATTTCCTACATTTACAACTCCTATTCAGTGGTTGAAAAAAATGGTTGTCATTTGCTACATTTAATCCATCCAATTCACCTATAGCACATGTTTTTGGACTGTGGGGGAAACTGAGCACCTGGAGGAAACCCATGCGAACATGTGGAGAACATGCAAACTTTACACAGAAATGCCAATGACTTGAGCCAGCGACCTTCTTGCTGTGAGGCGACAGTGCTAAACACTGAACCACCGTGCCACCATCGACGGTTTAATCAGATTCAAAAACAGTCATGTAAACACCTCAATCGATTAGATTGATCTCAATCAGAATTCAATTTCAATTGGATTAGAAGTGGTGGATTTAATCTGGGTTTTCTAATCTAATCCACAAGCAAATAATGAGCTTGTAAACGGTTGAATTTGACTACTTTCTCAGTCGTATTCAGAAGACTCTAGGGAACATGCGCGGTGCAATACTGACATGCATTAGCCTGTGCATATTTTGATGAATGCATGATAAAACATCTAAAACATGTATTTTCTTTAGGCTGCTTAATGAAGCACTTTATTTTAGAAATGCACAGTAACCTAAATAGAACTTAAAAATAGGCCTACACATAATAGGATTTTAGTAAAATAAGAAGCAATAAATTTGAAATTAGAATTTTACAAAAATGGAACAAAGAAAACCTGGAAACAAATTACAAAATATCTAACGCCAATAAGAGACAGCAGACACAATAAGAAAAAATAATTAATTAATATTCAACTAACTAAATTTAACAAAAGTCAAATCAAGTCTATTAAATGGTTTTCTTATTAACCTGCATAAAGAACAACAGCGAGCAGAATGGACTTAAGAGATTAAAACTAATATTTTTATTTTCTGACACTAAAGCCTTCTCAAAAAATACAAAAATTATTTATTTTTTTAATCTACATTGAAGCTAATCTTTTACAAATGCAATAGTTTTAATTAGAATGTATATAAAACCAATATAAACGGATATTTAAATCGGATTGCAATGTTTAGATTTAGAGTGCATGTAAACAGATGGAAGTGCAATTCATTTGGATTGACAAAAATTGGTGCATGTACACATAGTCAATGACTTCAATAGTAATATTTGTTTGTTTGGTTGTAAAAAATACTATGGAAGTTTCATCTCATAAAGGTCTGGAACCACTGGATGAGTAAATAGTGAGTGTTTTTTTGTTGAACAGTCCCTACAGTGTCCACTAGATGGCGATTCAGTTTTTCACAGTTATTTGAAAGACAAAAACAGAGAAACGGACCTCCGCTGGCATGAACCAGATACAGGGCGAAGTCATCAGGACTGTTCTCGATCTTAAACTTGTTGAGCAGCACCCGCAGCACCTGTGGCGTGGTCATACAGCTGTTGATCCGCACGTTCGTGACTGAACCATATGCAGGAGTGAATACAGCCGTCTTAAAAGAGGAACAAGAGACTGCATGAAGAAGGAGGAAGTTATGCTCAAACTATCACACATGCAGAATCAGTTTTTTGTACTGTTACCTTGTGGTTGTAGAAGTGACCGTTGATGGAGAATCGGTGGCGTCTGATTCGCCGCTGGTCGCTAGGAGACCGTCTCCGGCCCCGCCTCAATACGCCTGCATCACTTTTAGTTCTGAGAAGCTGAGCGGAGACGTCACACGCTTCTGTAAATAAGTAAACAAAAAAAAAAAAACGGAAATGAGGAGGGATGTGAGTCACAGATTAACACTGAACATTTGTTATGCACTCATGTGTTTAAAATCAGTTTACCATTTATGTTTGGGCCTGAAGAACTGTTATCTTGTAGAACAACTGAAGAGTTTATACGTCATAGTCTCTTGAGCGCTGACTGAAATTAACTTTTTTTTAAATATAATTTTTTCTCTCAGCTGGGCAGCTCCGTGGGGTCAGAGACCCTGGAGGTAGAGTACAAGGGGGCATCTGGGGCCCCGAACTGCAAGCCTAGGGAGAGTGGCTGGCCCCTGGGCAGCTCCCTGGAGTCAGAGACCTTGGAGGTAGAGCACAAGGGAGCCTTTGGGGCCCAAACTGCAAGCTCAGGGACAGAGGGTGGCCCTTGGGCAGCTCACTGGGGTCTGAGACCCTGGAGGTGTAGGGCAAGGGGGCCCTTTGGGGCCACGACTGCAAGCCCAGGGAGAGAGGCTGGCCCCTGGGCAGCTCCCTGGGGTCAGAGACCCTGGAGGTGAAGGGAAAGGGGGCCTCTGGGGCCCAAACTGCAAGCCCAGGAAGAGTGGCTGGCCCCTGGGCAGCTCCCTGGGGTCAGAGACCCTGGAGGTAGAGTACAAGGGGGGCTCTGGGGCCCAAACAACAAGCTGACCCCTGGGCAGCTCCCTATTTGTTTGGTTTTAGGTTGAATATGTCGGTGCTTTTACACCAAAATAACTGAACATAGACATATTATTTATTTATTTGTTTGACTAAAACAATTTGATCAGCAACATAGTACCAATAAGGAAATGTCAACTAAACTGTAATTGTTTTACATTTTTTTAAATTAGGTGATAGACGGCACGGTGGCGCAGTGGGTAGCGCTGTGGCCTCACAGCAAGAAGGTCGCTGGTTCAAGCCTCGACTGGCTCAGTTGGCGTTTCTGTGTGGAGTTTGCATGTTCTCCCCATGTTCGCGTGGGTTTCCTCCAGATGCTCCAGTTTCCCCCACAGTCCAAACACATGTGCTGTAGGAGAATTGGGTAAGCTAAAATTGTCCATAGTGTATGTGCGTGAATGAGAGTGTATGGGTTTCCCAGTGATGGGTTGCAGCTGGAAACGCTGCGTAAAACATATGCTGGATAAGTTGGTGGTTCATTCTGCTGTGGCGGCCCCTGATTAATAAAGGGACTAAAGGCTGATTTATACTTCTGCAAAACACCAGTGAAGAAACTTGACACAGAGGAACATAAACACCTACTGCCAGCTAGCGTTTCGGAAGGGTTATTGCAGAGGAACACAAACAGCGCACAAAAGTATAAATGCACGGCAACGCGCATTGCATGCGCCATGGGTCACACCGATCACTCAACGCAGAAGTATAAACCAGGCTTTAGCCGAAAAAAAAACTAATGAATTAAATTAGGTGAATTTACCCATTTTTATAGGTTTAAAAATTATGATGCTCTACAAAAATAATATTACATCAGATTCATGTTGGTATGATTCATGTGTTTGCAAAAATGTATTTTCGGAAGAAAATTTGTATTGTATTATATCGTTGTATGAAATGATTTTACTTTTTTGAAACAATTTATATCATTTAATGAAATCCCTTTCAATTTCTGGCTCAATATTGCTCATAAGCAGTTCACATTTATGAAACCAACAAATGTTTTTCCAACAAAACAGCATAAATATGATTCTGAAAAGTTTTAAAACAATAGGTCAGTTTATTTGACTTAAAGACCTCATCTTTCAGACTTTAAAAATAATAACATTTTCATGCTGCTCTGGTTAACTGTACATACAGATTTCTGTGGAGTTTGCATGTTCTCCCGGTGTTTGTGTGGGTTTCTTCCGGGTGCTCTGGTTTCCCCCACAGTGCAGAGATGCGCTATAGGAGAATTGAATAAGCTAAATTGTCCGTAGTGTATGTGTGTGAATGAGAGTGTATGGATGTTTCCCAGTGATGGGTTGCAGCTGGAAGGGCATCCGCTGTATAAAACATATGCTGGATAAGTTGGCGGTTCATTACGCTGTGGCGACCTCCGATGGATAAAGCCACTAAGCCAAAGGAAAATGAATTCTAATAATTGTACAGAAATATTTTTTTTGACACCTAATGTTGCAGCATAGATTCCTGGGTCAATAACATGAAAAAGAAATGTTCTAAAATGTAAAATGTTTCTAAAATGTTTTGAAAATGGTTAGATCTCTTTAAAGTAATTTTAAATAATAGTAATGATACGATACATGTTATATGATACGATATGATATATGATAAAATGTAATATATATATATATATATATATATATATATATATATATATATATATATATATATATATATATATATATAAGATAAAATTGCTATATATTATTGCTATATATATATATATATATATATATATATATATATATATATATATATATATATATATATATATATATATATATATATATATATATATATATTTATATATATGAGTGGGAGGGGGGGTCTCTCCACACCATCACCACTGTGCAGCATCCACTTGGATGATGCAACGGCAGCCACAGGACAACAGTGCCAGTGCGCTCACCACACACCAGCTGTAGGTTAAGAGACAGTGATAAAGCCAATTCAGTGGATGGGGATGATTGGAGGCCATGATCGATAAGGGCAGATGAAGGGAATTTGGCCAGGACACCAGGGTTATACCCCTACTCTTAACGAGAAGTGTCATGGGACTTTTAATGACCACAGAGAGTCGGGACCTCGGTTTAACGTCTAATCCGAAAGACAGCACTCATGACAGCATCAGCGTTATAATATGATACAATACATGATTTGATATGATAGGATACAATACATGATATTATGCGATACATGATATTATATGAAATTATATGATACGAATAAAGTGTTGTATTAATGTAATGTAATAAAGTTTTTAATATTATTATTATTATTAAACCTCTGGATCACAGCAGACCTTAATGAGTTATGAAAAGTTAAAAAAGTGAAGCAAGTTGTACCTTCATCTTCTTCCTCATGGTCTTGTGTTGTGCCGTTGTTTGTTTGTTCCTCTGGAGGTGTCACTTCCATCTGAGGTGGAGTTTGTGGAGTCTGTTTCTGAGCCTCTTGACTGGAGAATATGAGAGGAGGGCAATTAACAGCTCTGTCACAACGTACAGTGACAAACACAATTCACAGCACAGCGTAACTTTAAGACGATTTGACAAAAACATTATATCGATCTAAATATGTTCATTGCTGTAATCGAGCATTCAAAAACCTGTAAGAATTATTGCAAAGATTAATGTTTTGGAAAGAAAAGTGTTGTGTTCTTGAAGGCTGTATTTATTTGATTAAAATGACAGTGATATTATGAAAACATTACTACACTTTCAAACAATAATTTCCTATTTCAATGCATTTAAAATGTAATCTAATTCCTTTAATTGTAATGCTTTCTTGTAATGTCTTCAGAGTCACGTGATCCTTTAAAAATTATTCAGATAAGCTGTACTGCTCAAGAAACATTTCTTGTTTGTCAATACTAAAATAGTTGCTTAATACTTTAATTGAACAATATTGTGATATATTTTAAGGGATGTTTTTATGAATAAAGCGTTGGCATTTACTTAGGCTTTTATTATAAATGTCATTACTGAATACTTTAATCAATTCAATATATATTTAAGTAAAGCATATCCAATACAATTTTGAATAGTTGTCTACTTTTTGAATCTATTTTAAACAGATGATTTATACACCCCCACTTTTTGAACATTAATACAAAAATGACATATTCAACTTAAATGATTGCCAATGATTTGGTCCATAGAGTGAAGTTTGGTCTCATTTTAAAGAATACACTTGTCAGATTTGTAGCTACAGTGAAAAAAGTCAAACAATTAATGTATATTTTATTTTATACAACAGTTCTGTCTGGTTCTTGAATCTGATTGGCTGATATTCTGCAAATAACAGCACTCATACCGCCTCTTCACCCTTCACCCTTGTGTATTAAGCTGCGGTCACACTAGAGTATGAGCTTGCGAAATTCTGTCGTACGGCGCTGCGAAAGGGGGCGGGATTAAACAAGATGATTAGACATTAAAAAAGCGAGCGATTGCTCCATGTTTTAAATTTCTGTACAGAGAGGTCATGTTTTGATCCTGGATTGGTCTCACGCAGTCAAGTGATGCGATTTCGCAGGTCAGAGTTCACCAAGCTTGAACTTTGCACCGCTGCAAAATGCGAAACTCGACGCATGACCCTGCGTTTCCGGTCTGACGCATTCGCGTGCTCTATGGAGAGGTAAGCCCAGTGTGACCACGGCTTCACTCTGGCCACATACAGCGACAGGCAGAGGACACTCTACAGATTGACAAATATTGCAGCTGTTGGACAACATAATGTACTTTTGAGGCTTTTCAGTCAAGAATGCAGTTGTTTAGATTGCAACTATGCAGTTTATTTTGAAGGATAGTGCCTATTTTTAAACTGTCAGACTGTCTGAGCACACCAAAGAAAGTGACAACTGATGTCTGCAGCAAGATGGCGATAGAGACCGCATAATAACTCCTTAGGTAAGAAAAACAGCATTTTCTCAGAGTAAATTTCAAATTACAGCTGAAGAAATCATTATAAATCAGGTAAGCGACATTCTGAGTCGATCTCTGTACTTTGTATTTTGTAGTGCTGTATTAATACCACATAAACTGGTAGTGTTTGCTTTGCTTTTTGAGGGTTCATTATTGTGATATCCTGATTGCAACAGAGAAATACTGGGAAATGTCTGTAGACTGATGGCATTTCATGCCGTTCAGCCTTATAATCTTAACGTGAGTAAAAATGACCTATTTTGTCATCACTTTAAACATTAAGCTAGAGAATCATTCAAATACTAGCTCTAAAGTGACGTTGGTGAAGTAGCAATGGTTTCTGCTGTTCTGAAGTCAGCTGCAGATGTGAAGGAATGGCGGAAGAAAGTAGTTCCTTGAACAAAAGGATTTTTGAGACTCTGTGTTTGATTTAGTTTTTTTATTCACGCAATTATGCCATCAAACTGTGGTATAAATGCAATATCACACTCGTAGCAGTGCGATATGGCTGTATATCGTCACTGGTGGGACACTTAGGCACTCTGACTGCGGCCTCGAGCCAACGCACGTCTGAACAAATTATATTCCAAATGTAAAGTTTATATCTCAAAAAATGAGCTTTCAGTCAAATTTTGTTTGGCCGCAGTACCAGACATGACCACCAGATGACATTTAGTTTTCTTTGGTGACCATACAAGGGTTTCCCCCATTTCTGTGTATTTGATTTGAATTTAGTTCCTAAAAAAACATCTAAAAATAATGTGCATGTGGACTGCTCTAGCAAAGTAATGCTTCAGACTAATAAGTTTTCATTTTTAGGTGGACTAAACCTTTAAGACTGAAATCATAAAAACAGCCCCTTGTCCAAATAAGTGTAATGAGCACACCAGGCAATAATATCCATAATTGTTTTGGGCAGTTTAAAGTTTTGAAATCCATTCCAGTCCTATAATCTTTGTAATAAACAAATGAGCACATTCTAGAAGGATCATCAAATGATTCTGGGAACTGCTAGTTAAGATAACATGATCAAGACCCTTTCATTGTGTTTAAAGACTCCAGAATGTGCTAAAAAAAAAAACTATATTTGCGTTGGAGCGCTCAGATATTAATAGCTCTTTTGAACTCCTCGTTTTGGACCCAAAAATAGACAAGAAGAGATCAAAAGCAGAAGACATTAGAAATGTGTGCATTATTTATATCACACCGGTCCAGAAGATTTCAGCTGCTGAATGTCAGAAGTGCAGTCATCATCACAAGAGTAGCTATGGCAACAAACTCGAGAAACAAAGCAGGATCTCAGGCTGAAGTCAAGGTCACTTGAGTTTAAAGAGCTGCCTTAAAAATGAGATCTTGCCGTCTGTGGATTGTAGATTTATACTATTTTGTTTTTACTGAGGTGATGATTCAAGACACAAAATAATACATATAGCAAAATTTGGAGTATTTCATTGCATATACAGTTGAAGTCAGAATTATTAGCCCTCCTTTGATTTTTTTTTTCTTTTTTAAATATTTCCTAAATGATGTTTAACAGAGCAAGGAAATTTTCACAGTATGTTTGATAATGGTTTTTTTTTCTGGAGAAAGTCTTATTTCTTTAATTTCGGCTAGAAAAAAAGCAGTTATTAATTTTTAAAAAGTCATTTTAAGGTCAAAATTATTAGCCCCTTTAGGCAAATTTTTTTTCGATAGTCTACAGAACAAACCATCATTATACAATAACTTGCCTAATTACCCTAACCTGCCTAGTTAACCTAATTAACCTAGTTAAGCCTTTAAATGTAACTTTAAGCTGTATAGAAGTGTATTGACAAATATCTAGTAAAATATTATTTACTGTCATCATGGCAAAGATAAAATAAATCTGTTATTAGAGATAAGTTCTTAAAACTATTATGTTTAGAAATGTGTTGAAAAAAATCTTCTCTCTGTTAAACAGAAAATGGGGGAAAAAATAAACAGGGGTGCTAATAAATCATTCATTCATTCATTCATTCATTGTCTTTTCGGCTTAATCCCTTTATTAATCCAGGGTATTGAACCGTCAACTTATCCAGCACATGTTTTACGCAGCGGATGCCCTTCCAGCTGCAACCCATCTCTGGGAAACATCCATACACGCTCATTCACACTCATACACTACGGACAATTTAGCCTACCAAATTCACCTGTACCGCATGTCTTTGGACTGTGGGGGAAACCGGCGCACCTGGAGGAATCTCACGCGAATGCAGGGAGAACATGCAAACTCCACACAGAAACGCCAACTGACCCAGCTGAGGCTCGAACCAGCGACCTACTTGCTGTGAGGCGTTGCGCTAATAATTCAGGGGGGCTAATAATTCTAACTTCAACTGTATGACAACAGTTGAATGACAACAGTTGAAGTCAGAATTATTACCCCTCCTGTATTTTTTTCCTCAATTTCTGTTTAACGGAAAGAACATTTTTTTCCAACACATTTCAAAACACAATCGTTTTAATACCTCATTTCTAATAATTGATTCTTTTATCTTTGCCATGATGACAGTACATACTATTTTACTAGATATTTTTCGACACACTAGTATTCAGCTTAAAGTACCATTTAAAGGCTTAACTAGATTAATTAGGCAAGTCATTGTATAACCAACACAATCTCACGGCAATTCGTAACTTTTTGATTTAGTGGCTAATTTGTATGAATTTGTACAATCTCTTTCATACAATTTAGTAACATTTGGTCATCCCCAAATGGTGGTTTAGGGTTGGGTTGGGTGCCACACCTCCTTTTTTAAGTTGTACATTTTCATACGACTGAAATAGTACGAATTTGTACAAATTAGCCACTAAACTGACAAAACATAAAATAGTTATGTTTCCTCGTGAGATCAGGTTGGTATAACAGTGGTTTGTTCTGTAGACAATTGAAAAAAATATCGATAAAGTGGGCTAATAATACTTTTTAAAAAAAAATTAAAACTGCTTTTATTCTAGCCAAAATAAAACAAGTAAGACTTTCTCCAGACAAAAGAAATATTATAGGAAATACAGTGAAAAATTAATTGCTCAGGTAAACATTTAACATTAAACATTTGGGAAATATTTGTATTAAATATTAGTTGATATCAATAATAATTGTCAATTAAAGTATTTATTATTTGCCACTATCCTTAACGTAAGTTTTTTTGAAAAATAAATGATCATTTATTTTCTTTTAAAATTCTTTTCAAATTAAAACTGTAAGAATAATTCACAATATTATAGTTTTACTTTATTTTTAAACAAACAAATTCAGCCTTGACTAACATAAGACATAAAATGACAAAAACATTTAAAAAATAAATCTCACAAACTGGACATGTTTTTAACAGTACCGTACTGTATATTTACATATGAATAAACCTTATTCTTCCAGTCAAAACATACTAAAATACTCCAAACGCAAGATAAACCTCATTAACTTTGTTAAACGTATGCATAACAGAAGAAACACTGAATTCTAGGAGGTTAATGAGCTCATTTAAATATGTTTGTTCACCATCTGACCTCTGGTTGTCCAAATTACAGCCCGAGTGCCAGGAGGTGGAGGAGGGAGGAGGCTTAATTCGCTCATGGTCATCCTGCATCTGAAGCCTGATTGGTCGACGCAAACCCCATGAGATATTGAGAAGTCCTTCCATGATCAGCTCCTCCTCTTCCTGCAGGCAAAAAAAGCCACAATATAAAGATAATTTATATTAAGTTAGGTGTCTGTGTTTTTACTTATTATCCTCCTTAATTTAGATTCTTATTGATATATATATATATTTTTGTAAGTTTTAAGGTCACAGTGGTTCTAGAAGCTTTTCACTGCATATCTGCTGTGTATGACAGTATATGTGACAAATAAGATTTAAGTTTCATTATAATTTTGTGCTCATACTTGCATTTATCTTTTTGGCAGACACTTTTATGCAAACATCTTTGCATATTATTTAATTAGGCACATATTTAATTACACTGCAAAAAATGCAGGGTTCCACACAATTCCTTCATGTTTTCCCAACACAAATCTATTACTTTAACTTAATCGTTTTTACAAATCTAAGTGGATTGAGCATAAAACAATTAAGTTGTTCCAAGCAAAACTTAAGAATTGTGTTATATTAAATAAGTAGCTTGAACATAGAGCAAAAATATTTTTTTTGAATGTAGCTCTTAGATCCTTTGGGGAATTAGTCCCACAAATGTGGAATTACTAGTGCCATTCTCTACTATTTGATCTTTGTTCTCCTGATGAGAAGTGAAAATATTCAAAAATTTTCCAACACCCCATGAAGCTTTGCGTGAATTATCAATAACAGAAATAATAAAGTGTTTTTTAACAAACTGGTACAAGTAGATGACACTATTCTCCTCACAGTACATCTATCAAATATTAAAGGTTGCGTGATGAATTAGATGTTAGTTTCATTCTGTTAGTTCTAAAGATATCTATTAGCTAGAGCTACAAAACAGTGACAAAATTTGCATTTAGAATATATAAAGCTGATATAAACATCCAAAGCTTGTAGTTTGTCACTTCCGTTTAAATGGATCAATGATTTTTTTTTTCATGTCACCTCACACTCAAAAAAATATATTTTTTTTGTTCGTTCAAACTACTTATTTAAAATAAGCTGAATCAACACAATTCTTGAGATTTCATTGGGACAACTTAATTTTTTATGTTCAATCCACATAAATTTGTTAAAAGTGTTAAGTTAACTTAATCGATTTGTGTTGGGACACCATGAATGAATTGTGTGGAGCCCTGCATTTTTTACAGTGCATACTTCAGTTTCTCATCAAATCTTGACCAATCAACTGCTGTCTAGTATCTGACATGCCCCGCTCCTTTCAAGACGCTTTTCACTTGCTTTCCATTCGATGCGATTGAGCACAACCACTCTCACTGGAAAAGCTGTGATAAAAACGAAACACTATTGGCTGTTTTCTTTAAAGTGGGGAGCTATTCTATGTACTATCCTCTCTTTATTTTCCGGTTAAGATTACCAGGGTTTCTGCAGGTTCACCAAGTTAAATTTAAGACTTTTAAGACCATAATGAATGAAATGTTGGACTTATACAAGGCTAAATGCTAAGATTTTTTTTTTCAAATATCCCAGTTAGAAAGGACTTTCACTAGCCATATCAAAAAATTATTCAAATTTATTACATTTAATAATACAACAATAATAATTTAGTTTAAATATTTTTTTATTAATTTTCAAGTATATCTATTTACAAACCCTATAACCCTTACCAAGAACAGAACAAAACATAGCTGTCATTTTTGCCGATGCGGGCTGTGTGCTCGCAGTTGAAATAAGTCCACTCTGAGCCGAAAAAGCGATTTAAGTCAGTCGCGTCTTTTTCATTCTCCATTCAAATATAAGCAGAGGCAGGGTTTCCGTTGAGGTGACAGCAGTGTTTGTGTTGTCAAGACGACTACCGAGAAATTTTAAAGATGGAGGAGAGACTAGTGGTCGCTGTTTCAAGTTATCTGTATGACTTTACAAATCTTGAATATCACAATATTATTAAATATTAAAATTATAACAACATCGAGAGTAACAGCTGCGCACAATCAATAAGCAGCTGATTCAGTCATTTCCTAATGACATTCCTAGCGCTTCTTTTTTCTCGCCAATATAAAAGGCGGTGAGGTGCACCTCGCGTTTTTGGAACGGAAAAGTGCGTATGCTGTGATCGGCCCCTTAATGTGCAACTGCAACAACATATTTGTTAACTCGCGGGACAGTAACACGTGCAACCACATGTGCCTACAGACATATTTGCCAAAGAAGCAAAATGGAAGAAGAATATTGCAGTTTGACAGACGAGTTGATGCCAAACCAGAGCTGATGCAGATTGCCTCCTGGATCTGCATCATAAACACAACAAATAGGCTATAGTTTTGATGATTTAGTGTGCAACCAGCAAACCAACCTTTTTTCCATATGGAAAATCACAGTTATTAATAGTTATTAACAGTTATTAACATCCATTTTTTAAATAGCCTATATCTACGAATCAAACAAATGCAAAGAATAACTCTGCACCAAACTGAGGCTTTCATTTTACAGCTTATAAAACATGTATGCAAATTAATGCAATATTGTATTTAAACAACAAAACTGTTAAAAAGTCAACAAAAAGACGTGAAGTGCTTTGAAACACATTTTGAAACGTTTGTTTTGAATGTATTGTTGTGTTTGGTTTCTTTCTCCCTCTCTCTTTCTGTTACCTGTTTCTCAGCCAGGTGTGGAGGAGAGGAGGCTAATTAATTGCACCTGCTGCTCATTGCCCTGCTAGCTTAAAAGCCGATCAGTTGCATGCCACATTTTGAATAGCAAAACAAGCATTACAACATAATCAAATAGAAGTTAAAATAACAATAAGTAAGTCAGAGGTGAAAAGCATGATTGCAAAGGAAATGGGTAGGAAATGGCAGAGGGAGTGGGATAATGGAGATAAAGGAAGACATATGCATTGCATTCAAGGATGTGTGGGTAGTATTAGAAATAAGTTTGGTAATAGAAAGAATGATGTGGTGATAACAAGGCTGCGTGTTGGTAATTGTTTGCTAAATCACTATAGGTACAGAATAGGAAAGCATGAGACTGGCTGCTGTGATAAATGTGGGAAAACAGAAACAATAGAACATGTAATTACAGAATGTGTTGCATATGGAAAACAGAGATGCCAATTAGTACAAGTCCTAAAATTATACGGGATAAATAATCTGTCACTTCAGACCTTATTAGGAAATGATTCTAATCAAGTTAAAATAATACTGCAATTAATTAATTACTTAAAAGAAACAAAACTGATTAAAGAATTTAAGAATGGTTAAGCAAAATAAAGGAATTGTAAATGTATGCAGGTATTAAAAAAAATATTTTATTAATATATATATATATATATATATATATATATATATATATATATATTTTTTTTTTTTTTTCTTTCCTCTTCCCTCTATCTCCTCTTCTCCTTCCTGTCACCTCTTCCCTCTGGTAATTTCATCCCCTCCATTCTTATCATATGTCTTTTGATCTCATGCTTTTACTACATTATGCGCTCCACACTCCTATCCAGTAGGTGGCGGGAATGCACCATGTAAGTTGGTCTGCCAACCGCCATTAACCCTACAAGAAGAAGAAGAAGAAGAAGAAGCCACATTTTGAAACTTAACTTTGTGTTTGGAAGCCGTAGGGAGGGAGGTGGGTGCCATTTTATTTTTAAAACCCTTTTTCCTCTTGTTTATGATTAGTTAGGGAGTTAAGCTGCGGTCACACTAGAGTTTGAGCTTGCGAAATTCTGTAGTACGGCGCTGCAAAAAGGGGCAGGATTAAACAAAATGATTAGCCATTTAAAAAAGCGGGCGATTGGTCCATATTTAAAATTTCTGTCCAGAGAGGTCATGTTTTGATCTTCAATTGGTCTCACACAGTCAAGTGATGCGTTTTTTTTGTTTGTTTTTTTTTTTCCGCAGGTCAGAGTTCACCAAGCTTGAACTTTGCAACACAGCAAACTGCGAAACTTGTCCCAAGAGCTTGCGTTTCCGGTCTGGCGCATTCGTGTGCGTATGAATGGAAGTCTATGGGGAGAAAAGTGCAGGGTGACTGCAGCTTAAGTGTACATTTCTGTTGTTTATTTTATTTTGTCAGTTTAGACAGTTTTACTCACTTACTAGCTAGAGTGTACTTTTGTTTGTTATTTTGGCCTTTCCCCCTCCTGAAGCCTTTTTTTGTTTTATCATTGTAAGTTTTTGTTAATTAGTTCCTAATCTGATTTTGGTGTGTTGTCGTGAAGGCAGGGGACTGATCCACACTCACCCATTACATTAAAACATTTCACTATTACTCTCACTTCTAGACATTTACCATCAGGGATGTAACAATATTATGACATAAACAAGAAACATAGCAATATAAAGTATTTCTGTATTGTAAGAGAAAAATATATTGAGGAACAAAACACAGTGAACCCAAAAGTGCCTTGGCCACATATTTGTTTGTGATATTAATGTCACGTTAAAATACCAAGCGTAAAGCTAATTTCATGAAGGATAAATCCAAAAGCACAAACATACTTCTCAATTTTCACTCGATTATTTACAGCACAGCCTTAATTATATGAAGTGATTTCTTTTGAATGGAAGTCACTCAAACAAAAAGTGCAGCCCATAATTTGGAAAATTAGCAGTCATGTGTGGAAAGAGGTGGATAAACAAGCTAATATAGAATAAACGAGACCAATAAATGGTAAAAATCTAAAACGGTCATTAATTTAGCTCGTCTAAAGCACCTGAGCAACACATTTACAGACACAAAAGGAGATGCAGCACATGGTCAACCCCCTCCAGCCTCAGACAGTTATTATTACTCCCCAGACAATAGTGAATAATTGAGGAAGCACAGAAGGGGTCAAACGCTTCTCCGCCTGCCGCACAATGAGGGTAAAGCTAGTTCTTACCTCTCGGTGTCGTAGCTGCAGGTTCTTTCCTTCATAGTACAGGTTGTAGGTCTTTAAATGAGAGAGAATGCTGCTCCTGAGAAACAACAAAGAGCTGCTAAACAAAACATCTTACATTTGGGAAGTAATACTTAAAGGCACAGTATGTAATTTCCGCCACTAGAGGGCCGTATTCACGACAAACAAAAGCTTATTTTGATGACATCGTGACTTGAGTGGGGAATTATGGGAGTTGTCGTTTTCATTACATGCTATGGGCAGAAATCATGTTCTAAAGTATTCAAAACTTATTATTAGGGCCAGACGGCATCTGCGAACGTTTTTTGCTATTTCTGCGGAGAATTTTGGTAAAAATCTGCGGATTTCCTTGGAATTATTTTGGGAGTATCATAACTAAAACCTTAATATGTTAAATAAAAAATGATATCTTTTTAACTTGTATTTAATGTTTAAAATGCAAATCCAATTAGATTAACTGTAAATAGTTAACTTTAAGTAAATAAACAGAATTAATGATAGGCTTAAAAATCTGCGGAAATCTGCGAAAAATCTGCGAAATTCTACGCGCGCAGATTCCGTGTGGGCCTACTTATTATCATGGTTTTATCATAGTAAATGTTTTCTAGGTTTTGTTATAATGCGGCTCTGTGATTTTTAATAAAACACACCACATAATAAAGCATCTTTGGTGTTTCTATAAAACCAAACCAGAAATTGAGTGTGTACCCTCTATGTCACAAGTTAAAATGGCTTATTTTATGAAAGTACACAAGTCTGCAAAATATATAACACAGTTCTAGTGGTTTTTGAATATTTTAATGAAACAGATCTTACATATTGTGCCTTAAATAGTAGAGTTTGGTTTAGGGTTATAGGTGTTAAAGTACGATATATGTATGGGTAGGAATTGGTTTGGGTTAAGGGGTTAAAATTAGGTTTGGTAGGTTTCAGTTAATAAGTGTTTATAGTTAGTCAAAGGAGGAAATTGAGTGGTTAATGAAGGACTGCAAGATGTCCTAGCTGCAGTCTGTAGCACAATGATGTACTGGATCAGGTTCAATACGTAGTGGAAATTGTAATGCCCACTGTGGTAACACCCATGCTATTGTGACAATTGGGTTAAGAGTTGGGGTAGGTGTAGACATTAAAAACACACAATGTAATGGGGATTTTAAAATCATTAATATAAATAATTATGTCAGCATGCCATCAAGCTGCAGTCTGCAGCGAGGGTTGTGTTGTTATGGGGGTTAAAAGTTAGGATTAGTAGTTTGGCTAGGGTTATATTTATAATAGTTAACTTAGTTAACCTAACAAGAATTAGATTAGGAGTAAATTAAGGAGCAAGCTCATGTTTACACAAGTGCGTTTTTGTTATAAAATATAGAGAGTTTGTTGCGGTTATGCCGAAGTTCTGTTTCAGTACAGAAGAAACCAAACTTATGAAAACTGAAACGGGACTATCCACATTCACTCTTTATGTGGTCTTCTGGACTATTGCGTTACCAGATTCCTCAGGCCCTTCTCATATGACCATTTCGCAACCAGTATACAGCAAATATGAACACCAGCAAAGAATGCGCATAACCCAGTGAGCATGAATAATCACATATTATGCGTTTTACTATGTATAGTGTGATTGTTTTTCTGAAACACAGTTAAACACAAAAACACACTAAAAAGTGTAAACACAGCCTGTCGCTCTGGGTGATGATTGAAGTCGATAGTAGGAGTTCCCATCTTAGGCTTCCTTATGTAACATTTATGGTGTTATTCAGAGAGCGAATGGGTTTACGTGCCACTGTAAACATTGTTCAGAGAACAATGAACACAAAATATAAATGAAATCAGTACATAAAATGCCTAATTACAAAGATGATCAAGAAAAAACGTTTGTTCTCTGTCATTGCTATTTATCTCCTGCAAATGTGAGTCTTTGTGGATCTACAGCACAGAGAATACAACCAACCTCTGAAGGAGCTGAGAAAGGAACACGTGAGTTCTACTGATGCTCGTATTGGCTATCGCTCAAGAAAGAACTCTTCATTTGCATTAAGTTAAAGGACTCTCAACTTTGTGTCGTTCGACACGCCCACCTGGTAGCCAACAGTCACTGTTACTCGAGTAAACAGAGGTTGACGGAAGTCGCTCGATTTCTGTTGAAATGAACGGTCGCTTGTCGCTTTTCCACTGCATGTCGCTCATAGTGTGAACGCAGCTTTAGAGTTAGGGGAGTTAAAGTTGGATTTGGAAAATTAGTAGCAAGTCTAAAGTTAGGGTTTGGATATTGGGGTTAACTGTAGTATTAAAGGTAAGGTTAAAGTTATATGTTGTATAGTAAAAGGCTAAAAGCCGGCTCACACTGTGCGATTTATTTATTATTATTTTTTATTTATTTATTTTTTTTTATAATCCTGAACAATTGCAGCAGGTCAGACTGCACAAACATGGCTCTCATGTCACACTGTAGGATCTC
This sequence comes from Danio kyathit, assembly GCA_903798195.1. Taxonomy (NCBI): domain Eukaryota; kingdom Metazoa; phylum Chordata; class Actinopteri; order Cypriniformes; family Danionidae; genus Danio; species Danio kyathit. Next base: position 44,487,406 of record LR812526.1, read on the forward strand.
AGCTGTCATAAAGTCAGACTGAACGACAATGAAGACGCGGCAAACACGAAAGAAAAGGCCCCCGGAGTTTGACGTCATCAACCCGTGACACTTTCACTATCCCACGTTCTAAAATAATTCATCACAGTGAACATAAACAATAAACGGCAATTTTGCACACAGCGTGTGTCTCAATAATAAAACCAGGAAGAAAAAAACTGGTTTGACATTTCCCTGTGGTCATTTCAATTGTCGCATGGATTGCGTCATCAAATTCGGAGCTCCTACTGGTTCTTGGATTGACGCTCATCGCAGCTGTTGTCACACTGCAGGAAAGTGTCTGAAATCTTCTGACACTGTCAGAACTTCATCGGAGGAAAAGTCTGATCGCAACGGGCATTAACCGGCTGTCTGTGAACATGTCAAACCAATGAGCAAAGAGCACCGATTTTAGCCCAGTGTGAGCAGGGCTTTAGGTGTATAATTATTAATGTTATTATTTAGGTTAGTTTTGGGAGAATATGTGGGGTTTGTTTTAGGCTGTCATGTTTAAATTAGGTTTAGTATTAAACTATGACTAATGAGAGTAAAATGTAGCTGGTAACACTTTATAATAACAGTACATGAATAATGATGTATTAATATGTAAACTAAACATTACTTTATTATGAATTAATGATGAGTTAATGTATGCACTAATCATGAACTAACTTGAACTACAACATGAGTCACATGAGTTCATGTGTGAATTACGGCTACCTTAATTACTTGTTAGTACATGATTGTTTGTTAATTAATGTATTAATTACCACATTATTTTATGCTTAATTTAACCATCATGAACTCATGATATGTTAATATATAATTATGTTGTGACTTTACTTGAAGGGGCACATCATCATTAACCCATTCTTAACTACTCATGAACTCCTTATGCACGTCCAACCAGTCAGTTTACACTGAATAACAATAGAAAAGTGTTCTGTCAACATCAGCATGAACAGGAGTTCATGAGTAGTTAAGGATGAGGTAATGATGATGTGCCCCTCCAAGTAAAGTCATGACATAATCATACATTAACAACTCATGAGTTCATGTTGGTTACATTTAGCTTAAACTTAAATGTTAATTAACACATTAATTAACAACATGTACTAACAAGTAATTAAGGTAGCCGTTATTCACACATGAACTCATGTGACTCATGTTGTAGTTCAAGTTAGTTCATGATTAGTGCATACCTTAACTCATTATTAATTCATAATAAAGTAATGTTTAGTTTGCACATTAATACATCATTATTCATGTACTGTTATTGTAAAGTGTTACCATGTAGCTTTAGTGTTTGGATTAGGGTTATGCGGTTAAAGTTAATGTTAGTACTGAAGATTTGATATGCAGCATAGTTACTCACTTGCTGATGAATTTGTTTTCTCCAACCCGCACACCGTCAATCCTGTCATCCATTTTATCCCAGCCACGACTGCATGGAAAAGCTCTGGGGAGACAGAGACAGAGGAACAGAGAGAAATTGTTTCTGTTTCTTCTTTTAACATCAAAGAATTAACTCCAACAGTATCTAGGTCAGAGAGAAAAAAAGAGACGGTAAGAGAATGACATACTCTAAAAACAAACAAATAATCTATTCATATCTCACAATCCTCACTAGCTCATGTTTTTTTTATATTTCTTATTTGACAAGAAACCGAAGCTCTGTTCTATATCACACAAAGCCATGTGCAGCGACATCTGCAAGTCACAGCTGAAAGTGAACTAGTCATGAGGATGTGACCAGAATAGATATTTAGCACATTCTGGAATGAATGAGGGGATTCAATGCATTTAAAAGACCCCATTAATTCCAAGTTGAAGTTTTGCATTTTGTGTTCATAGCTTTCAAATGTTTGGGGTCAGTAAGTTTTTGTTATTCAAATAAATTTTATTGCAAGACAATTCAATAAAAAATAAATTCAATAATTAAATTGATAAAAAATGATACACATACATGCATATTAACCTGTTCATGTTTTAAAAATTATTTATTTATTTAGTGATCATACTAAAATCAGAGTATTAGTGATTTTGATAGTGATTAGTGACTGAAAATCTTGGCAGATATTGTGATTCCCTTGGCTGTTGTCATTTTCCTTGCTTGTGTATGCTCTTCTCTGATCTAGCCAATAGGAATTACTTATTAAGGCCTCATCTGAGTGGTCAAATTTGGATAAGCAAGCTAAACATGCAACACAAACGCTTGGGACGTACAATAAATAAAGAGTTCAGATGCAAAAGCCTTTAAGTGCCATCTGAAGTTTCCTTCTAATATTAGCATTTTTCTCCTATATCTTGATCCAGTAATTTCACTTTTATGGCAAATAACAGGTTATTTTCATCACTTCAAACATAAAATAACCAAACATAAATGTAAGAGGCTAAGACAAATGCTCACTGTAGAAGAAAACTCCAGATGACACTTAGAGGTTTTTGCATCTGAACTCTTCAAAATGTAACTTATCACACGTCTTCAATACAAGTACCACTTATACTAATTTCTACCACATACAAAAACATCTCATTACCCTAAACTTTTGAACAGCATTGCATGTAAATAGTCATTTATGTACCCAATTAGTTCCAATCATATACAGTTGAAACCAGAGGTTTACATACACTATAAAAAGGCACATAAGCATTTAAAAAAAAGTCAGATGTTAATGTGATTAAACTTTTTCTGTTTTAGGTAAGTTAGGATTATCAATTATAATCTTTATAATAAAATTATAATATTTGTTTCTGTTATGCTTTATAGCAGAATAATGAGAGAAAGATTTTTTGAGAAATTGTTATAACTTTTCTTGAAAGTCAGGTTTACATACAATAAGAGTATTATGCCTCTGAAAAAGCTCAGATGATGGTGTCAAGGTTTTGGATGTTTCTGATTGGCTAATTGACAACATTTGAGTTAATTGGAGGCACAACTGTAAAATAGTATTTAAGGAAAACCTCAAACACACTGCTTCCTTGTGTGACAACATGGGAAAATTAACAAGCCAAAAATCAACAAAAAAAAAAGCCAGATTACAATTTGCTAAATTACACTGGGAAAATAATACGTTTTGGAGACATGTCCTGTGGTCTGATGGAACTAAGATTGAACTGTTTGGCCATAATGACCAGTGTTACATTTGGAGGACAAAGGGGAAATCTTACAAGTTCAGGAACACTATCCCAACTGTTAAGTATGGGGACGGCAGCATCATGTTGTGGGGACTGGTCCCCGTCACAGCGTAGATGGCATCATGAAGAAAGAACATTATGTAGAACTACTGAAGCAACATCTCAAGCCAGGAAATTAAAACTTGGCCACAAATGGGTCTTTCAAACAGACCATGACCCTGAGCATACTGCCAAATTAGTTAAAATGTGCTTTAAGGACAACAGAGTGAATGTTTTGGAGTGGCCATCACAAAGCCCTGATCTCAATCCTATAGACAATTTGTGGGCAGAGTTGAAAAAGCTTGTGTGAGCAAGACAGCCTACAAATCTGACTCAGTTACACCAATTCTGTCAGGAGGAATGGGCCAAAATGCCTGCAAACTATTGTGAGAAGCTTGTGGAATGATACCCAAAACATTTAACCAAAGTTAAACAGTTTAAAAGCAAAGGTAAAAAATACCAAGGAAATGTATGTCAACTTTTGACTGTCTAGAAATTCTCAAAAAAAAAAAAATTATCTCGTTATTCTGGCATTTAGCAAATGTAAATGATTTAGGCAATCCTAACAGACCTAAAATAGTAAACGTTTAGTATGATTTACCATCAGACATTTTTAAAAAAAAATGGTTATGTTCCTTTTTTTAGAGTGTATGTAAACTTCTGGTTTCAACTGTACATCCCTAAAATGTAGAACATCAACTCCCCTAAAGTTGATCAGACTGGACATTGGAAATTTAACACACTGTTAAAAGTTGGTCTGTCATAATGTTGATCAATATATTTAAATTTTTAATAATGCCATTGATTGAAATTTAATCAGCGCTGTAGGATAATACAGTATTGTCCCTTGTGGGTCATTATGAAACCAGAGAAACCCGAGATTAAAATGAAATCCAAGATGTCAAAAAAAACAGCCAAGAAAGCAATAATACTGAGGAAAATAGGGTTTTAATCATTTTACTGTACTTGTAATATACTTGTAATATCATGTCATATGCACTATAAATGAATATTAAGTTAAAAATGCCAATTTGGATGAAGATTGTTTATATTCTAAGCTGCTATTTTAAAACAAAAACAGAATAGTGAAACACAACCCAAATGTAGGGTTTGATTTAGAGTTATGAGAGTTAAAGTTGGGTTTAGTAATAAGTCTAAAATTAGGTTTAGAAAGGTTAAAAATACATTGTAAAAAAAAATCCGTTATTTTAAATTTTTTTTTCAGCAGCTGGGGTGTCTGAAAAAAAAATCGTAAAATAGCAGCCGTTAAATGACAGAAATTCATTGTAAAATAACAGAAGTTAAATGACAGAAATTTCCGTTAATTTAAACTTTCGGTGAATTTATGTAATTTAACGTCTGTTATTTTACTTTTTTTTCGACACCCCAGCTTCCAAAAAAAAAAAAAAACTGATTTTTTTTTGTGTTGGTTTACAAGGAAGAGATTAGTTTACAGTAAGGCTTGGTTATTGGGGTTAACTGTAGGCTTAGTAGTAAAGGTAGGGTTAAAGTTATTCACAAAATTTACAAAAAAGCTGATGTTGTTGCTGCTATAAAGAGAAATACACTGTTGTGTAACTAAAACAAAGATTACAGGAGTATGTTTTACAATAAAAACACTACTTAATTATATCTTCTTGAAAATTCCACATTTAATTCAATGTATTACTTTCAACAATTGTGAAATCTTCTATCAATTTCGTCTATTAAGTGAATCTTTTTTTCTAGTACAATTTTTTCAGCATAAAGAACTCAATTATAAATCATGTACAGTTCAACTCAAAATGATTCGCCCTCCTGTGATTTTTTTTTTCTTTTCTTTTTTAAATATTTCCCAAATGATGTTTAACAGAGCAAGTAATTTTTCACAGTATTTCCTATAATATTTATATATAACTTATTTGCTTTATTTCAGCTAGAATAAAAGCCATTTTTAATTTTATTTAAAACAATTTTAAGGTCATTATCATTAGCCCCCTTAACCATTATTTTTTGACTGTCTACAGAACAAACCATCTTTATATAATTATTTGCCTGATTCCCCTAACTTTCCTAATTAACCTAGTTAAGCCTTTAAAAGTCACTTTAAGTTAAATACTAGTGTCTTGAAAAATATTTAGTAACATTATGTACTGTCATCATGTCAAAGATAAAATAAATCTGTTATTAAAAAAATAATATGTTTAGAAATGTGTTAAAAAAATCTTTCTGTTAAACAAAGTGGGGGAAAATATACAGGGGGGCTAATAATTCAAGAAGGCTAATAATTCTGACTTCAACTGCATATTGCATTAAAATAGTAATATTCAATCTGAATCTATCTTCATGGTGTAAATTATTCAAATGAAAACCTTTACATTTTTAAACTTTCCGCTTCAGGGATGAAAGAGAATAGTCAAGTACGTCTTTTCCCAGCTCAATGGCTGACAGATATACTCATGTCTGGAGGTTCCCCTGGCACAATACACTCAAGGCTTCCTTCCTCACCAGCTGGAAAGGCTTTATAGAAGCTTCCGGAGAGGAGGACAGGTGCAGGACAACAGGAGTACTGTTACCCCGCTGTTACAAACCACTCAACAACTACAGCAACAACTCGCTCTTAAAGCTCTTTCACTAGATCATATTTAAAACAAGTAAGTCATGCCAATAAAACAAAAACAAATAACTGGTGTCGAGACTTTACTATAACTTAACTTTAGTAAAAGATGTTTTTTTTTTTTTTTTACAGAACTATGCTTGTGACATGTCTATTATTATGATGGTTATTAGTATTTTAAGTATTTATTTATTTAGTTTTTGCTTTCATTATGATTAGATGGTATGTAGACAGCTAGAGAGAAGGGGGGAAGGGATCAGGAAAGATCTTCAAGCCAGGACTCGAACTCAGGACGCCTGAAGTGCAATGGTGCTATATGTCGGCACACTGACAATTAAGGCCAGTGTTTCCCCTACCATTATATAAGGGGGTGCCCCGCCCTCCCAACGGCCTCCCGCCCCCCTTGAAGTCACGTTAATTTTATTATCTATATAGCCCCAGATCACAACTTCTTTTAATAAACAAGCTAAATAGCCGGATGTAATATCTTATTTACACAACAGCATGTCATTTCTGTTCTGCGCTCGCGTCATTGCAGCTAAAATATAAAGATGCAGACATCCCAAGTCTCTCGAAAGTTGAACTATTTGAACTACCCCCAAACTGTAAACCTAGGGGAAACGCTGAAGGCTGATTTATACTTCTGGGTCAAGCGCACGTTTATATTCCGTTGCAGCCTGCACGTGAACATATAGCCCTCGCCGTAGCTGTTGCGCACCTCTCAAAAATGTAACTACACATCGCAATCAGAATGTATAAGTAACTATAATAAGCATTAGTAGCTATAAGTAACTACAATAGCATATAAAGGGGGTCCAAGATCAGGTAGGTCTCGAGAGCTCCCCTTAGAAAAGAGAGGAAAAGGAGGAGATGGGGTGGAAGGGGGGATTCTTCCAAAATGAAGATGAGGCAGTAGGGTAAAATCTGTCTATTTATTGTAAGCTTGGATCAGTCTGATTGGATTATTACTGATTAGAAACCAGCCATGCTCAATCATATTACGTGCTCTCGAATTTAGTTTGTGAAACTTTGTGGAGTCATTTCAAAGTATAACCAGAGCAGAGTGAAACTTAATCATTTGCATGTGTTTTAAAGACATTTCAAGAGAGTTTAAAGCATTTGGGGACAAAAAAGTACATTTGTAACTTGAAGAATAATTAATGAAGGATAATTTTACTGAATTAATACAATAAAAGACTATACAGTGTTACTTGACATTTCATTATTAAATTTCTGTGCCTGAATACTGTTTGACTCCATATAGAAAAAAAAACATATAGCACTGTTTATTTAACATTTTTTGTTGCTCTATTGTAGTTATTCTTGCTTGCAATTAGTTTATTATTTTTTTTTATACATAATTCGCACCCTTATGCCGAGTTCAGACTGCATGATTTTTGGCCCGATTTGACTCACCGACAGGTTTTGAGAAATCGCCGACAAATGCCTGAAATCTCAGGCTAATCTGTGCTCGTTCACATAAGTAAAAATCACACAATACGAACTATCAAAAGAATCGCTGATGAGTTGCCAACACCTGTGAGATATTTGGCATGTATATGTGGAGCTGTTGGCAATTCAAATCATGCTGTGTGAAATAAGTTCTGATAGAATATAACATCGGCGACCACCTACAGCCAATGAGAGGGCAGCATTCACTAGTATGGGTACCTGCAGGCCAGCAGGAGGTTGGGGGAGAAGTTAAATTTGCTTCTTTTTAGTCCATTTGGACCCAAGAAATGGAGGAAAAACTAGTGGAAATTTGTCAGGAGCACCTGTGTCTGTTTGACATGTCATCTGAGCAATACTACAACCAGGTCGAAAAAGAAAAAAAGTTGAGGAGAAATTGCTAATTCCCTTCAAAAGCCAGGTGAGAAAAATACGTACATTGTTTACCCCACAAAAGGCTTCTTTCTCATTATGTAGTTGATAACAAAAGATATACTACGTGACCTCGCGTTGCTTCCATATCACTTCTCGCGTGTGTTTGGTTGTGAGATGTAGTTTGTTGACCAAGACAAAGTTGTCGGCGATTCTTCCTATTCTAAAGTCATGCAGTGTGAAACCCTCTGTCGCCGATCCATCTTGCAGTGTAAACGAAGCAGCGATGGAACGCTACCCCAGAGAGTCATGCAGTGTGGAAACATCTGTGACGCGACTACTTTGAAAATCGTGCAGTCTGAACTCGGCATTACAAATTCAATCAATCTAAATTAATGATCTGTCGAAATTGTATTCATATCGCAATCTATAAATCGCAGAAAAACAAAATATCGCAAAGTCCGATTTTTTTCAATATCGTGCAGCCCTAATTTATATTGCAATATATATCACGCATAACAAAATATTGAGATATTTTTTCGATATCATGCAGTGCTAATATCGGTACATCCCTAGTAAACATGTGCTGTACATCTTTCTCTGAATTACAAATAACAACAACAAAAAATAACACTGGTGAGAAAACAGTAGGTAATAAAGCATCTGATGATCTGAGCAATATGTATAAAACTTACAACTTAAAATAATAATAATAATAATCATAAAAAAAATCAAACACTAATTCATGGAATCCACAGCTTTACAATTCTAAAGTTCAAAAATACCTCCTAGGTATCACGAAATTCAGAGGATTTCTTTCTTATTACATATGTGAGCTTTTCAGAATCCAAACATGTTATTAAGTTCTTGATCATAAATAGTTGAAATAGTAGTAGTAGTAGTAGACGTCGTTGGTGTAGTAGTATCATTAGTAGTAGATGCTGTAGTAGTAGTAGTAGTCGTCGTTGGTGTAGTAGTATCATTAGTAGTAGATGCTGTAGTAGTAGTAGTAGACGTCGTTGGTGTAGTAGTATCATTAGTAGTAGATGCTGTAGTAGTAGTAGTAGTCGTCGTTGGTGTAGTAGTATCATAAGTAGTAGATGTTGTAGTAGTAGTAGTCGTTGTTGGTGTAGTAGTATCAGAAGTAGTAGATGTTGTCAATGTAGATGTTGTAGTAGCAGTAGTAGCAGTCGTTATTGTAGTAGTGGTAAATGTTGTTGTAGTGGTATCAGTTGTAGTAGACGTAGTAGTATCAGTAGTAGTAGTAGTAGACATTTTAGTAGTAGTAGTCGTTGTTGTGGGGGAAGTTGCAGCAGTAGTAGTTGTAGCATTAGTAATTTTCTGTAGTAGGAATAGTTGGTGTAGTACTTGTAATTATTATTGTTGTTGTCAGTTATTATTACCGTTGTCCATTCTTTCTTTTCACTGTCATTATTACTATCATTACATTACTATCATTACTGTCACTCCTTATCACTGATTCATTTCTTTCTATCTGTTTTATTTATATCTATTTTATTTGCTTCATTTATTGACTGTTATACAGGTTGTTTATATATATATATATATATATATATATATATATATATATATATATATATATATATATATATATATATATATATATAAATTTTTTTTTTCCTTATGTATGTACTCCGACCTGTCCATCTAATTACCTTTACATGCACATGCACACATACACACACACACATGCATTTGCCAGTACCTGACTGTATTGTTGTTGTTTTTGTTTTTCATCTGTTTTTGTTGTTGTTTTGTTTTCTTTGTATGTAATTCCAATTTGTGTACCTTTTGCATATTCTAATAAAAAATTATTTAAAAAAGTTCTCAATCATAGTCCAATGGAGGGGCGATTAACCTTTATCTAACATAAAGCAATGGAACGTGTTTTTAATCGTTTACAATCCATTTTCTTTTTTGAGTAGACAAAGAACAACTGTCCAACTGAGCAATATGAATGTACTTGCAACTCCCCAATTCACCAAGTCAAATACATCGTAATGATAGTTAGTTTGTGATAAGAAATGCGACTATAAACAACTGGCCATGAGTGAAAATCTAAATAATTCCCTTTCTTTCCATAACACACTGGCATTACAGAATGTCTATAAGCGTTTCCTACTATAATACTGTATAACCTTTTCATTTCATGTGTCACAGAACATAAAAGAAGCTGTTGGAAGCATATATAAACACCAGATCCTTTTGATTTTCCAGACAAAAACCTCCCCAACTCCTTTACATAAACATCAGTCAAAACCGGCTTTTCATAGGTCTCATTTTTAAAGCTGTTTAGTTCACAAGCTGTCTAAAACAGGACAATTCTTCCATATTAACCTCTTCAAAATGAACACTCTTGCATTTATTCTTCCGCATAAACTAGCACATATTCAACATGAACATATCAGCAGACCGAAAAAGAGTAGTACTTCCCATTTAGAGTCTCTTTAAGATTTGTTCAAGTAGAAGACTGACTGAACATTACCTTGTTTCTGTTGTAAGCGTCTCTCTTCTGCGGCTGGTCGTCTGGTGGTCTTTAAACGCTAAGCGAGTGCTAAAGCCATGTGACACGCAGCTTCGCTCTCCTCAACTCTTCCTCTCTGTTTTGCACAACGGAAACTGACAAGAGGCTTCAGACTTCTCCAATGGTGGTTTCGCTGTCTGCCTCCTCCTCCTCCTCCCTTCATCTCCCTGTGTTTCTCTCTCTCTTTCTAACGTTCACACACGCTGCCATTGATCTTATTCCAGCAAAAGATGCATGAGTTCCATTAACTTTACGAGCACTTGGGAGAACTACTTAGTACATAGTAGTTGAGATTGCGATTAAAATGTTCAACACACACACAAATGCACACAAACAAAGCGCAGGTGTCCTAGTGTGACACCAAATGGAAACGGGAAATTGAAATTCAATCCCTGAGAAAACTCCTACATGATTATCCTTATCGCATTCTCGCACCAGTAAACAATAGGGTCTCTCCTTTGTACAGGCATGTGTTCTTATCAACACTGCAATCTTTTGAGTCAGAATGTTCGGATAAGTATTGTGTGTGTTTGTGTAATATAGTATAGCAATGTTAGAAAGGTTTTACCTATTAGGGACATATGATTTTGGTTCCCATGAGGAGAACGGCTCATAAATCATTCAGATTGAGTGTTTTTAAAGTGTTTTTTGGAGAGTTTTGGGTAGCATTGGGGTAATGGGACAGAATATACACTAACTGACAAAAGTCTTGTCGTCAACCCCAGCTGTAAGAGCAACAAATAATAGCTTGACTTCTAGTTGGTCATTTGGAAAAGTGGCAGAAGGTAGATTTTTCAGATGAATCATCTGTTGAACTGCATTCCAATCATCACAAATACTGCACAAGACCTATTGGAACCCTCATGGATCCAAGATTCTCACAGAAATCAGTCAAGTTTGGGGAAGAAAAAAGTCATGGTTTGGGGTTACATTCAGTATGCGAGAGATCTGCAGAGTGGATGGTAACATCAACAGCCTGAGGTATCAAGACATTTGTGCTGGCCATTACATTACAAACCACGGGAGAGGGCAAACTTTTCAGCAGTATAGCGCTCCTTCTTATACTTCAGCCTCCACATTAAAGTTTCTGAAAGCAAAGAAGATCAAGGTGCTCCAGGATTGGCCAGCCCAGTCACCAGAAGTGAACATTATTGAGCATGTCTGGGGTAAGATGAAGGAGGAGGCATTGAAGATGAATCCAAAGAATCTTGATGAACTCTGGGAGTCCTGCAAGATCGCTTATACCAAATGATACCAAATGATCAGAAAGTCAAGTTATTATTTGTTGTTCCTAAAACTTGGATAAGCGACAAGACTTTTGTCAGGTAGTGTACAGTCTGTACAGTATAAAACGCATTGTATCTATGAGAAGTCACCGTTAAACATGAAAGCCCAACATGTGTGTGTATGAGTGTGTCTGTGTGTGTGTGTGGCCCCTCCCACATCTTTCATACACATCAGGAGATGATGAAATATTCAATACCAATCGACCAGAGCAGCTTATTTGGACATTAATATTTCATATCCCAAATATGGCCCTGTCAGAACTACAGATGAACACTATAAGAGCCATTAGGGTCTGATACACAGGAAGAAAATAAGGGGTGTTGGACAACAGGTGTCGATTAGCAGAGTCTGTGTTTATGGATGCATGATATATAGGTGCCATATCTATTATACAAGATTATTTAGCTTTTAATTGAGATAAAATAGTAGAGCTGAAATGATTAGATCTAGATTAAATCTCAATTTTTATGGTGTAATTTTGCCCTCCTGGGTGCAATTCTGTTGCAAAGAGCAATATATATATATATATTAGGGGTGTAACGGTTCACAAAAATCACGGTTCGGTTCGATACGACACAGTGGTGTCACGGTTCGGTATGTTTTCGATACAGCAAAAAAAAAAAAAGAAAAAAGCCAGAGGATTTCTCTGATTGAAATCTTTTTATTGTATGAAAACTAACATAATAAAAGCATGTTCTCTCTTTTTTTTACTTTGAACTAGGGATGTCAGTTTCTACAAAATCCTGTGATCAATGATCATTTAAATTAACAATCAATTAATCTATTAATCGCTCATTCTTATAAAAGATCCGTTTAAGTCTAGGCTACCAGCCTGTGTTGAGGCTACTGAAAAATGAGCCGAATATGCAATGCATTATGATCCTTGCTTAATCGTCACAACGAAAAAATCCCAAACTAGGCTACAGGCTGAGTAACCTATACATCAGAGGTGAATGCGGCACACGCTTCTGTTACAGCTTCCGTGAAGAACGAAAGCGAAAGCAACTAAACACTGTTATGCCATACAATTATTTCATTTTTAACAATCAATTAAATTACACAGCGGTTTTATATCAAAAGTTGATAATAATATAAAATATACTACATTTTAATGGTAAAATAATGATTTAAACGACGGCTGTTATTTCTTTCAGCATTCAAACATTAAATAACTAATGCAGCAAGTGAAATAAAAACGAATATGAAACAACACATAGCAGGATTTAAAGCATATAAAGGACTATTATATTTAGCAAAATGCTGCTCTTTTTATCTTTGTATTTTTTATCATTTTATTTTTGTTATTTTTAATATTTTTTTGTCTTCATAATTAAAGCTATTGACAAATTCCTGCTTGACATTTTAGAAAATATTTTGCGTAGCAACCCAGTATATATTAAAGATCACCGAGAACAAAAAAACAAACACAAAAACATGTTACATGGCCCCATAAATGTCCAACTTATATTTAACTGAATCGTATAAATGATGAAAATTGCTCGTTCATTTTTTATAAAACATTTGTTATTTTTTTGAGTAAAAACAATATCGACATTTAAGAATAATTTTATTAATTCACTCATTTCTTTGACTTGTTTATTGGCGCATAAACAGGCTATAATTTAAATCAAACAACAGTATATTGGACCTCTACAATGCCACTAAGCTTTCAAACAAAAGTCCAAAAAATTAAAGAAAGATTGGACTTTATCCGGTGACGACCGACACTGAGCTCAGTAAATGTTTTTTGATAAGTTATTAATAATCTGTTCAATAATTCGTTAAAGCCAAAATGAATGGTAAATAAATATAGGCTATTTTAAAAAAATATATATATATAATAAATATAGGCCTAACATATTTTTAAATAAAATAAAATAGGCTATTTTCTGAAAAATGCGCCTGTCTGTGTTTATCATTCCATCGAATTAATTTGATCGCAACACCTGTTATTCAGAACAGAACATTTGAGCTGGTTTCAGTTCTTTTCATTTTCTTTTTTCTGTAGTTTCATTTTTACAAATAATTTTATTTAATTTGTTTGTTAATTAAATTTTGTTATTTAGCTTATTTTTTATGCAACAAAGTTGCAAATTAATGTGCTACGAGATGTGGCTGTGTATGGTAGTGCCAGCGAGCGTGAACTGCTGCTGAGAGAGAGAGAGAGAGAGAGAGAGAGAGAGAGAGAGAGCGCAATAGAAACAATTAAATTTTCGCATGCTGATTTATGTGAAATTGCAAATACATGACTATAATCGCATTGCAATTTTAAAAATTATTGTATTTTTTCCTTTAGGAGGAAAAGTCTATTTCAATTCATGCTAAAGACACGTGGTGTCTTTAGCAACCGAAAGCCTCGTACCGAACGGTTCGATACGAATACGCGTATCGTTACACCCTTAATGTATATATATATATATATATATATATATATATATATATATATATATATATATATATATATATATATATATATATATATTAAGGGTGTAACGATACGCGTATTCGTATCGAACCGTTCGGTACGAGGCTTTCGGTTCGGTACGCATACGAACCGAACGATTCAGACTAATATCTAAAAAGATAAAAGAGAATAAGTCCCAAATGACGTGACAGGCAACATCTGCCTTCCCCGCCCACCTCCAAACACTACTCTAGTCAGGCACACACTGCACTCAGTGTCGGAGTAAGCTACTGGCGCTCAAACCGAAAGTTATGCCGCTTTCAATCCAAAAAAGCCGGCGGAGCTGGGTGTTGAGATGATGCGGGGTTTGTCGCGGACAAAAGCGAAGACCGAGGGGCGCTGAGATGATGCAGGGTTTGTTGCGGACGAAAGGGTGGAAACGCGCCGCGGACTGACTGCACTACAGCTAAAGGGCTAGTAACATTAATGTAATCCTCCTATAACCAACTGCGGGTCTGGCGTTTGGGAGCACTTTGGTTTCCCTGTAGACCTTAATGCTTAATCGGTAGTGGAAATTTCGGGTTTTAAGAAAATGTTACATGTAATAGAGCCTCGTTTCATTATTCCTTCATAAGCCCATTGCCCAGTTGACGGTCAAATCAAGCAGATCTCGGTTATATCCACATGTGCTGCCGTTAATCCGCGAGTCAGGTAATCAAAAAATAGGTCGCATGATATTTAAGTATAAGTGGGTCACGCGTGGGTAAGATCAATTATTGGTGATGCAAACTTTAACTATTTACTCTAAAATATTAAGGTGTTTTAAGCAATCTTGACAGACTGGCACAAATATGCTTTCATTTAAAAAAATCGCTCCTCACGGCTATATGCGGTGAACATCTCCGTTCTCACAGGTTTCTCAGTTTTCTCATCATCAATCACTTTCAGTCTGGGAACATGTTCAGTGCTGCGAATTTTGTTAAGCCTGTTCTGCAACATTGTGGTCAAATTATTTGATTTAATAGAGGATATAATGTATTGAGGAGGATATAGGCAAAGATATTGCAGAGAGCTGAGACATATGACGACTTTAAAGATGATGTTTAGCTTGTTTCGCATTAATGTAGATATATTACATGTTTTAATTACATTATTGAATAAAATAAATAGCATTATTATTTTTAATCATCATCATTAATAATAAATAGGCTAAACTAAAATAATTTGACAGCTTCAGCTGTTCACATCACCGGCACTTTCGGACTTCAGCACCACGTGTCTTTAGCATGAATTGAAATAGACTTTCCCTCCTAAAGGAAAAAATACAATAATTTTTAAAATTGCAATGCGATTATAGTCATGTATTCGCAATTTCACATAAATCAGCATGCGAAAATTTAATTGTTTCTATTGCGCTCTCTCTCTCTCTCTCTCTCTCTCTCTCTCTCAGCAGCAGTTCACGCGCGCTGGCACTACGATACACAGCCACATCTCGTAGCACATTAATTTGCAACTTTGTTGCATAAAAAATAGGCTAAATAACAAAATTTAATTAACAAACAAATTAAATAAAATTATTTGTAAAAATGAAACTACAGAAAAAAGAAAATGAAAAGAACTGAAACCAGCTCAAATGTTCTGTTCTGAATAACAGGTGTTGCGATCAAATTAATTCGATGGAATGATAAACACAGACAGGCACATTTTTCAGAAAATAGCCTATTTAATTTTATTTAAAAATATGTTAGGCCTATATTTATTATATAGGCTATATTTTTTTTAAATAGCCTATATTAATTTACCATTAATTTTGGCTTTAACGAATTATTGAACAGATTATTAATAACTTATCAAAAAACATTTACTGAGCTCAGTGTCGGCCGTCACCGGATAAAGTCCAATCTTTCTTTAATTTTTTGGACTTTTGTTTGAAAGCTTAGTGGCATTGTAGAGGTCCAATTTACTGTTGTTTGATTTAAATTATATTAAATTACAATAAACAAGTCAAAGGAATGAGTGCATTAATAAAATGATTCTTAAATGTCGATATTGTTTTTACTCAAAAAAATAACAAATGTTTTATTAAAAATGAACGAGCAATTTTCATCATTTATACGATTCAGTTAAATATAAGTTGGACATTTATGGGGCCATGTAACATGTTTTTGTGTTTGTTTTTTTGTTCTCGGTGATCTTTAATATATACTGGATAGTTACGCAAAATATTTTCTAAAATGTCAAGCAGGAATTTGTCAATAGCTTTAATTATGAAGACAAAAAAATATTAAAAATAACAAAAATAAAATGATAAAAAATACAAAGATAAAAAGAGCAGCATTTTGCTAAATATAATAGTCTTTTATATGCTTTAAATCCTGCTATGTGTTGTTTCATATTCGTTTTTATTTCACTTGCTGCATTAGTTATTTAATGTTTGAATGCTGAAAGAAATAACAGCCGTCGTTTAAATCATTATTTTACCATTAAAATGTAGAATATTTTATATTATTATCAACTTTTGATATAAAACCGCTGTGTAATTTAATTGATTGTTAAAAATGAAATAATTTTATGGCATAACAGTGTTTAGTTGCTTTCGCTTGCGTTCTTCACGGAAGCTGTAACAGAAGCGTGTGCCGCATTCACCTCTGATGTATAGGTTACTCAGCCTGTAGCCTAGTTTGGGATTTTTTCGTTGTGACGATTAAGCAAGGATCATAATGCATTGCATATTCGGCTCATTTTTCAGTAGCCTCAACACAGGCTGGTAGCCTAGACTTAAACGGATCTTTTATAAGAATGAGCGATTAATAGATTAATTGATCGTTAATTTAAATGATCATTGATCACAGGATTTTGTAGAAACTGACATCCCTAGTTCAAAGTAAAAAAAAAAGAGAGATCATGCTTTTATTATGTTAGTTTTCATACAATAAAAAGATTTCAATCAGAGAAATCCTCTGGCTTTTTTCTTTTTTTTTTTTGCTGTATCGAAAACATACCGAACCGTGACACCACTGTGTCGTATCGAACCGAACCGTGATTTTTGTGAACCGTTACACCCCTAATATATATATATATATATATATATATATATATATATATATATATATATATATATATATATATATATATATATATATATATATATATACACACAGGGCTTGGCGGGTTAGACAGACACACTCACTAACCACTTTGGCTGGTTGAAGATCATTTTAAATTATAGTTATCTTAAAAGCAGGGTTCGACAATAGAGATGGCCCAATATGTGTGCAAATGTCATCTTAGAATCGAGAAGCAGCATGACCGACAAAAATAACATTCACGCGAGCAAAGGAAAGCAGGTGAATACCAAATGAGAGGATGATCACTCACGCGCACAGGTGATGTGATGCGCGCATCTGTTTTAAAAGGCATGCGCACTCCCGTTTCCCGGCACGAAGCAACCGTGCCTAGAGGAAACGCAACTGCTGCAATCGGTTCTCTTTCAAATAGACTGAACAAAAAGTGATGTTCGTGCACACACAATCACACACAGTCCTGCTGCTTACAAAAATATGTCTTTTTGTAAGCATCAGCGGTTGCCGGTTTTGTTTTAACTATTCTTTGAACAGAATGGATTATGGGCCTAACGTTACCCGTGTGCGCGTGATCATCCTTCCATTATCACACACAGAATTTTTTTCACCTGCTTTCTTTTGCTTACAGTTATTTTTGTTAATATTGTTTAATTATTATTGTTACAATAACATTGCTTTATTAGGAGATTAACTTCCCATGTAGGTGTAGTTAACTAGTGATCTGAGAGACCTTTAGCCTAAAAGACTAAAAAACTGTGCATAGTTTTAGATACATGGCAATGATTATTTTCATTCATTCATTCATTTTCTTGTCGGCTTTGTCCCTTGCGGGGTTGCCACAGTGGAATGAACCACCAACTTATCCAGCACGATTTTACGCAGCGGATGCCCTTCCAGCCGCAACCCATCTCTGGGAATTTCCACACACACACATTCACACTCATACACTACGGACAATTTTAGCTTACCCAATTCACCTGTACTGCATGTCTTTGGACTGTGGGGGAAACCGGAGCACCCGGAGGAAACCCACGCAAACGCAGGGAGAACATGCAAACTCCACACAGAAACGCCAACTGACCCAGCCCAGCCGAGGTTCGAACCTGCGACCCAGCGACGTTCTTGCTGTGAGGCAACAGCACTACCTACTGCGCCACTGCGTTGCCCTGCAATGATTTTTTTTTAAATGTAATTGTTGTTTTAAGAAAGATTTTGTTGAATAAAAAGAGCATGTATACGGCTATATTTGGCATGTTTTGACATATTATTTAACATTTGTGGCTAAGAAATAATTATTTATTTATTTTTAGTGTGGTCAGAGATAAATTTGGTAAATCCTCAGTGTTGAGCTCTTAAAAGTCCTGCAAAATAAAAACAAATTGCAATGCGACACTATGAAACCACAGCCCATTTGCTTATGCACATTGAGCTGGGTCAGGCATGTGGACATAACACAAAGTCTAAATTAAGTTATTTTAGCATGCCAAAGTCAAATTTATGCATATAAAATATATTTTGAAGTTAGTGAAAATGACGAGTGGCTAGTAATGTTGGAAAACTACTAGCCACAGTGGCTGGTGAACAAAAAAGTTAATGTCAAGCCCTGTATATATATATATATATATATATGGTTCTTTTTTGTTTTTTGATATAAAAGTAGTGAGCATTGAGAATGATGTTTAGATTAAATATGTGTGGCTTTCCTCTCAAAAACAAATTTTTAAGATTAAGATTTTTTTTGATCAAGTATTTGTGTCAGTAAATTACATAGAAAGTCAATGCAAATGCAGAAATAGAGACAAATTACCACCAGATGGCACAAATTATGTGGATTGTGGAATGCACTATGTATTTGGTGACAAATGCACAGAATTTACCAAAATGTAATGTTCTCACGCAAGTTCAAAAACATTTTCACTTGAGTGCAAAAACATCCAGTGAGTAATCTAGAGCTAGTGGCGCAGTGCTCTGCGTAAGGGATGCAACGATTACAGATTTCTGTTATACGATTATAGTCTGAGGAATAAGCACGGTTTCATGGTTATCACGATTATTATACATTCATTCATTTCAAAACATTTCTAATTTAGAAAATCACATGAAAACTAATAGTATTTTAAAGTGTTATTTATTACTGCTCAGTAACCTATTAATACAGGAAAAAAATTAAATTAAATAAACAAAAAATAAAATAGTCCATTTCTCTTTGGACTTAAAAATAAGTAAAAAAAAAGTTTTTGACATTTAAACACGAGTAATAATTTAACATGACAGACAAATAAATGAATGAATAAAAATAAGAATAAATAAGAAAAACTGTATTTGTCTAAAGTAAATCTAAGTATCATATTAGCTAAGTATTTCCCTTTTAAAGAGACAAATGTAGTCAAAGACTGCTGAAATGCACTTTTGATCAACTGTATTATGAACTTGTTTGGTCTTGGTCTTTCTCTTTGGAGTAGAAATGTGTATATTTCATACAAAGTATGAAGCTGAATAGTCAGTTTTTGTCACGTGACTCGTGGTGCACTCGCCCCATTTCTTCAACTACAGTAGGAAAGCGTAAGCATGTTGCACCGCATGCACACCGTGTGCACGTCACTCCCAATATGCGCACAAGAAAAGAAATAACGAACTTCCACACGCAAAAGACGCGATA
Source organism: Danio kyathit (assembly GCA_903798195.1). Lineage (NCBI taxonomy): Eukaryota > Metazoa > Chordata > Actinopteri > Cypriniformes > Danionidae > Danio > Danio kyathit. The sequence continues at coordinate 44,506,996 of LR812526.1, forward strand.
TGTGAACGGTCCTTAGTTAATAGCCTCAGCCATAGTTAATTCAAGATGTGTGCAATTTAGCCTCAGTGTACATGCTCGGAACATTAAATTAGTGCACAGTTGGCATAAGTTGCAGTTTTGTTCCATGCAGAAACGCAGTGTTGAGAAGCCTTTACGATTAATTACTGTGGCGAATTAAAGCACGGTTAATAGTGAAATCCATTAATCGTTGCATCCCTACTCTGCATTTGATGTGAACCCTGTATTAATACGCAATAAATATAGTGTTGAGAAAACAGCAGTTGAGAAAACATCTTACAAGAAAAAAGAAATATAAAAGAAAAAAAGCACTGTTTTAAGGTATATTCAAGGTATAAGGTGGAAAAGAATTACATTGAAATACTCACTACTCTTGAGTACAGTTAGAAGGGCTACTTTTTACCAAGCAGCAACCGCTCACTCTTCCTTATGAAGCAAATACGGAAGTAACTGAAACTGCAATTCATCGAAATTCCGCTAGTCCTGACTCCATAATAGAGCAGATTTCTATTGACCCCACTGTTAAAATGGCCAACTTTACAGCAGAAAAAAGGTGTTTACAGCCTGGTACAAAGAACGATTTTGGTTCATAAAGCTAATATTACCCTTCATGACAACTGTGAGGGGGTGAACTCATCCATTTCCTTTACATTAAGTTATATTAAGTCTGCATAATTAAGGGCGTGGCCATTTGAGTGACAGCTAGGTCTCGCTGGTCGCCGTCACTTCACCTCAGCTAATAGCTAATATACATCTTATTTTCTGTTTTGTTTTATGTGGCTTTACAGTCAATTCCTCTTTGGAATTATTTCTTACAATTATCAGATGATATGGCATGCTGTGTGTACTTAATTGTGCTCACAAACCATTCACGTGGCTTCCATTTCCCAGGTGAGTGAAATTATATACTTATGTACCATCTCTATAAATGTATTTGTTTTATTTAAGATCATCTATCATTCACAATTTTCTTTAGAGCTGTAATGCACTCCAGTATCTGACAGACTGATTAGCTGTAGCCTCTAGAACAGTCATCTAAAAACGTTGTCATACAGTGTTATGCCTGGATTTCATAATAGCCTTGCATTTACTAACACAGACTATATTTGAAGTATTTGGAAGTAATTTGCACTTTCCTCCTGTAGAAAAACATTATAAGAACGATGCTTAGTGGCTCAATGTATTACAACAGTGTTTTTAAAAGACTAGACACTTTATTGATACAGTATACAACCAAGCACATGTGGTCAGAACACAAACGAGTCGCAGGTAATAAAGTATTAAGCGTTTCTCCCAAATGCTAGCAGGCATCTGTAGCTCCGCCTCTTTGACCTTGTTTGGTATCCCCCAGTCGGTGCGATGATGTGCGAACAAAATGGCGACAGTTGGCCATGCCTACTAGTTTCTTTTGCATTCTTCAGAAACCTATGGGTGACGTCATGGATACTATGTCCATATCTTTTACAGTCTATGCTTTTTACTCATACTTTGAGTAGTAGTTAGAACAGATACTCTACTTTACATTTTTTGACAAGTAATGGTACTTTTCCTTGAGTATGATTTTACTTTCCACCACTGAAAGTGACTAATGCTTTATTTCAATTTGAAATAAATGCTGCTTTTGTAAACGTTCTATTCATCAAAGTTAAAAAAAAAATTAAAAATTACAAATAGGCCATTTTTACTGTTATAAAACATTTCTAATATCAAATAAATTATTTTATTTTAAAACATTCTATTGATTAAAGAACATATAATGATTTCTCCAAAAAATATTAAGCAGCAAAACGTTGATTTTCAACATTGATAATAATAATAATAATAATAAATAATAATAACAGTAATAATTGAGCAGCAAAACATTATATTTGAATAGTTTCTGAAGTACAATGCGACACTGAAGCAATGATACTGAAAGTTCAACTACGTCATCGCAGATATAAATAACATTTTAAAAAGATTATTTTAAATGTTAATAATATTCAACAAAAGATAACAACGTTTAACAGAAGATATCAAAAACATTAGAAATCCTTACTAACATTTAAGATGTGAACACCACAACAAACACTGGCCAAGAAGTCAGCTGAAGAAAAAGGAGAAGTGAAAAGAAAGCAGCATTTCACAATCATATCTGAACTTCCTCCTCTACACTGTTAACTACTTACAATCCCTCCTTTATTCAAGCTCTTCAGATAAATGTTGGTTAGAAAAACATTCCATAAACAAATGCAAATTCAGATAAAGAAAAAGCTCCAGTCCTCCATTCAGCGTGACCCGCTTCAGTCTCTGCGGTGCGATAAGCCGCTTTTTCACGCTTTTCACTTGAACGACCATCAAACTACTTGAGCAGCACCGTGTTTCCAGAGCCATGCACTTTTCCACACTTACGCAACTGTGCACTCAAGTGTTAAATGTGTCAGGGGAGTCTATGAAAAATGAATGAAAAAGCTTAAGATCTATTTTTACGCAGACTATCCAGTGTCTCGGATCTTCAAATATCAACCCTGCATCTATGAAAGTACCCAATTACGAATAATTACATGTGTCTGTTGGTCAGGCATGCATGTTGTGTGGGCAAACATGTTTCATTGCTTGGAAGATTGTGGAAGTGGGACAGACAGGATGGAAGCAGTGGTTTATGCCACTTTAGCTTCCAAAATCTCTTTGTGTCTGTGTGTGTGTGTGTGTGTGTGTGTGTGTGTGTGTGTGTGTGTGTGTGTGTGTGTGTGTGTGTGTGTGTGTGTGTGTGTTTGTTAACGTTACTATTTATGCAATGCAATTTTTTTGTATGTTTGTTCACGTTATTGTAACTGTTGATTTAATTCAACCACAACCCATCCTTATTCTTCTTTCCCACTGGCTTCCCAAATTTTCCCCCTTGTTGTCCAGTTCCAAAGCAACCACTCACTAACCTCTGCCTTCAAGATCCAGGCCAAGATCTCTGCTTGATGTTTCCTGGCCTACATCCATCACACACATACACACAAGCATGCACACTCAAATGCACACATAAACACGTGCTGGGTTTTCATCATGCTTTATGGGGACTTCCCACAGGCACTTCCCATACAGATTAGGGCTGCACAATATATCGTTTTAGCATCAATATCACAATGTTGAGTTTGTATTATAATTTATCATTTGCATATGTTTTCGATGCCTGGGATTGTATAATGATTTTAAAACATTGTACTATTTGTGACCTTAACTTTGGATTAATTTTACTGAATTATTTTTATTATTCAGTTACTGTACTTGAATACTGTTAGACTCGAAAAATGACAAAACACTTTATTTAAATTGAATCTTTTTCTTGATGATTTATAGATTATGTATGAAAATACAACACATGCAAATACAGAAATGCACTGCAAATAGCACAGACCACAACAAAAACCTGTCAGGGGACCCCAAAAATTTTACGGATTGTTTATTAGATTTTATGAAGATGCAAATAGTAAACATTAATTCATCACTGACTAAACATGTGCATGAAAATACTCACAACACGTGCAAATATAGAAATGCACTGCAAGTAACACAGACAACAATGAAAATGTGTTGAAGGACCCCAAAAAATGTATAGATTATTTATTAGATTTTATGGAGATGCTCTCCTACTGCAGAATCATCCCAATCGATCTAGCATTCAGGGGCAGATTTAACTAATTAAATTAAGCAAAATAAATAAATAAAAGTAGAAAGAGTGCATTTCAGGACATTCAGCACACTTTCCAATGGCTGGAGTTGCTTAGGGCCCCCAAATTACTAAATCCACCCCTGCTAGCATTATAAATTATTTGCAAATAGAGATATGAAGACATATGATAAAACTGTGTTAGGCAAGTTATTCTATAACGATGGTTATAGAATAGAATAGAATATATAGACTATATATAAAAATCACAATGTTAGACTTTTCCAATATCGTGCAGCCCTAATACGGACTGTATATTATTTCCCCTTTCCCCAACAGGACCAGACAGAATCTGTGTATTTACTTTTTTTTTTTTGCAATTTCTGCAATAAAATAAAATAAAATAAAATATTGTGGATTTATGATAATGTGTTAATAACACATGAAATAAAAAAATACCTCTTAATTAAGGTTTACAATGCAAGACCAATTAAAACAACTTTTTTTGTTAAACAAAGCAGGAAGTTTCTCATATAATATATTTACTAAATTATATTAAAAGATAGACTAGTCTGAATTGCATGATTTTATTAACTGAATTATATCAAAGACTACAGTTGAAGGCAGAATTATTGATTAATTGAATTATTGATTATTGAATTATTAATATTTCCCAAATAATGTTTAACAGAGCAAAGAAACATTCGCAGTATGTCTGATAATGTTTTTTCTTCTGGAGAAAGTCTTATTTGTTTTATTTTGGCTAGAATAAAAGCAGTTTTTTATTTTTTAAAAACATTTTAAGGTCAAAATTATTAGCCCCTTTAAGCTATATTTTTATTCGATAGTCTACAAAACAAACCATCATTATACAATAACTTGCCTAATTACTCTGACCTGCCTAGTTAACCTAATTAACCTAGTTAAGCCTTTAAATGTCACTTTAAGCTGTATAGAAGTGTCTTGAAAAATATCTAGTAAAATATTATTTACTGTCATCATGGCAAAGATAAAATAAATCAGTTATTAGAGATGAGTTATTAAAACTATTGTGTTTAGAAAAGTGTTGAAAAAAATCTTCTCTCTGTTAAACAGAAATTCGGGAAAAAATAAACAGGGGGGGCTAATAATTCAGGGGGTTTAATTCTGACATCAACTGTATATAATACACAACACAGGTCACTCGTATAGTTTTGGGGAAAGTGTAATAGTCAATATGGCAAATGAAGCCCCGCTTTTTAGTACAAGAGCCAATCATCGATTGCCATAGACTGACGTTTCTCCATGAGAGGGGCAAGGACCAGATGTGTGTTTTATGACAGTTTCTGCAGTTGTTATTTATCCTCTTAGGGTCAGCAAACCTACTGGAATGTCAGGAAAGGCTTGCATATAAAATATCTACTTTTACACGAACCAACTATACTTGAAAAATAAATGTTCTCCGGTTCTTAAATTTGTATGAAACAAACACGAGGTGCAGCCCTTGCTGTCAAAAATATATCACATGACAGCAACTACACGAACGCAGACAAACTTGTAAACAAAGAGGTCGCTGTGATTTTGGTAGATTTGCCATCAAGACCATACTGGGAATTACTTCAGAAGATCATTATTCAGAGGATGACGTTGTTGTGTAATACGTAAACATAAACAGCCATAAAGGAGGTTGGTGTCCGGATCTCATTCCTTTAGGGTGTGCATTTGATTGGGCAAACCAAAACAATAGGCAAATTTTGTGTTATTCCAACGTTTAGCAACAAAACTTAAAAGACAGCTGTTGTTTAATTTTATTGGCGATTCCTAATTAAAATTCAAACTGCCCGAGAGGCATTTCAAAGATGGCCCAGAGTGAAATGACTTATACCTTAAAGGGGACCTATTATGTAAAATAAGTTTCTGATGTTCCTAGAGTGTGTATGTGAAGTTTCAGTGCAATATACATCACAAATAATGTTTTATAACTCTTTGAGGCGGGCATCACGGTGGCGCAGTGGGTTGCACGATTGCCTCACAGCAAGAAGGTTGCTGGTTCAAGCCCCGACTGGGTCAGTTGGCATTTCTGTGTGAAGATTGCATGTTCTCCTTGTTTTCGCGTGGGTTTCCTCCAGGTGCTCCGGTTTCCCCCACAGTCCAAAGACACGCGGTATAGGTAATTTAAATAAGCCAAATTGGCCATAGTGTATGCATGTGAAAGAGTGTGTATGGGTGTTTCCCAGTGTTGAGTTGCAGCTGGTAGGGAATCCGCTGCGTAAAACATATGCTGGATAAGTTGGCGGTTCATTCTGCTGTGGGAACCCCTGATTAATAAAGGGACTAAAGCCAAAAAGAAAATGAATAAATGAATGAATGAACTCTTTGAGACAAGTGGATTTGTGTGTGAGAGAGAGCAAAAAATGTCCTCACGAGGTCAAAAAATGACTGGTATTGCTATATTTGTGGGGACATGTGTTACCCACAATGAGATGAATACCAAGACCAACCACACTTACACGCTCTCTCTCTCTCTCTCTCTCTCTCTCTCTCTCTCTCTCTCTCTCTCTCTCTCTCTCTCTCTCTCTCTCTCTCTCTCTCTCTCTCTCTCTCTCTCTCTCTCTCTCTCTCTCTCTCTCTCTCTCTCTCTCTCTCTCTCTCTCAGGCTTTGATCAAAATTGTGCCATTTTGGTGACTGTCGCTTTAAATTCAAATGATATTGCGCTCCTATCACTATTTTAAAAAGAGGGTGGAGCTAAAATTGCCAAAGTGTCAGCATAGCGGCATATTCAAAATGGCTGCTTCTCACTCAGGGCCGTTTATGCTAATGAGGGAGAGATAGTCACTAATAGGCATGACTTTCAAATATTAATAATTCACTTAATAATAACGAATATAAAAACTGAATATATATTTAAACACATTTAAAAAAACAAAAATACATTAAAAAACTCAATGATAGGTAGGGCTGTGTGATTAATCGAAATCGAATAGCAATCGCAATTTGAAACGTTACGATTAGTTAATAGCAAGAGGCTGCCATATTAAATTTATATGTATATATGTAAATAAGAATAACGAATAACATCTGAGGTTAAGTGCTTCAAAACCAGTCCGCTATGCTTCAGAAAATTAAACATGCTACACTTTCTGTGAGGCATCGTAGACATGGTATTAGTTGTCATGATCTATGCCACATTACATGAGAAGAAACTGTTCAATCTTGTGTCACGACGTCCATTTGTCGTTTACGACTCCCCACGACACCCTACGCCAAGGAAATCGAGCCGAAATCATGTGATCTGACCGGGGCTTTATAACTAGCCAAACTGAGTGAGCACACTTTCGTTCTGCCCAATCAGAATTGTGGGCAACGCAGTGGCGCAATAGGTAGTGCTGTTGCCTCACAGCAAGAACGTCGCTGGGTCGCAGGTTTGAACCTCGGCTGGGCTGGGTCAGTTGGCGTTTCTGTGTGAAGTTTGCATGTTCTCCCTGCGTTTGCGTGGGTTTCCTCCAGGTGCTCCGGTTTCCCCCACAGTCCAAAGACATGCAGTACAGGTGAATTGGGTAAGCTAAAATTGTCCGTAGTGTATGAATGTGTGTGTGGAGGTTCCCAGAGATGGGTTGTGGCAGGAAGGGCATCCGCTGTGTAAAATCGTGCTGGATAAGTTGGCGGTTCATTCCGCTGTGGCGACCCCGCAAGGGACAAAGCCGACAAGAAAATGAATGAATGAATGAATCAGAATTGTGCAACTGAACTATGCCCACAATAAAAAAAAAACAGGAAAGTGCTGACAAGTTGGAAAATCAGCTTGAAGCTTGAATTAAATCATAAATCAAATTGCAATCGCATTATCTGTCAATAAAAAATAAATAAAAAACAAATATGGCAAAACTGCAATCTCGATAATTATTTTCCATATTGAACGATAACGATATATTTTCGATGCAAGTTGTTAATGCTTCCAGATTTAAAAAGAGTGCCCAAACAGTGACTGAAGCCACAAAAATGAGAGGGTCCATGAAATAGCATAAAATATTTTCGGCCGATAAATTGTCGGTGGCCGTAAATTCAGTACATCTCTAATATCGACACACTTTTAGATTCCCATTGTTGCACATTTCTGCTGTGTGATTGGCTCTTAGATCAATATAGAGTAAAAAAGTCCAGAGCTTATCATTAGCTATGTTTCCATCCAAAAATTTTAATTAATGCAAAACTGAAATATCGCATAAAAGACGGGCGAAAAAAAGCAGCGTTTCCATCCACCACTACTACTGAAATGGTTAAAGCGTTTTAGAATGACCAAAACAACATTTCAGATGTTTTACAATGTGCTCAGTCTGCTGGTTTGACCAGTCACACACATTTTATCATCACAGGATCTCTTATAACAAAATCACATGACCTTTTTTAATGCGCATATTAGAATTTGTTTGGTAAAAGTGTTTCCATCACAGTTTATGCGCATCTTTTCTTATCGAATAAAAAGTTTATCCTACTTAGTTATGCGCTTTTGTTTTTTATGCGCATTTTCAAAATGTATGTGCATCTTGGTGTTTCCATCAACCGTTTTTTTATGCGCATATCCATAATACGCATTAAAATAGGTGGATAGAAACGTAGCTAGCGTTATTGACATAAAATATATTTTATCGAATTGCAATAATATTTATCGGCCCAGCCCTAGTACAGATTTTTCATGGGCCTACCCCAACCCTACTCATAAACCCAACCCCAAGAAAGCATCAAGACACTTCATTCTGTGTGATTTATGAGCCGTTTTCCACATGACGAACGAAAAATGTCCTCACAGGGTCAAAAATGACTGGTATTGCTAAATTTGTGGGGACATGTGTTACCCACAATGAGATGAATACCAAGACCAACCACACTTACACTCTCTCTCTCTCAGACACACAAGCACAGCATTCGTTCACCTCCCCCATGCAGCATCTCTTCACAAACACTATAGCTATTGCTCTACTATTGTTAAAATCGCCAAGGCAACCTGAAAAACACTTGTGAACCAACAACACGCTTCGTCCAACAATGCTGAAAGTCACTGGTTTGGCCCCTCTTCCCTTTCTTCTTCCTTCCTTTGCTTCATGTGTTTAGCAGCTTGCAGTGCCGCAGTTGTCGGAGTGTTTACTGATGGCTGAAGCACTCACAAGTTGTGAAATATGACACAGAATACAAAACACAGCTACTTCATAATCTGCTGCATGGAACTTTTTTACGCCCCCACATCTGACTGGGATCTTCACTTGCATCTGAGGCACTAGGGGTAGTCGGGTAATGATTAACTAAGCTGGAACTGCAAAAGCAGGCACATTTTCTTATAAACAAATGATTTCAGATGTTTGACTGAATGTTTAGATTAGAAAAAACTGTTTAGATTAGAAAATCGTTTCAAATGTAACTCCTTCTAAATGCTTCCCTAATGAAGAAATTTACTTATACTTAAATATTGAACAGTTACTGCCTGTCCAACACAATCTCATGGCAATTCATGACTTTTTGATTTAGTGGCTAATTCGTATGAATTCGTACAATCTCATTCCTTCAATTTAGTTTGAGTCGATTGGGTTTTGGCATGGTACGCTTGTAGTGTGAGTGCAAAGTGCGCATGAGCCTGAAACTGAAGACGCGACGTCACTTTTAGGGGACTGTTTCATATGGATTTATTAATCATTCTTACTTTTCAATGAACACAAACTGTCATAGTTTATTAAAGACACAAACTCCTCGCTGCACCTTCAGCAAACCTCCTAATACCTGCAGCACGATGACTTTTATGATAATTTATGAGCGTCAAAAGTGGTGGATGTGTTTGGCAAAGTATTTGACTGTGTCGCCGCATCCCAAACGACTAAAAATAATACAAAACAATATAACTAAAGTAATGTCTACTGTGCTCGACAGTGCTTCTCTTTCTGTTAAACTGAACAGTCGCATCATCAATGAAGTAAGCGTGCTCCGGTTCGGAAGGCAAAATACAGTGTGAGTGCAAGCCGTCTGGGAAGATGGAGGGGTAAAAGCGCACTTTGGCATGGTTCAAGGCAATTGTACCTAGTGTGAACGCCCTTATTTACTACATGGAATAAAATAATAAATAGGGTAACTAACTTTTTGTCTTAAAATTAAGAATTTTTACTCTCAGTTATGATTTATTTATTTACTTAACTTTATATTTCTTTCATTCATTAATTCATCCAGGATTCAACTCATAAACCTGACTTGCAGTTAATATTCTATTTTAAAATTGTGACTATTTCTTAGAATTTCAGGAGAGAAACTCAAATTTTCTAAATTTAAACCTCCAAATCTCAGAATAATTCTGGGGAAAAAAGAAGTCAGAATAGTGAAATGTGAATCTGCAACATGCTAACTTGCAACTGCAATATTTATACAATTAAGCAATTCTAAAAAAAAAAGCCAGAACTGTAAAATTTAGGGCAGCACAATATATTGTTTAAGCATCGATATCGCAATGTGTACATGCAATGTGGAGTTGCAGCAATGAAGAATGTAGTGTTTACATTTTACATTATTTAATTGGTGAGGACAAAATAGCGATATGCATGAGGTGGCGCTTCTCGTATTGGCGGATCGAACATATATCAATGTTGCAAATCTAAGAAATGCATGCGCTGTTAATAAAAGAATTACATCTTATAACTTAATTTACAATTATCATAATATATTGTGGATGGTTTTCTTGTGATATATCGCTAATATCGTGACCTATTAATATCGGGGGAAAAATATCATGATAATATCGTATCATATTACTGTACTTGAATATCTGACTACTTATTTAACTTTTATCTGATTTATTCCTGCAATTTCTTTGATTCACTCCTCTACAAGATTATTCTAATCAATCTTAGTGAATGATTTTATTCCAAATAGAGATATTCAAGTCACCTGCCAAAATTGTATTATCGCAAAATAAATCGCAGCTAAATAAAATAATCGCAATGTCAGATTTTTCCAATATCGTGCAGCCCTAGTAAAATTGTTACATTTTTACTTCGAGATATAACCACACTTAAATAAAATGTTGACTTTCAATTGCAAGATACAAATTAACAAATCAATAAAAATCTCTATATTAAAAAAAGATCAGAAGAAAACTGATTAAGAAGGTGGTCAATGCTTGTAGTATGGATGGAAGGTATGCCTCTTTGCTTAAGAAATGAGATGGAATAAAATATCAGTCCTAATAGGAGGATGTGAAGCCTTCAGCACATAATCATTCTCAGTCTCAGTGCTGCAGGTGGAAATTCAGACGAACTTTAGAAATCTAAAACACCTAAAGATGATGTACTGGTGTTCACTAGGGTGGTAAACTGAGACTTTTCAGTTAAAGGGGAACTGAAAAAATCTTGGGAAATTGAGTAAACTGCACATATAATAGTAGTTTTGGATGAATAGCTGATGTAGGCGCCAAGAAAATAAGACAAACAACATAAAAAAAAGTCATACAGTGGCTGACTTAAACTTGCTCAAGAAAAAAAGCTCTTGTTATCAAACATTGTTTACTTCACTAAGTCAGTTGAAGGGATTGATCAAATGTGCCTATTGATAGAAGGTTTGCCCTTCTAAGAGTATTTCGTAGTATTTTCAAAATACAAAATACAGTATTTTATTTTGATACTTCTTGCAGCTGCTGTATTTTGTATTTTATTCTGATACATGTAAAATTGAGATATTTGGTATTTTATTTTAAAATACATTTCAATGCATTTTTGCCTATCCCTGACTATACGCTTCTCTACAATATGTGTCTGCGGTAACTGCAAAACGTGTTATTTAGCATGTTTTATATATGAAGCAATCACAATTAGCTGTTGGTCTGAAGCTGAGGCAGAGTCACATGGTTGAGACTGGTATTATTATTTTCTATTTATTGCTTATAACAAGTCTTGTGTCGAGCAAAAACAGTAATATCAACAGAATAACTCTTTTCTATTATTGTATTTTAAACATTATCCCTTTGATTTTACAGCTGAAACATTCCTCATTATCATTATTATCATTATCAATGTTGAACACAGTTGTAGAGCTTATTTTTTCCTGTTAAAAACTCTGAACGTTTTTATTCATCATACTTTGCTTCGAACGGCAGCATATTTTTTCACTGTACACAAAGAAAGCATATACATTTGTGCGTTACATTGTAGCAAAGTCATACAAGTTCAGCATAATTAAATGCTGACAAAACGTTCATTTTTAGTTGAAGTAACCCAGACTCGTTATGTAACCTAGCCAGATATAATGCCTGGCAAGTCATCTGAAAACATAGTTAGGCTACTTTCCCGTGGAAGCAAACACACAGTTAACTTAAGTGACATAAACAACTTTAACACACTGTGCCATCATTTGACAAGAGTCTACAGATGCTTTTGTAACCCGAAGCCTGAATATTAGATTACATTTCCAGTAAGACATTCTCAATACACAACTGCTCATATTACACATTATGACACAAAGTTGCAAACGCGTCACTATAACACAAACACTGACACGCCAGCATCTGAATCTGAACAAGTCGTGACTAACAAACAACACCCGAAAACTGAACCCACACACACACACACACACACACACACACACACACACACACTCACTCACCGTCTCGCGTGTATCTCCTCTCTCCAGATGCTCGTCTCTCAGATCAGATTTAAAAATGTTTTGATGGTATCTGTGGTTGTATATCTCCTGGCGACACGAAAATAGACAATTACACCATCCGTGACGATGTGAAGCGATCTACAGCTGTACTCATTCTAACTCGGACCGAGCTGGTATTCATATCATCGGGAACAATCGTAGTTTTGGAGGGGGGCGTTGATCAGGAATACCCATCTGCTCTTCCAGACCCCTGACAGCCAATCAGCGCGCGCTCCGACGACCCTTTGTTCGCGCTGCTCCTTTGGAGACTGAGAGCATATGCGTCCAGTGGGGAATCCCCAAAACAATGGCCCGCTGGAGAAGACATGTGCTCATATAGTAATATATCGCCATAAAGACACACGCAGGATAATGCTGTCGTGGGCACTTTATAACAGATCAATTCATTGCTTTGAAGAGTTCATTTATTAAATCATAAATTCTTGGTCATCTTTATAAACAATATTTAGTTTTTTCCTGTTAAATGAACTTTCTAAAGCACAATAAAAAACATGATTCATGAAAATTAATAAAAATTAAAGTTATCTGCTTCTGCAGATTATTCATTCATTTTCCTTCGGCTTGGTCTTTTATTTACAGTATCAGAGGTCACCACAGCAGAATGAGCCGCCAACTATTTCAGCATATATTTTACGCAGCGGATGCCCTTCCAGCTGCAAACCGCAAATAAATAATGTGATATCAAAATTAGTAAAAATTGTAGCAATAGTGTATAAAGGAAGATTTATCCTGGACAATAAATCAATGTATGTATTAAATAACAAAAAAAAATTAGTGTACATTCAACTCAATTTGAGTTTAACTTAACACTCCTTAGGTGTACATATGACTCCCTCCATTTTGGAGTTAAAATAACACTTTCTAAAGTGTGAAATTTGTACATTACTCTCAGAGTTCATTTTAACACAGTAAAAGTTTATTCTTACATTGAACTGGAGTGTGTGTTACCCTTTAAAGTGTTAATCTATTACCTTTTTTCCTATGTTATCAATTGTTGTGTGATTAACAGTAATAGATAACAGATAACAGTAATCAAATATGTAGAAAATAGTTTTATTTATGAAATGTTCATTAATCTTTTCAGAAATTATTTCAATACATTCAACTACAAGACATGTTTCAAGTTTAAGCAAAACATACTGGTTTGATCACTGTTTTGTTTGTCTTAAAGAACCGGTTCGAGTAAAAAAAAACTGGACTTCCCATAACGGGAAACAGGGGCGTCGCTAGACCCAATTTACTGGGGCACGTGCCCCAGTAAAAATCTTCAGTGCCCCAGTAAATGCTTTGAGATATGATTTACTTCATATGCAAGTGTATTAAGAGGGGTAATCCCGAAATAAAGACGTTATTCTCTATGTGCAACCAAACCAACGCTGCTGAAAGCAGTGCAGTTTAATCAAAAAACAAACTGACACATCTCTGCATGTGCGCAGAAAAGCACACCCACGCGCCTCACACACCGCTCCTGCTGGACCCTAACGTGCTGCTCTTCTCCCGGTGCGAGTCCCGGTTGTGAACATGCACGCCAAAAAAATACCCGCTGCTCACGCGCCGCTCATGCATTGTGAAACCGGCATTAACAGTCTTTTATGTGGAGGTGACGGCACGCAGTGAGTTTTGCAAGTCAACAAAACTAAAGTTTAAACAATATGATGGTGATATACTAAGCCTCCTGATAGATTTTTTTTGTATGAAGCAGAAAGGAGGGATGCAGTCAGGGAGGTAAAACTTAATAAACCTAATTCTCTGCCATGTGTCAAGTCTAAGACAACCAATAATTAAACATCTTTTTTGTATTCTATAGAATTGCCTATAGAATTTCATTCAAATGAAATTATTATTCATACAAAAGATTTTTTAAATGATCTTAGCATATCACTACAATTGTGCCTTTACATTATTTTCGAGTTACATTTAGGAATAATTATTTAGAATAATAATTGTATAATAACAAAAATAATTTTATTTATTATATATATATATATATATATATATATATATATATATATATATATATATATATATATATATATATAATTATTATTATTATTATTATTTTTTATTTATTTATTTATTTTTATTTTTATTTTTTTTACATTTTTTTTTTTTGAGGGGGGCGTGCCCCAGTAGAGCTTTATGTCTAGCAACGCCCATGACGGTAAATACACTGCATATTGGGTTAAAAGTTTAACACTGGAACAAAAAAACTTAAATATACGCTCTTTCACACTCATGGATTAAAATGTACTCCGGTTTTAACACTGAACAACACCAAAAAAAAAAAAAAAAAAAAATCACACTGTATATTTAACACTGGAATTTTGCTGTGCACACTTATGATGAGTTATTGTGTTGAAATTTGGGGGAATACATATAAATCTAACTTATGATCCTTATGTACAATGCAGAAAAAAGTAATTAGACTGATAGAAAATGTGGGCAATTTGGAGCATACAAATCCTTTATTTTTTTAATTGAAGAGTTCAATGATTTGGTTAAATTTAAAACAGCTTAATTTATGTTTAAAGCTAGGAATAAATTACTTCCGATATGCATACAAACGTTTTTTTGAAGAAAGACAAGGGGGATATAATCTGAGAGAAGAACAACATTTTAAGAGGTTAAAAAACAAGGTCAACTTTAAAAAAAAATGTGTATGTCTGTATGTGGTGTGAAATTGTGAAACCGCCTGGAACAGATTCTCAAACAATGTCAGGATATTAATCAATTTTAAAAAATTGTATAAATATATATTATTAAAGGAATATTATGATTAATAGAGGTGATTGTAAAAAAGAACAAAAGGAGAAAGGTATGATGAAATTTCAATTTACGGCTGTTTTCAATACTATGCATATTTTGGGTTTATGTTATAAAATGTAAATGCACAAATGGAATCAAACATATAATATGTCAAAGAAGCCAAAAGGATAAAATATTTCTCATGTAAAAAGTTGAAGTAATAGACGAATGATGTGTAAAAATGGGGTGGGGAAAATAATAAGCTTGTGCTTCATCCAGCTCCATTTTGACTATGTTGAAATGTATTTTTGTTAAATATATATATATATATATATATATATATATATATATATATATATATATATATATATATATATATATATATATATATATACATACATGATTTTTCTGTTCGAAATAAATAGATCAAATCAAAAACCCTGTCCTGGAAATCACCCCACTCACATTTACACGCACTTATACACTAACGCCAATTTTGCTTATCCAATTCACTTATAGGGCATGTCTTTGGACTGTGGAAGAAACCAGAGGAAACCCACGCGAGTGCCGCCCTTTCCAATTTAATTTATTTTTATTTTTTTTTTGTATTCTCAGTGCTTTGCTGAACAAACAAACAACAACAAAACACTAGGAATCATCACAGAACTTCTAATAATTTCCACTAAAATGTACATTTAAATAAGTTTCAAACCATCAAATGTTAAACATTATATTATGTTAAACTGACTTAAACAGTTTGCATAACTTATAAAATTAAGTTAGAAAATGATTAACTTATTTTAATGACTTAGTTGTCATGACTGATCATAGAATTTTTTTACAGTGTGTGTGTTTTGGGACATATTCATTAGCATTTATTGGTTTTAGCATAATAATAACAGGCGAAGCGGTGGCGCAATAGGTAGTGCTGTAGCCTCACAGCAAGAAGGTTGCTGGTTTAAGCCTCGGCTGGGTCAGTTGGCATTTCTGTGTGGAGTTTGCATGTTCTCCCCGCGTTCGCATAAGTTTCCTCTGGGTGCTCCGGTTTCCCCCACAGTCCAAAGACATGCAGTACAGGTGAATTGGGTAAGCTAAAAAATTGTATTATATATATATATATATATATATATATATATATATATATATATATATATATATATATATATATATATATATATATATATATATATATATATATATATATATATATATATATATATAAATATATACAGTTGAAGTCAGAATCATTAGCCTTCCTTTAATTTTTTTTTCTTTTTTAAATATTACCCAAATGAAGTTTAATAGAGCAAGGAAGTATTCACAGTATGTCTGATAATATTTTTTCTTCTGACGAAAGTCTTATTTGTTTTATTTCGGCTAGAATAAAAGCAATTTTTGATTTTTTTTAAAAACAATTTTAAGGTCAAAATTATTAGCCCCTTTAAGCTATATATATTTTCTGATAGTCTACAGAACAAACCATCGTTATACAATAACTTGCCTAATTACCCGAACCTGCCTAGTTAACCTAATTAACCTAGTTAAGCCTTTAAATGTCACTTTAAGCTGTATAGAAGTGTCTTGAAAAATAGTCAAATATTATTTACGGTCATCATGGCAAAGATAAAATAAATCAGTTATTAGAGACAAGTTATGTAAACTATTATGTTTAGAAATGTGTTGAAAAAAAATCTTCTCTCTGTTAAACAGAAATTGGGGGAAAAAATAAACAGGGGGGCTAATAATTCTGACTTCAACTGTACAAAAAATGCATACACTTCACATACTGTTATATTCATATGCAATTTTAAAAAGGTGAAAAAGGAGTAAGATTTCCCATTACCATTAAAACTTCTACTTATTATGTGATGGTTTATGGATTCTGTTACCTTATCATTATTATTTTTTTTTTCTGTAAAAATGATTAAATAAACAAGACGCACACACAAAAAGCTCATTCCTACCATCAGGGCAATAATTAAGAAATTCTAGTAAACTGAAATGTTATGAATGAGCTTGGATGAATGGGAGGATGTGTGTTGTCTTGACACACTGCTAGAAGGAGAGTTTGAGTGGCCAAAACAACTTCAAGAATCACAACTGGAGAACTGCAGATGTTAGTCTTAAAATGTACAATCTGACATCACCTACTCTTTTGTATATCATTACATATGGTTCTCTTTCAGTTCCAAATCAAATCAAGCATCTTTTTAGTAATAAAAAATAAAAAATTAAATTCCAAGTTTTATATTTATCAAGGGAACCAATATTAGTGGAGGGCACCCCTGGTAAATATTCTAACAGAAATGGTACATGGTAAACGAAAATGTTCTAATTCAATAAAGGCCAATTGTTTGTTAACATTAGTTAACTAAACTGATGATGAAAACTACTTGAAAAGCATTTATTCATAGGTGATGGAATTTACTTAGTTAACATTGAACTCATAAAAATCTACATTTTTATTTGTGTAAGTTTTAATAATAATATTAATAATAAAATATGTGATTAATTACATAAAAATTAACATTTAAATGCAAACCTCTCGTCTTCAGTGACATTAAACTTCTTATCCTTTCTCAGTTTGTTCATTGGAAACAGTATGACAAGAAAAAGAAATTAGTTATTTTTTTAGAAATGGGTTTAATTAATTGTTTGCAAATTGTTTTGACGCAATGTATGTTTAATACAATGAAAATGTATTAATTTTGCTATATAAAATCATCAAATTTGCACTCAAACTATATTATACTTTAAAATCTATATTAATATATTAGAGACGTTTTGAATATATATAAAAAAACAGTAACTTAAACTTACACCTATGATGAAAATCAACTTTTGTAAGCTGTTTGGACAGAACTGTGTGTAGGTATAGTGTGTCCACAGTCATATTGGAGTGATATAAACACAATAAGTCTCTTTTTTAAAATTTCCTGATGTTAAAATAGCATCCAAATCCCTCCCATTTTGAGGTTGACCGCAACTTGATGTAGGAGTGCGGTTTCCCCGCCCACCAAATTGATTGACAGCTGCTTATTAACATGTCTCCGTAGTAATGCGTATAATTATATCAACAAGACAGAACGTGCACAAAGCAACCGGGAATAAAAGGTCTGTTCAGTTTGCTAGGATCATCAATCATCATCAAATGTGATCAAGAGTTTACCAAGTTTAAAGGTGCTGTATGTAAGTTTTTGACTCTTCTAAAGCATAAAAATACCATAATATGTGTGCAGATATTTAAGAAACATCCCAAGTGAACATACTTGTTTAACTGAAAAACAATGCTGAAGTCAGATATTCTGCTTTGAAAATGGGTTTTCCGTGCCGGAACTCTGTCTTTGTTTAGATAAATTTCATATGCACGATGCCAGTTTAGCCAATTATATTTCAGCACCCTGGGTTGCCTTGTTGGAAAACAGTGTATTTCATTCATTCATTCAGAAAGACTCTGAAAGCATGCGTCCGTGACCAAAAAGAACAGTATGGGAGACAGATGCAGTTCCACATGAGGTTATTAATTAGCAAATTACATAAATATTATGAACGTAAACATTAGGTGAGCAGGTTACATTGTAACCGCGTGTCCTAACAACACGCTGTGACGAGAGAGGCAGTGATCAGCTATTTGGCTGTTTGCACCAGACGAGACACGGCAGAAATGTAAATACAGCCTTTCAGAAGCACAGAATATGCACTCGCTCACGAAACGGTAAGGTTTAGAATCTATTTAATACATGTTAACCCACTTTAACATCAATGTAGATGCTGAATCACTCATATGTGTTTAGTTCTAAAGTTCAATTTCAGACGGTTTATTGTATTTTCAAGATCTGAGGTGAACTTTCTGCTTTCAGTATATGGCAACAAATGCCATGTAAAATGCATTCAAACTCGCATTGTTAGCATTTAGCACAGAATAAAGCACACAAGGCTTACCTGAGGTGATCTAGCTGTCATAGGTTTCTGTTGTTCAGCTGTGAGAAATAGAAGCCATTTCTAATATATCAATTCGAGGTGTTGGTTAGGACAAAAACTCCTTTTAATATGGAAAATATTCCCTCTATCGCGTGTCGTTGCTTTTATTTAGAACAGTTTAAATCACACGCTCCTGTACACAATCTGGCATCCTAGCGTACTTTTATTATGATCCAGGAGTGCAATACCTAGTTCAACCACTGGGTGTCAAACTTACATACTGCACCTTTAAAATGTTTTAAAACGTTGCATGTTTGTAATGAATTACAGCAATTTACTTGAGCTTTACTTCATCACCATAGTGATGTCAGTACAATTATAAAAGAAGACGCTTCAATCCCGGTTTGTGGACATTAAATCAGGTTTATTTTGTACATTAACATAACGAATATCAATACAGCAGTGGATATTAACCTGTATCCAGTCACATTTGCGTGCAATAAGAGTGCAAAGCTGAACGCATGCTTCGTGTGTGTATGAAGTTTGTAACGACATTGTGTGTGACTCATCGTTGCAAATATATCAAAAAATCATTGGTAAAGTTGTTACTGTAGTATTTCTCACAAACGCTACATGAGATCTGATTCCTTCTTGTCTGTCTGTTGTCTGAAGCAGCCGAGGGCAGAGATTGAGGCACAAGCCATTCGGTGCCTTAAAGGCACAGTTCACAAAAACCGCTACCTGATGCTCAGAGCTATAAATTAGAAACATCTGAAAGGTATAATAAATAATCTGATGGGTGTTTTGAGCTGAAACTTTACAGACACATTCTGAAGACACAAAAGACATATTAAATCTGGAAAAAGGGGTAACCTAGGTGCCCTTTAATGAAAGTTGATGGTTGATCTAGAAAATATGATCATATCACCCCAATTTTATCCTCCTTACACTGGCTGCCTGTTAAGTTTCCTATTGAATTTAAAATATTACTCCTTACCTATAAAGCTTTAAATAATCTAGCTCCTGTTTATCTAACCAACCTCCTGTCTCGCTACAACCCAACCCGCTCTTTACGATCTCAAAACTCAGCGCTTCTGGTAGTACCTAGAATATCAAAGTCGAGTAAAGGAGGTCGAGCCTTCTCATTTATGGCCCCTAAACTCTGGAATAGCCTTCCTGATAATGTCCGAGGCTCAGACACACTCTCGCAGTTCAAAACTAGATTAAAGACCTATCTTTTTAGCAAAGCATACACTCAGTGCATTACATAGCGGTATGATGCATGATGTGCCCCACACAGGATTTTGGTTCTCGTTTATATACACTATGAACAGCAGCTACGCTAATTATTCTCTTTATTCTGTATTTCCACCTGGGGGTACTCATCTCGAGGCTCTCAGACTATGCAGTGCCACTGACGCGATCAGAGACCAGCGACGAGATGATCCCAAGGTTTTCTGGACCAGGCCGTATCCTGAGCAGCTGCTGTGGTGGTCATCGTGGAATGAGAGCATGAGACTGACTCCTGTGATGCTCCAAGGACAGACGAGTCTTCGCTGAGGTCCAGCTTCCTGCGCCTAGACTGCAGCTCTGCACAAGACGTTTGGCCATAGGAGAAATGGTCATGCCCAACTGAGCCAGGTTTCTCTCGAGGTTTTTTAAAATCTTCGCTTTCGCCAATTGGTGAAGTTTTTTCCTCGCCGCTGTCACCACTGGCTTGCATGGTTCGGGATTTGTAGAGCTGCGCATCGATAGATTTGCTATTCAGTGTTTGGACTCTCAGTAGTGATTAATAACCCACACTGAACTGAGCTAAACTGAACTTAAACACTGAAAACTGAACTGACACTGTTTCAATTCACTATAATCTTTCATGTGAAGCTGCTTTGACACAATCACCATTGTATAAGCGCTATACAAATAAAGATGAATTGAATTGAACCTTAAAACATCAGAAATTCTGAGTGTGCCTCACACAGGTGAGTGGGCTTGACAAACCACCTGTAGAAAACACACTCTTTAACACTGACACTTTAACACTTTTGCAGCAGACACTTTCTTACAATCACTCCATATCTCTCAAATAACAGTGCGTTTATGAATGTTCAGTGGTCCCTCGTTAATCACAGGAGTTACGTTCTAAAAATAACTCACAATAGGTGAAATCCGCAAAGTAGTCAGCTTTATTTTTCACAATTATTATAGATGTTTTAAGGCTGTAAAACCCCTCGCGAGACACTTTATACACTTTTCTCAGACAGGCATTAACCTTTCCCTCTTGTTTAAACACTTGCGTAACTTCTACCCACCTTTAGCATGTCCAGAAGTTCAACTTTTTGTGCAATGATTAGCATCTTCCTCTGCCTTATGAGTGCTACCGCAGGTGTCTTTGATGGTGCAGATTGACATTGTGGGGAGAAAACTTGCTATTACAATACAGCACTTTAGAGTCACACTGCTAGCGATCGAAGATTTATGTAAATTTGGCAGGCTGAAGGCATTCTGTACTGTACAGGAGACACGGGACGGAGGAGATTGATTGACAATGGTCTACAGTCAATCAGAAAAAAAAGCATGTTAAATTGCACGAAAAAAATTAGCCAAACTGCGAGGCCGCAAAACGTGAACCGCAACCACTGCACTTTACACAGGTGAGTGGGCTTGACAAACCACCAGTAGAAAACACACTCTTTAATCTCTCTGACACTTTAACAGACACTTTTGCAGCAAATACTTTCTTACAATCACTCCATATCTCTCAAAAACACTGTGTGTATGATTGTACTTCACACAGGTGAGTGGGCTTGACAAACCACCTGTAGAAAAAAATAAAAATAAAAAAAATAAAAAAACACTCAAGGGTGGCACGGTGGGAAGCACTGTCACCTTACAGCAAGAAGGTCGCTGGTTTCAAGCCCCGGCCGGGTCAGTTGGCATTTCTGTGTGGAGTTTGCATGTTCTCCCTGTGTTGGCGTGGGTTTCGTGGCCGAAAAGAAAATGAATGAATGAAAAAACACTCCCCCCAAATGCTGATTTATACTTCTGCGTCAAGCGCACGCTTATGCTACGGTGCAGCTTACGCGTGGATGCATAGCCCTCGCCGTCGCTGAGGCAAAAAAATGTAACTACACGTCGCAACGACGCGTATCGCAAGCTCTGTGACTGGTCGGCTTGGTAGCGCTGACGAGTGTGGGCGGGACCGAGAGTCGCGTGAGTGTGTTGGAGAGAGTGTTTACAAGTGTGGAGTCCTGTGACGGAGCTCCAGATGGAAGGTTTTGTTTTGAATTTACCTTATGGTTAAAGTTGTTGCACGTCCACCGGTTCCCGCCTCAAAATGAGCGAGTTTGAGCCACTTGTACATTAAGGAAGCGTTCAGAAAAAACAAAACACCAGCGAAGAAACTCGACACAGAGGAACATAAACACCTCACTGCCAACTAGCGTTTCGGAAGTGTTATTGCAGAGCAACACAAACAGCGCGCAGAAGTATGAATGCAGAGCTATGCGCGTTGCATGCGCCGTGAGTCACGTCGATCACTTGACGCAGAAGTATAAACCAGGCTTTACTCTAGCACTTATTTCTCTGAGGACAAACAGTTCCTTTGTATAATTAGCACTTCTTGTGTGTATTGCCTCTTCTTATTGAATCGCTGAATGCCTTCTCAAATCTAAATGCTAAATGTGCTAATATCATTAAGTATGCAGTTTGTTTCCGCAGGCCAGTCAAGGACTGAAACACATGTGGAGAGTGTGGTTTGAGGGTTAATGATACTGAGGCTGAGGATTAGATCATCACGGGTCAGAAAATGAGCAAACCTCAGCTGGCAATGACTGAGATCTTCTTAATCTTCTGTAATCTGCTACCCGCAATGAACACCCATCTGTCCAGACACACAGCTAAAGGGGTTTTCACAGGCTAAAAAGCACTGAAGTCTTTAGAGAGATCAGGAATACAAATAACTAAAACTGATAGTAGTGCAAATGACATTATATTTAGGGTTAAGATTAAGGTCGTTGTCCAGCAAAAATGACCATCATCATAATTAGACACTCCCTGTAGGCCTGAATATGACATATCATGTGGCAATTAAACAGTGCTTCTTTTATTTGTAACGGAAGAGCATTTAAATAGTGGCACACAAACAAATCAGCAGGTGTTTTGACTCTGTGTTTTCATCTGTTGCTTTTCGTCTCTCTGCGTTGTCTCTAACTGCTTTCAGGCATCTGCTTATAGAGTCTGCTTGAGTTGACCATGTAACCATGTTAACTCAGACAGTTATGGACCACACACACCCACACAGGAAGAAGCAGAGGTGAAGAACAGATATGTGTAACCTGATATTTGTAATGAGTTTACCAGATCAGACTTAAGAGAGAACAACATTTTGTTATCCCTAGACTAGATCAAATTTCTAGGAAGACATTTTATTTCAAGTGTTCCTTCTTAAAGACTTTGAACTAATCCTGAATTAAGGAAGGACAAAAGACTTATTAATATAATTTTGATTAAAATAATGATTTATTAATGATATTAATAATAAACAACAATATATAACTGATAAACTATCAACTGTCATTATTATTATTATTATTATTATTTACAACAAAGTGTTGAAATGTTTTGAAAAATAATAAACAATTATTTTAAATATTGAATTGATTATAATAAATTCAGCGACGCAGTGGTGCAGTAGGTAGTGCTGTCGCCTCACAGCAAGAAGGTCACTGGTTTGAGCCTCGGCTGGGTCAGTTGGCGTTTCTGTGTGGAGTTTGCATGTTCTCCCTGCGTTCGCGTGCGGTTTCCTCCGGCTGCTCCGGTTTCCCCCACAGTCCAAAGACATGCGGTACAGGTGAATTGGGTAGGCTAAATTGTCCGTAGTGAATGAGTGTGTATGGGTGTTTCCCAGAGATGGGTTGCACCTGTAAGGGCATCCGCTGCGTAAAAACGTGCTGGATAAGTTGGCGGCTCATTCCCCTGTGGCGACCCCGGATTAATAAAGGGACTAAGCCGAAAAGAAAATGAATGAAAGAATAATAAATTCATTCATTTTCTTTTGACTTAGTCCCTTTATTGATCAGGGGTCACCACAGCAGAATGAACCGCCAACTTATCCAGCATATGTTTTATGCAGCGGATGCCCTGCTCTGATGGCTGCAACCCATCTCTGGGAAACACCCATACACTCTCATTCACATACATACATTACGGACAATTTTTTTAGCTTAGCCAATTCACCTACAGTGCATGTTTTGGACTTGTAGGGGAAACCGGAGCACCCGGAGGAAACCCACATGAACACGAACATGCAAACTCTACACAGAAATGGCAACTGACCCAGCCGAGGCTCAAACCAGTGACTTTCTAGCTATGAGGTGACATCACTACCCACTGCACCACCGTGCTGCCCTCATTATAATAATTATAATAATCAAAAACAATTAAAAAACTCATTTAATTGTAAAACTCCTGATGTATATTCTGTTTTAGTAAATAACAAAAAATAAGAATAATACAAAAATAAATATTATTAATATTAATAACAAAATAATGTTTTTAAATGTTTCGAAAAAAACTAAAAATGACCTTTATAGTTAATCATTATAATAATAAAAACAACTAAAACACTTTCAATTGTAAAATTCCTGATGTATATTCTGTTTTAGTATATAACAAAATAAATACAATAATAATACAGAAATTAATATTATTTATATTATATTACTATTAATAATATTAAGATTAACAACAAAACAATGTTTTTAAATGTTTAAAAAACTACTAAGAATTAGCTTTATAAGTAATAATTATAAAAAAATAACACGTTCAATTGTAAAATTCCTGATGAACATTCTGATTTAGTAAATAACAAGATTAAAATATAACAGTAATACAAAAATAAATGTTATTAATATTATTGTAATTATTACTATTAATATTATTAACAACAACAAAACAATGTTTTTGAAAAAGACAACTAAGATTACCTTAGAATTACCTTTATAATAATAAATTATAATAAAAATAACAGCTGCAACAACTGTTTCTAACTGTAAAATTCTTGATGTATATTGTTTTAGTAAATAAAAAAAACATAAAAATAAAATACAATAATTCCAAATTAATTATTATTATTAATAGTAATAATAGCCTAAATAATTAAAAAATATTAAAACAACAATAGGCGACGCAATGGCGCAGTATAGTGCTGTCGCCTCACCGCAAAAAGGTCGCTGGTTCGAGCCTCGGCTGGGTCAGTTGCTGTTTCTGTGTGAATGTTCTCCCTGCGTTCGCGTGGGTTTCCTCCAGGTGCTCCGGTTTCCCCCACAGTCCAAAGATTAATAAAGGGACTAAGCCAAAAAGAAAATGAATGAATGAAAACAACAATAATGCTTTCAAATTTTAACATACCTGATATAAACCTGGACCTTCAAGTGTTGATTCATTTATATATAAGCAATATCACATTGTAGCAGTGTTATTTGACTGTATATCGACACTGGTGGGAGGAGTGCGTTGGCACAAGGCCGCAGGCCGAGTGTCTTAGTGTCCCACCAGTGATGATATACAGCCATATCACACTGCTATGAGTGTGATAATGCATTTACACAACAGTTCAATGGCATAATCGTGTATATAAAAAAAGAAAATCAAACACAGAGAGTCTTTCTTCCACCATTCCTTCACATCTGGAGTTCACGTCAGAATAGCAGAAACCGTTGCTACTATTTAAACGTCACTTTACAGCTAGTATTTGACTGATTCTAATATCCAAAATGATGACAAAATGGGTGATTTTGCACACATTTGAAGATTATAAGGCAAAATGGCATGAAATGCCATCAGTCTAGAGACATTTCCCAGTATTTCTCTGCTGAAATCGCAACATTACTTAACCACAATACTTAAACCCCCAAAAAAGCCAAAGCATGGCAAACACCATCAGATTACTATGGTATAAATACAGCACAACAATATTCAAAAGAGAAAGATTGACTTAGAAAGTCACTTACCTGTTTTATAATGATTTGATCAGCTGTAATGTAGTTTGAAATTACGCTGAGTTTTTCTCCTCTAAGGGCTTATTATGCGGTCTCTGTCGACATCTTGTGGCAGACCGTCAACCATCTTTGCTCTGCTCAGTATGACAGGCTATAGGCCACCAGTGTGCTGTATCTCCGAAATTATAAATAATTAAAATAGACACAATCCTTATAAATAAACTGCATAGTTTCAATCTAAACAACTACATTCTCGCCTAAAAAAGCCTCAAAAGTACATTATGTTGTCCAACAGCTGCAATATTTGTCACACTGTATAGTGAGTTTACTGATCTGCTGTCACTCTATGCGGGTGGAGTAATACAAAAGTGTGAGGAGGCTGTATGAGTTCTGATATTGCAGAATATTGCACGGCTATCAGCCAATCAGATTTGAGAACCAGACAGAACTGTTGTATATGAATGAATGAATGATTGAATGAATATAATCTGTTTTGTTGGGGGAAAAACTTAATACACTTACAAATAAATTCAAATAAAGACAAAACACATTGCTTGATTTGCTCAGAAACATCTTATTAAATATCTTTAGGAACATGGAACAAAACAATATCTGCTGTTTCTACTAACAGGAGCTGCGATGGCTGGTCCAAGAATATAGCACATTCTGCACTTTATAGAGATTTATATTCATATATTTATAATAGTTTCAGTGCATTGCACCACTTTCTAAATTTGTACTACTAACATGAACAGGAAGTAATGTTAGAAAAATACAATATGAAAACAGTCTAGTTAACAAAAATATTCAATCAAACTACAGATCTCAAAAAAGACAACGAAAAAAAGAGAATTTGCTTTACTCTTAAATAAAAACATAACAAAATGGTGCGCTTTGCAGCATGATGATTTAAGATTATATGCATTTTTTTCAAACATCTTTTTGTCTTTAAAAACACAAAATGATGGATATAAAAAACAAAAATAAACATTTAAAAAGATATTACAATTCTGAAAACTAGGTATTCTTTTTAGATCGATCCCTTCAAAACAACTGAAGCTCTGAATAACATCAACATGTTATTACTTAGACCAATCAAAACCTGCCAATCTCAACAGAAACTTAAATATCATCGTAGTCGACAGCATGAGTTAACAAAATATCCATTTATCAAAACCAGAATTAGCATCAATGTTGTTTAAATGTTAATAATAGCATGAATATTGACCAAAGAAAATGTTAAATGCTTGTTTTTTTTACATAAATTTCTGTATGTCACAAATATGTATACACGTATGTTACTTCCATAGAAACCTTTATGAGTGACAGATAAACAAAACAGCACGTGATGAGACAGGTCTTCATAATAGGTCATATTCTGTTTTCAAGAACATTACAAGAAACTATTTAAGGATAAAAGTGTTTCAGAGATGAGGATTTGACACCACTGCAAGCACTGTCGGCGTGAAAGGGAAGAGATTTTGAGGCAAACTGCACACTTTCTCAGTTGCATTGACTTTGGATCCTCAAACAATCATTATCCCACATTTCAGAGTGTTGAATGTCTGAATAACATCTAATGAAGAACAACAACAAAAAGTGTTGTATTAATGGATTCCTTATGATAGAAGTGAATGTTGTTCAGCACTCTGTTCCAAATATAAAGGTTCACTATTTATGCAGCACTCAGATATCGTCTTTAGGTCCCAAATACTGTCACTTAAAAGGATAGTTCAACCAAAAAAATTATGAAAACAACTAACTAAGATTCAATTTAGTCACCCTGGTGTTGTTCCAATACTGTATGCATCTTTTTAGACCACAAAAGGAGATTTTAATCCACAAGCCTTTCTGTATAATATCAGCATTACGCATTAATAAAAAAGGTGGCACATCACCCTGCTGAAAAATCCAGCTTAAACCAGCCTGGTTGGCTGGTTTTAGCTGGTCGACCAGCCTGGTTTTAGAGGGGTTTTGGCCATTTCCAGGCTGGTTTCCAGCCATTTCCAGCCAGGTCTTAGCTGGTCAGGCTGGAAAATGACCAGCTTAAACCAGCTAAAACCAGCTTGACCAGCCTGGTTTAAGCTGGACATGGCTGGTTTTGGCTGGTCAAGCTGGTTTTAGCTGGTCTACTCCCAGCCTGACCAGCTAAGACCAGGCTGGAAATGGCTGGAAACCAGCCTGGAAATGGCCAAAACCCCTCTAAAACCAGGCTGTTCGACCAGCTAAAACCAGCCAACCAGCTTAGGCTGGTTTAAGCTGGATTTTTCAGCAGGGCAAGTGTTCTAGAGGGTTATGATAGGGTTTAGTGGAAAAAAAAAAAAAAAATCATAAATATATTCTAACCTAGACCATTGGAGTTTGTACACAAACATGAGACTTTATCACAATGGCAAAAAAGCCCCCCAAAAAGCCAGAGTAAACCTTAATAAAGCTAATTAATAAAACCTAAGCTAATATGAACAGAATATGAACACGAGCTATATTTATGTTAGACATATTTAAAAAAGAATGAATTGCATTTTGTGTCACGTTTCTATAATAAACTTGTGTGATTTGTTTCTGTTCAAGTAGGAGAACAATTTAGCACAAACAGCTAATAATGCTAATTTGTGCTAATGTAGCTCTAACGGTTGAGTTGCAGTGATCGCAACATACATATTTACCTCAGAGAAGGAAGTACATTGTGTTTTGTGTTGCGTTTCCATTAATCTGGACTAAACTTGAGTTTTTTATGGAGTCTGAGTGAAATTTAGCACTAATTGCACAAATGTGGCTCAAATAGCCAACAATGACTATGTTTACATGGACATCAGTAATCAAATTATTTGCTTTAATTTAATTAAGAGAATAATAAGACTAAGGTGTTTATATGAGTTGCTTTTTGAGTGTTACTTTCATGATCGCGTTTTACATGTTATAGCACATAATTCGATTAACGTCTATCCGCATTTCCTCCGGAGTTTCATGTAAATTTGGGTGTTTCATTTTTATTTTGTCGACTTTAACTGCAGTTTGGCACTTTCACTTTCATTCACGAACATCCATGCATGCCCTCCATGACAAACAAGATTTGGATGCAACTATGAACTGCTGGAAGTGTTATTTTAATGCATGCAAGAAAAAAACCTCCGCATTTCACGATGCAGGTGTCTGTGATCTGCACTGACTCGGTAGGTGCAAAGAGTGTCTGATTAGCCATGCGTGTGTGTGTGTGTGTGTGTGTGTGTGTGTGTGTGTGTGTGTGTGTGTGGAGTACCCTGTCGCAAAAAGCGGATTAAAATCCTACATGACCGTAACAGTTCGATTAAGGTGTTTACATGCCTGTACTGCACTTCAATAATGCGACTAAGATCGGCATACTCCACATGTCTTAATTTGATTTCTCTTTAGTTCGATTATGACCTTAATCTGATAAAAAAAAAAAAAAAAAAAAAACATTGCTGTTTACATGGTAGACTCTTAATCAGAGTATTGTCTTAAATCGCATTAAAATCAAATTATTGGTGTCCATGTAAACGCAGTCAATGAATGAACACACTAGACAAAAATAAAGATAAGATAAAGATAAAGTCCATGAATTGTTTACCATTATTGTTAATGTTGGTTTCTTACAACTTGAGTACTTATTTCTGGATTCAAATTGTGCTAATAATGCTAATGTGGCACTAGCAGTCATGCTAGCACTGAAGATCAAAGTGTAAATAACCTATCCACTAATATTCTGTTCACCAAACCCCATAGTACTGTACTGTGTGTCGTGTTTCTATTAATCTTGACTAAACTTGTGTGTTTTTACGCGAGTCTGAGTGAAGATTAGCACTAATAGTACTAATGTGGCTCAAATAGCCGACAATGAATGAACACAATAGACTTTACCTCAGAGAACAACAGTCCATGAATGTTTAACATTTCTATTAATGTTGGTTTCTTACAACTTGGAGTACTTATTTCTGGATTCAAATGTGGTGCTAATAATGCTAATGTGGCACTAGCACTCATGCTAGCCCTGAAGTCCAAAGTGTAAATAACTCATCCACTAATATTCTGTTCACCAAACCCTATAGTACTGTACTGTGTGTCGTGTTTCTATTAATCTTGACTAAACTTGTGTGTTTTTACGCGAGTCTGAGTGAAGATTAGCACTAATAGTACTAATGTGGCTCAAATAGACAACAATGAATGAACACAATAGACTTTACCTCAGAGAACAACAGTCCATGAATGTTTAACATTTCTATTAATGTTGGTTTCTTACAACTTGGAGTACTTATTTCTGGATTCAAATGTGGTGCTAATAATGCTAATGTGGCACTAGCACTCATGCTAGCCCTGAAGTCCAAAGTGTAAATAACTCATCCACTAATATTCTGTTCACCAAACCTTATAGTACTGTATTTTGTGTTGTGTTTCCATTAATCCTGACTTTTCAACTTGTGTGCTTTTACTAATAATTTTCAATGAACTTTAGCACTAATAACGCTAATTTGGATCAAATAGTTGACAATCATTAAACACAATAGCTACATTTACCTCAGAAAAAAGTGTTTGTGTATCATTATCTGCTAATCTTGATTTCTTGGGTTTTTTTAGTATCTCAGTCAGACTGAACTGTGTTGCTAATAACGTCAACCTGATTTCACCAAGTAGGACATGTGCCTGGATTAACATCCATGTTGATCCTGTAACAACATTCCAATCAGCCAATCAGAATTAAGGGATATGTTTACTATTCATGTTAAGTTTAGGCTTACGGTTAGGTTTATGCACGTCTACATGATTGTTATCCAACTATTATTCCCCTCTGATTTTGGGAATAGTTTACAGTTATAGTTGGGTTTAGGGGTAGGGAATAGATATAGATTACATTTTCCAACAAAAATGATGTTTCAGGATGAACATGCACTTTAATCCAGGATCGCATTGTACTTGGCAAAATCCTGATGTGCTTGCTAATAATAGCATTATATTGTGGGACTAAATAACACATTCAACTTTAGTTTACTGTTCACCAAACTCTATTGCATACCACCATAGATATGTACACTAGATATCGCATACAGACCCTAAGCATGCATCAACACTGCCGCCATATTTGTACAGTGCTCCCAGGACATTAAGGCCCAGTTTCACAAACAGGGCTTAGCTTAAGCCAGGACTAGACCTTAGTTAAATTAGGCTATTTAAGCCACATTTTTAAAAACAGCCTTAAAAAAATACATTACTAGTGTGCACCTGTAGACAAAAATGGCACTGACATATTTTAAGACATCTCACTGCAAGTTATTTTCAGTTGAAACAGCTCAAACATGCAATTTAATCCATGACTAGCCTTAAACCTTGTTTGTGAAACCGGGGGTCTATGACACTAGTCAAGACTAAAGCCAATGTGAAGATGCTGGGCTTTTGCGCTGCAAACAGGTGTAGTAACGAGCAAACAAAGAAAACAAAGCACAAAGGCAGAACATTTCATAGGTAAGATAACAGTGCCTACACCTCAATGTGCATATTGTCCACCCTAAATTATTGAATATTACAAATGTTATATACCATTTAGATCAGAAAGGTGGATGTGCATATTGAGATGCAGGGATATCGATGGTTCACATGAGTTGTTCATAACGAAGATTCATGCACAAACGAATCGCTCCCTCCGTTAGAATTAGAAGTGAAAGCAGGAGATGAGGTGTGTTTTAGGTTTCAGGACATGGATTTGATCAAATTTAAAAGAGAGGGAGGATAATAAATTTCCATGCACACAAACACATACTCTTTGTCGGCATTGCCCATGCGGTCACATATCTATTGATGTAGAAAAGTGATGCAAAAATTCTAATTTTCATAATTTAAAAAAATATTTGCACACTGACCACCGGGAAAAATCCCAATCATAGATATATGTGTATATATCTATGGCTCTGGATGGCCAGTCCTCCACTGCACCTTGGTCCCGCATTCATTTCAAAGGAGCGTTACCATGTACTAAAATGGCGGCTCTATTGACACATTCCTTCCAATAGACAACAACAGCGTAGCTTACATCTAATGTAAATATCTATGTTATACCACAAAAACACTAGAAATACATGGCACAATATATTTGTGCATTTGATTCAAAATCTTAATTCTGGTCACTATTCACTTAAAAAAAACCCCACAGCATTAGAACAACATCAGAGAAAGTAAATGATGATTCAACTTTCCTTTTTGGTTGAACTCTCCCTTTGCACATTAAAATCACTTTGTGCTGTAATGCACAGAACATCTTTAAAAAAATGTGTAAAATAAGGCTGAAAGCAATGTAACTGTTGTAGCATTGTGTTAGAAAGAGAAATGGGTCCTTGCATAATTTGAGTGTTCTGACCCAAAACATCCAACAGCAGACCAGAAGGCTGTATTACAGTCAGCTAGAATGAGAGAAAGAGAAAAAAAAGAACTTCTCAAACATGTTAGTTGGAATGACCTTCTGAGGAAGCACCGGTTATGTCGTAAATATTGAGACTGGTTATAGAAATGACTTTTTGCACCAAGCTGCAACACACTCGCAACTTTCAACCTTAGAGTGGAGAATCACACCTCTCGCTTCCAGCTTTCAACAATCTTACAGGCAGCAAAGAGATAGTAGACATAGTACACAAAAATAAATAAATTACACACCAAGAAGAGAAGCTCCATCTGAATTGTGGACGGTGAAACACACGTGACCACCAGACAGAGATATAAATGAGGTTCTCGCAGAGGTGAAAAAATAACTGCACATATTTTCAACCAAACAAGGCTCTTTCATGACCTTTCATGATATCACAGAAGGTGTAACAATAACTGATAGTGTACATTTAAAGACTTTGTTTTATTTGATTGTTACTGTAAAGATTATAAAATATCTGTAAGCCAAAAATGAGAACTCTATAGTTAAAACTAAATATCAACGATTAGTATTTCTTGTGATAATGCTGTAGAATAGTATTCAATAGTACAGTCTCAGAGGGTGCAGATAGAGTCTTGCAGATGTGACATCAAAACCTGAATGAGTAATTTGCCTCTGGTTCCCTCACAATTTGTTTAAGAATATAATGGGGTTTTCAGTTTATGAGACAGGGGTAAAAGCAATCCCCCTAAAATAGGGGATACAGTTCCTTTACTGAGCTGATTGTCCCGTTGTGACAAACACAATAAATAAATTTACAACAGAAAAGATAGTATACGACTCTAATTTGTGCCACATATACAATTAACCTTGATTTCTCAGTGTGTGATGTAATGAACTGTGATGCTATTAGCAAATATTGCTAAAGGGGTGCTGATAATCAAAAGTCAACAAACATAACAGATATATCTACCTCAGAGAAATTCCATTAATTGTACTTTTGTCATTTTTCTATTAATTCTGCTATCTCGCAATTTGTGTGCCGTTTCTGGGTGAGCCAGAGTGAGCTGTGATTTTACTAGCTAGCTACTTAAAGCTAATTAGACACGAATCGACAGTTGACAAACATAACTGAAAAAATTGACCCCAGAGAGGTTTGTATATGAACCCTACATTGTGCCGCACTTACAAATAACTTTGATTTCTCTCAGTTTCTATTCTTTTCCAGTGTGCAACTTAATGAACTGTAATGCTGTTAGCAAACACTGCTAATAGGGAGCTGATAATCAGTCAACTAACACAACATATATCTACCTCAGAGAAATAAAAGGAAACATATTTTTGTTATTTTTATATTAATTCTAATATCTCGCAATTTGTGTGCCATTTCTGGGCGAGTGAGAGTGAACTGTGATGTTACTAGATAGCTACTAAGGCTAATTTGACACTAATCGACAGTTGACAAACAAAAATAAATTTACCTCAGAGAAGATAGTATGTGGACTTTAATTCTTGTCATATGTATAAATACACATGTATAAATACTGCTAATAATCAGTCAACTAACACATTAGATATATTGACCTCAGAGAAATTAATTGTATTTTGTAATTTTTCAAAGTGAACTGTGATGTTACTAGCTAGCTACTAAAGCTGTGATGAACGCAACAGATACATTTACCTCAGTGAAGACAGAACGTGAACTCTAAATTGTGCCACATTTCTAATCAAGCTTGATTTGGATAATTCTAACAAGCACAAATTATAATGTGGGGATAAACTAGTTGGGCTGTATTTTGAGTGTCATTTCTACATATATTACAATT
The DNA here is from genome assembly GCA_903798195.1 of Danio kyathit. Taxonomy (NCBI): domain Eukaryota; kingdom Metazoa; phylum Chordata; class Actinopteri; order Cypriniformes; family Danionidae; genus Danio; species Danio kyathit. The sequence goes on from LR812526.1 coordinate 44,541,182, forward strand.
AGTGTATATTTTCTGGTTGAAGTGAAAACCCTGATTAAAAAACAGCTTAAACCAGCCTAGATTGGTTGGCTAATTTTAGAGGAGTTTTGGCCATTTCCAGTCTGTTTTCAGCAATTTCCAGCCTGGTCTTAGCTGGCCAGGCTGGGAAACGACCAGCTAAAACCAGCTTGACCAGCCTGGTTTAAGCTGGACATAGCTGGTTTTGGCTGGGCTTCCAGCCTTGCTAAGCTGGTCAAGCTGGTTTTAGCTGGTCATCTCCCAGCCTGACCAGTTAAGACCAGGTTGGAAATGGCAGAAACTCCTCTAAAACGAAGCTGGTCAACCAGCTAAAACCAGCTTAGGCTGGTTTAAGCTGTTTTTTTTCAGCAGGAATGTAGGTCTAAAAGCTAACAATGTTGACAGTCAATGAAGATAAGATAACTTTACTCAAATTAATTCATCCAAATAAGGTCTGTGGTAAATGTGACTTGAAGATACATTTTTGCAAAGATGTTTTGCTGAACAAATTACAAATGACCACACTCAACCACAAAACATACATAATGAGAACTTACTTAAAAAAAACAAAAACATTTTCGGTACTGATGTGTGTCAATTTTTTTGTTGAGCAAAACATCCAAGTACCGTCAAGGTATGTTTAACAGAATGCATTTCATAAACTTAAAAAGCCCCATTATTAAAACCCACAGGACATCACGAGGTAACCAGCAGTGTATTAGTCTTCCAAGTTTTGATGTTAAGATTGCCGCCCTCTATAAATGCCCACTAAATTCCGCTCTTCCACACAAACAAACCACATCTGCAGTGCTTGTGGGATCTACATTATAAACCACATTCACTTGAACAGTGGTGAGGAAGCGTCCCCTACGTCAAACAAACGACAGAGCAAAAAAAAATGTGGCGCCCAGAACTGAGCTCATCATAATTATAAAAAACGTTTTCCCCACCGTCTTTCAGCAAGACCTGAGTGCAACCATTCTCAAGTTTTTCCCTTCCAGTCTTCCTTCTTTTGCAAACCATGCACTGATTATACATTCGTTTTTTTTTTTTCTGTGTGTGTCATTTTACCTACTGCATAGCTTTCCTTGACTTGCGTCCGCCTCTGAAACAAGCAATTCAAGGTGGCACAAACAGTATTTATTACTGGTGATAAGAAACGCCCCCGTTTTTCAAGAACTATTTATCAAAATAGCAGCTAACTAACGACATAAACTTGAGTGACTGAATCTTTTTAAGGCATTTGGACTTGGTTCACCTAAAAAAAAGAAAATTCTGTTATTTACTCTTATGTCATTTAAAACGCACAAGATTTCGTTCTAATGCTTTTTTCTTCGTTCTTTTTTCCCCTCACACACATATACTTTTATCGACTGATAAAATTGTGATCAAACTGGCCATTATGTATTATTTTTATGTTGTCTTTCTGAAGATTTAGAATTTTTAAAACTTGGATCAGATACAATCTAAAGGCGAAAAATCAGTTTTTATTCCCAGCACACAAAGACTTCTATCGATTCGTAAAATTGTGATTAAACAGGCCATTAGGTATTACTTTTAGGTTGTCTTTCTAACGATCTTGAATATCGAAACTTGGATCGATTACAATTGAGAGCCAAAATATCTCATATTTCATTAAAAATATCGTAATTTGTGTTCTAAAACGAAACAAAAGAGAGTAATTGACAGAATTTTCACTTCATGTTGAACTAACCCTTTAAAATCATAAAAATTTCTGGAAGTTAAAATCACGAACAAGCAAACTACATTTTGTGCGTTAATTCAAGCAGTGCAATTCAAACATAAAGCACAATAACCTTGCATCACCAAGTAAACCTTGCGATCCACTTTGTTCCATAACTGTGCCATGCATAAAGCGAGTGTGGGCTTGTTGTGAACGAGCATGTGTGACGATAGCACTCATTAGCATGTCATTTATCGTCAAACGCATTCGATTCTCGACATACCAGACGGAGCAGTGCAGGTCGGCTAAAGAAAGGAACACTGATACTGGAAATGCGGTGGATTTTATAAAGTGTTTTCCATCAATCAGTCTGTGTTGCCACATCCTCCCAAATAAAGAGACGAACGTGTATAACTGCATTTCTTCCACTCGCTGTTGTCATTGGGACACTTTCAGGTCCGCTCCGAAACCGCTGCGCTGTTAAATGCTTATTTAACAGCAAGAAACCGCCTTTAGTGTTTGATGACAAGTCGATCAAAAGGGAGAGTTTTTAAAGGATGAAAGAGTCTGAAGCTGGTTGTGTATTTAAGGACTGGACTGCAGATTTCACTGACTGGGTGGAATGAAGCCTCGCGATGACTGTCTAAAAACCTACCGGATAGGGTGGTGTTAAACACTATACTCCGCTTTCTCCCAGTTCTGGTTTGGCTGGCATGCTGTCGTCTCTCCTGTTTCGACAGCTGTGGGTGAAGATGCTCCACTGGTAGCCGGCGAAAGTTGGGCTGATTGGAAGGTACTGGAAAATGCGATGGCGCCGCAGGAAGTCCATACCAATTGGAAGGTCGTAGGACTCCATTCGTTCCCGTTTAGATGAGCTGTTTCCACGATTCATCTTACGGATGCCCCTCTCCTCTGCGGTGCCTGATATAGAAAGTTAATGAGAGGAAAAAGTAGTAAATTATCTAAAATGTGAACAATAAAATTGAAAAAAAGGCGTGTAATGCTTTATAAATATTAATGGTAAGGCTGTGTAATTAATTTGTTTGTTCGTTTTTCAGTTTCTGAAAGATGTACTTCAATAATCATGCACATGTTATTATCATCAGCTCAAGAAGTTTTGTTATTTCAAATATAGATGCGCACGTGAGCGTGAAACCACTCGCGCCCTGTAAACAACAACGGGGCACAGGGTAGATTCTGCTCTTCTTCTTGGCTTTAAAGCTGGTCATCAAGACGATGACAAGGTTTGTTTGAGCTCAGGTCGACCATGGCTTGTTACTATATGCATATAGCATTACTATATGCATTTATTTAAACTCACATATTTTATAATAATAACTTATTATGAAAGAAATTATTTTAGTGGAAATGCTTTACAATAATGTCTAATTTGTTTTGAAATAATGATTTAATGATAATAATAGCAATAATAATGACTATCAATTAATTAATTAGTTAATTCATGTATTAATCAATGTGTTTGAACAAACTAACATTTAAATATGGTCCAAAACATTATCTGGACCAAATATATGTACCAAATATGGAAATATGATTAAATTGTGGACCAAAAAAAATTATTTCAACATCAGCATTTATTTTTTCAGTTTTAATTAGTACAAGAAAACATGAATGAATTTACGTTTGATTCAATAATATTTACAGTTTTCTTATTCTTCTAGCTTTTTCATCTTAAACTAAAACATACGCATCTCATTTTCTTTATTTATGTATTTTTTGCATTGAAAAGTTAAAAAGTTTTAATGTGCCAAGTTATTTTCAAGAATGAGAGCTACCACATGCATTAGCTTCGACAAAACCGTTTTTAATGAGTATATCATGATATGTGCACCTACCTGGAATAGTATTATCCAGCACAAACGCCACTGAACCTCCAACAAACATGGCAGTCGTAAGAAGAACATTCAGCACTTGATCGATCTGCACTATACCTACGACAGAAGAAAAATATCATGCTCCCTACAAATTGCTCAAGAGTCAAACAACATCATTCCCCATGTGGCGAGTATGTGCCTGCGACCTGTATGTACCTGTGACTAGTGGGTTTTCTTTAAGGTAACTGGGCAGAACCAGGCCGAAGAAGATGGAGAAGCCCAGGACGAACAGGTTGCGGGATGAGTTGAGATCCACAAACTGCAGGTTGGAGAGGCCAACAGCGGTGATCATGCCGAATAGTGTGCAGAATAAAGCTCCAAGGACTGGGTCCGGCAGCGACGCGAATAAAGCACTGAATTTTCCCACCATTCCTAGTAGTAGCATGAATGCTGCACCGTACTGGATGACCCTCCTGCTGCCCACCTGCACAGTGTTAAAGAGAGACAAAATTGATTATTTATTTTCATTAAATGGTAACGTTGTGATTCTTAGTGCTTTCAAATGTGCATTTTCTTAATCTGTTGAATCAACTGAAACATGAAGACAGGGTGGGACATAGCTCCTCCCCTTTTTAAAAAACAGCCCATAGAATCTCATTTTTAAATCACAGTGTAGTTGAGATCAAGCGCATTAAATGAAAAGCAAATGAGACGTGTCTTGAATGGGGCGGGACTTGTCATATATTAGAGAGCATTTGATTGGTCAGAAGATTTGATGCAAAATTGAAGCGTGAGGGGATGTTGTCAAAACAATTGTAGATCTACTTAGGCCACAGGTGTCCAACTCAGTTCCTGGAAGGCCAGAGCTCTGCACAGTTTAGTTCTAACCCTATTTAAACACACCTGATCAAACTAACTGAGTCATTCAGGCTTGTTTGAAACCTATAGGTAAGTGTGTTGAAGCAGGGTTGGAACTAAATTGTGCAGGGCAGCGGCCCTTCAACTGAGTTTAACAGCCCTGATTTAGGCTGAAGTTTGTCACTGTTTTGGAGACCACTAGCTTATAGTTATCCTTAATTCTAGCATACTGATACTAGCATCTAAAAAAAAAAAAAAAAAAAAAGAACTTTAAGTATGTTTTAAGCAGTAGGGTTATTATTTGTAATGGATGTGAGTGCATCAAACACTGTTGAAAGGTTACTTCAAAAAATGTAAAAACAGGTTACAGATCTAGCGTGAATATTCAAATTACTTTATTAATGTAACTGATTACATTTGATTACTTTTGCACATTTTCAATGTTTTCAACTGTTAATCGTTTCCAAACATTTAAGGTAATCTTACAGTAGTGCTCAAACCTTCATCACTCTATTTAAGACAATAATTTCATTTTAAAGAAACAGCCACACAAAAAGGACTTAAGCACCTATTTTGCTTCTACATTCTGATGTTAAATACAAACTTTAAATTATAACCACAAATAGTTTCAGTGTTGCCAGATTGGGCGGTTTTGAATTTGATTGTGTGGGTAAAAAATGGCATAGGCAGGTTGACAAAATTTGGGCGGTTTTGAAACGTAAATTTTATATGCAATTATTTAATAAAATATAACTGTATGCTCCTACTTCATTCAGTTAGTAGTGACCAGTGCATAGCACAAACTGCTTGAGCCCACCCGCAAGAGGAGGTGAAGTTATATCAAAATCTGACTCCCCTTTGCGTGCACGCGCATCACGCAGCGCCTGCAGATAAACTCACTGTGGTGTATCATAACATTTTTTGTAATCAATTTTTTCTGCAACTGACAGCAAGAAAAAACAAAGTAGCATTGTCTGATTAACTAGCATCACCTAATCATCTTCAAAAGAATTTAAAGCATCAAATGGGACGAATTTATACCCCATTTAGAATGTAAAACATACTCTAATAGTAGGTAGTTTAATCTACACAATAAGTGCAATGAGAGGGGGGCAGTGTTTCGATGTGATCCGGTTATGTTGTGATTCTGTGATGGCTGATGCTGGTTGCTGTATGGTAAAATAAAATGACAGTTAAAGTAACTAAATTAATTTTGATCTAAATTAAAATAAAATAAAATATTAATCTAATATTTTGGGAGTTTTTTGTGCATTTGGGTGGGTTTTGGACAGCTTTTAGGCTGAATAAAGTCAGCTAAATCTGCCAACACTGAATAGTTTAAGAGCTAAGAAAATCCATTATTGATATCTAAAAAGCCTTGGAAAAAAATAAATACAAAGAGACATATTAAGGTTGTTATAAATATACATTTAATTACTTTTTATTTATTCCATACTACCATGCACCGGCATTGCAAAGGCCCCTAAAATCCTTTTCTGTGAAGTTGCTCTTAAATTAAAGCAATAGAACAATAGCATAAACTAATACAGCAGAATAAACAGTTCTTTATGGTTTTCTGGAGACAATATTGAGATATAGAAAATAAATAATCAGATGTACTGTATATTACTGTATATACAGTCAACATTTGAAGTGGATCAAAACCTTTCATCAAAGTATTTAAAGGTGCTGTATGTAAGTTTTTGACTCTTCTAAAGCATAAAAATACCATAATATGTGTGCAGATATTTAAGAAACATCCCAAGTGAACATACTTGTTTAACTGAAAAACAATGCTGAAGTCAGATATTCTGCTTTGAAAATGGGTTTTCCGTGCCGGAACTCTGTCTTTGTTTAGATAAATTTCATATGCACGATGCCAGTTTAGCCAATTATATGTCAGCACCCTGGGTTGCCTTGTTGGAAAACAGCGTATTTCATTCATTCATTCATTCATTCATTCAGTAAGACTCTTGAAAGCATGCGTCCGTGACCAAAAGGAACAGTATGGGAGACAGATGCAGTTCCACATGAGGTTATTAATTAGCAAATTACATAAATATTACGAACGTAAACATTAGGTGAGCAGGTTACATTGTAACCGCGTGTCCTAACAACACGCTGTGACGAGAGAGGCAGTGATCAGCTATTTGGCTGTTTGCACCAGACGAGACACGGCAGAAATGTAAATACAGCCTTTCAGAAGCACAGAATATGCACTCGCTCACGAAACGGTAAGGTTTAGAATCTATTTAATACATGTTAACCCACTTTAACATCAATGTAGATGCTGAATCACTCATATGTGTTTAGTTCTAAAGTTCAATTTCAGACGGTTTATTGTATTTTCAAGATCTGAGGTGAACTTTCTGCTTTCAGTATATGGCAACAAATGCCATGTAAAATGCATTCAAACTCGCATTGTTAGCATTTAGCACAGAATAGCACAGAAGGCTTACCTGAGGTGATCTAGCTGTCATAGGTTTTTGTTGTTCAGCTGTGAGAAATAGAAGCCATTTCTAATATATCAATTCGAGGTGTTGGTTAGGACAAAAACTCCGTTAAATATGGAAAATATTCCCTCTATCGCGTGTCGTTGCTTTTATTTAGAACACAGTTTAAATCACTCACTCCTGTACACAATCTGGCATCCTAGCGTACTTTTATTATGATCCAGGAGTGCAATACCTAGTTCAACCACTGGGTGTCAAACTTACATACTGCACCTTTAACAACACCCATCACTGTCATGCCAATTTTGAAATTTCTTGTGATCCACTTCAAATGTTGTCTACTGTAGTCTTCATTGTAGAAATAAATCAATACAATTAATCTCTGTTAAAGCTACACATTTGATCATTTCTTGTGCCAGAATGGTTTAAATTCGCTTAAATCACTTTTAGAGTTAAACTTTTCATGTGTTTTCTGAACTGTTTTCTGGATAATTATAATCCTAACTTAACATTGCGTTATCCACGCTGAAACCATATATTGTATAGCCCTATACGAAACTATTTCTGTTTGCAAGTGAAAATAAAATAAACAGAAAAGGCATTGAATAAAGAAAAGACTGTACTTTTGTGATGCCCAGCACTCCGATGTTTGGGCTAGAAGATGTGGAGCCATTTCCAGTGCCAAATACTCCATCAAGAACACAGGAAAGGCCCTCTGTAAAGATCCCCCTGGGGAAAACAATATTCGATTTATGCATTAGCACTGTAGACAAATAAATGGACAACTTCCTTCCACTGTAGAAAAGTACATCACAAAGATGCCCCAAACATGGTGTGTGGTGCAGATTCGATATGGATAATTAAACATGTTTAGAACAGGTTGCACCAACAAGAAATAAATTAAGCAAAGTTCAGAGCTAATCAATGATTTGTTGATCTGGGTTTTATTTTAACTCGAGTTATATTGCACCACTTCATTTAAACCCAGTTTAAATGGGACCTTTTATGCCACTTTTTACAAGATGTAAAATACGTTTCAGCTCAAAATATCCTACACATAATGTTTTATAACTTTTTGAAACTGCCCCTTTTAGATTCAAATTGTGCCATTTTGGTGACTGTCACTTTAAATTCAAATTAGATTGTGCTCTTTTTCAAAAGAGGGCGGAGCCACAAACGCCTGTGCATCAGCATAGTGGCAGATTTAAAAAAAAGACTAATGTTACTTTTGTAAAAAACTGGAAAATCTCAAAAAAGTGGCTTTGTGCATCCTTTAACTGCTGTTTAAACAAGATTTAAAGTTTGGTGCAATAGAAATATTAGATAAAGCTTAATTAATTCTGGTGCAACCCACCCGAATTGCCTGGTGTGTTTGTGTTGTACCTGTTAATGGCATGTATAGGAGGTGGAGGGGCACCGGAAAGACGGGCACAGGCATAATAGTCCCCAATGGACTCAATAATACTGGCAACAACAGCACTCAGCATCCCGATCACCCCTGCTGCGGTCACTGTGGGCAGACCCCATTGGACTGGAACACACAAAGCATTATGGGTAATCTATTCAGAATTAGCATACAGAAAGACCCATACAGCTTTTCCTGCATGTGACAACCCGGTTTCAAATTATGGGTTGCACTTGCAGTTTGGGGAACTGAAACAAATCATTAAAAAAAAATAGGGCTGTACTACAAATAAACCAGCGGGAACTGAGTGAGAGGGACATTTGACTTTGTGCTTTATTTATCCATCATGAAAATAACTTTCCGCTTGATATATTAACATGACATTAATCTGTGCCTGAAGCTGTTTTGAGTAAAGTGTGTATATGTTCTTCCAGATTATTTTCTCTTTGCATTTCATACAGTACAGTAATATTCAAAATATGTCCCGGAAATTGCAGTCTTGTTTTGAGTTTTTGGGGTTATTTGTGGTCTGCTAAAAGCAATTGATTCATTCTAATTATATTTAATAATGGTTAATTTACTTAATTAAATAATTTATGGATGAACTGTGAGGAGAATAATGACACCGCTTTGTCTGCTGCCTTAGTTTGGAGTATTATATTAGGATATTAAGAGATTGCCTTTACTTTTAAAGATATGAGACATGTCAAAAAGAGAGCTTAATTTTATTAAATGGTGTACTTAAAAAAAAATAAATAAAAGTAGGGTTGGTTAGGGGTGGGCCGATAAATGATATATCAAATCGCGATAAAATTTATGTCAATAACAATGACAAGCTCTGGACTTTTACTCTATATTGATCTACGAGCTAATCACACAGGAGAAATGTGCAACAATGGGAATCTAAAAGTGTTTTGATATTAGAGATGTATCGAATTTCCAGCCACCAAACATTTATCGGACTAAAATATGTTATGGCATATAATGGACCCTCTAATTTTTGTGGCTTTTAAGGTACTCTTTTACATCTGGAAGCATTACCAACGTATATTGAAATATACAGTTGAAGTCAGAATTATTAACCCCTTTTGAATTTAATTAAATTTTTTAAATATTTCCCAAATGATGTTTAACAGAGCAAGGAAATTTTTACAGCATTCATTCATTCATTCATTCATTTTCTTTTCGGCTTAGTCCCTTCCGGGGTCGCCACAGCGGAATGAACCACCAACTTATCCAGCACGTTTTTTACGCAGCGGATGCCCTTCCAGCTGCAACCCATCTCTGGGAAATTTTTCACAGCATGTCTGATAATATTTTTTCTTCTGAAGAAAGTCTTATTTGTTTTATTTCGGCTAGAATAAAAGCAGTTTTTAATTTTTTTAAAAATATTTCAAGGTCAAAATTATTAGCCCCATTTAAGTTATATTTTTTTCCGATAGTCTACAGAACAAACCATCATTATACAACGACTTGCCTAATTACCCTAACCTGCCTAGTTAACCTAGTTAAGCCTTTAGACGTCACTTTAAGCTGTAAAAAAGTGTCTTGAAAAATATCTAGTCAAATATTCTGTACTGTCATCATGGCAAAAATAAAATAAATCAGTTATTAGAAATGAGGTAATAAAACTATTATGTTTAGAAATGTGTTAAAAAAATTATCCCTCCGTTAAACAGAAATAAAAAATAAATAAACAGGAGGCTAATAATTCAGGGAGACTAATAATTCAGGGGGGCTAATAATTTTGACTTCAACTGTATATCGTTATCGTTCAGTATAGAAAATAATTATCGAGATTGCATATTGCCCAGCCCTAGGGTTGTGTACTGAAACCCCGTGCTTATGTAACCGGTATGCACCGAACCAGCATATGAATTTTGGTGCCTAATTTCAGTGCCCCTGGTGCTGCGACAAGTACGTAAGAGACATCAAGGGGTGCAAAGGCACATATAAGTACGTGTTGTGTCACACCATGCTTAAACATTTAATTCTAAACAACTGTGAGGGATATCGACACTGTCGTCGCTGTTAGGCGTCTGTTCTTGTTACTTAGCAACATATAAAAGGCAATAACGTCAAACGATACCCAATCCTATTACAGAGTACTTTGAATCTTAGATTATAAAAAATTGTAATTGCGCATAATATATATTTCAATGACACATTAAAAACTATTATGATTATATATTGTGCTGTGCCACAATAAGAGAGTCAAAACGTTCAGTTCAGTTAAAAGTTACACATAATACAGGGATAAACTACTTGAAAAGCAAGTTAAAAAAGCACACAATATAAAAATATATATATAGTTAAAATATAATTGTTTATTTAATTTGATTTGAAAAAGTCTAATGGCGTTTGTTCATTACAAGGTCTGGCCTGAAAAGCCACAGAGACGTTGGCAGATCACTGGGTTTGGAAGACAGCAACACACACAAACAGAAACACAACCACAAAAAGAAAGAAAATGACGAACAGATACACGATCACAAACAGAAACACACATCAACTTGTAGTTTACTGGTATAAATGTTTTTCATAGGATTATCAAAGATAATGATTTTTATAGTGTATAAACTATATGTTCAATCCCCTAACTCACAGGTGTCAAACTCCTGGAGGGCCGCAGCTCTGCACAGTTTAGTTCCAACCCTAATTAAACACACCAGATCAAACTAATTAAGTGCTTTAGGTTTGTTTGATACCTACAGATAGATGTGTTGAAGCAAGGCTGGAACTAAACTCTGCAGGGCTGCGGCCCTCCAGGAATTGAGTTTGACATCCCTGCCCTAACTAAACCTTCTGACAATTTTTCATTTTGTAAACCCTGTTTACTTCTCACTTTTAAAGTCATCTGGTTTACAAGGATATACGAAATGTCCTCATGAAACATGCTTAGATTGTAGTACCCATGTCATTTTACACAAACACATGGACTCACAGGGGTAGGGTATCTTAAACCACGGAGCGGCTGCCAGGATGCCCTGTCGAGCGTCTGTTCGGGCATAGAAACCGTATTTGTCCTTCTCAGGAGGAAACACATCAGTCACCGTGAAGATGAAGCAAAGAAACCATGACACTAGGATAGCCATGATGATCTACAGAGACGCAGAAAGAGACAGTATTAAAACAAGAAACTCTTCTCGTGCTCAATTTAACCAAACACAAAGCCAGACAGTGGTTGCATATGCTTCCCACCAACAGACGGCGCACACACACACACTGCATGATGACAGTTCATTTTGAAGGATCATTGTGTGTGTTTTGGCTCCTCTCTCTCTGCCTCCCCCACACACTTTCACTGCCATGTCATTGTCTGCTGTGCTATCATGTAAAAGCCCAGGCCCAAAGCAGCTCATCTCTGTAACAGCATGCTAATTAGGGCTTGTCATCAGAGCTAACAGCAGATTATGAGCCGTGCCAAGACTCGGAAAGTGCCAAGTCACGCTACTGGCAACTAATGACCAGGATCATTTCTTTATGGCATGTAGTTAATTTAAAAAATAAATGGAGTAGCATTTATTCTCTATATAATCATTCTTATATTTTCTAATCACAACAATGGTGGAAACAACAACAACAACAACAAAAATTTGCAAATGATTTATTAACACAATGGAAGTGAGAAAATCAAAACAAAAAACAAAAAATTAGAGAATATATCAATTTTATTACAACTGCTAATTTGGGGCTTTGGTGTGTATATTATTTACTATTTAAATAAATACATTTTTGTGTGTCTAATTGTTCTCATATTCTCTATTACAACCAGGGCTTGACATTAACCTGCCAACCCACAAAATGCATGTAGATTTCAGCTTTCAGATTAGAATGTTAGTTTATGACCGTTTGTCAGTATTCGTGCACATGTTCTCTTAGAATCGAGAAGCAGCACGCCTGACAAAAATAACTGTTCGCGCGAGCAAAAGAGAGAAGGTGAATAACGAATGAGAGGATCACTCACTGACGAGAACTCCCACGCACAGCTGATGTGAAGCACGTAAGTGTTTTAAAAGCTTGCGCGCTCTCGTTTCCTTATGCGAAGCAACCGTGCCTAGAAACGCAACTGATGCGATTGGTTCTCTTTGCAATGGACTGGAAAAAATGCGATGCTTATGCAGCCACAATCCTGCTACCTTTCAAGAACTCGAGATTCTTTGTAAGCAACAGCTGTTGCCACTTTCGCTTTAACCATACTTTGAACCGTTTATTAAAGGGCCTAATGTTAACAGTGTGCGTGCGAACATCCTTTCATTATAGCACGGAATGTTTTATACCTGCTTATTTCTTTTGCTTACAGTTATTTTTGTTAATAGTTTAATTATCACCCTTTACAAAAACATTGCTTTAATAGGAGATTAACTCCCCATGTATGTATAGTTAACTGGTAATCTGAAACCTTTAGCCAGGACAGACTACTGTGTATAGTTTTAGATACATGACAATAATTATTTTGTAAATGTAAATTGTTTTTTTTTTTTTTTTTTTTTGAATAAAAATCATATGTATACAGCTATATTTAGCTTGTTTTGACACATTATTTAAAATTTGTGGCAAGGAAATAATTAGTTTAGTGTGGCCAGAGAAAAAAAAAGGTAAATCCTTAGTGTTAAGCACTGAAAAGTCATGTGAAAAAAACTAATTGCAATGCGACACTATGAAACCACAGCCCATTTGCTCATGCATATTGAGCAAGGTCATACACAACACACTAAAAAAGTGAAATGAACGAGGAAGCATGTGGACACAGCATAAAATTTAAATCAAGTAATTTTAGCATGCCAAAGTCACATTTATGCATATAAAATATATTTTCCCAATAATAAAACTGTGGCTAGTAACATTGGAACACTACCAGTGGCAGGTGATCAAAAAAAAGTGAATGTCAAGCCCTGATTACAACCATGGAAAAATGTAGAACTTTCTTATGCTGGTTTGTGTTTTTTTTTTATTTATTTTTTTTTTTTTAAATTGGTCTCACTTTGTCAGTAAAATTATAGCTTAAGAGTAGAAAAATAATAAAATATAAAACAAATAATAATATTAATATATACAATAATTACTTTTTTTATGCAATGGCATTCAGAAAAAAGAAATCCCTTCTAAAAATAACTGAATACAATATAATATAATATAATATAATATAATATAATATAATATAATATAATATAATATAATATAATATAATATAATATAATATAAAAAGGATACCATCGATATATGAAACAATTAAATACCTGTTTTTCTACAATATAATATGATCTAACATAAAACATATGAAACCTAATGCAATATAATAACATCTCATTCTGCTTTAATTTCCTCCATGACGAACTGAAACATATTTATCTTGGATTAACTCACTGGGAACATCTTGAAGAGCTGCAGGCGGTACGACGTCCAGCCTTTTT